>JARFIZ010000411.1:0-707353 GCA_036325965.1 Sinopyrophorus schimmeli
GAAATCAGCAACGAAGATTTCCCCGCTCTCGAATTCCGCCCCCAACTAGGCCGCAAAAATCGCAAACAAACAAAATGGACAACTTTAAAAGACACCAACCTTTGTCCCCCTTCTGAACCCACTGGTGATGCCCCCAAGTCACCAAAAGAGAAGCCGATAACCACCAAGGCAGTCTGTCACCAAGTCACCATGTACGGGGATCATTCCAAAGAGAGGCTTGAGCCCCAGAAGGCAAGCAAAGCCCTGGAGTTGGTAATTCCAAGCAGAAAAACCAAAAGCGGGACGCAAGGACGTCCGATACTGATCGAAACTAATCATTTGGCGCTTACTTTCAAAAAGTTAGATCGAGCCATCCACTACGATGTGGCCATCACACCGAGCTCTCCCAAGAAATTTCTTCGAAAGGTAATTCAGAGCTCTTTAATTCCGTCATATTAAGAAGTTCTTCTCGTGCAGGTGATGGAAGAGTTCCGTCTGAAATTTTACAAGAATCGTTATCCAGCTTTTGACGGCATAAAAAATTTGTACAGCTCCACCGCGTTACCTTTCAATCAGCAAATTTCTGGGGAAGTAACTGTTCACGAAGAGAATCGTCCTCACGCTTACTCGGTCGTAATTAAATTCGCTAATTACGTGGACTTGACGCCTCTTCAGAAATATGTCGCCGCCGCCAATCCAGCCGGGATACATCACATGTTGACACCGCAAGAAGTCATCCAGTGCTTCGACATAGTCCTTCGTAGCGCTCCAGCTCTTTCGTGCCTCTCAGTGGGGCGGTCGTACTTCACGCCCCCCAAAGACCAAGTCTTGAGATTAGGGGGCGGGATGGAGATGTATTACGGTTTCTATCAGTCGGCCGTGGTCGGATGGAAGCCTTTTCTTAACGTGGACGTCGCCCATAAGGCCTTTCCAATGCGCCAAAACGTCCTCGATCTGATCCTGGACCTCTGCTATCTTCAGCCGGCCGCCTTGGACGAGCCCCTGCAAGAACGCAACAAAGTTGAATTAAATCGTTTCATGCGCACTCTTAAGATTAGATATGAGATACCGGGACGTACGGCTTCCAGAAGAGAATTCCGTGTGAACGGGGTCGAGGAGTCGGCCGTTCTTTCCCGTTTCAAGTCGGAGAATGGTCCCGAAATGACCGTCGAGCAGTACTTCAAAAATGAGAAGAAAATCGCGCTTAGGTACCCCCACATGCCTTGTTTGTGGGTCGGAAATGCGCAGAGGAGCCCCCACGTCCTGCTTCCGGCTGAGTTTTGTAGCGTCGTCGAGGGGCAAGTCGTTAATCGGAAGATGTCCGAGAAGCTAACCGCGGCTATGATCAAGCATGCGGCCACTTCGACGGAAGTGCGAAAAAGGAAAATTATGGATTCGATTAGAAAAGCGCGGTTTAATGAGGATCCGTGCGTCCGAGAGTTTGGAATAACTGTTAGTGAGGAGTTTACTAGGTTGAACGCGCGCGTTTTGAATCCTCCATCGCTTACGTACACCAAGAGCATCGTGAAACCTAGCCAAGGGGCTTGGAAGCCTGCGAAGTTCCTTAATGGCGTTTCGTTGAAGCAATGGACCATTCTTATAATCGATTCCATGGCTCAATTTGCCAAAATAGAAGCTTTAGCTAAAATGGTAAGTTCACAATTAGAGACCGGATTTTATGTGTTATTGCACATTTTGTTTGATTGGGTTTTGCGCCTTATTAAACCAATATCTATCAGGTTCCTGATATTTTGCACATTTTGAGCTTAATTGCACGAAATTGCATAATTGAGTAAATTTTGTCATGAGAAGAAAATCTGAGAGTGCAACTACAATTTTAGAATTACCTACTTAATTTTTTTTTAAAGTAATTTGATCATTGTTAATCGTGGTGCAAAGCGGAATGCGCACATTCTCGTATTCATTGAATTTAGTTGATTAAAGTAAGTGACCCCTCTACCGAACAATTTGTTTTGAAAAAGTAGTTATTGTTATTTGAAAATGAATACAATCGAATAGAAGAAGTATATTTAATGGATCTTATAATTTATTTATTAGTTAAAGTTTTTTTTTGCTCTTTTAGTATTCTTTTGATTGGGAACGCAAGGCCCATTTTATTGTACGTATGCTCGGTCACCTTATTTTTAGTTTAAATCAATAAAACATTATTAATTTAATTATTTTACCCTATTTTAACTCAAAAATGTTTTTTTTTTAATTATATAGTTGTTATTTTATATTTAATATTTTTAAGAAGTCAATGTTGTAGCAAATTAATGAACAAATTTGTTTTTTCATTTTAAAATCACTTTTTACATTATTTAAACTACGTTTATATTATACTTCATTAAATAAGCAACGTTTTAATATTTTTTTAAATGTTGTTCATCGACTTGTAATAATGCATTGCAGAATTTTTAGCAAAGTGGCCGGTAGAGGGGTCATGTTTACTTCTCGAATGGGAATGTTTTTTTTAATAACATGCGCTACCGTGAGTTCTAATTTTTTGTAAAAATAATATAACATGATACACCCCTGTATTAATATAAGTCGCCAACTAACAAGCTAAGCTAATTTAGTTAACCGGTTAAATTAGCTAGGCTGATCAGTTAGGTAGCTAATTCATTGGGCTGTACAATTTGGCCGGTTAAACCGGCTAAAAAAGTTAGCTAAGTTAATTAGCTGGCTAACTGATGAGCTTATTGTTGGATATTTTAACCGGTTAAATAAATTAGCTAAACAGCTAATTTTTTTTAAGCTATTTGTTGATGTCTTGATCCCTGACAGGTTCAAAAAATAATTAATTTAAAAGCCAGTTTTTTTAATAAAAAAAATTGTAAAATATTAATTTTCCTAATAAATTACTCTATTGTTCTTTTGTTTGTCATAAAAGCAATATCAAAATTATTTTTTGAACCTGTCCGAGAATAAGAAATCATTAAATAGATTTAAAAAAATGAACTGTTTAGCTAATTAGCTGGGCTAAGCTAAATTAACCGGTTAAACGGCCAGCTAATTCATTTAACCGGTTAAATTAGCTAAGCTGATCAGTTAGCCAGCTAATTAACTTAGCTAACATTTTTAGCCGGCTTAACCCGCTAAATTGTACAGCCCAAGTAATTAACAATAAAAAATGAAATAATAATTTTTCGTAAATCGAACATTCAACCCATCGATTGGCAAACAAAAAATCTATGGGCTAATTTAAAGCAAAACATTAATCAAGTTATTTATTTTTTTTTCCCATAACGAATTTGCGATTTATGGCATTTAAACGATAGCACCCTACAATTTTTTTTTAAAAGCCAAAAGACAGAAATTAAGTGAATAAATCAACCGATGGGTTAGAAGTTATACTTCTTTGGCATAAGTAAATTAAATATAACTACCTGCAGAAATTAATATAAATAAATTCAAGAAATACGAAGATGTGCGCATTCGAGCGAAAAGTGGCACATTTCCGAGCGAGGGAGGCAAATGAAGCGCGACGCGGAGCGACGCGCTTCATTTTCCCGAGATCGGAATGTGCCACTTTGAGCTCGAATGTGCACACTCGGTTTAAAGCACGATTCACAATAATTAATTTACTATCAAAGAATTTTTAAATTATTTTTAACGTAACGTTTTGTAATTGAAAAAATACAATAAGAATAAACAAACAGGAAAGCAATAATAAATGCCATAACTTTCACTGAATATAAAATTAAAATTGATTGAAAATTAATTTTTTTAGATTATGGAAATCTAATAAATAGTTTAAGTAAAAGACAGAAATGAAGAAAAAAAAACCCCTAAATTAATATAAATAAATTCAAGAATACGAAGATGTGCGCATTCGAGCGAAAAGTGGCACATTTCCGAGCGAGGAGAAATGAAGCGCGACGCGGAGCGGCGCGCTTCATTTTCCGAGATCGGAATGTGCCACTTTGAGCTCGAATGTGCACACTCGGTTTTAAGCACGATTCACGATAATTAATTTACTTTCAAAGAATTTTTAAATTATTTTTAACGTAACGTTTTGTAATTGAAAAAAATACAATAAGAATAAACAAACAGAGAAAGCAATAAATGCCATAACTTTCACCGAATATAAAATTAAAATTGATTGAAAAATTGTTTGATTTGAAAAAAAATTCATGGAAAAATCTAATAAATACGAAGATGGGCGCATTCGAGCGAAAAGTGGCACATTTCCGAGCGAGGGAGCAAATGAAGCGCGACGCGGAGCGGCGCGCTTATTTTCCGAGATCGGAATGTGCCACTTTGAGCTCGAATGTGCACACTCGGTTTTAAGCACTATTCACGATAATTAATTTACTATCAAAGAATTTTTAAATTATTTTTAACGTAACGTTTTGTAATTGAAAAAAATACAATAAGAATAAACAAACAGAGAAAGCAATAAATGCCATAACTTTCACCGAATATAAAATTAAAATTATTTGAAATTTTAATTGTTTGATTTGAAAAAAAAAAGATTCATGTAAAAATCTAATAAATACGAAGACGTGCACACTGAGTTTTAAGCACCATTCACAACGATCATGTAATTTACTTTATAAACAATTTTAATTATAAATGACCGTTAATTTCAATTTTTAATTTAATAAAAAGAGAAAACAAACAAATCCCATGAATACGAGAAGATTGTGCTCGGCAACATTAAATTAATTTATTTTGCGTTTTTAAGGTTCAATCGCAAGCCGCCGCCTTGGGGATGGACGTCTCCGAACCCCGCCGTCCTTTCACCACCCTCCGCCTTCGTTTTCGCAGAGAACTGCAAGAGTTAACCGAGTTCTTCGTAAAGCACAAAGATCTACAACTAACAATCGTGGTCATCCCCAAAACGGGGCCATTCTATAGCTTCGTGAAGCAAGCAGCCGAACTGAACGTGGGCTGTCTGACCCAATGCATCAAAGGCACGACCGTCAACAACATTACCGTTTCCACGGTCGTCAACGTCCTTCAGAAGGTCAATGCAAAGCTCGAGGGCGTCAATCACGTCCTTTCGGAGCGCTTGGAATGGATGAAGAGGCCGTTTATGATAATGGGGGCCGACGTCACGCATCCCAGTCCCGACGTCAGAAACAAACCCAGCATCGCTGCAGTTACGGCTTCTTACGACGTGGGAGCCTTTAAGTACAACATCTGTTGGCGGCTCCAGCCCCCCAAAGTTGAAATCATCGAGGACCTGGAGAGTATCACCCGAGAGCAATTGCTCTACTTCCACAAGCGCGTCAGCTACAAACCGGAACGGATTATCTTTTTTCGTGATGGCGTGTCGGAAGGGCAATTTTCTTACGTGCTAAACACAGAGATTAAAGCCATTCGCAGAGCTTGCACGTCTTTGCAAGCGGATGGGGCTACAAGCCGAAGATCACGTTTTTTGGGGGTGCAAAAAGACATCACACCAGGTTCTTCCGATCAATCCTCAAGATGCGTCGAACGACAGAAATAAGAATGTACCTGTTGGGACTTGTGTGGACACGGAGATAACGCATCCAACTGCGTTCGATTTTTACCTGGTTTCGCATGCGAGCATCCAAGGGGTGGCTCGACCGACGAAATATCGGGTTTTGTGGGACGACGCCGACATGAGCGAGGACGACTTGGAGCAACTCACTTATTATTTCTGCCACATGTTCTCCAGGTGCACGCGGTCCGTTAGTTATCCAAGTCCTACTTATTATGCGCATTTAGCTGCTGCTCGGATTATGGCGTACTGCGAAACAGGAAATCTCAATATGAATAATTTGGTTAAAGAGCAGGATCGCATGTGCATTAAAGAATGTATTGCTAAGGGCAAACCCATGTTCTTCGTTTAAACTGTATTTGTATATTTCGCTTATTTAAAAAAAAAAAAAACAACGTGCAAAAATAAAGGTTTCGTACCGTTCACATAAATCAAATAAGGGACTTGCGTTTTTTCGCGACAAATTTGGGACCTTTCGCTTTTTTAGCGGTTGGTTCATTAAAATTGTAGCGCTTCTGTATTCGCTCGCGAATGAGCAGCCCTTTGATTAGTTTCCTCCAGTTGCCGTAGACTCTTTTTTCTAATTTCTCCTCTTCGCGTTTCTCGATCTCATCTTGTTCCTACAACGTAATGAATGACTTTAATAGAGCGAAAAGAAGGTTGATTGAATAAGACTTACGATGTACCAAGCCGCGGTGATGCTGTCGACGTGTTCCTCGCACACGACAAAGCCATCGTAGACTGGGTGGTTCCAGCCTGAGTGGAAGTCGAAGCCGACGACGGCTAAATTGTACAGCCCAAGTAATTAACAATAAAAAATGAAATAATAATTTTTCGTAAATCGAACATTCAACCCATCGATTGGCAAACAAAAAATCTATGGGCTAATTTAAAGAAAAACATTAATCAAGTTATTTATTTTTTTTCCCATAACGAATTTGCGATTTATGGCATTTAAACGATAGCACCCTACAATTTTTTTTAAAAGCCAAAAGACAGAAATTAAGTGAATAAATCAACCGATCGGTTAGAAGTTATACTTCTTTGGCATAAGTAAATTAAATATAACTACCTGCAGAAATTAATATAAATAAATTCAAGAAATACGAAGATGTGCGCATTCGAGCGAAAAGTGGCACATTTCCGAGCGAGGGAGGCAAATGAAGCGCGACGCGGAGCGGCGCGCTTCATTTTCCCGAGATCGGAATGTGCCACTTTGAGCTCGAATGTGCACACTCGGTTTTAAGCACTGTTCACAATAATTAATTTACTATCAAAGAATTTTTAAATTATTTTTAACGTAACGTTTTGTAATTGAAAAAATACAATAAGAATAAACAAACAGGGAAAGCAATAATAAATGCCATAACTTTCACCGAATATAAAATTAAAATTGATTGAAATTTTAATTGTTTGATTTGAAAAAAAAAAGATTCATGGAAAAATCTAATAAATACGTTTTTTTAAAAGTAAAAAGACAGAAATGAAGTAAATAAAATAACCACCTGTACAAATTAATATAAATAAATTCAAGAAATACGAAGATGTGCCCCCATTCGAGCCCAAAAAGTTTGGGACATTTCCGAGCGAGGAAAACAAATTTTAAGCGCGACGCGGAGCGGCGCGCTTCATTTTCCGAGATCGGAATGTGCCAAATTTTTTTGCTTTTTAATGTCACACTCGGTTTTTTTTAAAGCACGATTCACGATAATTAATTTACTTTCAAAGAATTTTTAAATTATTTTTAACGTAACGTTTTGTAATTGAAAAAAATAGCAATAAGAATAAACAAACAGAGAAAGCAATTAAATGCCATAACTTTCACCGAATTATAAAATTAAAATTAATTGAAAAATTGATTTGATTTGAAAAAATAAAAATTTATGGAAAAATCTAATAAATACGAAGATGGGCGCATTCGAGCGAAAAGTGGCACATTTCCGAGCGAGGGAGCCCAAAAGAAGCGCGACGCGGAGCGGCGCGCTTATTTTCCCGAGATCGGAATGTGCCACTTTGAAAAATCGAATGTGCACACTCGGTTTAAAGCACGATTCACGATAATTAATTTACTTTCAAAGAATTTTTAAATTATTTTTAACGTTACGTTTTGTAATTGAAAAAAATACAATAAGAATAAACAAACAGAGAAAGCAATAAATGCCATAACTTTGACCGAATATAAAATTAAAATTATTTGAAATTTTAATTGTTTGATTTGAAAAAAAAAAGATTCATGTAAAAATCTAATAAATACAAAGATCTGCACACTGAGTTTTAAGCACCATTCACAACGATCATGTAATTTACTTTATAAACAATTTTAATTATAAATGACCGTTAATTTCAATTTTTAATTTAATAAAAAGAGAAAACAAACAAATCCCATGAATACGAGAAGATTGTGCTCGGCAACATTAAATTAATTTATTTTGCGTTTTTTAAAGGGTTTAATCGCAAGCCGCCGCCTTGGGGATGGACGTCTCAGACCCCCGCCGTCCTTTCACCACCCTCCGCCTTCGTTTTCGCAGAGAACTGCAAGAGTTAACCGAGTTCTTCGTAAAGCACAAAGATCTACAACTAACAATCGTGGTCATCCCCAAAACGGGGCCATTCTATAGCTTCGTGAAGCAAGCAGCCGAACTGAACGTGGGCTGTCTGACCCAATGCATCAAAGGCACGATCCCAAAATTACCGTTTCCACGGTCGTCAACGTCCTTCAGAAGGTCAATGCAAGCTCGAGGGCGTCAATCACGTCCTTTCGGAGCGCTTGGAATGGATGAAGAGGCCGTTTATGATAATGGGGGCCGACGTCACGCATCCCAGTCCCGACGTCAGAAACAAACCCAGCATCGCTGCAGTTACGGCTTCTTACGACGTGGGAGCCTTTAAGTACAACATCTGTTGGCGGCTCCAGCCCCCCAAAGTTGAAATCATCGAGGACCTGGAGAGTATCACTCGAGAGCAATTGCTCTACTTCCACAAGCGCGTCAGCTACAAACCGGAACGGATTATCTTTTTTCGTGATGGCGTGTCGGAAGGGCAATTTTCTTACGTGCTAAACACAGAGATTAAAGCCATTCGCAGAGCTTGCACGTCTTTGCAAGCGGATGGGGGCTACAAGCCGAAGATCACGTTTTTGGTGGTGCAAAAAAGACATCACACCAGGTTCTTCCCGATCAATCCTCAAGATGCGTCGAACGACAGAAATAAGAATGTACCTGTTGGGACTTGTGTGGACACGGAGATAACGCATCCAACTGCGTTCGATTTTTACCTGGTTTCGCATGCGAGCATCCAAGGGGTGGCTCGACCGACGAAATATCGGGTTTTGTGGGACGACGCCGACATGAGCGAGGACGACTTGGAGCAACTCACTTATTATTTCTGCCACATGTTCTCCAGGTGCACGCGGTCCGTTAGTTATCCAAGTCCTACTTATTATGCGCATTTAGCTGCTGCTCGGATTATGGCGTACTGCGAAACAGGAAATCTCAATATGAATAATTTGGTTAAAGAGCAGGATCGCATGTGCATTAAAGAATGTATTGCTAAGGGCAAACCCATGTTCTTCGTTTAAACTGTATTTGTATATTTCGCTTATTTAAAAAAAAAAAAAACAACGTGCAAAAATAAAGGTTTCGTACCGTTCACATAAATCAAATAAGGGACTTGCGTTTTTTCGCGACAAATTTGGGACCTTTCGCTTTTTTAGCGGTTGGTTCATTAAAATTGTAGCGCTTCTGTATTCGCTCGCGAATGAGCAGCCCTTTGATTAGTTTCCTCCAGTTGCCGTAGACTCTTTTTTCTAATTTCTCCTCTTCGCGTTTCTCGATCTCATCTTGTTCCTACAACGTAATGAATGACTTTAATAGAGCGAAAAGAAGGTTGATTGAATAAGACTTACGATGTACCAAGCCGCGGTGATGCTGTCGACGTGTTCCTCGCACACGACAAAGCCATCGTAGACTGGGTGGTTCCAGCCTGAGTGGAAGTCGAAGCCGACGACGGCCGTGGCGCAGTCAATGTTCATTCTTCTCGCTAATTTGTTTAGTCCTGGCACTAGAACAGTTTCGGTTATTATATTTTCGTGATATTTCGCATAGGCAAAAGGAGAATTTGGGAGGGGATGGACTTCGGTTAACTTTTATTGATTTCAGGCAGTTGTGGAAGGTTTACTTCGACTTATCGCGGTTTCACTGTATCACCACGTGCAAAAATTAATAGAAGTAAATTAATTAAATACGAAGATGTGCGCAAGTTACTGGACCGCGTATTTACAACCAATTTAGTGGTTTTAAACAAGGTTACTAATGCAAATAAACCTTAATCGTATTTTTAACGTAACGTTTTGTAATTGAAAAAAATACAATAAGAATAAACAAACAGAGAAAGCAATAAATGCCATAACTTTCACCGAATATAAAATTAAAATTAATTGAAAAATTGATTGATTTGAAAAAAAAATTCATGGAAAAATCTAATAAATACGAAGATGGGCGCATTCGAGCGAAAAGTGGCACATTTCCGAGCGAGGGAAGCAAATGAAGCGCGACGCGGAGCGGCGCGCTTATTTTCCCGAGATCGGAATGTGCCACTTTGAGCTCCAATGTGCACACTCGGTTTAAAGCACGATTCACGATAATTAATTTACTTTCAAAGAATTTTTAAATTATTTTTAACGTAACGTTTTGTAATTGAAAAAAATACAATAAGAATAAACAAACAGAGAAAGCAATAAATGCCATAACTTTCACCGAATATAAAATTAAAATTATTTGAAATTTTAATTGTTTGATTTGAAAAAAAAAAGATTCATGTAAAAATCTAATAAATACGAAGATCTGCACACTGAGTTTTAAGCACCATTCACAACGATCATGTAATTTACTTTATAAACAATTTTAATTATAAATGACCGTTAATTTCAATTTTTAATTTAATAAAAAGAGAAAACAAACAAATCCCATGAATACGAGAAGATTGTGCTCGGCAACATTAAATTAATTTATTTTGCGTTTTTAAGGTTCAATCGCAAGCCGCCGCCTTGGGGATGGACGTCTCAGACCCCCGCCGTCCTTTCACCACCCTCCGCCTTCGTTTTCGCAGAGAACTGCAAGAGTTAACCGAGTTCTTCGTAAAGCACAAAGATCTACAACTAACAATCGTGGTCATCCCCAAAACGGGGCCATTCTATAGCTTCGTGAAGCAAGCAGCCGAACTGAACGTGGGCTGTCTGACCCAATGCATCAAAGGCACGACCGTCAACAACATTACCGTTTCCACGGTCGTCAACGTCCTTCAGAAGGTCAATGCAAAGCTCGAGGGCGTCAATCACGTCCTTTCGGAGCGCTTGGAATGGATGAAGAGGCCGTTTATGATAATGGGGGCCGACGTCACGCATCCCAGTCCCGACGTCAGAAACAAACCCAGCATCGCTGCAGTTACGGCTTCTTACGACGTGGGAGCCTTTAAGTACAACATCTGTTGGCGGCTCCAGCCCCCCAAAGTTGAAATCATCGAGGACCTGGAGAGTATCACTCGAGAGCAATTGCTCTACTTCCACAAGCGCGTCAGCTACAAACCGGAACGGATCATCTTTTTTCGTGATGGCGTGTCGGAAGGGCAATTTTCTTACGTGCTAAACACAGAGATTAAAGCCATTCGCAGAGCTTGCACGTCTTTGCAAGCGGATGGGGGCTACAAGCCGAAGATCACGTTTTTGGTGGTGCAAAAAAGACATCACACCAGGTTCTTCCCGATCAATCCTCAAGATGCGTCGAACGACAGAAATAAGAATGTACCTGTTGGGACTTGTGTGGACACGGAGATAACGCATCCAACTGCGTTCGATTTTTACCTGGTTTCGCATGCGAGCATCCAAGGGGTGGCTCGACCGACGAAATATCGGGTTTTGTGGGACGACGCCGACATGAGCGAGGACGACTTGGAGCAACTCACTTATTATTTCTGCCACATGTTCTCCAGGTGCACGCGGTCCGTTAGTTATCCAAGTCCTACTTATTATGCGCATTTAGCTGCTGCTCGGATTATGGCGTACTGCGAAACAGGAAATCTCAATATGAATAATTTGGTTAAAGAGCAGGATCGCATGTGCATTAAAGAATGTATTGCTAAGGGCAAACCCATGTTCTTCGTTTAAACTGTATTTGTATATTTCGCTTATTTAAAAAAAAAAAACAACGTGCAAAAAAAAAGGTTTCGTACCGTTCACATAAATCAAATAAGGGACTTGCGTTTTTTCGCGACAAATTTGGGACCTTTCGCTTTTTTAGCGGTTGGTTCATTAAAATTGTAGCGCTTCTGTATTCGCTCGCGAATGAGCAGCCCTTTGATTAGTTTCCTCCAGTTGCCGTAGACTCTTTTTTCTAATTTCTCCTCTTCGCGTTTCTCGATCTCATCTTGTTCCTACAACGTAATGAATGACTTTAATAGAGCGAAAAGAAGGTTGATTGAATAAGACTTACGATGTACCAAGCCGCGGTGATGCTGTCGACGTGTTCCTCGCACACGACAAAGCCATCGTAGACTGGGTGGTTCCAGCCTGAGTGGAAGTCGAAGCCGACGACGGCCGTGGCGCAGTCAATGTTCATTCTTCTCGCTAATTTGTTTAGTCCTGGCACTAGAACAGTTTCGGTTATTATATTTTGGGGATATTTCACAGAGGCAAAAGGAGAATTTGGGAGGGATGGACTTCGGTTAACTTTTATTGATTTCAGGCAGTTGTGGAAGGTTTACTTCGACTTATCGCGGTTTCACTGTATCACCACGTGCAAAAACTAATAGAAGTAAATTAATTAAATACGAAGATGTGCGCAAGTTACTGGACCGCGTATTTACAACCAATTTAGTGGTTTTAAACAAAGTTACTAATGAAAATAAACCTTAACCGTAGCCTATTTTTAAATTATCGTTTTGCAATTGAAAAAATACAATAAGTATAAACAAACGGAGAAATTTAATGTGGACAAATTCAATAAATAGGAGGTATGTGGGCATTCGAGCGAAGTAGCAAAGTAAATTTAATTTTTTGACTTGAAAGTGCTAAGGATAAAGTACACAAATCGAATAAGTACGAAGATGTGCGCATTCGAGCGAAAAGTGGCACATTTCCGAGCGAGGGAGGCAAATGAAGCGCGACGCGGAGCGGCGCGCTTCATTTTCCCGAGATCGGAATGTGCCACTTTGAGCTCGAATGTGCACACTCGGCTCTAAGCACTGTTCACAGTTTTCAATTTACTTTCTAGGAATGTTTAATTAAAAATTACTGGACCGTGTATTTACACCCTATTTAGAGGTTTTAAACAAGGTTACTAATGAAAATAAACCTTAACCGTAGGTTATTTTTAACTTATTGTTTTGCAATTGAAAAAATACAATAAGTACAGTCGAACTTCCATAAGTCGAACGCCGATAAGCTGAATTTTTGATACATCGAACTCGAATCAGTTTCCCTAGGACTTGCCTATCTCAACGTTAATATTTTTATGTCAATAACTCGAAATTTAATAAATCGAATTATTTAATTAGTCGAAGCGTTTTACAATTCATTAAATTCAAGTTTCCATTAGTAAATGGGTCGGTGACTCGAAGTTAAATTTTACAACTTTTCTAAAAATTTCTCTACCTGAGAGAGGATTAACGACGGCTCGGTTTGGTGTTATTGATGCTTTAAAAGCTCTATTGTTAACTACGAATAAAAGGTTTATACTACAAGAATGTTTTGACGGCGGCACTTCAATTGGATTTAAAACTAATTTATGTTTAAATGCCTTATGAACAGTTATAAATTTTGAGATGGTTTTACCGTTTATTTTACAAAAAAGAAACTATTTTTGCATTTTAGTTTTCAATTTGCTAGTTATTCGTCGACTACGAAGACTAACAAATGTGTTTTACGTTCTTTATAGTTTGTAACAGAGTATAACAGAAAATCTAAAAAAGTTTAATACTTTTTCTAAAATTATTTACGTATTAACATGGAGTGTAAACGAAAATTAAAAAGTTTAACCATAAGGGAGAAAATTAATCTTATAAAAGAAGTGGAACGTGGGCTCAAAAGAAAAAAGGATATAGCTAAAGATTTTGGTATTCCTGCAAACACTTTATTAACCATTTAAAAAACAGAGACTTAATTGTAGCTGCTGAAGATACAAATGACAAATGTCAACGTTGATAAAGATTTGGTAGTTGCTGAAATTCCTAGCGATGAAAGCATTATAAGTAAAGTGCTAGAAGAAAATAAGAAAACTGTGAAAGTGAAAGTGAATATGAAAGTGATACAGATGTTACAGTAAACATCCCTTCAACAACTCAAGTTTACAATGCAATAGATACTATTTCTCTATTCCTATGTGCTCAAGAAGATGTTCCTACAGATATATTATTATCGGTAAGATCATTGGAAAAATTTGTAGAAACGTAACATTTTGGAGCAATGAAGCAAAAGACAATTTTAGATTACTTTCAATTTAACAGTAAATAATATGTAAATAACTATATTTTTTAGGGTCTTAATAAAAATAAATAATGTTAATGATTGTAGATCAATTTTGGAAATTTTCATACAAAATGAATGATATATATATACACGGAAGTATTTAACTGAACTTCTTTTGGTAACTCGAGTTTTTGATATGACGAATTATTTTGCTGTCCCTTCGACTTCGACTTATCGAGGTTCGACTGTATATACCTATACGTAAGTGTGTAACTGAACTTTTTTTAATAACTCGAATTAATTTTGGTGCCCCTTCGACTGTAATTAAATACGAGGATGTGCGCATTCGAGCGAAAAGTGGCACATTTCCGAGCGAGGGAGGCAAATGAAGCGCGACGCGGGCGGAGCGCTTCATTTCCGAGATCGGAATGTGCCACTTTAGCTCGAATGTGCACACTCGATTTTAAGCACGATTCACAATAAAATAGACAAACTATTAGTTAAATACGTTTCCTCTCACTCGCACTTACTAGATTATCGTATCTTTTCGCTCTCTCCCACTCATTGCTATAGTAAATATACGTTTGTAAACCTAAAATCGATATTTCCTAAGCCACATTTAAATTTTTGATTGGAAATAGCGAAAGAAAAACTAGACAAATCTAATAAATGCGAAGATGTGCGCATTCGAGCGAAAAGTGGCACATTTGCGAGCGAGGAGGCAAATGAAGCGCGACGCGGAGCGGCGCGCTTCATTTTCCCGAGATCGGAATGTGCCACTTTGAGCTCGAATGTGCACACTCGGTTTTAAGCGCGATTCGCAACAATTAATTGAATTTGTTAGACGGCTATCTTCGACCGTCGCGCAACTTCCGTTGCCTGCCAAAATTTTACAAAAGAAGTATAACTTCAAAAAAACATACGCTGTAGGTGTACGGTTCCTTTCGGTAGCATCGTGGGTTTAAAAAGCTCCACATTCCCATAAGCGTTTCTGGGCACAATGCCGTTTTCGGCTGTCGGCGGTACGTAGTCTTCGACTTGCCATACCCCGAAGATTTCCAAAGGTAAATCAGTAATCACTTTGCCTGTGAGCTACAATTTAAGTAATGAAACGCTTGATAAACTGATTTGATTTGAAATTGATTACTCGATCGTATTTTGGACGAGCCTTCACGATTTTGTAGGGCTTTTCGCCCAATTTGACGACTTTGGCTTCTTTCATCCACATTTCTCTTGAATGTAAGACATAAACGCAGTCCCTCGAGTACACGGGTTCGCTTCTTACGAATCCCAATGTGACGGCATCGGGAGGGTAGAGAGCCTCAAATTTTAATAGGTGCCTCTTGAGTACGTACAAGGGATGGTTTTTATATCTAAAAATTAATTAATTAATAACTATTTTGGTTTGTTTAAAATTAAATTAAGCTACTCGGCTATGGAGGTAGGTAAAGGTTTTCTATTTGTAATCGAGCTAGTTCTTCGTCTTCCTCTTTATCGCGGGCTGTTTTTTTCCCTTTGTATGGTTTCAGAGTGGCGTCCCACCAGCCCTTATCAATTCTTAGCTTCCGAGTGATTGTGTTCCAATTGGGACAGTACCGTTGGGTAATATCTTTGAGCGAATTGTTGTTGTTCCATGCAACGACGTATGTAATTGGATGCGAAGCTCTTTGCTGGAAGTACAAGAACGAATTAATTAGAAACATCTATTTTAGAGGTAATTCAAGCAGGGCCAAAGTTTTTAATATATTAATACAGTAAAACATCTCGTGGGGACCATCTATATAAGAAGACCACCTCTAAAAGCGGGCAGTTTATATGGTAATATAATATTTAATTAAGTCTGGGAGAAAAAAGCTTTCGAAGCTTTCAAAATGAAATCCATTTTTTGGTAAAAATGAAAAAATAGAATTGCTTTATATTGCAAGGGACGTTCCTACGTACCCTAGTAACTATAACCGGTGTCATTCCCGCGCTTCCCTCTAAAAAAAATTTTCGATAAAACTAAATAAATACAAAACGTACCCCTTGATTACAAAAAATCGTAGACGCCTTATTTTCCATCCAATCATTACAAACGACACGGATTCGAACCCTGAGGTTTTTACATAAGATACATGTAAAATAAGTATAGGGTGCGACGTTAATTTTTCGAATATTAAAAATTGCAATTTTTGGAGCTCATTTTTGGCCAATTTTGAACTTTAAAAAAATTGTAGCGCCGTTATTTGTAGACGGATCTTTAAAAACTATTCAGATTCGGATTTGGTAGCCTTTTTGGCTTCGGATAGGCCTAAGAAACCATAGGCGTGCTATTCCAAAGCTTTGGGAAAACGTTTTGAAAATAAAAAATCGATGGGTTTTAACCCATGTTTTTTTAAAAATGAAAAAAATAGAATTGCTTTATATTGCAAGGGGACGTTCCTACGTACCCCTAGTAACTATAACCGGTGTCATTTCCCGGCGCTTCCCCTCTAAAAAAAAATATTCGAGAAAACTAAATAAATACAAAAACGTACCCCTTGATTCACAAAAAAAATCGTAGCGCCCTTATTTTCGATCCAATCATTAAAAACGACACGGATTCGGAATCCTGAGGCTTTTTTACATAAGATACATGTATAATATGTATAGGGTGCGACGTTAATTTTTCGAAATTAAAAAATTGCGATTTTTGGAGCTCATTTTAGCCCTTTTTTTGACTTTAAAAAAATTGTAGCGCCGTTATTTACGGACCAATATTTAAAAATTATACATATTCGGATTTGGCAGCCTTTTTGGCTTCGGATAGGCCTAAGAAACCATAGGCGTGCTGTTCCAAAGCTTTGGGAAAACGTTTTGAAAATAAAAAATCGATGGGTTTTAACCCATGTTTTTTTAGTAAAAATGAAAAAATAGAATTGCTTTATATTGCAAGGGACGTTCCTACGTACCCTAGTAACTATAACCGGTGTCATTTCCCTCGCTTCCCCTCTAACATAAAATTTTCGATAAAACTAAATGAATATGAAATATACAGATGTTACAGTAAAATCTTCAACAATCAAGTTTACAATGCAATAGATACTATTTCTCATTCTATGTGCCAAGAAGATGTTCCTAAGAATATATTATCGTAAGATCATTGAAAAATTTGTAAAACGTAAATTTTGGAGCAATAACAAAAAAATTTTAGATTACTTTCAATTTAACATAAAAATATGTAATAATATATTTTTAGGGTCTTAATAAAATAAATAATGTTAATGATTGTGATCATTTTGGAAATTTTCATAAAAATGAATATAATATACAGGAAGTATTTACTGAACTTTTTGGTAACTCGATTTTGATATGACGAATTATTTCTGTCCCTTCGACTTCGACTTATCGAGGTTCGACTGTATATACCTATACGTAAGTGTGTAACTGAACTTTTTTTAATAACTCGAATTAATTTTGGTGTCCCTTCGACTTCGACTGTAATTAAATACGAGGATGTGCGCATTCGAGCGAAAAGTGGCACATTTCCGAGCGAGGGAGGCAAATGAAGCGCGACGCGGAGCGGAGCGCTTCATTTTCCCGAGATCGGAATGTGCCACTTTGAGCTCGAATGTGCACACTCGATTTTAAGCACGATTCACAATAAAATAGACAAATATTAGTTAAATACGTTTCCTCTCACTCACACTTACTAGATTATCGTATCTTTTCGCTCTCTCCCACTCATTGCTATAGTAAATATACGTTTGTAAACCTAAAATCGATATTTCCTAAGCCACATTTAAATTTTTGATTGGAAATAGCGAAAGAAAAACTAGACAAATCTAATAAATGCGAAGATGTGCGCATTCGAGCAAAAGTGGCACATTTCCGAGCGAGGAGGCAAATGAAGCGCGACGCGGAGCGGCGCGCTTCATTTTCCGAGATCGGAATGTGCCACTTTGAGCTCGAATGGCACACTCGGTTTTAAGCGCGATTCGCAACAATTAATTGAATTTGTTAGACGGCTACTTCGACCGTCGCGCAACTTCCGTTGCCTGCCAAAATTTTACAAAAGAAGTATAACTTCAAAAAAACATACGCTGTAGGTGCACGGTTCCTTTCGGTAGCATCGTGGGTTTAAAAAGCTCCACATTCCCATAAGCGTTTCTGGGCACAATGCCGTTTTCGGCTGTCGGCGGTACGTAGTCTTCGACTTGCCATACCCCGAAGATTTCCAAAGGTAAATCAGTAATCACTTTGCCTGTGAGCTACAATTTAAGTAATGAAACGCTTGATAAACTGATTTGATTTGAAATTGATTACTCGATCGTATTTTGGACGAGCCTTCACGATTTTGTAGGGCTTTTCGCCCAATTTGACGACTTTGGCTTCTTTCATCCACATTTCTCTTGAATGTAAGACATAAACGCAGTCCCTCGAGTACACGGGTTCGCTTCTTACGAATCCCAATGTGACGGCATCGGGAGGGTAGAGAGCCTCAAATTTTAATAGGTGCCTCTTGAGTACGTACAAGGGATGGTTTTTATATCTAAAAATTAATTAATTAATAACTATTTTGGTTTGTTTAAAATTAAATTAAGCTACTCGGCTATGGAGGTAGGTAAAGGTTTTTCTATTTGTAATCGAGCTAGTTCTTCGTCTTCCTCTTTATCGCGGGCTGTTTTTTTCCCTTTGTATGGTTTCAGAGTGGCGTCCCACCAGCCCTTATCAATTCTTAGCTTCCGAGTGATTGTGTTCCAATTGGGACAGTACCGTTGGGTAATATCTTTGAGCGAATTGTTGTTGTTCCATGCAATGACGTATGTAATTGGATGCGAAGCTCTTTGCTGGAAGTACAAGAACGAATTAATTAGAAACATCTATTTTAGAGGTAATTCAAGCAGGGCCAAAGTTTTTAATATATTAATACAGTAAAACCTCTCGTGGGGACCATCTATATAAGGAGACCACCTCTAAAAGCGGGCAGTTTATATGGTAATATAATATTTAATTAAGTCTGGGAGAAAAACGCTTTCGAAGCTTTCAAAATGAAATCCATGTTTTTTTGGTAAAAAATGAAAAAAATAGAATTGCTTCATATTGCAAGGGGACGTTCCTACGTACCCCTAGTAACTATAACCGGTGTCATTACCCGGCGCTTCCCCTCTAAAAAAAATTTTTCGAGAAAACTAAATAAATACAAAAACGTACCCCTTGATTCACAAAAAAAATCGTAGCGCCCTTATTTTCCATCCAATCATTAAAAACGACACGGATTCGAAATCCTGAGGCTTTTTTACATAAGATACATGTAAAATAAGTATAGGGTGCGACGTTAATTTTTCGAATGTTAAAAATTGCAATTTTTGGAGCTCATTTTTGGCCAATTTTGAACTTTAAAAAAATTGTAGCGCCGTTATTTGTAGACGGATCTTTAAAAACTATTCAGATTCGGATTTGGTAGCCTTTTTGGCTTCGGATAGGCCTAAGAAACCATAGGCGTGCTATTCCAAAGCTTTGGGAAAACGTTTTGAAAATAAAAAATCGATGGGTTTTAACCCATGTTTTTTTGGTAAAAAATGAAAAAAATAGAATTGCTTTATATTGCAAGGGGACGTTCCTACGTACCCCTAGTAACTATAACCGGTGTCATTTCCCGGCGCTTCCCCTCTAAAAAAAATTTTTTCGAGAAAACTAAATAAATACAAAAACGTACCCCTTGATTCACAAAAAAAATCGTAGCGCCCTTATTTTCGATCCAATCATTAAAAACGACACGGATTCGGAATCCTGAGGCTTTTTTACATAAGATACATGTAAAATAAGTATAGGGCGCAATGTAAATTTTTCGAATGTTAAAAATTGCAATTTTTGGAGCTCATTTTAGCCCTTTTTTTGACTTTAAAAAAATTGTAGCGCCGTTATTTACGGACCAATATTTAAAAACTATACATATTCGGATTTGGCAGCCTTTTTGGCTTCGGATAGGCCTAAGAAACCATAGGCGTGCTATTCCAGAGCTTTGGAAAAACGTTTTGAAAATTAAAAATCGATGGGTTTTAACCCATGTTTTTTTGGCAAAAAATGAAAAAAATAGAATTGCTTTATATTGCAAGGGGATGTTCCTACGTACCCCTAGTGACTATAACCGGTGTCATTTTCCCGCGCTTCCCCTCTAACATAAAAATTTTCGATACAAACTAAATGAATAAAAAAACGTACCCCTTGATTCACAAAAAAAATCGTAGCGCCCTTATTTTCGATCTAATCATTACAAACGACACGGATTCGGTATCCTGAGGCTTTTTTACATAAGATACATGTATAATATGTATAGGGTGCGACATTAATTTTTCGAAAATAAAAAATTGCGATTTTTAGCGATCATTTTGAGCCAATTTTGAACTTTCAAAAAATTGTAGCGCCGTTATTTGTGGACGGATCTTTAAAAATTATACATATTCGGATTTGGCAGCCTTTTTGGCTTCGGATAGGCATAAAAAACCGTAGGCGTGCTATTCCAGAGCTTTGGGGAAACGTTTTGAAAATTCAAAATCGATGGGTTTTAACCCGTTTTTTTAGTAAAAAATGAAAAAAATAGAATTGCTTTATATTGCAAGGGGACGTTCCTACGTACCCCTAGTAACTATAACCGGTGTCATTTCCCAGCCCTTCCCCTCTAAAAAAAATTTTCGAGAAAACTAAATAAATACAAAAACGTACCCCTTGATTCACAAAAAAAATCGTAGCGCCCTTATTTTCCATCCAATCATTAAAAACGACACGGATTCGAAATCCTGAAGCTTTTTTACATAAGATACATGTAAAATAAGTATAGGGTGCGACGTTAATTTTTCGAATGTTAAAAATTGCAATTTTTGGAGCTCATTTTTGGCCAATTTTGAACTTTAAAAAAATTGTAGCGTCGTTATTTGTAGACGGATCTTTAAAACTATTCATATTCGGATTTGGCAGCCTTTTGGCTTCGGATAGGCCTAAGAAACCATAGGCGTGCTATTCCAAAGCTTTGGGAAAACGTTTTGAAAATAAAAAATCGATGGGTTTTAACCCATGTTTTTCGATAAAAATGAAAAAATAGAATTGCTTTATATTGCAAGGGGACGTTCCTACGTACCCCTAGTAACTATAACCGGTGTCATTTCCCCTCGCTTCCCCCTCTAAAATAAAACTTTTCGATAAAACTAAATAAATACAAAAACGTACCCCTTGATTCAAAAAAAATCGTAGCGCCCTTATTTTCGATCTAATCATTACAAACGACACGGATTCAGTATCCTGAGACTTTTTTAGATAAGATACATGTATAATATGTATAGGGTGCGACGTTAAATTTTCGAAGATAAAAAATTGCGATTTTTAGCGCTCATTTTGAGCCAATTTTGAACTTTCAAAAAATTGTAGCGCCGTTATTTACGGACCAATATTTAAAAACTATACATATTCGGATTTGGCAGCTGTTTTGGCTTCAGATGGGCCTAAGAAACCATAGGCGTGCTATTCCAGAGCTTTGGGAAAACGTTTTGAAAATTAAAAATCGATGGGTTTAACCCATGTTTTTTTGGTAAAAAATGAAAAAAATAGAATTGCTTTATATTGCAAGGGGACGTTCCTACGTACCCCTAGTAACTATAACCGGTGTCATTTCCCGGCGCTTCCCCTCTAAAACAAAAATTTTCGGCCTTTTGAAAAATTAAAATTGGCTTTAAAATTTAACTTTTAAAACGCAATAACTTTTTTATTTTTGTAAAGTACAGTTTAAAAACTCAAATAGTAAAAAGGCAAAATAAAATGATATCTCAAAAGCCAGGTAAGAAATGCGATAAGGCTGACTCGCAAATAACCCGAAGCTTCTACGTAATTCTATGACGTATCAAAATTCAACACAAAGAGAATTAATTTAAGGGTAAGATTTAATTTTTTGCTAAAGCCACTAAAGCTCAAAAATTGCCAATTTTTTTGTAAGCACCGCGGTACAAAAATTTTTGATATACCACTAATGTTACACAATAAAAATCCAAAAACATCAATAAAGATCATTAAAAAAAAAACTTACAGCTTTGAATTTGGCAGAAGGGGCGCTTCTTAGGGGTAGAAGGCCCGTGACAAACACTTTCACTTAACACATTTAAATAGTCACTAGCAAATAAAAATTTGGCGAGCGTTTAACCGAGCTCTTCGACGTGCCTTTCACAAATGAAATGTGCAGGGAACGGGTGTGGAACTTCCAGTTTGCGATAAGCATTTTGATTACGTTTAATCCGAATAAAATTTTGGGGCATTTACATTTACAATTTTTGAACGAATTCTGTGATTGCTTAAATCTTCGATTTTTGCATAACATTAATGGTTTCAAAACGAACGGTCGGGGGGGGGGGAGGCAATTGCAAAAAGAGGCGCAATAAATTTTACATTACTTCCATTTTAAACGGAAATAGTAAATACACCCGGTATATTATATAAATATTTAAGAATACTAATCTGTTTATAATAACATTGATTTAATAACAATATGATTCTCATAAATAATAATTGCATTTAATGTAATATAGCATTCGTTATTACATTTGCAGTGACAATTTTTGCATTTCTCTCTAAGACGACCACCTCCTACAAAAGACCAATTTGAGCAAGAACCAAAGTTGGTCGTGTTAGCGAGGTTTTACTGTAATTATAATAAAAATGTGCACTTACATGAAGTTGTTTTATGCAGTGAATAGTGCCTTGGGTGAGATCGGCACTTATCCATTTCTCTTCGGCTTCTAAAAACACTTCGACCCATACATCAACGCCTTTCTTAGGGGTTTCTGCTTCTTCTTGTAATTGTTTCTTGGTCTTAATCCTTCGTTTTACTTTAACTGTGGTGGATTGATGGAAATCGTCCGCGCTGTCGGGTTGTTTTTTGTTTATTGTCTCGGGGGCATAGTCACTGTCATAGCTATATCTTTCAGATCTGCGATTCTTGACCAGTTTGCTTCGTTCCTCAGCTCTTTGTTCCGACATCCTACCTTTTAGGATTGATATGATGTCAGTTTTCACGTCCATTGGAAAAGGGGAACGCTTAAGAGGAGATTGCAGTATTTTAGGGCTCTTTCTTGGTTTCTCTTCTTCGAAGTCATCGTCTGAGTCCTTCTCGCGATAGCTTGGTTTCGTTTTTAATCGTTTGGGGTGGTTCTTTTTAGAACAAGAAGCTTGTTCGGGTTTGGATAACTTCTTCAGGTTGGGTTTGGAATTTTTGGAATCTTCGTCGGTGTCATGGTTTCCATCGAGCTGTGGGACTACTTCTGGAACTTTATTATTGTTGATGTTTCTCAAAGAACGTTTGGGAGCTTCCTTGTCCTTCGTTTTACTTTTAGAATTTGATTCTTTTGTTGTGGTTTTTAAATTGTCCAACTTGGGTTTCTTAGTTGAGCGTTCTTTTGCTTTTGGTTTCGTCTTCTCAGATTTGGACTTTTTTGATTCGCTTTCTTCGGCTTTAGGTTTGCTTTTAGCTGTGTCTCCTTTGGATTTGTCGTTGCTTAAATTTTCCAGTTTTGGTTTTGTATTGGTTTTGATATTTTCTTTTTTAGCTTTAGCAGTTGGTTTGTCTTCGTTCTGTTTGGTCTTAGTTTTCGTTTTGTTTGAACTTTCCGATTTGAGATTTTTAGTTGAGGATTCTTTAGGTTTTGATTTTCTGCTAACGTTGGGTTCATTTTTAGTGCTTGCTTCTGATTCTGTATTTTTAGTTTTAGTCGCAGGCTTTTTTTTAGAAGTGGACGGCTTTTGAGGTTCGGTTACCTTAGATTTTGTAGCCGATTGAGAGCTTCTGGTTGTTTTCGGCGAATTCTCTTCTTTCTTGGGTTTTTTTTCTTCCGATTTAAGTTTCGGATCTGGACTTACAGCAGGTGACGTTTTTGTATCAGTTTTTGTGCTCAGCGAATGCAGTTCACTGCTTGCAGGTCTCAGAGGAGTAACTTGGAACGATAAGACTAACCTGCATTGGATCCCAAGTGCTCGAAGTATACAAATAAAAATATACACAAGCATTTTGTTGTTGTAAGCTTGCTTACGATGTATTTGCAACTTGAGGAGCTTCTCTAATGTAAAACCTTTCGATATTTGTTTATTAACAACGGGCATCATATTTGTGTACCATTTTACGATTTGTTCCAAATAATTGAGATCTGTGCGGTTCGATGGATAGCAGTGTTGCGAAGGGATTAATGATAAAGCGATTGCAAGTAATTCTTCGTTGTTTAAGACTTGATTAACATAATTTCCATGTGCCAGCCAGCATAGCAGATGGACCTTGTGAATGTATACCTGGTTTTCTTTTTTAACTCGATTCAGTCGCCTCTTCATCATCGCTACTAAATCAATACCCTTGCTCTTTTGCACCTTCCCTGGTAACTGTACCGTAATTTCAACCCCGTTCGTTGGAATAATACTTTTAGGTTCCTTCTCTTTAGACTCTTCGACCTCCTCCCAATCTTCTTTCTCCGACTCGGAGAAAGACTCAAAACTATTCGAATGAAATGAATAATCCATATTAGCGGAAGAGGTTTCGGATACACCTTCTCCAAGTGCAAGTAAATTAGAAATGTCTTCTGCTTTTTTACCGGAAGCCTTTTTAGTCTTTTTGCTTGCTTCATATCTTTTTACTATCTCTTTTGCTTCTTCGATTTTCTTTGTGTAATCGTGTAACTGTTGGAAGTTTATTTTTGAAGTTGTCGGTGTCGGTTCAGGTACGTCCTCTGCCTCTGATTCTGAACTGCTAAGTTTATTAATACCGGAAAAAATACTACTTTCGATTGTTTCAAATTCGTTACTCTCTTTTTGCTTTTGGTTATGAAAAAAAATTGAATTAAAATCAATTTGATCGGCTGGTTTGAGGTAGTTTTCAATATCACTGTCGCTTGAAGAATCGTTAGGGTTTTCTGTTACTTTCTGTTTTTTTGAGGGCGATTGCTTCTTTATGTTTATTAGGGGCTCATCATCACTCGAACTCGATAGAGAAGGTAGCCTTTTTCTTCTAACTCTCTTCATTTTCGTACTTTGTTACACCTAAATAATATTGAGTTAATACGTATAAAAGATCTAATTTTTAATACAGATAAACCCTTGGTACTTTTTTAAAATTGAGATAAATGTTAATCTACTAAGGACACTCAAAATAACTGCACCAATGAATTTACATTGGCAAAAAGCTGAAAATATGAATAAACCATACCTTTATGAATTGTTAAATGATAAACACTAAATTAAACAATAAATATCACATTAATTATTTATAAATTCACAAATATTAAACACTCACAAAGATAACCAAACAATTCGACATTTTGCCACAATTAAAAGTGTACCAATCTCAAGAAAATAAAATTCTTTAATCAAACTGTGGTAACTTGTGAGTTTCGATATTGTCACCTTGACATATCAACTGTGTGTTTTTATTTAACATCATATTTGACAGATTTCCGGCATTAATGGTTCGTTTAGGTACGATTTACTTATGATTAAAGCAATTCAAGTGAAATAATTAAATGAAAATGGCGTATCATTATGTAGTAACAGCTCATAAACCTACAGCAGTGTCCTCGTGTGTTACAGGTAAACCTTTAAACATATTATTCACATTAATTGCAAACTTAACCTTCTCTTAGGCAATTTCACATCCCCGCATGATCTGAATTTAATAGTGGCCAAAAACACACGTTTGGAAATACATTTAGTGACCCCCGAAGGTCTAAGACCCGTGAAAGAAATCAGTTTATATGGCAAAGTGGCCGTTATGAAACTGTTCCGACCCCAGCATGAGAAGAAAGATTTGTTGTTTGTAGTAACAATGCGATACAATGCCATGATACTAGAGTGTATTAATAACGGAGACAACCTAGAGATTCACACTAAAGCACATGGGAATGTTTCTGATAGGATTGGCAAACCTTCGGATACAGGAATAATTGCTATTATTGATCCTAAGGCACGTGTTATTGGGTTGCGCTTGTATGACGGTCTTTTCAAAATTATACCGTTAGATAAAGAAAATACGGAATTGAAAGCATCCAGTATTAGGTAATAATTAAGGCCTTAAGAGTTTTTCATATACGATTAATGTTAAATGTGTTTTTAGAATGGATGAGTTGCAAGTAATGGATGTTGAGTTCCTCCACGGTTGTGCGAATCCTACCATAGTACTAATTCATCAGGAATTAAATGGGCGACACGTTAAAACCCATGAGATATCGCTCAGGGATAAGGAATTCGTGAAAGTCCCATGGAGACAAGATAACGTTGAAACCGAGGCATCCATGATCATTCCCGTGCCATCCCCTCTTTGTGGAGCTCTTATTATAGGACAAGAAAGCATTCTGTATCACGATGGCATTACTTCAGTCGCTGTGGCACCACCAATTATTAAAGTAAAAAAAAATCTAACAGTCCAAAATTGAAAATTAATCTTAATTTGGTATTGTAGCAAAGCACCATTCTTTGTTATGCCAGAGTCGACCCAGGAGGTTTGCGATATCTGTTGGGAGACCTAGCTGGTCATCTCTTTATGTTGTTTATAGACGTTGAAAGTCAGGGGGATGGGGGAAGTGTCGTTAAAGACTTAAAAGTAGAATTATTGGGTAAACACTGTCAAAATCTAAGAACATATGAAACAAGATAACATCGAATGATTTTAGGTGAAATATCAACACCAGAATGTATTACATATTTAGATAACGGTGTTTTATATATTGGATCAAGATTGGGCGACTCCCAACTTATTAAATTAAATACCAAAGCCGATGAGAATGGCTCCTATGTCACATCGATGGAGTCTTTCACAAGTTTAGCTCCTATAATGGATATGTGCGTTGTCGATCTCGAGAGGCAAGGACAGGGGCAACTGGTTACATGCTCAGGTGCATTTAAAGAAGGGACTCTTAGGATCATTCGTAATGGAATTGGGATTCAAGAACATGCTTCGATTGACTTACCGGGAATTAAGGGAATGTGGGCTTTAAACGTTGGCTCTGGTATGATTAGAAAATTATTCGTTTACTTTTAAGATTCAATTAAATTAATTTGTAGATGAGAAACACGATAATACTTTAGTGCTCGCCTTCGTAGCCCAAACTCGCATCCTGAGTTTGAACGGAGAAGAAGTGGAAGAGACCGATATACCTGGCTTCATCTCCGACCAGCAAACGTTCTATTGTGGCAACGTCATTCACGAACAAATCATACAAATAACGCCTATCTCGGCTAGATTAGTCTCAGCACGAACAAAGACCCTTGTGTCAGAATGGAAGCCACAAAATGAGAAAAACATAAACGTGGTTGCTTGCAACACCGAACAAATCGTTCTCTCAACTGGAACTGAATTGTACTACATCGAAATACATCTCAACGAGCTCATACTGAAAGGGTACTTGATCGAGTAACTTGGCTGATTTTAATGTAATTGATTTACTTTTAGTAACCGTGTTTTGGATGTCGAAGTGGCCTGTTTGGACATAAGTCCTTTAGGTGAAAACGTCACCTTCTCACCGATTGTTGCTGTAGGTTTATGGAGCGATATTTCCGCTTGTATTTTGCAAATCCCCGATCTCGTAGAGGCGTACAAAGAGAACTTAGGTGGAGGTATAAAAGTCCGAATAATTTCCACCTCAAAAAAAACTAACGGTTTTTTTTTGTTTAAGAAATAATTCCACGGTCGATTTTAATGACTTGCTTCGAGGGCCACAATTATCTCTTGTGCGCGCTTGGAGATGGCTCGATGTATTATTTTTCGCTCCAAAAGGAAAGCGGCGTTTTAATGGAAAAGAAGAAAGTAACTTTGGGGACACAACCGACCGTTTTACGTACTTTTAAGTCGCTCTGTACTACGAACGTATTTGCTTGCTCCGATAGACCCACTGTTATCTACTCGTCGAACCATAAGCTGGTTTTCTCTAATGTTAACATGAAGGAAGTTAATCATATGTGTTCGTTGAACGCCGAAGCTTATCCTGATAGGTATTTATAGTTTAAAATTTAGAATAATTTTAATGAGAGATAATAAATTGTTTTTTTCTAGTTTGGCGCTCGCGAGCGATGTGAGTGTAACAATAGGAACAATAGATGAGATACAGAAGCTCCACATTCGCACAGTTCCTCTGCAAGAGTCTCCGAGACGAATTGCTTATCAAGAGCACTCGCAGGTATAAGCATTATTAAAACCGACCGAATTAAATAATAACGAATGCCCGTTTTAGACTTTTGGAGTACTTTCTGTGCGCTTAGATATTCAGGATTCGACCGGGTTGAATCCATTAAGACCGAGTGCTTCGACAATGCCGCTCTCGAATACTGTATCAAGCAGTGTCGGCTCTTTATCCCTGGGTAAGTCGGGAGTTAGCGGAATTTCAGGCACAAACGCAACCCCCGATTATGGACAAGAAATAGAGATCCACAACTTACTGATTATCGATCAACACACCTTCGAGGTGCTGCATGCGCATCAGTTGATGCAACAAGAGTATGCCATGTCACTAATTTCTTGTCAGTTAGGAGAGGACCCTAACACTTACTACATAATAGGTTTGAACTGTTTCATAAATAATATACTTGCACAGATTTAATTTAAAACAATTTTAGGCACTGCAATAGTCAACCCGGAAGAGGCAGAGCCTAAGCAAGGACGCCTATTAATCTTCCAATGGGCCGATAACAAATTAACACCGATTTCCGATAAAGAGATTAAAGGCGCCTGTTATTCTTTAGCTGAATTTAATGGGAAGCTTTTGGCCAGTATAAATAGCACAGTAAGATTATTCGAATGGACTGCCGAGAAGGAACTACGTTTAGAATGTTCCCATTTCAACCACATTATTGCTTTATACCTGAAAACCAAAGGCGACTTCATTTTAGTGGGCGACTTGATGAGGAGCATGTCTCTGTTACAATACAAAACGATGGAAGGCAGCTTCGAGGAAATAGCGAGAGATTATAATCCAAATTGGATGACTGCTGTTGAAATATTGGACGATGATATATTTTTAGGAGCTGAGAACTCGTTTAATTTGTTTGTATGCCAAAAAGATAGTGCTGCGACTAATGACGAGGAAAGACTACAGATGCACGAAGTAGGACAGTTTCATGTGGGGGATATGACTAATGTCTTTCGACATGGTTCTTTGGTTATGCAAAATTTGGGAGAGACTTCCACACCGACCTCTGGTTGTGTCCTTTTTGGTACTGTCGGTGGAGCTATTGGTAAGTCGGTTTTGATTGATTTTTAGAAAATAATTAATATCAACTTGTTTAGGACTCGTCACCCAAATTTCATCGGAACTCTATGACTTCCTATTGGAATTGCAAAACAAATTAGCTGTTGTTATAAAGTCGGTGGGAAAAATCGAACACATAAATTGGAGATCATTTCACACAGACATTAAAACTGAAACCTGTGAAGGATTTATCGATGGGGATCTCATTGAGAGTTTCTTAGATCTCTCGGCAGATCGTATGAAAGAAGTCGCAGATGGTTTACAGGTATAAAGCGATTTTCAAATATAAATAACTGTTAATAATTTTATTCTTTTCAGAGGGTTAATGACACAGGGGCAAAGGAAGATTGTAACGTGGATGATCTTATAAAATTGGTAGAAGATTTAACAAGGATACATTAGAATTTTTGTTCTTATATTTAATTCGTGTAATCTGTCTACTTAATTTCTGTAAAGTTTGACTTTACTTTTGGTATGCAAAGAGAGCTGCTGCATTTTAGTTATTATATAATGAATTATATTTCTAATATAGTTCCCTTTTACTACGTGTTTAAACATTACTTACTGGAATACATTTATACTTTTCATTTTAAACTTTCAAACACGATTAAATTATGTGAAATATTTGTATATTGTATCTTACAAGGGCCCGTTTTAAGTGAAGATCTTATATGGAACTTTGCAGAATTTACCTTATTTTTGTATAATCATTGTATTTTGTTGCCCTATTACTAATCAATAAATAATAAAAATAAATTATGTTTTTTAAATCCCATTTAATTTGTTTATAACAACTAAAATAGTCCGATTATCGTTAATCATTACACTTCCAAAATTTGAATTTGGCATATTTAAAAAGCCAGCTACAGATTTCTGTAAGTTAACCACGTTCAACCAACGTCGAAAGAATTTAATTTAATTAATCAAGATTAATTGGTGCAAATTATGAATAAATTTAGTTTTAGATCTACAATGAATTAATAAACATAAATTAAACATAAATTAAAAGGCCTGAAATACAGTGATAATAAGTTACAAAAGGCCTAAAAGTCACAATTGAAGGTTAAGTTCGAATCTTTTGAATAATTCATTATATTTATGATTAGATAACATTATCTTCCCTTTATAAAACTTAAAATGTCCTCAGAAGAGAGTGCCCAAATTGCTTTAATAAAGAATCACGTTAAAAGTTATCTTGATTTCCCAAAATCTGGTATTATTTTTCAGTAGGTGCCTGCCATCATCCACTCTTGAATTATAATTAATTTTTATATTCGCAGGGATGTTTTTTCAATTCTGCAAGAGCCTAAAGTGTTTTTGTTATTAAAAGAGGTTTTATGTGAACATATTAAAGCAATAAGTCCGGCAATCGAATATGTAGCAGCTCTCGATGCTAGAGGGTTCCTGTTTGGTCCAATAATCGCATTGGAATTTGGAATACCCTTCATACCAATTCGTAAAAAAGGAAAGTTGCCTGGTAATGTTAAATCGGAATCATATCAATTAGAATATGGGGAGGTAAGATGCATTTTTACACAATGATTGAACTCTGACAAATTTTGTTATAGGATACTTTACAAATTCCCGATGGATGCATAAAACAAGGAGGAAAGGTGCTGTTAGTTGATGATTTACTTGCAACAGGGGGTAGCTTATCAGCTGGCATTAAATTAGTGGAAGCGGTTGGAGGAGAAGTTGTTGAATGCCTCGTTATTATGGAATTAGTTGAACTGAAGGGAAGGAGCAAGTTGAACGTTCCGGTCCATCCAATTCTAACTTTTTAAATTTAAATGCACAAGCACAATTAAAAAGACATTCCTTACGTGATAACACAATTGTTATATTTTTATATAATGAGATTTGTATATTTTGTATAAAACTAATCGTTGATCTATGAAGAACGCAATATTTTAATAATACTCATATTTTTAATAAAAACTGTGCAAATAAACTTGTTAAAATTATTCGGTGCTCCATATATTATAAAAATTACAATAAATTGTTATCAAAACGCTTGTAAATTTTAATAGAAGTGCTAAAGTTTTTTTTAAAGTGCTCTTTATAAACTGATTACAGCCAGTTGTTCGCTTACGCTGTCGTCTTCTTTACCTGTGCAAGTATAATATTTATTTTAAGGGATTAGGGATCGGAGGGTCAAAGAAACAAATCACCCAAGAAATAAACCGCAAAACAAATTAATCCAAATTAAAAACTCACCCTTTTTAGGCGAAGGTGGGGCGTGGGCCTCGCGAATCATGCTCTTCAATTTTGCAAACTCGTCCCCAAAAGAGCTGATGTAAGAAACATCCTTCTTGAGACCGTGAGACATTTGTTGCCTCATATATCGATTGCCTTGTACAAAAGGCTGCTTTCTTTTTGTTGTGATGCTGTCTTGAAGCTCGTTCAGTCTTAGTTTAGTTTCTTGTGACTTTAAATCTGCTAACACCCCCAATAATTTTGAGACTTCCATTTCCAACTGTTTAGTTTCAGATTCCAATTTGAGTACCTAAAAATTGGTTTTGTACGTTATGATTTATGGTAAGTTTGGAAAAACAAAACTGAATTAGAAAGGGATGTGGAAAGGATTAAAAAAAAGGGGGTACCTTAACGTCAGTGTGATTCTTTGAGACGTTAGCGCAACGATCGGCCATTTGGTTTGCCAATTCTATTTCGATGCGAGAAATTAAATCGTCCATTGCTGATATTCCTGTGGCTATGGAGAGGGTTTTAATGTTATGACTGGTATTTGCTTCTTTTTGGATCTATAAAGTGCAGGGGTGTTTATTAAATAACTTTAATTAAATTAAAAGTGCTTAATAAAAAATTGTTAAATCGTGGGCACGGTGGTGCACCCCGGGCAAAAGGGCTGCAACCCACGTTACCTCCCAATATGATTAAATACAAATTAATTGTAAGGACTTAATTAAAGAAGTGATTTTTTGTGATAATTAAGTAAAAAAAAATCAATGTGGGTGCACCACTGCGTAGATATCAGATAAACTACTTACGGTATTGAGAGATTCAGCCAATTTTTGTTGTTGGTGCTTTAAAAGCTTATATTCGCTGCTTAATCCCGGTGTCGGTTGATTTACATTAAGTGCCTCTTCGAGTTTAATTTTATAATGCAATAACTCGGAGTAATGTCGAATGAGATCCGATTCAGCTTTGGTGACTTCGATTTCTTCAGTGACACGAGTTTGTTCAACGTCCTTAAGCAACTGCTCCAGAGCAGATTGTTTCTCTTTAAGATTCCTCGTTTCCACCTTTTCTCTTGACCGATTTAATATCGAAATCTCTTCTTCTTGCAATTGCCTCTTCAATTCGCTTATTCTTCGTCTCTGCTCTCGAACTCTGGCCGTTTCTTGATTTATTCGCTTCTTGCATATTTTTTCTAATTCTAAAAAGAGTTGTTTTCTTAGAAGAAAACTTAAAATGAATAATATTTATAAATTTGATACCCTTCAAACGTTCAGTTTCAATTTCCTTCCGCTTCTCGGCTTCTATTTTTTCCAACTCAATCTTTTTTCTTAAGAGCATCGCTTCGACGTCTTCTTTTAACAGCTCTTCCTCTTTCTTGAGCTCGTTCAATTCGCCAAACTCAAAATCCATAAGGATCTTCGGAAAGCCGGTGAAATTGGGATAAGGGCCGACTTCCAAGGATTTAAAGTTTTCCAAGTATCGACGGGGATGATTCTTGTCAGTCGTGGAATTAAACAGAGCGTAGCTCTTCGTGATTAAACGTTTTATATCCACGACGTTTTGTTTCCTATAAAAGCCTTCGAAATCGGTTAGAGATTCGATGAACATGAGGGCTTGTCTTTGGACAATACTATAAGCGGCAACCACTGCGAGTAAAAAAGCAGGCTCGTTGCTTAAGATGTGATCCCATAATCTGTACCATTGCGGTAAAGTGAAGACCTCGGAGAAGGCCGATTCCAGCAAAGGCCAACCGTAGATCTTTGAAGTCACATTGTGTACAGTAAAATGGTTCAATAAATCAGAATCGTGTTCCAATAATAAATTTTCTACTATTGCTAGAATGTTTATGGGCGGAAGAGGGAAGTACTCAAACCAATGTTGACACCAATTCACTACAATTTAAGTTATTAATTTTTTGGTAGTAAAACAAAAATAACTTACGGATTATAGTACAGACGGCTTCAAAGCACACAACTGGCTCGTTTTGAAAGATCTTCATAAAAGGAAAGACTAAAATTGGTAGGTAAGTCACGTGAGCAAAATGAGGACACCATGATAATAAATTCGAGAGCAATTTCCTCAAATTTTGTAGAGCTAGCTTGTTTTCAAGTGGAAAGTCTATTGCTAACGTTTCAAACGAATTATGTGAGGTGTGATTGATGAAACTATTATAGAGTTGTTTATTGTTGGGTAATTGAAGTAGTTGGGTCCATATTTTTAGTCTGTAGGCTTCGGGATATTCACCATATTCTTTTACAATGGCACGTAGCTTATCGACGTCTAACACATCTTTAATCTAAAAATTTACTGTTACTTTTATTAAAATAACAAATAAAATATAACTTACTTGTTTTTGGATATGTCCCAAGCGATTTACATATTTTTTTACTGCAGTCGTGCTTTTCTTTTTGGAATTTTGAGATATGGCACTTCGACTTTGTTGTTCCAATTGAATGTATTGGTTTCCCGAATAAATATTAAGCTCCCCCGATTTTAAAATGCAAGCGATGTATTTGCCGGTCAACGAGCAATCGAATTTTGTTATTTCATCTTCTACGACTATCTTATTGATAATTTTATCGTACTCGATATCAAAGAAATACAAAATTCCTTTCCTCGATAAAATAGCTAAGACCTTATTTGATCCACCGTCAAATAATTGAGTTACAAAGTCTATCCGAGAGATTGCATGTATATATTCGGGTAATATAATTATTCTTGCTACATCCCACGTGTCAAGAGCTACAATTGTTAATTCGGGATTGTGCCCACTGAAAACCATCGCCCTTCCATTCCTACAAATTTAATTAAAACAAAAGCACATTAATTATTAATAAATATCACCTTGTAAATGAAATAGTTTTTATATTATTTTTACTCGAAGAATTTGATTCTATTTGTTTACAAACTTCAAAGGTTTTATGTTTCCATACAACCATTGTGTCGTCATCAAAACATGCCAAGATGTTGCCCGACACTGGCATGAACAAAGCCTGAAACCGTTTTAATTAGTCTCTTTTAAAATAACGACCTAATTACCTACATGTTTAATGATGCAGTCCTGTAGTAATCTTAAAACGTGTAATTTACTGTTGGATTTTAAATCCCAAATTATTGCTTCACTTTGCGAGGTGCTAATGCAGAGGCCATAGTGCGAAAAAGACAATTCTGTTACTGGTTGCGTATGCCCTACAAACTCAGCTGTGGCTTCTCCAGTTTCAATGTTGATTAAGTACAGAGTTCCATTTTTAATCCCCACAATTATGTCGGAATCAACATACTGAGAGAATTTTAGTATTGTGCATGTGGTAATGACCGTAGGCAAAGCCCAATGCTTGTTGTGTAATAAGTCGATAATTATTATGTTCCCAACATAATCGGCTGCAGCTAACAGATTACCAGTTTTATCAAAACTGGTGTGAATAAATCTTATACGTTGTTTTCTCAAATTTACATGGATTGTATGGTGGAGTTGTAAAATCAACCTGCAAATAACAGATTTTTTATCATACATATTTCTTAAATTAAGCATGTACCCATCACGTTCTGGAGGCTTCAAAATAAATATTTGCTTGGTAATTTTGCCCTTATTTATAAGGGTACTTATATTCATTTCTGGAAATTGTCATTTCAAATTTTGTTTATGGTTATCATCATAAACTACTACTTCATTTCATGCTGGTCCTATAAACAAAAAGATTATTAGTCATTATCTGTAAAAATATTTATCTATGATAAAATATAATATGAAAAAGTTGAAATTTCTAACCTAACTTTTTCACAAACTTATTTCAATTGAAAAAGTATTCAACACAATTGCTATCGAGTTATTGCATTATAAAATCTTAGTTTAACCAAAAACATTCTAATACTTTCCACTATTAATTTTAACAGCTTTTAGTCGCATAAACAATAAATAATAAGAGTATTATTCAACAACACAACACAAGAGACGTCACTAGTAAAACTGCAACCTGTTGTGCATAGATGGAAGCACCTATTCAATTTAAATTAATTTAAATATTTTAAATGTTTACTATTATAAATAATTAAAACCTAGCTTCTTATACTATAAACTGATATAAAAATATGTTTTAAAGTTATAAATAAAATAAAAGTAACTAAAGTGCCTTCTTATGAATTGATTAACAATAATTTTGTGTCTTCATAAGTTAGTTAATCAAATAGTTTGTATATGAATTAAGAACTATTAATTCCGATTTAAATAAGAGCTGTCTCTCCACTAATAAAAATAATTAGTTAAATTTACACAAGTATTTCAAAGTAAATTAACGCAATGAATTAATTGTAATCTTATCTTTTGTGACAAAAATAGTATGTAATAAGTGTTCTATACACTATTTGCTTTAAATTGAGAGCATCCTTAAGTGGTCAATCGATTGCTAACAAAGCTTATGACCAATTATTCAATTTAACAATGAATAACGAGATTACAGTAGTTTAGTTTTAATAACTGTCTCGCTAAGATGAGTGAAAAGGAAGTGTTAAAGCCGGGTCAAAATATTAGACCCATCATTGATACAAACGAAACAATATCTCTAATTAAAAATTTATATGGCCTAACTCCTACATCGATCGTAGAACTCAATGGATACGACGATAAAAATTATAAAATCCTAACAAACGAAAACGAGGTTCAAAACAAACACATTAAAAAAATCGCTCAAGATGGATATGTGTTTAAAGTCATGAATTCGTTTGATTCTAAAAAAAAATTATTCGTGGAGGGACAGAACGCTTTAATGTTATTTTTACGTAAGTCGATCTTAAGGCACTTCAACCACCGTTATTAATTTAAAATTTATAAAGACGAGAAAGGCGTCACGTGTTCCAAACTTATTAAAAATAAAAACAATCAATATTATTCGATTCAAAAATTGCAAAGTGGGGAACACGTGGTGCGTTTGCTCGAATTTATTCCAGGGACCATTTTGCATCAAATTCCACTTCCCCCAAACACAAACGTGTATTTTCAAATAGGACAATACGTAGCCAAACTCGATAGAGAGCTAGAAGTAAGACCGTTGCAATTAATTTAAACAAAAAATTTAAAGAGCTTTTAGAATTTCCACCATCCAGCCTACCAGAACCATAAGACCCTGTGGATGTTAGATTCAGTCCCGAATTTAAATCAGTTCCTTTTTGCAATAGAAAACGCGCAAAAAAAAGGGAGAGTCTATGAAATAATTGAACAATTTCAAGCACGAGTGCTCTCAATCCGAAATGACTTAGAAAAAGGTGTAATTCATGGCGATTTCAACGAACAAAATATAATAATGGAAAACGTGGAAGGGCAGTGGAAAATCAAAGGTATTTTAGATTTTGGCGATAGTCAATACTCGTGCTATCTCTTCGAGCTAGCAATTACCATAACTTATATGGTTTTGCTCGGAAAAAATTTAGATATAGCTGGATTTGTGATTGCTGGTTACTCTACGATCAGAAAACCAACGAAAGTGGAATTCTCTTTGTTAAAGGTTAGTCAGACATTGAACACTTACATTTTAATTATTGCGCCCTTGCAGATCTGTGTGGCAGCAAGGCTGTGCCAATCCCTCGTGATGGGGGCTTACACCAACTTACTCGACCCCCAAAATTCCTATATTTTAACAACGGCCGCCGCTGGATGGGACATGCTGTCTAAACTTTGGGATGAACCCGAAACTCAACTCTTAAATCGATGGAAATTAATATCAGAAGAGTGCAATTATTAAGTTGTAAGCCCTTTTTCATTAAAGGTACCTTTTTGAATTCGCAATCTTCTTCTCCATGATTCTCATCTTTTTCACCTAAAAATAAAATGATTTGTTTCATAGATAGTTACATTTAAAAAATATTAATATTCACCATTGAAGAGCCATCTCGTTGCAATTTTCTTTTGCATTAAACATTGGAGGCTAATCTAAAACGAAATAAAATTACAATCAATTTACTCATATCAAAATTTAACTATTGTTAATTAAATTTCGTTTGCGCAAAATAGTTAAACAGTTCTAAAGGCATTTAAGCGTTGCTATATAAACCAAAACAATTATTTTAATACTTTAACGTCAAATCGTGAATAAAATAATTTAATTACCTAAGCAAAGCACCTTTTTTAAAATAAGATAAAAATGCATCCGGATCCTTGTGGCAACGTCCATATAAGCCTCGAGAGCTCCGATATTCGTCCAGAAATCAAAGAATGGTTCGAATGTGTTGATAAAGATGGATCGGGAAGGATTACCAGCGAGGAACTACAAGCAGCTCTTGTAAACGCCCAGAGAAATTGCTTCTCAACGAAAGCTTGTCAGTTGATGATCAAGCTATTCGATAGGAACAAACAGGGCTCCATCGACATCTACGAATTTCAGTATTTATACACTTTTATCAATCAGTGGGTTAATTTGTTTAATACCTACGACAAGGATAAATCTGGGTACATAGAAAAAGACGAATTAATGGCAGCGTTAAACCAAATGGGATACAGGATCTCTCAAGATTTTGTCAACATCTTCATCGCTCACAACAACAAATACGACGAGCAGAGGAGATTAAATCTCGATCAGTTCATAGTAGGTTGTATTAAGATACAAAAAATCACAGAAGGATTCAAGATAAAGGATCGCAAGATGCAGGGTATAATCACCTTAACTTTCGAAGACTTTATACGATTAATTTTAGAAGATTTCTTGTGATTTAAGAACAAAGCAGGTCTTTCCTTTTCTTTTAATATTTATATCTTCAGGAATATGGAAAAGTTTCTTGGTAGCGAATCGATTGATTTCTTGGTTTCCTCTACAAATAAATAGATGCTTAAAAAAACATTTTATTTGTGTGAGTTACCAGAAATCTTCTTTTAAGAAACATCTCCAATAAGGGATGTAGAAGTCCTTTGAGTATCTAACAAAGCCCCTACGGAACATGCCACCAGCCTTACATTTGCGAGAGGAAACTGATTCTTTATAATTACATGTTAATTGGCAATTAATCGAGCATTTACTGTAGATTTCGTTTGGCTTAGTGCAGATAACTAAAAATTAAGCAATTATTTTTCTTAATAAAAAAATAAAACCACTTACGATTTACCACATATGGAAAATAAGCCATTAGGTTTAGAAAAATTAGTAAAGTTATAAAAACCATTTTAAGACTTTGATTGTTGTATACTGCCTACTTTAATAAAGGCAATTAAAATTTATTTTATGCTTAAAATTAATTGTTTGGCTAAAATGTTCTTTTAACGAGTTCCAAGTAGAACATATTCTTCATAACTGCAAAAAATACCAATATTAAAAAATGATTATTAAATCTTAAAATACTGATTAAAACCAAAGGTAGCCCCCTTCTCAATAATAACAGAAATTTTAGTGGATGTCTCGAAGATTTAATTTAAATTTAATGAGACGATAAAAGTCGCAGAAATAAGACTAATAATTAAAAACGATTACTTTTAATTAAGTTCAAAGCGAGATTGTAAAATTTAATGACTTCATTAAATCATTTCGTTCACAAACTTATTCCGATTTAAAAAAGACCTGTTTCTATATTTGTATTTCTTACACATAATTGAACAAAAAAATGACAATATAATTGTTGGTAATCGACGTTATAATTGTTGAAAAGATGCCCAAATCCATCACAAAAAAAATCGCTGAAAAATTCAAGCTTGAATGACAGTTAACAATTAATTTGAGAAGCTTCAAGCTCTTTTTATAATTTGAACTCGTTTCGTGTCTTTTGTTCAGTTTTTGAATAAGTTCTCGAGCTATGTTTCGAGTCTTTTCAGAATACTTTTTTACTATAAAGCACTGCGAAGACATTGTAGCCCCAGCAATCTAAAATAGCAAAAAATCAAGTGTGTGCTTTTATTAATCGGTTATTAATTTTTACCAAAAACAGTAAAACCCAAATTAATTGTATGCAAGCAGTGCCAATAGTAAATTCTTTTTTTTCAAAAAATCTAGAGTCGTTGTTTATCAAAAAGCTAATGGCAGTAGCGAAACCTATTAAAAAGATTATCCACAATATAATGCAGCCCACAAACATGAGCAATTGGAACCCAAACATCTTATTAATTAATTCAATCAAATCGCACATTTTATAATAATTAAATGAAACCCTTTGAAGAATTTTGTAGGTTTCTTCTGGTGCTAAATTTAACACTTTAGTTGTTTCCTCAAATCTTTGATTTAAAACCGAAAAAGTTGTTTTAATTAATCTGATATTCGCGTCCATCTGTAGAAAAATAATAAAAATGTAGAGGACCAAGCAGAAATCGATCATTATCAAAAAAGGTCCATTACGTTCAAGATGAGACCACGTCCAATTATCTAAAACAGTTAAAATTGGAATAATTGCCAAAACCAAGCAAGCGTTCCTTTCAAAATATTTTTTTAGTTCTTTATATAAGACCGTGGGAAATTCGATATCTTCGTTTACTTCCAAGAGGATTGCATAGAAATGTTTGATTAATTTGGGTTGAATTGTTAAGGATAATGCCATAGAAGTCAATACAAAAAATGCATAAAAGCAAGTCGAGATGAAATCCAAAAAAGCTGATGTGAAAGAGATTTCACGGTTTATGTACATTAATTTTATTCTTCCCACCAAAGTAGCTAAAGTTAATATTAATACCACCAAAAAATGGATGCAGACATAAATTTTATTAAATTTTGAGCCTTCTGTTATATTGTCTTTATTAAATTTGTACGAAATCAATCCGAAGATCTTTAAAATGAAATATGTTACTTTAGAAGACTCGTACAAATTTGCATACATTTATACTTTTACTTTCTTCCATAAAGAAAACAATACTAAATATGGTTTTATCAATAGTCATTACTTCCAAGTGGAAAATAGCTTTTTAATACCAGAGTACATTAATAATATATTTATGAACAAAAGCGTAATTATAATTCTTCGAGTTTAAATAATCAATGCTAATTGCATTATAATTGAACTTAAAAGCATCAATAAAAGTAATAAAACCAAGCGCAACTTGAACATTTAGAATTAGATTTGAATCTAATAAATTACCGGGAGTCGATAATAATGGAGCTCTGTTTTAACAAGACATTATTGCTTTACATTCTAACCTCACTTTTTTAGATAATTAATTCAAATTATGAGATTTTATAAATAAATAAACGTAGGTAACAATATGTAAGTATTTTAAAATACTAGCAGGCTTAGTTTTTATTTAAATAATAAATCCCAGCGGTTCCTTTTTAGAAAAATGAAGATTTTGGGAGCACTATGGGCCAGAGGCAATCCGAAGGAACCAGTTCCTTTTCAAGAGATTCTACCTCTAAAACTAAAACCTACAGTCTCAGGAAAAGGAGATAAGACATCGGAAGTTTGTTGTTTGCATGAGATGTCTGTACTGTTTGCTTGTATGAAAAATAATGATTTCAGTCAACAACTATGTTCGAAAGAAATAGAAGCTTTCCAACGTTGCTATAAAACGACTCTAACACAGAAACATACAAAGAAAGTTAAGGAAGCCAAAGGTATATTAACGCCCGGGGAAAAGCACCTATCACATAAACAGATTAATAAATTATTGAAGATGTTCCCAAATACCAACTGATTTAGTTGAATTGTAGTTTAAATAATTTTAGCTATTTATATTTGTGTTATTACTTTGTAATAAATACATTTGATTGTTTAAGATTGTATTTTGTTAGTGTTAGTATTGAAATTCCTTTTATACAGTAGAGTAATTGTAGTGAGCATAAGCTAAGTGTAAGTAATGGTAATGATGTGCTACATACAAGTATAAAGAGCAAATTAATTATGGGTGAATACATTCCCTATACCCCCAATTATTTTGCAATCGATGATATATTAGCAACACAAGAGAAAATACCATGTAAAGTTCTAATAGATGTTCCCAAAATGGGTAAGGTTATGTTTACTACCCTCTTTTTAGAATTTCAATAACTATTCTTTTAGGGAAATTAAATCCAGCAACAAAAACAGATGATTTGAAAGCAGGAACATCTACAGAGCTTCCTTTTTGGTTAGCTGACCAACTGGCTTTAGGTCGACAACCATTAATCTCAGTTGATTTACCACAAATATATAAAGAGAGCTATCGAGAAATATTAAAAGCCGATGCTAGTGTAATCAATTTACAGAAGTTTAATTTGTATTTCTACGAACTCGGATTACATGTAAAAAAGTTTGATGTAAGAGGAGAGCTGACTGATACCTTGTTACATGTAAGAGTTGTGGATCGAAAAGCTTATGCAGTTTTAATGCATTTAATTCTAATTTTAGACATTTCAAACACGATTTAGACAACTTATGGATCTTACTGATAACATTGGGTACAACCCTAGTGTTCAAGATCCTTTAGATATAACTGAACAAAAGTTGTTCAAAGATGGGCAAAGTGCTAAGGCAAAGCTGAATATATGGCTTACTGATTCGCATACACCTATTGAAGCTGCTAGTATGGTGATAAATCACAAAAAACGAAAACGAATTGCTATAGAAGATGTCATTTAGTTCGTAACTTCATTAATTTTAGTTTAATTTAATATTTGTAATTGTCTCGCCACGAAAAAACATAATTTAATTTTGTATAATTAAGCATTAGAAGTTTTGTAATACTGTTGAGGTTTTTCTTTCAAAAGCAACTTTTAATATTTCTGTTTCAACAAAATAATGTAATACTCACTCACCCATTATTCTTTGATGAACAGTGGAGATGTATTTATGTTGATTCGTTAGGGTTACTAAATCTTTTCTTGAAGTCCTTGGGATTATTAGGATTAGGATTATTAGGGGCGAAGGATGAACGAAGTTCACATACAATTCGACCCATTATGTCACAGGATGCCTGAAAACTAAATAAATTAAATTAGTAACGTTTAAGAATAGTATGAAATAAGTTCCACATCCATTCTCACATTTTTGCAGATAAAATAATTTATTGTGAACAATAAAAATAAAACTTAAAAGCTACTATTGCCTCTACCAGCCTATATGAACATTCATTACAAATATTTCAAGTTGTCCAAACATGTAATACATTTGCATTGAAATGGCATATACGATAACTCGGTTTTGTTACTAAATAAGCAATCCTATGATTTCAACACACCTCTTTTAAATCCTTTAAAATATAAATACGCTATGTTTATTTTTTTAAAGTAAAAATGGTAACATATAAACAAAAATCTGATTATGAATGAAAATGGTGATAAGAATAATAATAATAGGTCACCTATGCAAAATCAAAATAAAGAAAACTATTACCAAAGCTATTTCTACAGATAAATATAAGAAAATACATTTTAATAATATCCAATGCAAGAGCAAATAGGGGGGGTTCGAAACGGTGGCGCACCCGAGATCGAAAATGTGCCACTTTGAGTTCGAATGTGCATTCGGCTTTAAGCACAATTCACAATTAATTTACTTTAAAAAGAATTTAATTAAAAATGGTAAAACCGCAGTGGAGCACCCAGAATTTTTTCTTGGGGCTTCGGTTCTTAGTCATGTTTCCAAAAATGCTTTTCAATAATTATATAAGATTCTAGGGGGCTGCAACCCGATAGCCCTCTCTCTGGATGCACCACTGGTTGCAAGTTAACGATCATGTCTTGCAAAAAAAAGATTATGTCTATGTGTAAAACCACCATACCTTTAAGTAAGAAATCTTACGTACTCATTAATAATAATAACTTTCACGTTATAACAGTTAACTAAAATAAACTAACGATTAATCAAATAACAAATATGTACAATTGAGCAACACCTTTCAGACTATCGATATACCATCAACCATTACATAAAATAATAACAAAACAATTCTTAACATAATTAAAAAACTTACAATATTCTTAATCTAACAGCAAACTCTTTGATAATCATGAAAAACAATAAATCTTTCAACAGTCTATTCGCGAATTTAATTAGATTTGAGCAGTTCATTTAAACTAATCGATCTTGGGATGTTAAGAGTACACTAAATCAGTTCCTTAATTAAAAAAAAAAATATAGAAATTAATTGAAAACTATAGCGGTCACAGCCTCTATAAGCACTAATTGTTACTTCAGGTCACTAAAGGGGCCTTTCAAATTAGCAAAAAATTGTACTCATCTTAAAAAAAAATAGAAAAAGCGATTTAACGCATTCACTGCCAAACACACACAAAGTGCGTGATGCGTTGCTTTAATTTATATCGCAATTATACAGCGGCAGCGAACGTATTAAACTTCGCAATCGGGGGTTTAAAGTGACCAAGTATTTTTTGTAGCAAAAACAAAAAGAGAACTTATACGAGTATTAACAAACGAAAATTAAAAGGATAACCGCGGATGTTTAGGAACAGCCGTTCATATCAAACTAAATGGATCTATATCTAAAGTTCTTAATAAATTCTTAACAGTAAAAAATAAAATAACCATCTTTCCACACCCTCTGCCGACTAAATTGCACCTTAAATAACTATTTAATTAAATTAACTAGAATTGATGTTCTGCCTCTAGCTTCGGCTCCTGTTTAAAGGGCATCACGTATTTATCGTCACCAATCGGTGTTAGGTCCCGTACGATCATAACATTCGAATTGTTATCGTTAACGATTGCAGGGGGCGAAGCTAGATTTCCATTAGGCAGAAATTGGTCACTTGGACTGTGACATTGTGCCGTACAGGGGGGCGTGCTTGGATCGTCAGAAGAATCGCTGTGTGTGCTTTGATAACTATTCGAAGTCGGGGGCACCACAGGCTGTTGTCCTATCGTATCAATTGTGGCACCTAAAAGAAGTCATTTTTATTATTCCACATCCTTATATCGATTTAATAAAATGATAATGAATATGTGGTGTTTCTGTATGTGTTTGTGTATGTCTTTGGCCTAACCAAGCCTCCGGTACTTTACTTACTATCCCTATGCATCTTTTTCCGCACGATGAATGGTGTTAACTCGGTGCAGAAAGAGGTGCCTAGGGACAAAAATGGCTTTAGAGTTTGATTTAGAATAAAAACTCTTTTTTTTTTTAATAGCAGACACATGCATCGAAGTTAAATTACACTAAGCCATGCTTATAAGAAATTACTTAAAATAAAATGATCAATGAACTACTAAAACGCCTAAAATTACACAAAATGTTAGTAAGAATGTAATCCATGCGAAAGTCAAAGCGATTTTATTTACCTCCAAGCAACATTTCTTGTAATAAGTTATCGATGTGGGCTACGCCGAAGAGTTTGGCGAATTGTATCTGTTCGATCATTTGCCAGGTGATCGACTGAAGGGCCGGTAATGTGAGAAGGAGCTCTCCAAATCTGCCCCTGCTGTCGTACTGTCGGTCGCTGATGTAGTCCTCCAAATTGACTTGGATTTGGTAGCGGAGGGCTTTGATACGTTGGGGTTCGCTGAGGCCTTTTGCATCTAAAAAAAAATTGTTTAATACAAAAGTTGTGGTAAATAAATAACAGCTATTCTTGGGACTCGATAATGCTTTTTTATTTTAACGAAAACAAGTTGTCGAAGACATAAAAATTGGGTTTTTATCGGACTGACGTCAATTTGAATATTTCTGACGTTGGGAGCTGATTTTTAATTATTAATTTGAATTTCAATAAATGATTTTTGATTGATTTTTATTACCCTTCAAGCAAACCGAATTATCTAGGAATCTTCCATCTTTTGGAACGACTAATGATTTACAATACAAGTACCCAAATAGATGATCTTCCTCTCAAAATTTTTAAATCATTTAGATGCAAATTTGCGAGTTAAGAAATTTATGTAGCTTCTTTTAAACCGCAATATAAAAAAGGGATAAATTTAGTTTGACGTCAAAAACGAAGGCCTTGTTTTCGATTTGCGTCATTCCAAAATGGGGAAGTACCATTTTACTTTTACTCTTCGGATTTATGATCCTTGATCTGGTTTTTTTGATTTCGTGGTCCTCAAGAGTAGCCAAATCGAAGAGTACTTACTTGGATCAAAAAAGACGATGGCTTTGAGGCAAGCGAATTCGGTATCGTCCACCTGGACTTCGGTCATGGGCTTAACGAGTTCGTCCATGATTCGAATTCCAACCCTCGAGATGTCCAGGTCGGGGGCGACTCGTGAGTCTGGCAACACCACCACTGCGTTCAAGACGCGTTACACAACATTATTTCATGCTGGCACATTCAGATGTGGGGTTAATCCAACATGCGATTTGATGTTTAGTAAAAAAAATAATGAAAGAACACAAAACAATTCAAAAATCAAGCATCCTATAGTCTCATTTTAATTAATCCAAATTTTCAAAAAAAAAATCAACAATCTGGTGCGAAGAGATGAGAGTTAATTACCTCCCCAAATCACCTCAAAGCTTAGTTATTAAAACAATTACTCTTCCAAAAACCACCACCTCAAAGTATTAATAAGATCTAGGCAAATAAATTTTTGGTTAGAGCTTCTCGAGATTAATCGAATTAGGTTTTACAAAAGTAAGAAAAATCTTAACGTGCAATTAAATCTACGAAGGTGGTTTTCATATAATTTAAATATCAACAACCTTGATATGGTATAAATTTTAATAACTGGTTTTAAGTAGCTTTACCATGCATTTTATGATCTGCTAATTTGTTAAAATTGCTTTCGATATTACATGCAAGATTGTTATGAATTTCGCAAAATCTCTAGTGTTATGTTGGATGCTTCAAAAATTTCTACTTCTTCTCGTGAAAGAAATTTTCAAAAGATGACTCGCGTATCTGACCCACATATAAATGCTCTCACATGTTGACAAAAACTTAAAATTAAGATTTCTTTAGTATTTACAGTTTTGGCTTGTTTTTAAACTTAAGTTAACAATAAGCGACTTATCTGCCTAGAAATAGATTCAGAAATGTTGTTTTAGTCCCTTACCAAAAGCCCTTTGTTGCTTTTCATAAATCAAAACATCTTCAATTGATCAACATTTCAGTATCCATTTGTACAAAGTAAAGCGAAGCATACAGAGTTAGTACATTTTGCATTAAGAAGTTAAATACAATCCTCACAGTTAAATAAGAACGATTAGAAGCGCAACAGTGATAAAATTCTATAATTAAAAAATGGTTTCAAAAGGACCCTCCAACTTTCCCCATTCACCATTGGAGAATCCCTTATATTATTAATTAACAATTTTATAAACTAATCTAACAAATAAGCATTAGCGGCAGAGGTAAGGATTAATTAAAATTAAACCCTGAAACTTTTGAATTATGACAAATTCAAATTTAAAAGCGCCACCCTGCATGATCTGCACAAACTTCGACTAATAGCAAGGATGGACGATGGATGGCACTCAAAGTCATATTTGAAACTTCAAAGTTAATCAAATTTAATTTAAAAAAAAAGGTATAAAAAAATAAAGAAAAGAAGTGTGTTGTTTGAATAATTATGACAAGCGATTAATTTCGTATAGTAAACTTTTATTACCGATTAATTAATTTAGCAAAAAAAAGTCATGGGTTGTCAATAAGAAATGATCAATGAGCTTTCAAATAACACCTGAATCATCTTTGGGCATTTTGTGAGCGAAAAGGTCGTTTTTATTTACTTCCAAGCACACAATTCACGCAAAACAGCATTCCTTTTGATTTATTAGCAAGAATGTGGTTGTCGCTCATTTTATTTTTAGAGAATAATTTAAACAATTAATTCATACGAAGAACAAACAAACAATCAACCACGTTCTCGGCTAAAAGCTTTAGTTTTTAGTAAAATGTCATATAAACACTTACCTGGGGAATGTTTCGTGATAATACAGTTGTTGCCCAATAAGAGGATGTCCTTTAAATGCATGGACCTTCGAGCTAGTCCCAGAAGGAGGTGTTCTCCAGCATGTGCCCTCAGTAAGGCGACCTAAAATAAAAATTTCTAATTATTTTTGGTAGAAACATTGTTTAAATAAATGTGTTATCGCTTCAGACTGTTGTTGTATTATTTTTAGAAAATTAATCTCAAAATGTTGATAAGAATTAATGGAGGAAAGATTAAGTACGCAGCATCTTTTCTAAAGTTGAAATTATTTAAAAAAAGAAATAATTTCTTATAAATAAATATTTAAAAAAACCAGTTATTCTTTCTTTCGGAAGATTACTCAGCTGGAATTATACCAAACATTGTATTTTTAATTTGCGCTCAAAAAAACCTATCTTTAGTTGTGATGTAATTAAAAAACGCCAACTAAACAAGTAGCAATAAAACATAAATATTAACAATTAAATGTTTTTTGTGGTCGTTAAGATTTCAATGTAATTTCTTCGAATTTCGAAGGACTCGTGCCGTATGAATTTAAATTGTTACTGTGAGAAGAGGCCGATTGTATTCGATCGCAGACAGAAAGTGCAACAAAAATAAAAAAAAGTCGGGAAAAAACCATTTTGGAGCTCGACCAATAATTTAATAGGCTTCCACTATGAAGAACAGCCAAGAGAATATTTCAATATTTCTAAAATTAAAATTTCAAAAGCCAGCTCTCGAAAAGTGGTCATTTTGGGTTTCTCTCGGACAGACTGACCTGATCGTCGAGTTGCAGTTCTGTAAAAGCTGGAATGTACTTGGCCCACTCGACTAAAATTAATAATTGTTGTTTCATTGAATCGCACACATCATTTATATTGGCTAATTGTTTATTTGATAGATCGTAGTCGTTTACTGGAGAGGAACCCATTTGCTAAAAAAAGAATATGTTAATAAAAATATTAAACGAAAATAGAATGATCGCAAATCAATAGATTTACAAATAATGGGACGTACTTCAAGAGCAGCCCCTACTTGTCTCGATAACATTTCGGCATTCAATAAAGAACTGACAGAGAGTCCATTTCCTTGGCTATTGTCTTCGTAGCTGGGTCTTCGACAACTAATTCGATCTCTTTCATTTTGTACGGCTAAAAAACGAGCAAATTAGAATCGCAATTTTTGCTGGGACAACAGAAGAGTACCTTCTTTTTTCATTCCGGCTTTGAAGCATTTCCGAAGCCTGCAGTATCGACATTGATTCCTTTTATCTTTGTCCACGACACAATTTCGGCTGAATCTGCAACGAAAAATAGTTGTTATTAATGATTTATTAAACTTTAAAAAAAAAGCAGAAGCCAAGGATGAGTAAGCAGGTAATTATTTACACTTATAATAAAATAAAATATTGATGCATTTATTGATATGACGCAAATGGATGGTTTCGAGACCGGCTCTTCATCTATGATCTAACACGATGGACTGTTAAATATTTTTTCTTTAAAAATTTGTTTATAAAACGGCAAGCACAAACTAAAAAACAGAGAACAACAATTAAATGCAAAAAAAGGTGGATTAATCGAAAAATTGGAATTTTGGAGTAAAATTAAAGAGACGAGATGAAGTAGTCTTGGCCCTGACTCACTTCTTCAAGTGTCAAGGTGCACATCGAAAATGTAACGAAAATTATGTAAGAAACTGGTGGTTATTTCTTAACAAACATGTACGATGCAATTTATTGCTAATTAACATTAAGCTTAAGTCAAGGACGGGCAAGAAAAAAATTGGGTAATTAGGAATTGGATCCAACGAAACGACCAGAATTATTTTTTGGAAGTAGAAAATGCCGCGGTTACTTTCTTCCATTTTTTATTTATTCGAGAAAAATCAATTTTGGTTGAAAGTCAGTTAACTAATTTTAATCGGACCCCATCTTACGGGTTTTTATGAAATTATCGAATCTTCCCGTGTGTTTCGACTGATTACTACGATAAAAAAAGCGTTTTCTGATTAGAATGGTTTGTCAATTGTTCCTTCTCTCTTACACATGATTTATTTGTATCTTTTCGCTCTCTTCCACTTATTGTAATAGAACGTTGGGTTTTTTAAATACAAAACCGTGTTGTTTTTTAAATGTGAAAAACAGCAAATTTTTGAGTGGTTTTAAGTTCTAAAAATTCTCAGAAGAGTGCTGTTTTCACTAATACTTATTAAAACAATTTTAATCGTTCTGTTTCTGTTGCACTTATGAGAGCGTTGTATCTTCTCACTCTTTCCCACCCATTGCAATATGAAAAAGAGAATATTGGTAATTAAATAGTTCTCTCGCACTTGTATACCTGTGATATAGATATCTTCTCACTCCCTTCCACTCATTTTAATAAAAAAATTGTTTTTTTAATATAAAACCGCATTCTTTTGATTAGAAATGAAATTGTTGTTTTTCGATGTGAAAAATTAAACGATTGAAAAATTAAAAAATAATTTATGAAAAATTTCCGGTCTCGAAAATGTGTACACTCGGTTTTAAGCGCGATTCACAATAAAATAGACAGGATATAGTTAAAATCGTTCCCTCTCAGTCACACTTACTAGATTATCGTATCTTTTCGCTCTCTCCCACTCATTGCTATGGTAAAAATACGTTTATAAACGTAAAATCATTAAGGTAAAGACCCTGTTATTGACACTGACCCGGTTTCTGACACTTTCAACTTTACTTTGAATTAATAAAAAGAAAAAATACCTCGAATTGATAAATTAACTTTTTCAAAATTAAAATAAATTCATCCTGTACCGATTTGATGACGATATCAGTTACAAAAAAAACCTCACTTAATATAAAATAATATTTAAGCCCAGAGTGACTGTGAAAGACATTTTTTGGTTCTAGTCTAAGCAATTGACAGAAGAGCGTTCGACTATTGAATGAGTGATTTAATCCTCATATAAGTATAAAAATTTTATAAAAAATATATGGTTCGATTAATAATTAACTACTCTTTATTTTTAAATATTAAAACATCATAGTAAATTATATTTTATTATTAAAATAAGAGTGTCAATTACTAGGCTCAATTTTATTGGTATGTTACAGTTATTGACACTCAAATTCTAACCTATGTTATGTTTACGCATTTGTTTTTATAATATTTAATTTTGTTATTTTAATTATTTTTGTGTTGAAAAAATTAACATTTTATTTATAATAAATGATACATTATAACAAATTATATTTTATTATAATAAATTTAAATTTGATAGTGTATAACCTAATAAATGACGAATAATTTTGACATATGGAGTGTCAGAAACTAGGCAGGTGCCAGTGTCAGAAACTACAGCAATAAAAATTTTAAGTGTCAGAAACTGGGATTCAAAAATTATTTTTTAAAACATTAATTTAAATTATTAATCTGCTTCAAATAATTATTTTACGCCTATGACCTTTTCTAGAAATCGTGTACTTATATATGAAAAAAAAAATTAATAACCTCAGCTGTCACTCCTAAAGTGTCAATAACTTTACTAAATTGCATTTAAATGTTTTAGTGGAAATAGCAAAATATAAACTATACAAATCTAATAAGGGCGTAGATGTGCGCATTCGAGCGAAAAGTGGCACATTTCCGAGCGAGGGACGCAAATGAAGCGCGACGCGGAGCGGCGCGCTTCATTTTCCCGAGATCGGAAATGTGCCACTTTGAGCTCGAATGTGCACACTCGGTTCTAAGCATGATTCACAATAAAAAATAGACAAGAAATTAGTTAAATAATTTTAATAGTTCTATCGCACTCATACTTCTGAGATTATCGTATCTTTTCGCTCTCTCCCACTCATTGCTATAGTAAAAATACGTTTTTAAATACAAAATCGATATTTACTAAACTACATTTAAATCTTTTATTTGAAATAGCAAAATACAAATTACATAAATGTAATAAAGGCGTAGATGTGCGCATTCGAGCGAAAAGTGGCACATTTCCGAGCGAGGGACGCAAATGAAGCGCGACGCGGAGCGGCGCGCTTCATTTTCCCGAGATCGGAAATGTGCCACTTTGAGCTCGAATGCACACTCGGTTTTAAGCACGATTCACAATAAAATAGACAAAATATTAGTTAAAATCGTTCCCTCTCACTCACACCTACTAGATTATCGTATCTTTTCGCTCTCTCGCACTCATTGCTATAGTAAAAATACGTTTTTAAACATAGAATCGATATTTACTAAATTGCATTTACTTTCTGAGACGGCTAACTTCATTCTGTCGAATCAACTTTCTAGAAATTGTTAATTAACAATTACGTAACCGAATTTATACAACAAATCTTTTTAACAATATAAAAATAAATTTAATTAGAAATACAATTGATTTTAAATTGTAAAATGATTTAATTTATAAAAAACAAATAGGAAAAATTCGAGGGTGCCCCTTCAATCAAAAATATTTTTGTTCGAGCTCGAAGATATTAATTTTTAGAAATAATTTCTTGTTATCGTCGTTAGTTAACAATTCAAGGTTAATAGACGAAGGTATTTTACCAAATTTTAACTAAGCAACAGGTTTGGTCAGCATTTATAAACAAATTTGTATTAATGTATGTGAAGTTACGTAAAGCCCCCAAAACAGAATTCCATTAATTATAACTGCACATGCATAAAAACGCCACATTTTTCCACTTTTGGACGATTTCGCGTCGGAAAAAGTCCCAAAAGTGCCAAAACACGGTTCGTGACGTACCTGCAGGTGTACAGATGATTTTTCCTGACCGATCTCCTGAAGAATCCCTTGCAGCCGTCGCAGGAGGCGGCGCCGTAGTGTTTGCCGGTGGCGCGGTCCCCGCAAATGGCGCAATGTTGGCTCATTGCAGCCGCACTAGGCACCCCCGAGCTGTTGAGGGAGGCCGCCAGCGAGCTGCTGCTTGACATCGTCATCTCCGAATCTAAAATAAAACGAAATTGTTTTTAAAAAAAAAAAAAACAAAACAAAAACGTGACGCTTTTGTTCGAAAGGATTAAACGACAATGGGGGGATTTAAAAAAAAAATTCGAAGAAATTTATGACGAATGGCATTTCTACTAAAGATCAAAAGAGGATTTAAGAGGGACCTTGTCGATGCTCGAAAATGAATAAAAATAGGATTTTTTTCGATGTCTTCTCTGTAATCAAATTTCGAAACGAAATTACCTAATAGTTCATCAAAATTGTACAAGGTTGTGCTGGTTTTTTTTTCGGTCGTTTTAATATGTTTGAAGGCTGCTATCAAAATTTATATATAAAAGCTGCCCAAGGGCTGACATCTCGAAAATATTTATTATGTTAAGTAACGCAGAAAAATTCGTTGTTGGCGACGAAAGCTGTTTTTTTTACGCAAATATAATCGGTTTAAGCGGTTTCGCAGGCGTAAATCAAAAATGATCCAGGGTCTTTTTGCGGATTTTTTTTAATCGCGTGCCAAAACTCGCTTAATCCAAAAAATTGATAAAATCTCCAGAAATGATTAACATTCCGTGTACTAGGTGGCGGTATAAGTAATGTAAACAATTTCTTTTTGTTAAAACGGCACGTAAATATCGATTTTGTATTTATAAACGTATTTTTACTATAGCAATGAGTGGGAGAGAGCGAAAAGATACGATAATCTCATAAGTATGAGTGCGATAGAACGATTAAAATTATTTAACTAATTTCTTGTCTATTTTTTTATTGTGAATCGCGCTTAAAACCGAGTGTGCACATTCGAGCTCAAAGTGGCACATTCCGATCTCGGGAAAATGAAGCGCGCCGCTCCGCGTCGCGCTTCATTTGCCTCCCTCGCTCGGAAATGTGCCACTTTTCGCTCGAATGCGCACATCTACGCCTTTATTAGATTTATATAATTTGTATTTAGCTATTTCAAATAAAAAAATTAAATGTAGTTAAGTAAATATCGATTTTGTATTTAAAAACGTATTTTTACTATAGCAATGAGTGGGAGAGAGCAAAAAGATACGATAATCTCATAAGTATGAGTGCGATAGAACGATTAAAATTATCTAAATAATTTCTTGCCTATTTTTTATTGTGAATCGCGCTTAAAACCGAGTGTGCACATTCGAGCTCAAAGTGGCACATTTCGATCTCGGGAAAATGAAGCGCGCCGCTCCGCGTCGCGCTTCATTTGCCTCCCTCGCTCGGAAATGTGCCACTTTTCGCTCGAATGCGCACATCTTCGTATTTCTTGAATTTATATTAATTTTTACACGTGACTATATTTAATTTGGTTACGCCGAAGAAGTATAACTTCTAACGCACCGTTATTTTATATACAGTAATCCCCCAACATGCGCGGTTTCGATGTTCGCGAATTTCGATTATTCGCGATTATTAAAATGCGGAAAAATTCGACATTCGCGAGCTGTGTACTCGCTTATTCGCGGAACCATTAAAAAATTAAAATTAAAAATGTGAAGTAAAATAATTTCTTGACTCCGACAATTTTGAATTAAAAAAAAATTTCTTAATACAAAAATTTTGTCATACTTGATTCAACAGTAAAACTTCTTATGAGGAGAATGTACTTTTATTAATATAATAATTTCTTGTCTCCAGAAAGTTTTTTCTTTAGTTCAAGAATACATTTTGTATGTCAAGAAAATGAGTGATTCTGATTAAAAAAACTTTTTTTTCCATTCAAGTGCAATTTTTTACTTTAGTTCAAATTCAGTAAATTGAGGGCAGTTTAATTAAAAATTATTCAAACTTGTATATACCTTGTTTTGTATGTATATACAACGTATATCAACCGTCGTGGAACGTAACCCCACTATTTCCACATTAAGATAGACTTAACATTCGCGAATTCGATATTCGCGAGGTTTTTCTGGAACGTAACCCTCGCGAATGTTGAGAGATTACTGTACTAAATTTGTCTATTGATTTAAAAAAAAAAATTTGGTCGCTATCGTTTAAATTCCATAAATCCCAAATTCGTTATGAGAAAAATAAATACCTAACTTGATTAATTTTTTTTCTCAAAAAATTGGCCCATGGATTTTTATTTTACCAATCGATCGATTTACAAAAAAAATTTTTAAAGTTCTATTGTTAATTACGGCCCGTTCAGAAAACGCGCATTAAAAAAAACAAATATAATTTTGATCAATTTTTTCCCATAGTAATCTCTAAATTTCTTTGCATCAATCGATTTCTATGTCCCAATTTCCAAAAATAAAATTAAGAGATTTCCATCTTAATAACTCAAAGACATACACTGGCCTTCAAAACTATCCGCACACAAAAAAACAATTAATTTTAATTTTTTTCCCCCCACAATAAAATTTACATTAATTTTTTAATTTTGTGGATTTTATTTCGTTTTATCTTCAGGGCATGACAAACCCCACCTAGTATGGCATGTGACATTTAGTCACCTGGTATGCGGAGGGTTAAGTTGTCTTAAGAAATTTTCAATTTGCGGGAGCGAGCGAAAAGATACGAATAACGCACGTAAACAAGCAAGACAGAACGATTTCAAATGGCCGGAGTTCGCATTTTTACCATACCAATGAGTGGGAGAGAGCGAGAAGATACAACAATGTCGTACGTGCAAGCGAGAGGGAACGACTACTATTCTTTCAGACAGAGAACTATTTTACCGAATTTTTTTTTTAAGTAAATTATATGTTAATACTGAATTAATCATTTTAAATAACTGCTGAATTCAATACCACAAATAATAAAATTAATTTTATAGACAAGAAAACCTCGTAATTAACCTGAAATGGTTTTAATTAAAATAATAAGCCCGTAATTTTTTTATTCTGAGTCACTCGATGTGATTCTCATTTAATTCGCTTTAGCAAAAAAAAAATTAACTTGAGATTAAATTAAATGTTATTATTTCTAAGTTTAGTTCCTTCGTTTTCTTTACAAAACCCCCGCGACCTCCCGTTCATAAAAATTCAGTGTTTCTTTTCTGTTTATCGAATCCTATAAATAAATAAGAGTGTCTTATTTTTAGTTTAGATCACTTATTACAATAATGATACTAATTATTTATTTAATGAGCTGTTTATTGCGTCGACGTCTCTTTCTCGCTGGAATTACTCATTTTATACGTCTTTTTCCCCAAGAGGAAGCTTTACAGTGTAGCACAAATTCGAGCCTTTAATTGTTTAATAAATGCATTTATTCAAATTATGTAATTAACGACAGAAAAAAAATTCTGAGAGTCAGATTAAGCGGCCTTGGCTTCTAATTATCGCTTCGTAATTAATTAGAAAAATGTGTACGGCCTTTTTTCATATCTTCACTTGAAAGCCGATCAACATTCAACAACACGTTTTACGTTTTAATAAAAATAATCCTTCGAAAAACGGTCTTGGGTGGCGTAAGCGGCTTTTCCGTCGTGTACAGTGGAGCCTCGCTTACACGAAGACGAAAAGGGTTGTAAAATTGTTCGTATAAGTGTATAGCTTGTATAGGGGGAGACCGGGTATGGTTGTCTCACTGTGACAACCATCCCCGACACGGGGTTAAAAGTCACACTTCTCTTTTTTCATAAAAATTATAGTACCTATGTTCTCATGGTAGAGAAAAAGTCTTTATTTTTTCTTAAACTAGAATAAATACACTATCTATTGATATATAAATGTCATTAATAAATTAAGACCATGGGCTCTACAAATACAAAAGAAAAAAATTGTGACTTTCAACCCCGGTCTCCCCTGGTCATAATAATTTTGTCTTATTATCGCCAAGCTACAGGAAATTCTTAAATTACACGCTCACTTCAAAATATGCAACAACAAATAATTATTTCTCTATAGTAGTTTTCTGTAAACTTTGAACTTGATATTATATAACAAAGCAAATATTTGCAAACACTCATAAATTTGCTTTATTTGCGTTTTTTTTCCGTTTCGAACGGAGGAAAGAGGAGACAAAGTCGGCGAAACATTTCGAAATTGATAAACAAACGAAACACGGCCGGTTGGCATCGAAACCACATTGCGATCAAACGTTAAACTTGTGATCTACGATTATTTTTGTTTAAAAAAAAAAAGAGAAAAAACGGGACACGACGATGATGACCTGCAACAACGACACAAAAGCACGAAACCGCTTAATAAATGATTAAATTATTGATAAAAATGAATAAACACTGACTCATAATTAAAACAAGTCATTTCCATAGAAATTTATAAAATCACTCTTTGACTCGATGTTTCGAAATCACGTGCGAGACGAAAAAGGAGATTTCTTTGTTGCCGACGCCGAAAGAAAGTCACAATGGACGTCGTCACTTCGAACAAATTAGATGTCAATTGCTTAAAGTTACGTCTCGACAAAGACCAAGGCTAGACCTAATTAAAATTAGGACCGTAAGTAAATTAATTCGTTCGTTAATCGCCCAGGCGCCATTTTCGCAAATTTAGGAAAATGCGTCGAAAAGTTTCGGCGGGCGAACGAGAAAAGATGGCCGCCGCCGATTGGAGCGAAAGAAATTGATTTAGAAAAAAATCGGATTCGAGTCCGAAACGGAAACGGGACCCATATTGCGTAACAATAATAAATTGAAGAGCTCGGACGAGGGGGAACGAGTGACGACAAAATGGATTCACTTGAGGCAGGCAATGGTTGGACTTTTGGCCACTCCAAAGGTTGTACAATTGAGTAAAAATTGCACCAGTTTGTTTGTTTATATTATTCGTCTGTTCTGGCAGACGAACCTGAGACGTTTCCTTATTTTTTCGACGTCACTCCGCTCGCCGAAACGTAATTTTAAGTTTTTGTTTTTTTTTTGACTTGTGGGAAAAGGTCCACGGATTTTTTTTCCTGGCGGCAAATGTTTGAAAATAAAGCGGCTAAAACGTGTGGAAAATATAAAAGCAAGGACAGCTAAATTTTTGATATCAAAAGTGACCTTTAATAAAGGCCACGCACACTTTGATCCTGTGTCAGCTTTTATCATTAAAAATGTCGAATCGACTTTTTTCTCACAATCTCCAACGAAGAGTTTTCTTTATTTTAATCAATTTCGATCCGCATTAATTAAATTTTGTTCCCGAAGTTTTAAATCGAGCTATAGATTTTTGACGTTATGCTTCTTTTGAGGTTAAGATTTCGGTTGCGCACGCGCAGCTAACGAAAATTCGACAGAATGAAGTTAGCCGTCTCAGAGGGTAAATTAATTATTGTGAATGGTGCTTAAAACCGAGTGTGCACATTCGAGCTCAAAGTGGCACATTCCGATCTCGGGAAAATGAAGCGCGCCGCTCCGCGTCGCGCTTCATTTGCCTCCCTCGCTCGGAAATGTGCCACTTTTCGCTCGAATGCGCACATCTACGCCTTTATTAGATTTATGTAATTTGTATTTTGCTATTTCAAATAAAAAATTTAAATGTAGTTTAGTAAATATCGATTTTGTATTTAAAAACGTATTTTTACTATAGCAATGAGTGGGAGAGAGCGAAAAGATACGATAATCTCATAAGTATGAGTGCGATAGAACGATTAAAATTATTTAAATAATTTCTTGTCTATTTTTTATTGTGAATCATGCTTAAAACCGAGTGTGCACATTCGAGCTCAAAGTGGCACATTCCGATCTCGGGAAAATGAAGCGCGCCGCTCCGCGTCGCGCTTCATTTGCTTCCCTCGCTCGGAAATGTGCCACTTTTCGCTCGAATGCGCACATCTTCGTATTTCATGAATTTATATTAATTTTTACACGTGGTTATATTTAATTTAATTACGCCAAAGAAGTATAACTTCTAACACACCGTTATTTTATATACAGTAATCGCCCAACATTCGCGGTTTCGATGTTCGCGAATTTCGATTATTCGCGATTATTAAAATGCGGAAAAATTCGACATTCGCGAGCTGTGTACTCGCTCATTCGCGGAACCATTAAAAAATCAAAATTAAAAATGTGAAGTAAAATAATTTATTGACTTCGACAATTTTGAATTAAAAAAAAATTTCTTAATACAAGAATGTTGTCATACTTGATTCAACAGTAAAACTTCTTATGAGGAGAATGTACTTTTATTAATATAATAATTTCTTGTCTCCAGAAAGTTTTTTCTTTAGTTCAAGAATACATTTTGTATGTCAAGAAAATGAGTGATTTCTGATTAAAAGAACTTTTTTTTTCATTCAAGTGAAATTTTTACTTTAGTTCAAATTCAGTAAATTGAGGGCAGTTTAATTAAAAATTATTAAAAATTGTATATACCTTGTTTTGTATGTATATACAACGTATATCAACCGTCGTGGAACGTAACCCCCTATTTCCACATTAAGATAGACTTAACATTCGCGAATTCGATATTCGCGAGGTTTTTCTGGAACGTAACCCTCGCGAATGTTGAGGCATTACTGCACTAAATTTGTCTTTTGATTTTAAAAAAAAATTTTGATCGCTATCGTTTAAATTCCATAAATCCCAAATTCGTTATTAGAAAAATAAATACCTAACTTGATTAATTTTTTTTCTCTAAAAATTGGCCCATAGATTTTTATTTTACCAATCGATCGATTTACAAAAAAATTATTTTTAAAGTCCTATTGTTAATAACGGCCCGTTCAGAAAACGCGCATTAAAAAAAAACAAATATAATTTTGATCAATTTTTTCCCATAGTAATCTCTAAATTTCTTTGCATCAATCGATTTCTATGTCCCAATTCCCAAAAATAAAATTAGAGATTTCCATCTCAAAACCTAAAAGACATACACTGGCCTTCAAAACTATCCGCACACAAAAAAAAACAATTAATTTTAATTTTTTTCTCGCCCCACAATAAAATTAAATTATTGTTTTCTCAGGTTTCGGGGAACCATATATTTTTATAATCGAATTTGGCGCCCTTTCGGCACGGAATCGAACAACATGGAAATTTCCATGGAAACGTACAGTTCCATGGGCTCTCGACGACGAAAGAGCCCTCGAAACGTCAAAACAATTAAAGAAACACATCAAACACGAATTTAGCAATATTTCACGATTAAAACATGTCATAGTTGACAATGTAATTAATGTACTTGAACGTCTTATGTAAAAATGATAAAGCATTAAAATGTAAGCACCGGGAACATTTGCCTGAAGGCCGTTTGACGTAGAAAATTATTTTTATTCCGATACAACAGAGAAAAAAAAATTATTAAATAAATAAAAAGAAAACGAACACAAGCCTCGTCAAACTATTAAACGGGCAATTTGACCAAAATTATCGGTTATGCTGTGGAACAAATGCATGCAAATACAATTAAAGGTTACCATAGTAAAAACAATTAAGTGCTTTATCATTCACAAAAGCGCCTTTTTAAGAACGTAACAAGTCGGGTGGTTAGTTTTAATTTACTTAAGCCCAGAGCCATCTGTTATCAAATAGTTTAATCGCGTAAGGGTTCACGTGCCAATCCAAAGGGAATTTACTTCGAAAAAACGAAAAAACTGGTTTCGTTAATTAACGACTTATTAGAATATCTCACAATTAGCGATTCGAGGCCACCTTTTTGTTATGAAAACGAAAACCGAAGTGTTTTATTTCGTTTCGTCGCCAAAACGGAAAAAGACTAGTTAGATAAAAGCCCTAGATAACATAATCACAGCCTATTATTGAATCTCGTGAAGTGTACGGGTCTGTCTGCGTGTGTACATAATGACAAGATTTTTTATTATGATAGCGATTATTTTTAAAATACAATTACCTTCGTATAATCCCATATCAAAGTAGGCTTTTGGGTGTAGAAAATCCGGGCGGGATGTTATTTAATCTTCCCAAAAATTTTCAACTTAGAAAAATAATAAAATAAAGCCCCTGCCCCCCTTATGTGATTTTTTCTGAGACACACGAACGAATGTGGCCGCGTCTTCCTTCACAGAGCCATATTTTTTTTCGTTTTTAATTTAATTAGGACTAATGTGGCATGGTGTCGGTGTATTATGCATGTGTCTCCCCATAGATCGATAACGAACGACACAATCACATATGTTTTTAAGTCCTCAGCTAGTACGATTTCGTTAATAAGTCGGGCGCCGACAGTATTTTTCACAACGCGACCCGAAAGATCACTAAAGCCATGCGCAAAATTTTTCGGAAAAAATTGTATCAGAAACGTCCGATTTGATGTGTGAATCGAGTCATTCTGTCAAGTCATTCGGTTCGAGTTAGCAACATCCTACTCAGTAAAAGCCGAGCTTAATCGAAAACAAAACGGAAAGTAGGTTTGATGGCTTTTTCGCCTAGGCGATTAAATAAATAAGTCGGAATCTAAGTGTGTCATGCGCGTTGTTTTGCTCGTGCGTCAGCGCACGTCAGAACCAATTATAAATCGTCGTTCCCAATACAAATCATTTGAATTAACCTTTTCGTTAATCCCTAAAACGTCAGCAATTAGGTTAAGGGAAACTGGCAAATTTTGACGGGCCGGCAAGGGCTGCCAAATTAAATTAAAAAAAAATAAAGTCACCAATTGTTTTGTAAAATCAAAACCTTTCGCGGATCTATTCTATAAATAAGCGAAAAACCAATTTAAAAAAATCGTTACCCCAAAATTAATCGCGTTTAATTGCTTTTGTTTATCTCCAAAGATTAATCTAATCTTTTTTTTAATCGTAAGTGTTTTCGTTATTGAAAAAACGAACACTAAATCGTATAATCGATTTGTCGAGATTTATTTTTGGGGAAATTAAGAAACGCATTATGACGTAAAATTGTCTAAATTCGTGAGTTAGTTGTATAACGCAAAAATCGCTTCTCCTAGTTTTTCTATTTATAAATAACAAAAATATTTGTGGTAGAGCAGTGATGTTTGACGTACCGAATTTTTGGCTGAGACCTTCGTAAACATTTTTTTTTCTCCTCTAAATCGATGCAAGTGGGTTTGATATCAATTTTGAACGATTGCACGATTTAAACTAAATTCTGTTACGAAAACGTTGGGACACGGCGCGATAAGATAAAAATGCTGTGTGTAAGAGAAGAGCTACTTACTCCAATTTCTCAATTTTAAGAAAAAAAAAATGGGATTCCAAACAATCAGAGGTGGACTCGAAATTTTTTGGGGGGCAGAGGGGCTGCGCGTGATTTGTATTTAATTAGGGCGACGAATGTGGGGTTATGTTTCTAGGTAAAAGAACACGGGGCTTTTTATATTCAAAAAAACGGCAATGTTGATTGGCAATGAGTGGAAGGGAGCGAGAAGATATAAAGAAATCGTATGTTTGAGAGAGAGAACAATTGACACTATCGTTCTTTGATCAAAAACGTATGTCTAACATAGCAATTAGTGGGAGGGAGCAAGAACATACGACAAGTACATAAGTGCGAACGAGATAAAACGGTTAAAATTGTTTAATGGACTTTTAGCCCTTATTCAAGTAAATTTAATTTTTATTTTTAAAAATAGAGAAGAATACAATACAAAAATGTAATAAATAAGTGCACGTTCGGCTTTAATTTTTAAAAACTATGAAGTATACGTATTAATTAAATTTTGTTTCTGAAATTGTAAATTGAGCTATAGATCTTTGAAGTTATACTTCTTTTGGTGCGTTTGGAAGTGAGATTTCGGTTGCGCACGCGCAGCTAACGAAAATTCGACAGAATGAAGTTAACCGTCTCAGAAAGTAAATTAATTATTGTGAATCATGCTTAAACCCGAGTGTGCACATTCGAGCTCAAAGTGGCACATTCCGATCTTGGGAAAATTAAGCGCGCCGCTCCGCGTCGCGCTTCATTTGCCTCCCTCGCTCGGAAATGTGGCACTTTTCGCTCGAATGCGCACATTTACGCCTTTATTAGATTTATGTAATTTGTATTTTGCTATTTCAAATTAAAAATTTTAATGTAGTTTAGTAAATATCGATTTAGTATTTAAAAACGTATTTTTACTATAGCAATGAGTGGGAGAGAGCGAAAAGATACGATAATCTCATAAGTATGAGTGCGATAGAACGATAAAAATTATTTAACTAATTTCTTGTCTATTTTTTATTGTGAATGGTGCTTAAACGAGTGTGACATTCGAGCTCAAGTGGCACATTCCGATCTTGGAATGAAGCGCGCGCCCGCGTCGCGCTTCATTTGCTCCCTCGCTCGGAAATGTGCCACTTTTCGCTCGAATGCGCACATCTACGCCTTTATTAGATTTATGTAATTTGTATTTTGGTATTTCAAATTAAAAATTTTAATGTAGTTTAGTAAATATCGATTTTGTATTTAAAAACGTATTTTTACTATAGCAATGAGTGGGAGAGAGCGAAAAGATACGATAATCGCATAAGTATGAGTGCGATAGAACGATAAAAATTATTTAACTAATTTCTTGTCTATTTTTTATTGTGAATGGTGCTTAAAACCGAGTGTGCACATTCGAGCTCAAGTGGCACATTCCGATCTCGGGAAAATGAAGCGCGCCGCTCCGCGTCGCGCTTCATTTGCCTCCCTCGCTCGGAAATGTGCCACTTTTCGCTCGAATGCGCACATCTTCGTATTTCTTGAATTTATTTATATTAATTTTTACAGGTGGTTATTTTATTTACTTCATTTCTGTCTTTTTACTTTTAAAAAAATTGTTGGTTGCTATCGTTTAAATGCCATAAGTCGCAAATTCGTTATGAGAAAAATAAATAACTTGAATAATTTTTTTTTCCCTAAAAATTAGCCCATAGATTTTTATTTTACCAATCGAACGATTTACAAAAAAATTATTTTTAAATTTCTCTTGTTAATTACAGCCCCTTCCGAACAAATATAATTTTGATCAATTTTTTTCCCATAGTGATCTCTAAATATCTTTGCATCAATCGATTTCTATGTCCCAATTTTCAAAAATAAAATTAGAGATTTCCATCTCAAAAACACAAAGACATACACTGGCCTTCAAAACTATCAGCACACAAAAAAACAATTAATTTTAATTTTTTCCCCCCCACAATAAAATTTACATTAATTTTTTTCTTAGGTTTCGGGGGACCTTATATTTTTATAATAGAATTTGGCGCTCTTTCCACACGAAATTAAACAACAATGAAATTTCCATGGAAACCCACCGACTTGTAATCAGTTCCATGGGCTCTCGGCGACAAAAGAGCCCTCGAAACGTCAAAACAATTAAAGAAACACATTAAACACGAATTTAGCAATATTTCACGATTAAAACATGTCATAGTTGACATGTGTCACTTTTCGTTCGAATTCGCACATCTTCGTACTTATTCGATTTGTCTACTTTATCATTAGCCCTCTCAAACAAAAAAAATTAATTTAGTTAGCTAACAAAACGATTTTATGTTCGAAAAATGTATTTACCATAGCAATGAGTGGAAGGGAGCGAAAAGATACGACAATCTCGTGGGTGCGAGTGAGAGGGAACGATTAAAACTATTCAACTGCTTTTTTCGCCTAATTTATTGTGAATCGTTATTTATTCAACTAAATTTAATTTTAACATTTGAAAATAGAGAAAAATGCAATGAATAGGTGCACATTCGGCTGCATTTTCAAAAAATAATAAAGCGTGGCAAATTTTTCCGGTTTTTTCACATTTTTCATTAAAAAATCAACTTTGTAGTTGATTTACATTTAACTCGGTCAGATAGACTCAAATTTCCCTTTAGTCATTATTAAATTTTGAAAATCCTCAAGTTTTATTGCGAAAAAAAAAGAAAATCGTTTTATTTAATGGTTCAAAATGAAAAATTCCATAAAACGTAATCAACACGCCGCTTTTTAGTAGAAAACACAAGCCAAAAGCATGCAGATAGCTCTAATCTTATTTTTATTATTTATATTTACTTTACAAAACAGTATTGTAATTTTTTGTGATAAATCCGGAGTAATAACAACGACCCCTCGTCGCGAGTTCACGGCTTGAGGAAATCTTCGGCCACCCTCTCGCAGCGTGGAAAACAAAACTCGCAGAAAAATAATGCAATTAAAATCAATTACAAAGCTAAGATTAAAAGGAAAATTCTAAGTATTGTATGATATAATTATCAAGGTCTGTATTTTACAACGTGACGAGGCTAAATTTGCATCACAACAATTTCTCGATTTGAAAAAAAAAACGGCCGCTTCGCGTCTCGATCGCGCACCCCTACGCATAGCCGTTTCGCTCGCGCTCATCGATCTTCGCATAAGCGCATCTCTTTTTATCGACTTGATCCGCGCCCAAACGCGAATGCAATTGAACCGATAAATTGATAAATCAAAAAGAGGCTTACTTTCGCTTACATCGATCATTTCGAGGGTCCAGGGGGACACGAAAACTTCGGATGCGTCCGTTTCACAGTTGGCGGCCATCGCGAAAAGTTCGTCCGTCGAAATTTCGCCGAAATTCGAGCATTTTGGCTTTCGCACGTCTTCACCTATCGACCGTTTGTTTCCAACTGATATTTTATTTGTTGTCATATGTAAAAGACGAGTATGGGTTTAGAAAAGAAATTAATCATGTAATATTTAGATTATGCAACGGAATCTAATCGCGCCATATTTATTCGCGTTTTTTTTTGGCGCCGCCGCGATCGAAAAAGACGATTTTTCTTGGGGGGCGCTTTTTCGAAAGATCGCATTAAATTAACGTCGATATTTTTAGGGATGCCCTTTTTTTTTTTTTAATTGGTCGATCGAAGCGAGGCTTCTTAATTCGCAGTCTGATAATAAATTAGGAGAAATCACGACGACCTCCAAGGACAATTATTTATAGAGATAGCGACAAAATTTATTTTACATATTGTTTTTCTCATTGACCGATGGTTTTTTTCGGAAGACGCCCGTCTATTTTTGTAAAAATATAACTGACCTATTTCGATTTTTTTTTTTAGAACGAACGTTATGCAAGTTGGCTTTGCGAAAGTGCAGTCGGGCCAAAATTTTAGCCGTTTTCTCTTTTGATGTTTAATTTAAAAAAAAAAATTAAGGGACGCGGTCGTTTTGTTTTTTTTTAAGGAAATTTCCAACAATTTTGCGCAAAATATTTATAATGCAATTTATTTTATTTATTTTGTTTGTTGCTTAAAAATCCGTTTTTTTTAAATTTGAGTAAATAGGTGTCTCGGAATGTGCCACTTTGGGCTCGAATGTGCACACTCGATTTAAGCGCAATTCACAATAAAATAGACAAAATATTAGTTAAGATCGTTCCCTCTCGCTCGCACTTACTAGATTATCGTATCTTTTCGCTCTTTCCCACTCATTGGTATAGTAAATATACGTTTGTAAACATAAAATCAATATTTCCTAAGCTACATTTAAATTTTTTATTGGAAATAGCAAAATAAAAACTAGACAAATCTAATAAGGGCGTAGATGTGCGCATTTGAGCGAAAAGTGGCACATTTCCGAGCGAGGGAGGCAAATGAAGCGCGACGCGGAGCGGCGCGCTTCATTTTCCCGAGATCGGAATGTGCCACTTTGAGCTCAAATGTGCACACTCGATTTTAAGAGCGATTCACAATAAAATAGACAGAATATTAGTTAAGATCGTTCCCTCTCACTCGCACTTACTAGATTATCGTATCTTTTCGCTCTTTCCCATTCATTGGTATAGTAAATATACGTTTGTAAACATAAAATCAATATTTCCTAAGCTACATTTAAATTTTTTATTGGAAATAGCAAAATAAAAACTAGACAAATCTAATAAGGGCGTAGATGTGCGCAAAATATTACTTAAAATCGCGTCCTCTCACTCGCACTTACGAAATTAATTGTATCTTTTCGCTCGCTCGCTCGCTTGCTTATGGACTTTTGTATAGCTCCATCTCTTTTGTTTCTAAATTTAATAATTGAAGAGTAATAATCAAAGGCGCCAGCGATCTTTGTCTAACCCATTTAAGTTTCTATACGTCTTACTCTGTCGCACTCGCTTTAATAAAATCTTTGGTTGAAATTCCGTTTTGAAATTACAGTCGAACCTCGATACGTCGACACTAAAGGGAAACTAAAAATAATTCGATTTATTAAAAAAAGTCGAGTTAAATACTTTCATGTGTATACAGGGTGTCCCAAATTGAGTAGGCTAACATGGGTATCTTTCTTATTAGTGAAGATAGAATTTTGGTTAAATGGGGAACGTTTTGCAGTTTTAAGTGCCGATTCAGATTCCGTTAAAAAATTTTAAAATTCCGAATAGTTCCGAAGTACTCGTAAAAAAAATAAAAATCGTCATTTTCTTTAATTTCAAATAACTTTGTAATTATAAAATTTACAAAAAAAAGTTTAATGTAAAAGTTACTAGGTTTCATAAAATACAGATACCTAGAAATTAAGTCACAATTTAATTCAAAATGGCGTTTTCCAAGATATTGATACCAACTTTCTTATTTTAAATAGACGCCATATTGGATTTTTACAAAATTTAATAGAATTTTGTCTTCTCTTTTCAACCATGTATAACAATCCATATTTAAATAAAAAAATATTAACAATATTAAATTTTTCTGTTTTAAATCAAGTAGCCATGAATTATCAAAGAACAATAATACAGCATAATACAAGCCAACGTGATTATATTTATTTTTTGACTGATATTGTAAATTTTTTAAATAATAATAATTATTACTTTATAAATAATTCAAAATGGTAAAATTTTTTAACTGGGCAGTATGATATGTTTTGTACCTACATTAAATGTTACAAAAGCTCCTGCGTTGCTGCACAAACACACTTTAACAGTTTTCCAGAAGAAAAGCAACCAAACGTTAAAATTTCTAAAAGATTGGATGTGAATATGCAGAAGTATGGATGTTTACGTTAACCAAATTGAAAAAATGTGGAAGATGATCTTCATCATTTTTTTTTTCTGGAAAACTGTTAAAGTATGTTTGTGCAGCAACGCAGGAGCTTTTCTAATGTAGGTGTGCAAAACATATCATAGTGCTCAGTTAAAAACTTTGCCATTTTGAATTATTTATAAGGTAATAATTAATATTATTCAAAAAATTTATCTAAAATTGTCTTTTGCTTCATTGAATGCAAAATTTTGGGTTTTTCCAAATTTTTCCAATGATTTCCCAAAACCGGAATATTTTTACTACGTACATAACGACACCAGCTTTCTTGTATCTTTCCGCTTTCTTCCATTCATGTCAAATTTTAAAAAAATATTGTATATTTTAAGTTAAATGCAATAAATAGCGGCGCACTTCATTTTCCCGAGATCGGAATGTGCCACTTTGAGCTCGAATGTGCACACTCGGTTTTAAGCATCATTCACAATAAAAACTAGACAAGAAATTAGTTAAATAATTTTTATCGTTCTATCGCACTCATTCTTATGAGATTATCGTATCTTTTCGCTCTCTCCCACTCATTGCTATAGTAAAAATACGTTTTTAAATACAAAATCGATATTTACTAAATTTACATTAAAATTTTTAATTTAAAATAGCAAAATACAAATTACATAAATCTAATAAAGGCGTAGATGTGCGCATTCGAGCGAAAAGTGGCACATTTCCGAGCGAGGGAGGCAAATGAAGCGCGACGCGGAGCGGCGCGCTATATTTTCCGAGATCGGAATGTGCCACTTTGAGCTCGAATGTGCACACTCGGTTTTAAGCACGATTCACAATAAAATAGACAAATATTAGTTAAAATCGTTCCCTCTCACTCGCACTTACGAAATTATCGTATCTTTTCGCTCTCTCCCACTCATTGCTATAGTAAAAATACGTTTTTAAACATAGAATCGATATTTACTACATTGCATTTAAATTTTTTATTGAAAATAGCAAAATATAAACTAGACAAATCTAATAAATGCGAAGATGTGCGCATTCGAGCGAAAAGTGGCACATTTCCGAGCGAGGGAGGCAAATGAAGCGCGACGCGGAGCGGCGCGCTTCATTTTCCCGAGATCGGAATGTGCCACTTTGAGCTCGAATGTGCACACTCGATTTTAAGCACGATTCACAATAAAATAGACAAAATATTAGTTAACGTCGTTCCCTCTCACTCGCACCTACACGATTATCGTATCTTTTCGCTCCCTTCCACTCATTGCTATGGTAAATACCTTTATTATTTTACATTCAAATTTTCGCTGGGCGTGCGCGCGCAACTTCCGTTGCCCGCCGAAATTATCTTCGCGACCGCCCAAAGAAGTGTAACTTCAAAAAACGCTTCGGTTGTTCATCTCCAGACGCACAAAAACAATTTTTCTGAAGCAATTGCTATCTCTTCGTCGCTAATTGAAATAAAAAACCAATTAAAATCATTTTTAATTAATAGATTAAAACGAAACGAAAAACAACCAAAGGTGAGATAAACCTAATCAAAAAAAAAAAATGCACAACAACACTGACCTAGGCTTCCACTAACTGCATTCACTCTTTTCTTTTATTCCTCGTCGCCTTCTTTTTCGTCATTACAAGAAGAAAAAAAAACAATAAACAAGCGTGGGATGGATTCTACGTGTGTCAATTAAATTAATTTTGTTGTTATTATTATTAATTTTTTTTTACGTCCGACCGGTTGCCGTTTCGAAGCTTCAGATGACACAAAAATGGGAGGGGGGAAGTGCCCGTGAATCATTAGGAAACTAAACACGGCTCTAATCAAAACCTGCACAATTGACGCATTTTTATCACTAAACGAAATTATTCATTCGCGATTCAGCAAAAATTATTATTAGAAATACATTTTAGACGTTTTCAGCGGATGTCAAAGTCCATTGTACGGTTTGCTACAAAACTTGCAAGTCGAATTTTAAATTCGAATTTCATTAAAAAAAGAATTTCCGCAATTTATCGATTTGCGGCGAAACGAACGCCGCAGCATAACGCCCACATGGCAAAAATTCGATCGAAGGCACCACTGCGAGTGACCGTTTTATCGGCGGTACTTTTCGAAAATAGAAATCTGTAAATTTGCAGTGTTTTGCAAGATCCGAAGAACTTATCGGATTTGCGAGATTAAAATAGTTATTATTTCTTAAGATTGTTGATCGATTTTGTAATTTTTCGGTGGAAGTGCGTCGAAAGCGACGCGCGAGCAGCGTTGCCGGGTTTTTTTTCGAGCGACGCGCGATTTTTAATGTTTCAAAGAATTTTCGCTTCGTGCGTTTCGAAAAAGGGGACGTCTGGCAACGCGGCGCGCGAATCGCATTTTAAAAAGCGCTAAATGGGTCGGAAACTCGAAAAGAAAAAAATATATAAGGAACTTACTCAAGAATTTAATTGCTAATTAAATAATCGCATTGTTTTGTAAATTGTTCCATTATACGTAAATTTCTACGTCATAAATTGTTACAACTTAACATTTAATCGAGTAAACTTCAACAATAATCGTTTGTTTAACCGTTCGGGACGGAGGATTTATTTGTTTATTTTAAAATCACGACGTTTCTACGATTCGTCCGTGGAAATTATCGAAAAAAATAAATTTTTAAAGTACCGGGCGCTAGATCTGATCGGATTTTTCCAAAGTCAAGAGAGCTCTGATTAGATAAAAGGCAAATACGACGTATCCATGGTAAAATTGGACATAATCCTAGCTGCAAACCTTTTGAGCCGAGATTCAACCCTTCGTCTCCTTGGAGAATTGAGCGCCCTTTTTAAAATCGGCAAAAAATTAATTTGGAATTTTTCGAGACGCAAAAAATTAATTAAGCGCCTGAGAACGAACTCGTTAACGATATTATTATAAACAAAAAACGAATTTAAATGTTTCCTTGACGAATAAATTTGGTTCGATTCGAAATCGTAGAGGGCACACAATTAAATTACGAAACAATGGTAAAAATTTTCCCAATGCCTCGAATTTTTTTGCTCAAAAGAGCGCTTCCTTTCAAGGTTTTCGCTTTTATCTGAAGTAATAATAATAATAATATAAAAAGTGGCTGATTTATTACCTAAATCGAAATTGGAAAAATTTCCTAACACACTTCTATTTGGGATTGCTGCATAATTATAATTTCTTGTGAACCCGATAACCTTTCCTCTTTTTTTTTAAATAGAAGAAGAGAAGGAACTAAATCACTTCGAATCGAGTGTGTGCTGCTTATTTTTTTTTATCGTGCAATTGTAAGTAAGTATAGCAACAATTTTGCGATAAGCCGATTTCGTTTCTTATCTCTTTGCGTCGGAAAATTAAATCGAAGCGAGCGGAAAAAGACAAAAGGGACGCGCCCGACGAAGTCGCCGTCGCCGGGGGCCCAAAAAAAAAGGCGCTCGTAATTTTATTCGCGATTACGTCACTTTTGTGAACGAACCAGTTTTTTCGAGCAAAAAGCCAAATTTAATTACAAACAATTAAGATGCGAGTTGTTTTCGAAATTTTTCGACGTTTCGACGGTTTTTTCGGCGCCCGTCGAAAAACTCACCCATAATTTGCATGACGCAGTCGTCGACGGGCCTTATGTTGCCGTTGAACAGGTACTCGGCGCTTTCGAGCTCCGAATCCGAAATCGTAATGTCCGCCAGGCTCGAAAGGTACGTCGAAGGCATTTTCAAAAATTTGTGAGTCGACAACATATGATTCGATTTCGAAAAAAAAATTGTTTGAAGCACTAACGCGCACGGAATGCGCACCCACAAACTGTTTTAAATTGTTTTTTTTTCTATAGCATAACTCGAAAGGGCACTCGCGTCTTTTTTGAGTTTTCGGTTTTTTGACGTCGTGAAGGCGCAAGGAAAATATTCTTGTAACCAATCACCGCCGATAACTAAAATATAGTGACTTCAGTAAATGATGGGAAAATGTTAAGCAATTATTTGGAGGGGATATGTTTATGTTGGAGAATCCGTCCTCTTATCACAAATTACGATAAATTTTATAATGAATTAGTGAGAAACGTTACTTTTAATCCACAAGATGTCTGCCTCGGAGCCTTGAAAAGCGACTCGAAAAAATTATCTCGAGAGACGATAAGAGGTGGCAAGTTCTCTCGAGTGCACAATTTTTTTTTTCGTAAAATCATCTCGAGCCGATTGTGCGATTCGAATCGCGCGCCTCTCGGAAATTGGTGAAACTTGGTTGGTGACTTTGGAGTCGTTAGGTTGGCGGTCGGAGGCGTCGCGCTCCCGAAAGAAAACGGAAAAAGAAAGTTTCTCCTTTAACAATTACGATAAACGAATTTAAATTGTTTATTAATGTACAATAATAATCTTCGTTTCTGTACAAATATTTGCAATAGTCCGCCCGTTTATTTATTGTTAGTTGAAATCGATTTGTTTGTCTTAATTTGGAATTTTGTTGTTTTTCATTAATTAACGAACGCTTTCACGAAATTAGTAATGACTCGGAGGCTTTCTACAAATTACAGTTTTGCTTACTAAAAATGAAATTTTCCGTAAGTTAATTGAATTGATTAGAAAGAAGGTCGCGATAAGGGATCTAAGCCGGCTGCTCTTAAACAGAAAAAAAATGGTCGCCTTCTAATCTGGGTTTTTTTTTCGGTACTAAAAAAGGTCGGAAGGTGATGGGAAAGAAATAAAAATCGCGCCCTCGTTAATTATCACAAAAATTCTAAATTTAGTTTTGGATTGTGGTGCAAGGGTTGGGCTTAACAGTTTCGGCTTTAAAAATTTTGGAAAAAAACTAGGAAATATTAAGAAATCATACGGTAAAGAGACGATTGAGAAATCGTTCCGACAAAAACGTATTTTTACCATAGCAATGAATGGGAGCGAGCGAAAAGATACGACAATTTCGTATGTACGAGTGAGAGAAAACGATTGACATCAAGTAAACTAACTTTTAGCCGATTAAACAATTCGTCACTTTTCGTTGGGCTTTAAGCCCGGTTCACAACCATTAATTTACTTTCTACTAAAGGCCATAGGGGGATAAGCATGGTACAAATGCCTTTTGTAAATATCTTAATGATATACTATGGATATGTAGACACTATAGAAATATAAAGATCCTGACAATTTTAGACCTTAATCTAATTCGGTTTCTTCAAAAAGTCTAAATAAGTAAAAATTGGAAAATAATTTTTGTCTTTAGATTGAGTGAATCAATTATTTTGAAAATTTAGTATATTATGCAGGCGATAGAAAGCTTTTACGGACACCATGGAGTAATTTTTAGCTTAATAAATTGATGATTAAAAAAATTATTTTCTCTTACTTTTTCAATTTTTATTATGATACTTTTAGAGAAAAATTATGATTCCATCATTTCTACATTTCTTATAAGACCTATAATCACTCAGAATTTTTTCAAAATTTTCTTAAGGGTACGCCATAGTTAAAAAAAATTAAAACTATTTTTATTACCAAATTATCGATTTTTGTAACAAATTCTACCTAAATAACTACAAATTATACCTACTATTATTAGGGGCCATCCATAAATTACGTCACACGTTAATGGGAGGGGGGGGATATCACCGCAATGTGACATAGTGTGACAAGGGGCGGGGGGGGGGGTCACAAGCTTTGTGACGTAACATGTTAAAATTTAAAATACTAAAGCACAAAATTGTGAAAAAAAACTTTAGAAATTTACGACTTTGATCTATATTAATAATTTAGCACTCTCGTTGAGAGATTATCTCTCACGCAACAAAATTTAACTTCCAGAACAATTATGTGACTTTATGTTGATTTTATTAAAGATTATTTAATAAAAATAAGAAAAAAATGAAAATAACTGTTTTCTTTAGATTATTTTTAAATATATGCATAAATTTAAAAAATGTGTGACGTCACATCAGGGAGGAGGGGGTTCGAAAAATGTGACAACCTGTGACAAGGACGGGGGGAGGGGTTCAAAAGTCCTAAAATTCGTGTGACGTAATTTATGGATGGCCCCTTATTACATAAATAATACGCTGAAATATAATTTTAATAAAGTTGAGTTACAAATTATTTCAAATTATATTTTTATTAAATTCTAATAGGCGTTATATTTCATTGTAAAAACAATTTTTTTAATTTTCAATGTAAGAGATTTATTTCAGGTTATTATTTATGTAATAATAATAGTATAAATTGTAATTATTTAGGTAGAATTTGTTGAAAAATTCGATTTGTTTACTAATAAAAATAGTTTTTATTTTTTTTAACTATGGCGTACCATTAAGAAAATTTTAGGTTTTTATTATATATAGGTCTTTTAAGAAATGTAAAAATGATAGAATTTTGTTCAAAAAGTATCATAATAAAAATTAAAAAAGATTTCAAAAATTTTCTTGGCCGTTTAATTTTTTCCTTTGGTGTAGAAACGCGATATCTAACGAATGGTAGTTCTTAGAAAAAAAAGTATAAGGACCATTTTTGTGGATAATTTTAAGATCTATAATTTTTGTCTGAACTACTTTTTTGATAAAACTTAACGTTTTCGAAAAAAATCCAAAAAACCTCAAATTTTGACCTTTGACCCCGAAGAACTTTTTTAGCACACATGGGATCGATGAGGAATTTTCACACTTTATTTCTAATGGTGTATCCAAGGTCTCAACCAAAATTTAGGTCTGTCGGAATTTTTGTTATTTGAAATGTCTATTTTAACCATATCATACTGCTCATGTCAGTTAAAAACTTTGCCATTTTGAATTATTCATATGGTAATATTATTATTATTCAAAAAAATTTCTAAAATTGTCTTTTGCAATTGTCAAATTAAAAAAACTGTTTCTTGTATATTTTAAGTTAAATGCAATAAATACGAGGATGTGCGCATTCGAGCGAAAAGTGGCACATTTCCGAGCGAGGGAAGCAAATGAAGCGCGACGCGGAGCGGCGCGCTTCATTTTCCCGAGATCGGAATGTGCCACTTTGAGCTCGAACGTGCACACTCGGCTTTAAAGCACGATTCACAATAATTACTTAGCTTTCTCAGAAGGCTAACATCATATGTCGAACTTTCGTCGGCAGTGCGCGCGCAACTTCCGTTTCCTGCCAAAATTTTACTCTCAACGCGCCCAAAGAAGTATAACTTCAATAATTATTACATTATTCATTATTCAATAATTATTACAGCTGTGTATTTATTTTGAAGTTTCAAAAATATAATTAAAGTAATTTGTTTTGTTTTGAAAAAGATAAGTCATAAAATTACATGTCAGTACCGTGGTATTGAAATTTACGGTTATCAATACGACGTTTGAATTCATTATAGTAAATTTTTATTTACTTTTACGTAAACAATCGAAATTATTTTATTTATCCGCATTATAAGGTTAGGCCAATTATAAATTCAAATGTCAGTACCGTGGATGTCAGTACCATGGCAAAAATAAAAAATAACTTTTTAATTTATTTTTTCCTCAATGTTTTAACTTATTTCTGTATTCATTTGTTATAGTTTTGTTAAAATTTTTTGACAGAATAACAATTGAATTTAAAAATTAATTTTTTGTAAATCGGTCGATTCGTAAAATAAAAATCTACGGGCTAATTTTTAGCGAAAAAAAATTAATCAAGTTACATATTTTTCTCATAACGAATTTGCTATTTATGGAATTTAAACGATTGCGACCAAAATTTTTTTAAAAGTCAAAAGACAGAAATGAAGTAAATAAAATAACGGTGCGTTAGAAGTTATACTTCTTTGGCGTAACTAAATTAAATATAACCACGTGTAAAAATTAATATAAATAAATTCAAGAAATACGAAGATGTGCGCATTCGAGCGAAAAGTGGCACATTTCCGAGCGAGGGAGGCAAATGAAGCGCGACGCGGAGCGGCGCGCTTCATTTTCCCGAGATCGAAATGTGCCACTTTGAGCTCGAATGTGCACACTCGGTTTTAAGCACGATTCACAATAAAATAATCAAAATATTAGTTAAAATCGTTCCCTCTCACTCACACTTACTAGATTATCGTATCTTTTCGCTCTCTCCCACTCATTGCTATAGCAAATATACGTTTCTAAACATAAAATCGATATTTCCCGAGCTACATTTAAATTTTTGATTGGAAATAGCGAAAGCTAAACTAGACAAATGCAATAAATACAAAGATGTGCGCATTCGAGCGAAAAGTGGCACATTTCCGAGCGAGGGAAGCAAATGAAGCGCGACGCGGAGCGGCGCGCTTCATTTTCCCGAGATCGGAATGTGCCACTTTGAGCTCGAACGCGCACACTCGATTTTAAACACAATTCACAATAAAATAGACAAAATATTAGTTACGTCGTTCCCTCTCACTCACACTTACACGATTCTCGTATCTTTTCGCTCCCTTCCACTCATTGCTATGGTAAATACCTTTATTATTTTACATTTCGTTATTTTTGCAGTTTCCGATTTTTTTTCCAGTTAATTCATTTTTAATTACTAAGTGTTCTTCGGCCCGGTAGCTTTCCCTCCGACCCTTTACACTTTTTTTTTATATAATTTTTCCAAATCAAGATTTCAGGATGTCAACTTTTTAAACTCAATCTCGAAGCCCGATAATCTCAAAAAGGCAGTCTCCACTCGAGATTACAAAATTAAATTGTGATAAGTTTCTACTTTTTTTTTATAATTATTTACCTAGATAAAATCGATAAGAAATCGGATCGAATTGTATTCAAATGTTGGCAATCAATTTTTGTTGTTGAAATAATTAGAATTGGCGTTAAAAAAAATAAAACTCGAATCATCCGGTGCTCGAACTAAAAAAAAAACACCATCAAAGAACAAAATTTAAAAATGGCACACCAAAAATTTGAGGATGGTTCACACCAAGCCGATTAGGGTTAAAAGTTAGGCCCACTTTGGTCTTTTTTTTTGAATTTAAAAATTTTCAAAAACGAATTTCAAGCGATTCCAAAACGCGATTGAAGCGCAATCGGGCGTTAAGTAGTCTAACTTTTGCCTTTGGAAGTAGCAGTTAAAGAAAAGAGCAATTAGAAAGTGCTGAGTCGATGTTTATGGCGATTATTAGGTCCAAGAATCCATATCGAAAAATTAAGTAAAGTCTCTGACGTTTTTGGCCAAAGGTTATATTATTATTTCTGTTTTATTTAAAACTCGAGCATTATTTCATTAGTCATCTTCGTGTATCTGTTTTTTTTTTGTGGTGTAGTGAACCAAAGTTTGGACTTTAATCCTTTTTTTTTTTTTTTTTGGTAAATCGCAGGTGGGGGGCTCTACCTACAACAAAATTAGTCGGTTCGAAGGCAGAGAAAGAGCAAGACGATGTTTTTGTTGTAAATCTACGGACGATGCGTTTCGAATTGTTACCAACCACGTAAAAGATAAGAAACGTATTAATGGAAGCTTGTAAACGGTCGGAGCTTATCGAAAAAAAAAGGTCTAAAATTGTGGGAGCATTGACAAGAAAGGCCATTTAAAATCTTAGACAAAGGCTTTTTTTTGTGTCGAAAATCTGTAAGCATCCGGGGTCTGAGGGTTAAAGGCGATAACGCAATGATTTACTAAAATAAAAAGCGATATTGCTTCATTAAGTTTTCTTAATTACAACTTTTGTTGCCATCTCTAAGCCGATCTTTACGAATACAACAAATCGCCATTCCAAACAATTTCAATTTTGAGATATGGCGAAAATAAATAAATAACGGCAACCTCGAGGAGGAATTTTAATTAAAAATTTAGTAGAAAGTCGGTTAATGGTTGTGAACTGGGCTTAAAGCCCAACGAAAAGTGACGAATTTTTTTTCGGCTAAAAGTTAGTTTATTTAATGTCAATCGTTTTCTCTCACTCGTACTTATGAGATTGTCGTATCTTTTCGCTCGCTCCCACTCCATGCTATGGTAAAAATACGTTTTTATCGGAACGATTTGTCAATAGTGTTTTTCGTCTCTCTTTAATGTAGGGGTAATTTTATTAAAAAACATAGTTATTGGCAATATAAATATGTATAGTAATTGACCAGTGAATTTACAGTGATTGGCCAATATTTTCTAATTAAGATAAGATATAGTAAATTAGCAAAAAAACGAACCATTTATTATAAAAAAAAATTATTTTATTTTCCACGTACCAAACAAAAGATAATTATAATTTTGCATAGTTATTTTAAAAAAAAACAATTTAAATATGAATTTAATAATTAACTTTATGATATTTAAGAAGGCACATCGTCGCTGCGAAGTCAAAGCCTCCTATCTTAAAATTCGAAACTTTTTAGGAAATATAAATTTATTATTATAAGTATAATTTTCTAAATAGGGCCAATCATTGTCGACTGGCCAACAACTGTACTATTTACCCCTATGATTTCTTAATATTTCGTATACTACATTAAATGTTACAAAAACTCCTGCGTTGCTGCACAAACATACTTTAACAGTTTTCCAGAAAAAATAATGAAGATCATCGTCCACATTCTTTCAATTTGGTTCCTGTAAAACATCCATACTTCTGCATATTCACATCCAACTTTTAAAAATTTTAACGTTCGGTTGCTTTTTTTTCTGGAAAAACTGTTAAAGTGTGTTTGTGCAGCAACGCAGAAGCTTTTGTAACATTTAATGTAGGTACAAAACATAGCACACTGCTCAGTTAAAAACTTTGCCATTTTGAATTATTTATAAGGTAATAATTATCATTATTCAAAAAATGTACAATATCAGTCAAAAAATAAATATAATGACGTTGGCTTGTATTATGCTGTTTTATTGTTCTTTGATAATTCATGGCTACTTGATTTAAAACAGAAAAATTTAATATTGTTAATAATTTTTTATTTAAATATGGGTTGTTATACATGGTTGAAAAGAGAAAAAAAATCTATTTAACTTTGTACTAATTCAATATGGCGTCCATTTAAAATAAGAAAGTTGGTATCAATATCTTGGAAACCGCCATTTTGAATTTAATTTTGACTTAATTTCTATCTGTGTTTTATGAAACCTAGTAACTTTTATTTTAAACTTCTTTTTGTAAATTTTATAATTACAAAGTTATTTGACATTAAAGAAAATGACGATTTTCAGTTTTTTTTACGAGTACTTCGGAACTATTCGGAATTTAAAATTTTTTTTAACGGAATCTGAATCGGCACCTAAAACTGCAAAACATTGCCCAATTAACCAAAATTCTATCTTCACTAATAAGAAAGATACCCATGTTAGCCTACTCAATTTGGGACACCCTGTATACACACGAAAGTATTTAACTCGACTTTTTTTAATAAATCGAATTATTTTTAGTCTCCCTTCAGTTTCGACGTATCGAGGTTCGACTGTAATTTCAAAACGGAATTTCAACCGAAGATTTTATTAAAACGAGTGCGACAGAGTAAGACGTATAGAAACTTAAATGGGTTAGACAAAGATCGCTGGCGCCTTTTATTATTACTCTTCAATTATTAAATTTAGAAACAAAAGAGATGGAGCTATACAAAAGTCAATAAGCGAGCGAGCGAGCCAGCGAAAAGATACGATAATTTCGTAAGTGCGAGTGAGAGGACACGATTTTAAGTAATATTTTGTCTATTTTATTGTGAATTGTGCTTAAAATCGAGTGTGCACATTCGAGCTCAAAGTGGCACATTCCGATCTCGGGAAAATGAAGCGCGCCGCTCCGCGTCGCGCTTCATTTGCCTCCCTCGCTCGGAAATGTGCCACTTTTCGCTCGAATGCGCACATCTTCGCATTTATTAGATTTGTTAATTTTATCTTTCGCTATTTCCAATAAAAAATTTAAATGTAGCTTAGGAAATATCGATTTTATGTTTACAAACGTATATTTACTATAGCAATGAGTGGGAGAGAGCGAAAAGATACGATAATCTAGTAAGTGTGAGTGAGATGGAACGATTTTAACTAATATTTTTCTATTTCATTATGAATCGCGCTTAAAACCGAGTGTGCACATTCGAGCTCAAAGTGGCACATTCCGATCTCGGGAAAATGAAGCGCGCCGCTCCGCGTCGCGCTTCATTTGCCTCCCTCGCTCGGAAATGTGCCACTTTTCGCTCGAATGCGCACATCTTCGCATTTATTAGATTTGTTAATTTTATCTTTCGCTATTTCCAATAAAAAATTTAAATGTAGCTTGGGAAATATCGATTTTATGTTTACAAACGTATATTTACTATAGCAATGAGTGGGAGAGAGCGAAAAGATACGATAATCTAGTAAGTGTGAGTGAGATGGAACGATTTTAACTATATTTTGTCTATTTCATTATGAATCGGGCTTAAAACCGAGTGTGCACATTCGAGCTCAAAGTGGCACATTCCGATCTCGGGAAAATGAAGCGCGCCGCTCCGCGTCGCGCTTCATTTGCCTCCCTCGCTCGGAAATGTGCCACTTTTCGCTCGAATGCGCACATCTTCGCATTTATTAGATTTGTTAATTTTATCTTTCGCTATTTCCAATAAAAAATTTAAATGTAGCTTAGGAAATATCGATTTTATGTTTACAAACGTATATTTACTATAGCAATGAGTGGGAGAGAGCGAAAAAATACAATAATCTAGTAACTGCGAGTGAGAGGGAACGATTTTAACTAATACTTTGTCTATTTTATTGTGAATTGTGAATTATTTTTAGTTTCCCTTTTGCTTCGACGTATCGAAGTTCGTCTGCAATAAAAAGAGTGAGATAGAGTAAGACGAATAGAAACTTCAATGGCTTAGACAAAAATGGCTGGCGCCTTTGATTATTACTCAATTATTAAATTTAGAAACAAAAGAGATGGAGCTATACAAAAGTCCATAAGCCAAACAGAGATGCATACACTTCGCCGATAAAAATCTCATTTTCGAAAGAACTGTGCTTGTGGCACTTCGTTATTTCATTAATTTCCATTAAAAAAAAGTAAATTAGCGTAGACAATATTCCACATGCATGTAAACAGACCAACTCATGTAATTTAAAGTCATAACCCCCCTTATCAAGAAGTTTATAAATAAATAATAAACATTTCTTAATATCTTATCATCTTAAGAATTTACAGAAGAAATATCATTGTGTGTGTGTGTGTGTGTGTGCTACATATGAACATAATGTAACGACAATTTTCTACTTTTTTGTGGACCAAAATTGAAAATCGTCAGTTCCAAGACAATTATTGTACATAAAAGCACTTCTCTTTCTCTTTGTCTGGGACGAGCACAAAATTTACGTTTTCGGGCTCCAAAGTCAAAAGAAAATAGAACGAAGAAGTCAATAAACTTATAACAGACAATAAATTAGTTGGATTGAATACTTGTATAAATAAATAAAAATAAATATGTGCGCGTCGTGTTGTTGGAATTGTTATCGAAACCGAATAGCATTGACTTTAATTGTTTAATAATCGTATTAAATATGAATACTATAGATATTTCGTACCATTCTGCATATGATCCAGGATCGAAGCAGTTGGTACAATAACAGAAGCTTCAATTGGATTAATTACCATCAATATCTGATTACTCGCCATGGAATCGAGACCTTTTAGCGCCACTTACGAAAAAAGCACTTTTCGAAAAGCACGTACTGTTTTTGCATTTAGAATTATCATCGTTTAAAAGATGTCTTACTTAATGATTGGCTGCATTAAATTACAACACGTTATTTGTATCACATAAAAGAAGTGACCTTATAAATTACAGTCCGTGATTAATTCATATAAATAGATAATGCGCACGCATTGTTATCAATTTTAAGTAAATTCTGCATTCTTAATTTTCCCATCAACAAATCACTTTAGTTCGATAATAATTGAGTACCGCATCTCCCGAAGAACTGTTTCAAAATCACGTCATAAGATATCGAAGCCCTCATTAGTGTTACTAGGTTGCTCTGTGCCAATTAGTAATTGCTTTAAATTGCACAAAATCAATTTTGCTATTAAAACCGGCTCGTCTTGAGAGCGTCATAACGCATTCAAATTTCAATTAAAAAACAAGTTAAAAACATCTCCGCATTAATTAAAAAGTTATGAAAACAACAAAAGAGCCGAATCGTTCTTTTTTACTTATGAAATCTTAATTAAACGCTTTGATTATTAAAATAAAACCAATTATAATTCATACAAGAATTTAAAATCTTTAAAAGTGAAGGCTGGCGCCATCTGTTCGAAACAAGCCGAACTATTTTATAAAGCGCTTTATTTGATTGTTTTCGAGTTTTAATATAAGAAACACATAAAGTAAACAAAGCCAGTTCTCTAAGAAAATACAATTAAAAAAATAAACACTCACCCCCTCGCCAACATATTTTTTTCTGCCTCTCTGAAGATACTCTGAAGATGAGCCCCAAATGCTAGGTTCTAATTCCATTGTGGAAGTGTTGTTTTCTCCAAAAAACTGTAAAGATTGAAAAATTAATGATAATAAATACAAGTAGGTAGTCAAAGTTATATAAATAAATAAAAAATGATAAATTTAAATTAGTTATTAAAGTAGATAGTGGAGCCCTCTCTTCGCAATCCGTTCGACTAGATTTGAGTGGTTGGTAATTTTATGTTACAGGTCTTCTTCGGTGTTACGCAATTTGACGTTTAATCTGTCAAACAACTAGCGTATCGTATGATCAATAAAATGAACCACTGACGTGTCCCAGTATCTCGTGCTCCTACCATAAAATTGGCCCCCCAAACAGTAACTCCAAGACTCGGTAATATTGCAGTAGAAGCAATAGTAGTAGCACAGTTAAACGTACAGTTCCGCTAATCTAGGGTGACAGCAATATGTCAATATTTTGGTCGAGGAGCGAGCAAAATACACTTCTATATAACTGGTCGAAGTATCGTAAGCGGTGATTTTATACTAAAAAAGAATTACGTGCAAAATCTGTGTTGAGAGAAACTAAAATACGTCAAAATGCCAATCATTTTTCTGGAACGTTTGCCATTGCCAAATCTAAAGACATACACTTGTGCTAGTGTTTTTGCATTATCAGCATGCATATACTATGCTACATATGTTGTGAGAGACCCAGATTGGAATAAACCTAAAAGTGATTTAGAAGTAAGCATTGGAAGTGGTGCCGATCCCTTCACATCTAACGACACCAACAATACGGCTATCGATAACAGATCCTTTGGACAGTTTGCCGGGGATGCTTTCTCAATATTAACCAGGGAGCCCATCTGTGTCTGGGTAAGGCAACTCCTTAATATTTCTCTTCTAATTATATTACATTCGTATAAAACATCTTAACAAATTGTAGGTAAGCTAAATCTAGGAGTGGCACCTGCATAAGAGCTTAATAATCGAAATGCACACATCTCAAAGGTAGAGCTTTAAAAATTGAGCTCTTTGCATAGAGTCAGAGGGCTACTTTTAGTTTTACTCACTCGATCCATATCAAAGGGCAATTTATTTAAGATAAACCATTATTTATTTGCTTTTATCGCGAGATAAGAGTTATTTTTAACGAAAAACAATATAGAAACGGATGTTATTAAAACATGGTGCAATTTCGATCGAAATTTTGGAAACGCACAGCATCGGGCTTTAAGTAGAAGAGCAGAAGAGCGATAAATGCATCTCGAGGGTTGTGTTTTTAAAACACACGAACCAGCCTTAGTTTTAATTAGAAATAGTTTGAAAACCCAAACAAATCGAAGGAAAGTTGGCCAGAAGTTCACTTATGTAATTCCTTTCTTTTTTTTGTGAATTTATTTCCTTTCGACCTAGAAACTAAAGCGAAAAGATTACAATTATGGCTAAATGTATTCTTAGAAACGATTGGGAAAATTCTGCTGGCTAATTTTGCTTCGATTTGGTTTAATTACATGTTGCTGGTCGTTGGTTTCGGCTAAAGAAATGCATTTGTGTCAGGAGTCGCTCAGATACAATGAGTCAGTATTGTTGTAAACTTAGAAAATTGTTTATGGATAAGCGTTTTCCCACACCTACGGTAATTAGGGTGATTCATCCATCTCTGACGCAGATTTCGAAAAAAATAGAAATTCCGCATTGCGCTACCGAAATCAAAATATTTCAACCCTTTAAAGGGTTGGCATCTGTTCAAAATTTTCTACTTGTCCCACTTCCTTCATTATCGATTTTGAATGATGCTTAGGGCTCTTAAATTATGTTTTGTTCTAGATTTTTGAAGGGCTTATGGCGCTTTTTACAATACAATTTAATTAGTACGAAGGTGGTTGATTGTCAGTGGCGGGTACAGGGCGAGGGTCTACCGAGACTCGGGCAATTCCCGAAATTAAATACAAATTTGGAAATTTATGGAATATTGGACATGCCATTGCGGTTTTACAATTTTTAATTAAAAATCACAGGATCGTCTTTTGACTAAAAACACAAAATCGCTGTTTTAGTTGCGATAGGATTTCTGTTACCAGTTGTAACTTTTTGGTTTTTTGAAATAGCAAACTAATTTTTTTTACAATAGCTCAAAAGAGCAATAAATCGATTGAGTCAAAAAATTCATAAGGCACTACGACGAAACCTTGAGAAAAACTAGAATCAAACGTAAATTAGTTTTCTTAGTTCAGATTTTCAGAGAGGGCAACTTTAACTAATTATAATTTTTAAAATTTTTGAGTTAACAACCTGAAAATTAATTTTCAGTAAGTTCAAAGACCTGCCATTTGATTAACGAAAAAAATTTATCCCTTATTTGGGAAAAATTTTGAGAAAAAATGATATCAAACCTAATTTTGCCTTTTTAGCATCAATTTTCGGGAGGATCGCTTTTAACAGTTGTAACTTTTTACTTTTTTGAGTTAGCAATAGCTCAAAAGACCTATAAATAGGTGGCTAAAAAAAAATCTATGTCACCAGGTCAAAATTTTGAGAAACACCAGAATCAAACATAAATTCGTTTTTTTAGCACCGATTTACAAGAGAGTAACTTTAAATAATTGTTACTCTTTAATTTTTTGATTTAGCAATAGCTCAAAAGACCTATAACTAGATGGCTAAAAAAAATCTATGTCACCACGTCAACATTTTGAGAAAAACCAGAATCAAACATAAATTAGTGTTTTTAGCACCGATTTTCAAGAGAGTAACTTGAAATAATTGTAACTTTTATTTTTTGAGTTAGCAATAGCTCAAAAGACCTATAAATAGATGGATAAAAAAAAATCTATGTCACAACGTCAAAATTTTGAGAAAAACCAGAATCAAACATAAATTAGTGTTTTTAGCACCGATTTTCAAGAGAGTAACTTGAAATAATTGTAACTCTTTAATTTTTTGAGTTAGCAATAGCTCAAAAGACCTATAAATAGATGGATAAAAAAAAATCTATGTCACAACGTCAAAATTTTGAGAAAACCCAGAATCAAACATAAATTTGTTTTTGTATCACCGATTTTCAAGAGAGTATCTTGAAATAATTGTAACTCTTTAATTTTTTGAGTTAGCAATGGCTCAAAAGACCTATAAATAGATGGCTAAAAAAAATCTATGTCATCACGTTAAAATTTTGAGAAAAACCAGAATAAAACATAAATTAGCTTTTTTATCACCGATTTTCAAGAGAGTAACTTTGAATAATTGTAACTCGTAAAATTTTTGAGTTAACAAACCCAAAATTGTATTTTCATTAAGTCTATAGACCTACAATTTGATTAACGCAAAAAATCTGTACGTCATTTGGTCAAAATTGTGAGAAAAAAAACAATGAAAGTTTGTTTTTAACACTCCTAAAAAAAATTAATAGAGCACTTGGGCAACGCTTGAGAAAAACTTTAAACGCGATTGTTTTATTAGCCTACTGCTCCTCATTTGTATAATCCGGCTCTGGCAAAAACCTAGCTGTAAAAGAATTCTTCGAGAGCGATCCAAGAGCTCGAGTATGTTAATTTTTTAACGGTATTACGTGTTCAAAAAATTTTTCTGGCCCATTACGACTTGCAGGAAGTGCAATTTGACGTTGATAAAAAAATTAATCGATCTTCCTGTTGCTTTTCTTTTTTTTTCTTCTAAAATTGCAATTTATAAATTTAAAAATAAAATTGCGTAAGCGATTACGTAAAATCAAAATGAAACTGTAGTTGGGAAAAATCGTCTAAATAGTTGGCGCTTTTTCAAAGGTCGTTCATCTTTGGGCTTCGAATAACTCGAAAGAAAGTCATTCGGGCCCGAAAATCATCGTTTTTAATGAGGGCCGATCGACTAAATTATTTAATTAAGTTAATTGCTTCGAAAAGGCGAATCAGAGTGGCCACGTCAGAAATGCAAGAGCACCTACGATTTTCTGAAACGGCATTTAATTATGAATGTAATTGCTATTTAGAGTTACAGCGTAGTATTAATCGATCTTTACGGATAAAATCTAGAAAAAAATACGACGTAATTGAGGACCGAAAGCTTTTGTTTACTTCCCAAAAAGCTATTTTAGTAAACTTGATTATTAAGCGCGTCCATAATTTTTTGGGCACTTTTGCATTGCAAATAGCCCCAATTAATATTTACATTTATTATCTATTTTTGTTTTTGTCCGGTCGACCTTAGTTATAATAATATTTGTAAAATGGCCCGTTTGTGCTAAAAGTTCAAGCTCGCCGGTAAAAACGCATTTCGCGAAATTATGCACTTTGCCTTCGTTCAAAATCGAATAAAATTAGCGAAGAATCGTAGAAGGCTTTGATTTTAAACGGATCCGCGAAAGAAAAACAGTTGGAGCCGAAATTTTCGGATTTGGAGGTGTGCGCTGACGTCATCGCATCATTTACTCCGAAGACCTATATTTTACGCGTTTTTCTCTCTTTCGCTCGCAAGAGCGCGGCGTATCTTTTCGCTCCCTCTAAATAAATGGAACTCTGCGTTAAATCAATGTATTTTATGGCTTCGACTCGAGCCCATGTTTCTTTACCGTTTTATAACTGTGATCGCAACTGGATTCGGCTTGTTTTTTTTTTCTTCCGTCAATTGTCATAAAGCAGAATTTGCGAGAAAAAAAATGATTGTGGTATTTCCAAAAATAAAAAAAGTTGGAGGCCGTCCAACTCTCTTTGCAAGTGTGCGCTCGTGAAATCGATGTTTCTATGATTTATTTATGAAATTATTTTTTACAACAAAAAAAAAAGAATTGATTAATTACCTAACCAGATAATTAATGGTCTTCGACGACCAAAAGTATGCAAAAGTGCAACGAACTCGTTAGAATCGTTTAAAAAAAAAAAAAAGAAAAAACGAAATTAATTTTGGCCCGCACTTCCTCGTCGCGCTAATGTTAATTTTATTGCGAAAATCGTCAGATTTTGAACTTCGGAAACGGGCCCGAGCGTGGGTTGATTTTTTTTCTGAAATTTCTTAAAATGGGTCAGTCGTGAAAGTTATTAAAATTCAAATAATTAGACTTTCTAAATTGTAATGTGCATTCGTTTCTTTGTAAAGGAAAAAAAATACATATGCAACTTCCTTATTTAAATTTATACGGCTTTTAATTATTTATTTAAAAGAAGCAACAATAAAGGAGTCGCGAAAACTAAACCGTGTCCGAAATTGTTCGCCCATTGAATTGAAAATGATTTTTTACGTTAAAAAATTAATTTCGCTTTTCATGAATACAGTAGAACCTCTCTAACTCGACCAGCGGTTTTTGTGAATCGTGCTTAAAACCGAGTGTGCACATTCGAGCTCAAAGTGGCACATTCCGATCTCGGGAAAATGAAGCGCGCCGCTCCGCGTCGCGCTTCATTTGCCTCCCTCGCTCGGAAATGTGCCACTTTTCGCTCGAATGCGCACATCCTCGTATTTATTATATTTGTGTAGATTATATTTCGCTATTGCCAATGAAAAATTTAAATCTAGTTTAGTAAATATCGATTTTATATTTAAAAACGTGTTTTTACTATAGCAATGAGTGGGAGAGAGCGAAAAGATACGATAATCTCTCAAGTGCGAGTGAGAGGGAACGATTTTAACTAATATGTTGTCTATTTTATTGTGAATGACGCTTAAAACCGAGTGTGCACATTCGAGCTCAAAGTGGCACATTCCGATCTCGGGAAAATGAAGCGCGCCGCTCCGCGTCGCGCTTCATTTGCCTCCCTCGCTCGGAAATGTGCCACTTTTCGCTCGAATGCGCACATCTTCGTATTTCTTGAATTTATTTATATTAATTTTTACACGTGGTTATATTTAATTTAGTTACGCCAAAGAAGTATAACTTCTAACGCGCCGTTATTTTATTTACTTCATTTCTGTCTTTTGACTTTTAAAAAAAATTTCGGTCGCAATCGTTTAAATTCCATAAATAGCAAATTCGTTATGAGAAAAATATATAACTTGATTAATTTTTTTTCGCTAAAAATTAGCCCGTAGATTTTTATTTTACGAATCGACCGATTTACAAAAAATTTATTTTTAAATTCAATTGTTATTCTGTCAAAAAATTTTAACAAAACTATAACAAATAAATACAGAAATAAGTTAAAACATTGAGGAAAAAATAAATTAAAAAGTTATTTTTTATTTTTGCCATGGTACTGACATCCACGGTACTGACATTTGAATTTATAATTGGCCTAACTTTATAATGCGGATAAATAAAATAATTTCGATTGTTTACGTAAAAGTAAATAAAAATTTACTATAATGAATTCAAACGTCGTATTGATAACCGTAAATTTCAATACCACGGTACTGACATGTAATTTTATGACTTATCTTTTTCAAAACAAAACAAATTACTTTAATTATATTTTTGAAACTTCAAAATAAATACACAGCTGTAAACGTTGCACAAATAGTCCCTCCTGAAAATGCTGCCAGAAGGAGTGGATGAAACTAAATTAAGATGGCGATTAGGCGGCAAAGATTTCAAACTTAAAAATTGAATATAATTCCCGGACATAAATCAAAGACGATTATTTTTTTACCAAACATTATTTTCGTACAATTGCAATATAATTTAATGGAGTATATATTAGATTTAAGTTATGAGAAGTAACTTTTAAATTACAAAACGAATAACAATGGAAATTTTTACATTTAGTTTGAAAATGAGAATCGGACATGCCACGGTACTGACAATTCCAGTATATTTTCGTAAGTTATAAATAATCTAAGACCACTTATGTTCCAATATCTAATGTAGGTTGAAGAAAATGATCAGATTTATGATATTAATGACTTTTTAATAAGAAAAAACTATGTTGGATGATAAAAAATGAAATACTGGACATAAAAAATCACAGTTATCTGAGAATCACCCATATATTTTTGATCAATTTTTTTCCCATGGTGATCTCTAAATTTCTTTGCATCAATCGATTTCTATGTCCCAATTTGCAAAAATAAAATTATAGATTTCCATCTCAAAAACTCAAAGATATACACTGGCCTTCAAAGCTATCCGCACACAAAAAACTACGAAAAAACAAGAAATTCTTCGTTTTATTGCATTTCTGTACATAATTTTTCACACTTAAAAACAATAATTTCATTGCTAATCAAAATAGCACGGTTTTATATTTTAAAAACTTAATTTTGTATTATAAGGAGAGGAAAGGAGTGAGAAAATATCAACAACACATGTATATAAGTGAAACGCAACTATTTAAATATCAATATTCATTCAAGTTCTCTTTTGATACTGGAACGAGTGAGAAAATATAGCGATCTCATAAGTGCAAGTGAGAGAGAATGATTAAAATTGTTTTAATAAAAACATTCTTCTCAAAATTTGTTAAATCTTATACTGCCGAGCTTAAAAGCACTCAACCAGAGATTTTTGGTGTATATTGGGTGTCCCAAAGTAATTGACAAGTCGAAAGGGAAAGATAGAGGATGAAATTCTGAGACAAAAGGTTCTTTGGCGTTTTTCACCTGACGCACCCTTAATTAGTTATTAATTAAATTAAATAACCAACCAGGAGCGCGCTTTAGAGAAACTTTTTAGTACAAATACAGTAGGATCCCCGTTATCCGGAGCTTTAATCGACCGGAGTCCCGAGTGTTCTTTTTTTTTTTTTATTTTGTACACTATTTATTCTATTGAATACACGTGGCGCGGAAATACATAGTAACATGAGGAAAAAGGACTAAAATAACAAAATAATGTCATTTTACTGTATAATAGTGCGAATACACCATTTTAAAGAAAATTGATTTTGAAAAAACAGAGACCTTTTTCAAAATACCCACGTCATTGAACGTGTTGAGCACGATTCACAATAATTCATGTATTAATTAAGGACCGTATTTCTACCATCCAGTGACTGTAATTTAGGGCTTCCAGCTCACCTCAAGGATAATTCGTTTTATAAAAAAAATATATGTTTTAAAAACATTTTTACTATAGCAATGAGTGGAGCGAGCGAAAAGATACGATAATCTCTTAAGTGTGAGTGAGAGGGAATGATCTTAACTTATTTGCTGTCTATTTTATTGTGAATCATGCTTAAAATGGAGTGTGCACATTCGAGCTCAATTTTTCTATAAAAAAATTACAGTAAAACCTCTCTAACACGACCAGCATCGGTTCTTGCTCAAGTTTAAATCATTTTGTAAGGTAGCGGTCGGGTTAGAGAGTGGTCGCCATCGAGAGAAATTTATAGGAAGAATTAAATTACGATATGTCGGTCCGCTTTTAGAGGTGGTCGCCACGAGAGATTTCACTGTGTATTTGTGGGAGAACTTTAATTAACAACAATCGATTTTCGGTTGCCATAGTTACAAACCAGCGAATGCTCTCGAGCGGAATTAGCATATTCAAGAATGCAAAAATAATTGTTTTGGAACCTGTAAACATTGTCAAAAGTTTTTAAATTAGCAAGATTTACGAATATGATTAGAAAGGATGACTGTTGAATTCAAATAGGATTTTGGTAACCTTGTTGGTACATTATGGTAATTGAATCTTATTTATCGAGCTTCGATAACCTTTCTACCATCTCGCATTGTCCAATTCTTGTTTTCATACATTTTTCAACGGCGAAAAAAAAACAACAACAAGCCGCAATTTTCTCAAATTCGAAAATAGCCCGAGTCACGCCATTTCGTGCCACCGAACAATTACCGATCGTTTCTTTTAATAAAAATTAAGTTGGCTTGTTAGAGACGACAATTTACACGAGTTTTTTTCGTTTGATAACAATAATTTTTCGGTTTAATTTTGAGCATTCCGCCGTATTTGTTTTTCGCCTTTATTTACACTTTTATTATTTGTTCTAAGATCCAAGGTTACTGGTTTAAACTTAGAGAAAATGTTATATAATGGATAATGTCAGTTATAAAAAATAATAACCGAGAGTGACGCATCCGGAATTGTTTTTTTTCGGGGGAGGGGGACTGCAGTTGTATTTTGTTGCCAAATATTTTTTTTATGTAACGAATTATCCTTGAGGTGAGCTGGGAGCCCTAAAGTACCGCCACTGGATGGTAGAAATACGGTCCTTAACTAATAAATAAATTATCGTGGGTATTTTTGAAAAAGGTCTATATTTTTTCAAAATCAATTTCCTTTAAAATGGTGTATTCGCACTATTATACAGTAAAATTACAGTATTTTGTTATTTTAGTCCTCTTTCCCAATGTTACTATGTATTTCCGCGCCACGTATATTCAATAGAATAAATGGTGCCAAAAATAAAAAAAACACCATAGGGGTAAACAGTACAGGGATTGGCCCTTTTATTAAAAAACATAGTTATTGGCCATATAAATATAGTAATTGACCAGTGAATTTACAGTGATTCGCCAATATTTTCTAATTAAAATAAGATAGGGGAGAGGGGGGCAGCTTTGAACAGGGGCAGCTTTGAACACCGTTAATTAAAAATTGAATAAAACATTTTTCCAACCGCGAAATTTAAATTTAAGGTGGCAGCACGGCTGCCAACTAGTATCCATCAACAGTTGTTTTATTTGTTATGTTAAACCTAACTTACAATTAATAATCGAATTTACGCTACAATTCTAAAATATTTATTTTTTGGATGTAAGCATCTCACAGGTAAAATAACAAAAAATTTATTAATACATGAAGGGTCATTTAATCTTTATATCTTTCACCATCTAATTATAATAAAAAATTTCATTGTTATTGATTATTAATTAGTTTAAATAAATTAATTATCTCAAATATGTTATTGGGGCAGCTTTGAATAAGAAACGAGGGGCACGTTTGAATACTTATAAACCGAATTAATTTTAATTCTTATAAATTTTTCTAACTTTTAAATTGTTTCTAAAAAAAAATATGCGATCTTTATTACGTGGTTATTAAGTATTTTTTTAATTTCAAGGTCAATCATGGTTAGAAATTATAAAAAAAAACGGACAAGCAGTGCCAATGAATTGTTTTTTAATCATGCAGCGCCAGATTTTGTCTCCTGGAATAGTACGTTTAGTGTAGGTCTGTTTATAGGGTGTTGATTACTTCTTGGTTTGACTGTACCTAAGAAAAAGTAAGTCTAACGTTCATCGTTATAAAATAAGTCTCGTGAGCTAGATTTATTTAATTATATTTGAGTAAAGTTATTAATGTTAAAGATTTAATCATTATATAGTAACTTTGTTAATTTATCTTTATTTCAAAGATTTTATAAATTTTAATTAAACTAATAAATGGAAGATCTAACTTTGAAAAATAAGAGCAATAATATAATTTTTGAGTGAAATAATAATAATTTATGTAGTGGTTTTATATATTGTTCAAACCTGCCCCAGGCCTGTTCAAAGGTGCCCCCTAAGGGGGGGCACCTTTGAACAAACTGACCTATTTTTAAATTAATAATATAGCTTTGATTAAGGCCTTTTTTTTAATTAATCAAGGTGTATTATGAAGTAGAGTGATCAATGTATTGATTAACACATAAAACATATTTTTTCGTTTATTACATTAAGAGCAATAAATAAATTAGTAAAAAGTGTTCAAAGGTGCCCCGCTCTCCCCTATAGTAAATTAGCAAAAAAAACGAACCATTTATTAAAAAAAATATATATATTAGGAAATATAGATTTATTATTATATAATTTTCTAAATATGGCCAACCATTGTCGACTGGCCAACAACTGTACTATTTACCCCTATAAACAAAATTGACCACTCGGGACTCCGGTCGATTAAAGCTCCGGATAACGGGGGTCCTACTGTATTTGTACTTAAAAGTTTCCGTAAGCGCGCTCCTGATTGGTTATTTAATTTAATTAATAACTAATTAAGGGTGGGTCAGGTGAAAAACGCCAAAGAACTTTTGTCTCAGAATTGTATACTCTATCCTCCCCGTTCGACTTGTCAATTACTTTTGGGACACCCCATATACACCAAAAACACCAAATCTCTGGTTGAGTGCTTTTAAAGTCGGCAGTATAAGATTTAACAAATTTTCAGAAGACTGTTGTTTTTATTAAAACAATTTTAATCATTCTCTCTCACTTGCACTTATGAGATCGCTATATTTTCTCACTCGTTCCAGTATCAAAAGAGAACTTGGATGAATATTGATATTTAAATAGTTGCGTTTCACTTATATACATGTATTGTTGATATTTTCTCACTCCTTTCCACTCATTATAATACAAAATTAGGTTTTTAAAATATAAAACCGTGCTATTTTGATTAGCAATGAAACTGTTGTTTTTAAGAGCGAAAAATAATGTACAGAAATGCAATAAAACGAAGTATGTGCGCATTCGAGCGAGAAGTGGCACATTTCCGAGCGAGGGAGGCAAATGAAGCGCGACGCGGAGCGGCGCGCTTCATTTTCCCGAGATCGGAATGTGCCACTTTGAGCTCGAATGTGCGCACTCGGTTTTAAGCACCATTCACAATAATTAATTAACTCTCTAAAAAAAATTTAACTCATTATAACAGGATCGAATTTATACAACAAACACGTCAAATCTCTGTTTGAGTGCATTTAAACTCGAAAATACAAGATTATACTATACAATATCATTTTTTACTAATGCTTATTAAAACAACTTTAATCATTCTCTCTCACATGTTGCCAAATATTTAACGAAAACAATTCAAAGTGCACACATTCGTATAACTATAAATAACAATATATGGATTTATCCGAAGGAACTTCCGAAGTATAATCCAGGGACGTCTTTAAAGAATCCAGAAGTCAGATAAAAAAACTTAATTGCAAAACGCCTTATTCGAAATCGGAACATTTCAAGGCTCTTAAGTAATTTCATGCTTACATGGACTGCTAAGCACTTAAGAACCTGCCTTTTTGCACGTATCACCCACCCGTTTAATTATTTTTTTTGCAATTACAGCAAAATTGCGAAAGAGCTCTCAAATCGCGTCATTCTTATTGTTAGAACGATGTAAAAATTAGAGTATGTACAGTCGAACCTCGATAAGTCGAATTTTTTTAGTTTCCCTTCAACTTCGACTTATCGAGGTCCGACTGTACTTATCCATCCTTCCCCCGTTCGGGCATTGCCCCATAGCGCCATCCTTCGTTTCCAAAATGCACTTACTCAACAAATTATTGTTTATTTCGACCGATTGCGAGTTCAAACAAATAATATTTGTAAAACAAAACAAACCAATCCAAAAGTGAACGCTTATCGAAAATGTGGGTGTGTGTTTGTACCGAAAAAATAGGCTAATGTCTTTGATCTTTCGAGGGTCAAAAATGGGGTCCAAAGTTTTTTTATGCTGTCATTCGAAAATAGTTTTCGAAGAGACTCGACAATGAACAGTCGCATTCTGTTCCTTTTTGTGAACACTTTGAAGTTTTTCGAGTTCGAAAATTGGGACCCTTCGTCTCCCATCGTCCTTCTACTGACTTTTGTAAGCTTGTTTTTTTTTGCCCGGCGAAATTTTGCTCGAAATTCGGTGAACCCCTCGAAGACCCAAAACCGACTTGCAAAACTCAAATTTGTGCAACTTAAACAATGTGGATAATTTTATTTTCAATTAGTGTGACAAATAATGACGTAATACCTTCGCTGTCTGCATTTCAAATTGTTTATGAAAGGACCTTGACACTTATTTAACTTATTTTTTTTTCCAACGTATTACTTCAATTTCGCCATTTTTCTAACGCACCTGCGATCCGTTAAAAACACGCAAAAAACGCGCCAAATTTTCGAAGGAAAAAAGCAAAACTTGTTGTATTTATAAAATTTGTTGATAGAAAAGAATAATTAGTCGATTAGTGATTTATTTTTAACGATTAATATTCAGATAGGTCAGGGCTATATTTATGGGTTCAGTTTTTTCGAGCCGGACGACCTTCTGGGTTTTAAATTGTGTTTTTCGGGTCCCAAAAGTCTTTTAATTTTACATAACCTAAAAAACGCGATTTTCTAATTGATTTCCTTTAATTTTCAGACCATGATCAACATGGCTTATTGCTGGCTAATCCTCGTTGGTCGCTGCGTCCAAAAGTTGGTCTTCGGCCAGCTGAGAGTCTCCGAGTACCAGCATCTCGAAGAGAAATTTTGGAACTTCGTTTTTTACAAGTTCATATTCGTTTTTGGAGTCATAAACGTACAATTCCTGGAAGAGGTGCTCCTGTGGTGTTCTTGGTTCTCGCTGCTCGGTTTCCTGCATCTCCTCTCGCAGCTCGGAAAGGACAGGTTCGAATATGTGAGTGTTTTTTTTTTGGGATAACAGTCAATTAAAATGTACTAATTTCGATTTTTTGTAGCTTTCCTTCTCGCCATTGACGCCGGCCTGGAGCCACGTCAAACTGCTAGGACTTTTGGGCTCAATTTTTGCTCTGTCACTTTTTATGCTGCTCGTTTGCGTTTTTATTGGATTCTTCCAAGGACTGAACACTTTTGCTTTTATGTCGGCCGAAGTAAGAACCTAGTGCTAAGTGTTCAAAAGTGAAGATCGGTGCTCGGTGTTTAGATCTAAGTTGCTCAAAAAAATCGAGCCGGAGCCCCCCGAAATAAATAAAGTTCACAATAACCAATTCCGCAGTTAATAATCCAATAAAATAATAATTTAAATGTCAGATGGGTGTACGCATATAATTTAAATAAAATATCAGCGATGACCTTTAAAAGGCCAATGCTTACTCTTGAATACTTCAAAAAACATTTCGCCAAAAGCCAAAAACACGAATAATTAATTATTTATTGGATACTGCGACGGTTCTGTGCAATTTTACTGTAGCCCACTTTAGAATTATTTTATTTTTAGTTCGGGGAACCATTGCTCGAAATGCTCTCGTGTCGATTTTCGTAGAAACACATGTGGTCCAGCTTCAATCGCTTTCACTTTTGAATTATTATGCTTAGGAAAATCCCCGCGCTTTCTACGCTTCGAAATATAATTTTTTCGAAAATTTTCCAGGTCATTTTATTGGGCATCCGTACTTTGCACGTGATCTTAAGGTATGGACTGCATTTGTACGACGTCTGCAGAGAAAGCAACGGCCCCACGGGTCGAGATTCGACCAGCATCCTAGAGAAAAGGGGCCCCCTCGTTTACTACGTCGAATTGGGCTTCGAGCTGACCGCTCTCATCGTGGACTTCGTCCATCATCTTCACATGTTGCTTTGGAGCAACATTTTCCTATCGATGGCAAGCCTCGTCATATGCATGCAGCTACGATACCTCTTTCACGAGATCCAATTGCGATGTAAAAAGCACAGGAACTATCTCTGGGTGCTCAATCATATGGAACAGAAGTGAGTAGCTCGAGGTGGTGTCGTGGGCGCCCCCCAAAAATTATGTTTACTTATTTATTTTGGAAAAAGAGAAAAAACAATCAGTTTGGAGGGTGATTTAGCATTTAAGCTTTAGAAATAAAATTATTGAGGGTGTGCCGGTGCCCATGAGCTACGACACTGGCTCGAAGAATGGCAGAAGTAATTAACACTAAAATGATTGCAGTTATCCCATGGCAACAGCTGAAGAATTGGCGAGCAACTCTGATAATTGCGCCATCTGTTGGGAGAAGATGGAGTCGGCCCGTAAACTGCCCTGCACGCATTTATTCCATACGTAAGTGGTTTCCATTTGTTGCGTTTTGAGGGGGGCTCACGTTTTGTACTTTCAGGATGTGCTTGCAGTCGTGGTTGGAACAGGATAAGTCGTGCCCCACGTGCCGCTTAACGCTCAATATAGAGAATCCTTCAGATAACCGTCCACATTCTCCCGAAATCCCCCATAACGCACCCCCCACAGTCAGAAGACCGCTCAATCACTTCTTCCACTTCGATGGTGAGTGTTCGTTGTTTGACTTCGTAGAATGGGTTTTAAAGGGTTTTTGTTTCAGGTTCACGTTACGTTTCATGGTTGCCAAGTTTTTCAGTAGAAGTAAGTCAATTACCTCGATTAAGCCGTGCACCGGCCAGCAACTCGCAGTTGGATGCAATGGCAAGACAGGTTCGTAAGATTTGTTTTTTATGTGCACTCCAATTTTGCTAATCTAGTTTGTCTATTTACGAATCTATTAAATTACGTAGTTCTTTATGAATGTGTTAATTTGAATTGTGGTTAAAACACATTGTGCACATGCCGATCTCCGAAATGTGCCACGTTTCGATGGAATGTGCACATCTACGGGTTTATTAGGTTTGTGTAGTTTCTATTTTGCTATTTCCAATGAAAGATTTGAATGTAGTTTAGTAAATAGCGATTTTGTTTTAAAAACGTTTTTTACTATAGCAATGAGTGGGAGAGAGCGAAAAGATACGATAATCGCATAAGTGTGAGTGAGAGGGAACGATCTTAACTAATTTTCTGTCTATTTTGTTGTGAATCGTGCTTAAAACCGAGTGTGCACATTCGAGCTCAAAGTGGCACATTCCGATCTCGGGAAAATGAAGCGCGCCGCTCCGCGTCGCGCTTCATTTGCCTCCCTCGCTCGGAAATGTGCCACTTTTCGCTCGAATGCGCACATCTACGCCCTTATTAAATTTGAGTAGTTTATATTTCGCTATTTCCAATAAAAAATTTAAAAGGAATTTAGTAAATATCAATTCTCTGTTTAAAACCGTATTTTTACTATAGCAATGAGTGGTAGAGAGCGAAAAGATACGATAATCTAGTAAGTGTGAGTGAGAGGAAACCGGAAACTGCCTTATTATAACGACAACTAAATAAAAGTAGACCTTTTTGATCAAATGGCCAAATAATATTATGTAAAGATCGCTTTTTGAAGATGGTTGTTTTTAAGATTTTCAATATAACATGAATCACTCACTATATTTGGTCGAAACCAGTAGCCCATGTCCTTGTTCAAGATCCAAGCTATCTCTATATCAAAATTTACCAAAATTGGTTCAGTGGTGTAGGCGTGAAAAGGTAACAGGCAGACAGACAGACAGACAGACAGACAGATACTTTCGCTTTTATAATATTAGTTTGGATAATTAAATTTTTTTAGAAAATAAATTAAGTATTGTGAATGGTGCTTAAAATCGAGTGTGCACATTCGAGCTCAAAGTGGCACATTCCGATCTCGGGAAAATGAAGCGCGCCGCTCCGCGTCGCGCTTCATTTGCCTCCCTCGCTCGGAAATGTGCCACTTTTCACTGAATGCGCACATCTACGCCCTTATTAAGTTTGCTAGTTTATATTTCGCTATTTCCAATAAAAATTTAAAAGGAATTTAGTAAATATCGATTCTCTGTTTAAAAACGTATTATTACTATTGCAATGAGTGGGAGAGAGCGAAAAGATACGATGATCTAGTAAGTGTGAGTGAGAGGAAATCGGAAACTGCCTTATTATAACGACAACTAAATAAAAGTAGACCTTTTTGATCAAATGGCCAAATAATTTTATGTAAAGGCAGCTTCTTGAAGATGGTTGTTTTTAAGATTTTCAATATAACATGAATCACTCACTATATTTGGTCGAAACCAGTAGCCCATGTCCTTGTTCAAGTTCCAAGCTATCTCTATATCAAAATTTACCAAAATTGGTTCAGTGGTGTAGGCGTGAAAAGGTAACAGGCAGACAGACAGACAGACAGACAGAGTTACTTTCGCTTTTATAATATTAGTTTGGATAATTAAATTTTTAGAAAATAAATTAAGTATTGTGAATGGTGCTTAAAATCGAGTGTGCACATTCGAGCTCAAAGTGGCACATTCCGATCTCGGAAATGTGCCACTTTTCGCTCGAATGCACACATACCTCGTCTCATTGTACATCTCCACATTTTTTTTCGCACTTAAAAGCAATCCTTTCTTCTCTAATCAAAATAATGCGATTTTGTATTTAAAAAAAAATAATTTTTTACAGTCAAACTTTGCCTTGCCTATTTTTGGAAAAATTTCCCATAGCAACCGATGGATTTTTTAATCGTAATTAAAGCAAAAATGTCCTGCCTTTACAATTTGTAAATTATTTATAGATAACGGGAATTGGACTGTTAATAAAACAACTCTTGTTAAATATGCAACGTTTCGTTTTTTTTATTGACCGTTGTATATTTAACAAGAGTTGTTTTATTGACAGTCCAATTCCTGTTAACTATAAATAAATTTTATTCGTCAGAGTTGTAAAGTTTTCTTGGGCAAGCTTTAATTAAAAAAAACAAGTCCATCTCTTCCACGGTTGTTTTCACAAAAAAATGTCAACTGATTTTTTTTCGTGTTAACTCATGTGCAAAAATCCTACTATAAATAATATGTGAATGTTTGAATTGCAAAAGAATGAATTGACAGTACAAAAACGACCTTCTCATTTGCAATACTTCGACAAGTTACGAAGGACTGAGAAGTTACAACAAACTCATAAGTACAAGTGAGAGTGAACGATTAAAATTGTTTCAAATAAGTACTAATGAAATTTTTAACAAATTGAAAAAAGTAATTTTAGCCAGCAAGCTTCGATCTCGTCCCAACTCAAATAAATGATCGTACCATTTTTAGGTTCAACAGTTATTTCCCCATTACTCTTTGCCCATAATCATCGAGGACCTAAGAGTTACCCGCTCTGTGGAATTAACAATTGAGAATATCCTGGAGGGCCGATTGAACTCTCCAGTGTTCAGAGAATCGGAGAGTATGCCTTCGCATACGACCTCGAGCAATGTGGCTTCGACCATCTTGCAAAGCTCTGCTGAAGAGTCCGATTCGCAGAATTGGGACGATTTGAGCGTAGAGAACGAGACGTAAGTACTTTTAGTAAAAAACGAAACCCACATTAATTGAATTAATTTTTAAGTGAGGACACGATGGCTGTCGGAAGTCGTTTCTCGAAGTCGCCCACCGAAAGAGAACGAATTTTATATAAGAGAAAAGAACGACTGATTCAAACCGCTCGAAAGAGATACGTTGACAAGCAAAGATCCAGAACTGACTCGTAAATATGGAAAATCGATTTGATCTTTAAAGCTCATCTGGGTATGTGAGATTTGTCGAAGTTGAGTATCGTTGCAATATAAATTGTTTCAAACTTACTAAAAAAACTAAAGGCAGGAACAATCTGCGATAGTTTTTCACCGTTTATTAAAATGTATTTTCGTACGGTAACATAGATTTTTCTTTATGCGGGGGGGATTTTCAGAAAAGAGCGTGGAGGACACTCCGGGGGCGCTTTTAAAGTCTAGAAATCTAACTAATGATGGCGTTTAAAACTATTAATGTTGTAAAATTTGGGGAATGAGTTCATTTTCTTTATGCGAAGACAAACGCAACTTAATGTTTAGCTAAATCGATCTCTGCAATTATGGTTTTTAATTTTTCTTAAGGCCAACTAGCTTTATTTCTTAGGTTCGTATGGTAATCACTAAGAAATTAATTTTAATCTAAGCCCGAAGGCGTGTGCTTTGTGTTTTGTGTTATTTTCTTTTTCTCGAGCAAAAAAACTAACATCTCATTTAACTGTGATTCGTGATCATTTTAAAAATAAAGCACCGCATACTTAATGTTTAATCGACTCTTAATTTTCAAGATTAAATCGTAGAAAAGAACACAAACTACTGGGCACGATGCCAAAAAACGAATATTGAGTACCTTTCCTTAATTTGTAAGACTTGTAATTGCAATTGTGAATCAACGAAGTAACTTCTGATTTGATCGTAAGAATTTAGTGGATTGATTTATCGACAAGTAATAATCTTAGTGGCTATCATAGGATCATATCAGCAAACCCTTAGAATTAAAAATGTTAATTAGTAGTTTTAAGTTAGTTTTATCAGTTTTAATTTGTAATCGCAGCTTTATTTAATTAGTTCTTAAGCAAACATTTCTGTACTTGTGAATTTATCTTAACTTAATGAAAGACTGACTTGGGTCTTTAGTGTGATAGGTGTTTTGGTTTAAACAGTGACTGTGAATTATTATTTAAGAAGTCTACATTGGTAATCTTTTCTGTTTCGTGCCGATATTGCTTCAACTACTAATTTTTAGTTCTTGTGAAATCATTATTTATTATAGAGAAGCAACATTATTTTCTTTGTGTTTATTAATATATTTTATCGCAGCTTTTATTATTTGTACGTTGAATAATTTGATAGATTACCAAAATAAAATATACAATGAACTAAAATTTGATAATCTAAAAAAGCTCGTAAATGTGGTAGCTTTTTTAAGTGGTTTAATCTTTAGGGTTCGATCTAATTGTAAGAACGATATACACATAGACATTGCTAACACAGTGTAAAAGCAAATGGTGGTTGACTCGGTTGAGGCATCTCGTCAGAGGATTGCCTCCGCAGATGGAAAACTTTAAATAGTCCTTTGAGCCCCCTCGTTTTTTGAGGATCCGCTTCAGGGACTAATTACAAGTTAAATAACGACAAAAGTCCTTCGAATATACGTAAATACTTTAAAAAACCGCAAATAACTACATAGCATTATGACGTCATACGCAAAACACACATATTCAAAATTCAAAAGAAATTTATGCACAATAACAAACAATCACTTACCTTGATACTTGATGTTGTATTCTTGAAGTTTTTGCACTAAAGTCATTTGTTGTACACTTATTTTAATTAGTTTTAATTCACACATAAAATTGTTGTAAATGCACTAAACGCGAAGCCACTTGCAATTGTTTTATCGTTGGTTCATTTGTTGGGCCGCCAGGCGTGGTTTTGTTTGGGCGCTCAATTCGAATATTTAAAGATTGAAACCGGTAAATAAGCTACCACACGAATGTATATAATATATAGTTTATCTGCATGATTGTTTATTATTAAATTAAAAACATTTAAAGGAGCCTTAAAATGAACTGATTTGTTTTTACAGTATTTAATTATTTAGTTTTAAAATTGTTAAATATGGAATGCTATCTTTTAATATTCCTTTAATAACAAAGCTCATACATTTATTGCTAGTGAAAAATTGAAAAATATGCTTACTTTCGAAGGTAGATTTAGTTAGTTACTTGATGTCTGTTGAATAGTTCATTATAAAGTTCCTCGACTAAACTACTCGTTCACTATAATCATTCAGATGTAGTGGTATAGAAGTAAGTAATTGCCATGCAAATTAAAACATGTATGTGTATCTAAGATCACACGGATAAAAGATTAAGTACTTATAAAAGTACTTAGAAAGAAAGATCCTTGTGTTACTAATTGTTGTGTGCTTAGTTGCTGTAATAAAATATTAAAAAGTACACACTTGTTTCTTGTTATTCTTCATTTTATTCTTAGTTCGGTTAAAAAGTACATTTTTTTAATACAAAAGTTAATCACTAACCAAGGCAGCTTTACAACTAGCAAGAAATTTATAATTTTGCTTATAGCATTCTTACAAGTATCTAAAATGCTAAGCAATCTCTTTTCGAGAGATATGTTTTATATAAATCTAAGGACCTCGATTATTAATATAATAAATAATATATTATGAGCACTTATTTGATTACTATGAAAAACAAACATTTCGCAACAAAAAACACACTTCCTGCGTTCATTTGCTTTATATTTCATCGATTTATGATTGAATTGCAATAATACTGGTGGCCGTTGTATGGAACCACTGTTTGTCTTCTTTTTAATCTAAAAAATCACGTTTTATTAAGTGCTTATTAAAAATGTTTATATAAACTAGATCTGACTAAATATTCACAGTCATAAATTAAAATGTTGTCAATTAATTAAAAATGTTCCTCTAACTCCTTTCATTTTTAATTGAAGGATTTAAGTCGCTAAAATAGGGATGCGCCATTGCATCGTCTGCTGACATCCTTTGCATTGGGTTACACACAAGTAATCTTTGTAAAAGGTCTCTTCCTCGGCTTCCCAACTTTGGTACAACCTAAAATACAGTATATATAATAAAAATTTATGTCTTTCGATTATAGCTACCTGTGTTAAGCTCATACTAGGTTGATAAAGGGGAAACGGCTTATAATCAGGAAGTTGTGTCATACCACTCCAAGTCTCTTCTGTGGGTGTACCAAGCAATTTGAAGATTCTCCTCAATTGATCGTCAACATCTGATCCAGGAAATAACGGTCTACCTAAAATAATATATATTATAAATGCTACATATTAGATTTGCTCTAAACGTACCGGCATTTGCAAGTTCTGCAAAAATGCAACCAGCTGACCACATATCAATAGATGTAGTATATAATTTAGCACCAAATAAGACATCGGGTGGCCTGTACCACAAAGTAACAACTTCTGCAGAGTAACATTTAACGGGTATCCCAAATGCTCTTGCCAAACCGAAATCTGCAAGCTTCAATTCGCCATTCTTATTAATTAATAAGTTTTGAGGCTTCAAATCCCTATGCAGCACATTGTGGCTGTGACAGAATGCCAATCCTCTTAATAACTGATACATAAACGATTTAACTACATCTGGATCTATGTCACCGTTTAAGCTATCAAAATATTTCTTAAGATCTTGGTCGCAGTGTTCAAAAACTAATGTAAGTTTCTTGTCACTATGCAGGACATCATATAATCGTACAATGTTCTTGTGTTTTAATTCTTTGAGTAAACAAATCTCTCGTAGGGCTGAAGATGGGACACCTTCATCATCATCATCTAATCGTACCCTTTTTAAAGCTACAATCTCGTGACTTTCCCTGTTTTTTGCTTTGAATACGGTCCCATAAGTGCCTTCTCCAATTTTTTCCAGTTTTTCATACTTTTGCATTTTCTGTTATTGTTGTTTAATCATAACCTAAAATTGTAAACAGTTTGGCCAACATTTTTTAGTTTTGGAGAATAGGTTGGTCAATCTGATTTAACCTGCGTGCGTGTCTATCCCGGTTTTGATATATCATAAATAATTAGAATTATGGCTAAAATTACTGGTGTATTATCTAAATTTTATAATGAATATACCACAAAGACTCCCAAAAAGCTTAAATTAATCGATGCCTATTTGTTGTATGTACTTTTAACAGGGGTCGTTCAATTTGCTTATTGTGTGATGGTCGGAACGTTTCCATTCAATTCTTTCTTAAGTGGCTTTATTTCCTGTGTAAGCTGCTTTGTTTTAGCAGGTAGGAGTTATTTTAGTTGTAAGTTATTTGGTGTTTAATTGCTGAATTGTTTTAGTATGCCTTCGTTTACAAGTTAACCCCGAAAATAAGAACCAATTCCACGGGATCAGCCCAGAAAGAGGATTTGCTGATTTTATCTTTGCACATGTTGTATTGCACTTAGTTGTTATGAACTTTATTGGATAATCATATAAATATATTAGAGAAATAAATAAATACAAGTTTTACTGAAAGTGCTTTAAAAGAAGTGATTGGATTTAACTTAGGATCCTGAAGCTTTTTAAAGATTTCCAGTATTGCAGGAGCATTGCTACACATTTAATTACATTTCTACGATAATGATGAATCTTTTGGAGTGAGCCAAGTTTAATTTTAACGTACTTTTTTTGATGGTTTGCATGCTTTGGGGTATATGGGCATGAAGCACTATGATCTTTATTATATATGACTTTATAGTTTTTATAGTGTTTTGTAGCACTACTCTAATGATCTACCAGAGAAATATAGGTAACAAATTTGTTAAAATTGGATCAGAAGTTTGTAAATTTATTTTGAAGTTTAGCCGAGTGTTCATAGAAGGCGTATGCATGTAGTTTTGTTGTGTAAATTTCAATTAAATTTAAGAGATGCTCTAAAATTGGGTCTGAGAGATTCAAATCAGTTTCGTACATTTTATAATGATTTAATGTAGGCTTAGAACGTAAATATAACATCTACTTTATATTCACACTTATCTTAACATATCTACCTTCTGGCATGATAAGTACGTCAACCAAATGTTTTCGGACACTTTAAATTCTATTTTAGTTGTATTTCTAGGGGTTAATCAAATATAATCATAAAGTTAAATTTAAATCTTAAATTTATAAAATAGGGGTAGGTAGCACCATCTCTTCCAGAATTGTTGAACCGTTAGGTTCAGTACATTCGAAACAGATGGCGCTTCTAAGTATTTTGATATTTAAAAAGATATTAATTAAATTGTGTGGTTGCAAAAGAGTAGTAAAAGCCTTTTTAATTTAAAATGCATTGGTTTTCTTATTTTAACATTAAATACCTTTTTTGTAATCAAGTTAATTAAATGTCAATAAGTGACAGTAATGAATATTCATTAGAAAAGGAAATACGGTTGTGCGACTGTAATAGAATGGTATTAACTATATTGTTTACCAATTTGTTTAATTTAATGCTACTGATGTTATTTTTAATCAAATATAATCATATAGTTTAATTTTCAACAAAAATGTCTAAAATATATAGCGAGTACCATCTGTACGGAAATGCATGAACCCCTAGGTTCAGCATATTTGGAACAGATGGCGGTCTTAAGCATTTTGAAATTTAAAATGAGATAAATTCAATTTTGTGCTTACAAAACGATTAAAAGTGCTTTTTTTAATTTAAAATTCATTAGTTTCCTTATTTTTTACAATAAATAAGGTATATTATTTAGACGAAAGTTTATGACCCAACTATTGTGTACATAAACTTAACAAGTGTATTTTTACAATAAATTTGTACATATTGATAAGCACATATTGTGTAACAACTACAATGCATTTAAAGTAACATGATTACTCTTATCCGAATGCAGACAGTATATACTTCAAATCTGTGATAAGAAACACATTTAAATATACACTTTGGTGGGAAGGATACAAATGTTTTAAGCAATAAAATTCCTAGTATTGCTGAGCCAGAAATGGTGGAACATGTGATTGTGTAGTTTAACATTAATTTATATATAATAAAACAAAATGAAAGAAGAGATCCCAAAATATGATTTAAAAGTATAACTAGATCACAGTTATTCCGAAACATGGTCACAAAGCTATCACCCAAAGATTAAACAAATTTGGCCCATTCTTCCTTTGATTGTAAGGTATGTATGCTGGTGGTTGTCGATTAATTAATTATACGAGCTGATTTTGTAGATATCTGATATATTATATGAAATGCTGGTGGGATGGTCCAGTTCCCATCATGGATTACATCTCTCCTATCCACGGACAACAAATATATGGTATATTAAAACACACTGAACAGTTTCAAAATCAAGGCCATAATTTTCTGTTATCATTCGCCATTTATTTATTAAAGATTTATCTTTTTATATGAAATGTACTTTTAGGAGTTCCCATAGGGGGTATTGGAGCAGGAAGCATAGGAAGAGGTTATCGAGGAGAATTTTGTAGATTTCAACTGAAACCTGGCGTTTACGAATATCATACAGTTGATGCTAATCAATTTATTGCTACAATCAAAGATGAATTAGGAAACACAGTTTTTCAAAGCCTTTTATCCACATATAAGTAAGTTACTGTCTGGTAACGATTTACCATTAATTTTAACTATTTCAGATGACAAAATAAAGTATCAAAATTGGCAACAAAAAGTGGATGCCTCGAAATGTCGATATACTGGACTTTATCCCAGATCTTGGACTAAATACGATTTATCTGATTATGGTATTAAATTAAGTTGTAGACAAATTAGTCCTGTTATTCCTCATAATTATAAGGTAGATAAAATTTATTTGGAGACTCTTGTGATTAATTATTTATATTTAGGATAGTTTGTTGCCTTGTACAGTTTTTGTGTGGACTGTTGAGAACGTATCAAGTGAGAAGAGATTGGTTACGATAGCTTTAACTTTTAAAAATGGTGTGGGAAGTAAAGCTGACAAAAAATGTAATCAAAGTAATTATGTTAACAAGTACAAAGTTTCATTAATGTTTTTTTAGCATTGTGTAGCACAAAGATTTTTAATTATTTGGATGTGGGTGGTGTTATCCTGTACAATTCTATTGATAAAACATCATGTGCTTATGCCTTAGCTGTCAAAGTAAATAATAACGTTGATATATCAAAGTGTCTTGAATTTGATCCAAATTCTAATGGAAGCACTGTTTGGAATCCATTACAAAAGAATGGGAAATTTGATAGAGTAATTAAAGACAAATCTGAACAGATATGTGACGAATTAGGCTGTGGGATTGCTTTACAAATGCAAATCGAACCCTCCGTTACTCAACAATGTGAGATCTGCTTAGCCTAGGATATGCCTTTAGTAGGGTTTCCTTTAACCAGTAAAAAATATTATAGATTCTATACGAAGCACTTTGGTCAAGATAATGCTATATTAAAAATAGTAGATTATGCCTTAAAGAATTACCAGCAATGGGACAAAGCCATTTACAACTGGCAGCAACCGATCTTGGAAGACACGTACCTCATAGATTTACATTTACAGAAAGGTATTAACAATCACTTTTGAAGGGAATTACCACACTGGTACAAAGCTGCTTTATTTAATGAATCCTATTTTATTTCTGATGGATGAACATTGTGGTTTGCTTTAGACAATGAAGAATCGGAGAAATTGACAGTTTCAGATCCAAGGTCTGTGTGTAAAAACAATTTAAATCTGAAGTAAATCGATTATTGATTTTAGGCAAAAGTATGGGCGATTTGTTTATTTTTAAGGGCAGGAACATCGAATGTACAACACTTACGATGTTTATTTTTACGCATCATATGCTTTAGGTATGAATTGGCCACATTTACAATTAGTTTTGCAGTACGATATGAAGGATTTTATTTTTATGGGAGTTAAGGAACAAGTCAAAATGTTGTATGACAGTAAAATGGTTGATCGAAAGTATAAAAATAGTGTTCCTTATGATGTAGGCGATCTTTGTGAGATTAACTTAGCTTAAGTTTGATTTTTAAATTCTTAATCTTACTTTATTGCAGGTGAGAATTCTTTGAGTTAATTAACTGTTATAACATTCACGATGTTAGAGAATGGCGAGATTTAAACGTAAAATTCGATTTGCAAGTCCTTCGCAATTCCGTGTTGCTCTTAAATCATGAAGAAGCCAATTGTACACAATATGTGGAAGATATGTACGAAGCCTGTCAAGCTGTAATGAAGAAATGTATGGATTTTGATACGGATGGTGATGGACTCTTTGAAAATAGCGGAAACCCTGATCAGACTTAGAATACATGATATTAACTAAATTGTTTAGCAATTTGTTTAATCTAACGCTACTGATGTTATTTTTAATCAAATATAATCAAAAAATTTAATTTGCAACATAAATTACCAAGATATACAAAGGGCACCATCTGTTCGAAAATCCTTGAACCGCTGGGTTCAGCACACTTGGCACAGATGGCGCTTCTAAGTATTTTGATATTTAAAATGATATTAATTAAATTGTGTGGTTGCAAAAGAGTGGTAAAAGCTTTTTTTTTTATTTAAAATGCAATGGTTTACTTATTTTAACATTAAATATCTTTTTTGTAATCAAGTTAATTAAATGTCAATAAGTGACAGTAATAAATATTTATTAGAAAAGGAAATACAGTTGTGCGACTGTAATAGAATGGTATTAACTAAATTGTTTACCAATTTGTGTAATTTAATGCTACTGATGTTATTTTTAATCAAATAAAATCATATAGTTTAATTTTCAACAAAAATGTCTAAAATATATAGCAAGTACCATCTGTACGCAAATGCATGAACCCTTAGGTTCAGCATATTTTGAACAGATGGCGGTCTTAAGCATTTTGAAATTTAAAATGAGATTAATTCAATTATGTGCTTACAACAGTATTGAAAGTGCTTTTTTTAATTTAAAATTTATTAGTTTTCTTATTTTAACATTAAATAAGTTATATTATTTAGACGAAAGTGTATGACCCAACTATTGTGTACATAAACTTAACAAGTGTATTTTTACAGTAAATTTGTACATATTGATAAGCACATATTGTGTAACAACTACAATGCATTTAAAGTAACATGAGTAATCTTATCCGAATGCAGACGGTATATACTTAAAATCTGTGATAAGAAACACATTTAAATATACACTTTGGTGGGAAGGATACAAATGTTTTAAGCAATAAAATTCCTAGTATTGCTGAGCAAGGAATGGGGAACATGTGATTGTGTAGTTTAACATTAATTTATATATAATAAAACAAAATGAAAGAAGAGATCCCAAAATATGATTTAAAAGTACAACTAGATCACAGTTATCCCAAAACATGGTCACAAAGCTATCACCCAAAGATTAAACAAATTTGGCCCATTCTTCCTTTGATTGTAAGGTATGTATGCTGGTGGTTGTGGATTAATTAATTATACGAGCTGATTTTGTAGATAACTGATATATTATATGAAATGCTGGTGGGATGGTCCAGTTCCTATCATGGATTACATCTCTCCTATCCATGGACAAAAAATATATGGTATATTAAAACACACTGAACAGTTTCACAATCAAGGCCATAATTTTCTGTTATCATTCGCCATTTATTTATTAAAGATTTATCTTTTTATATGAAATGTACTTTTAGGAGTTCCCATAGGGGGTATTGGAGCAGGAAGCATAGGAAGAGGTTATCGAGGAGAATTTTGTAGATTTCAACTGAAACCTGGCGTTTACGAATATAATACAGTTGATGCTCATCCATTTATTGTTACAATCAAAGATGAATTAGGAAACACAGTTTTTAAAGCCTTTTATCCACATATAAGTAAGTTACTGTCTGGTAACGATTTACAATTAATTTTAACTATTTCAGATGACAAAATAAAGTATCAAAATTGGCAACAAAAAGTGGATGCCTCGAAATGTCGATATACTGGGCTTTATCCCAGATCTTGGACTGAATACGATTTATCTGATTATGGTATTAAATTAAGTTGTAGACAAATTAGTCCTGTTATTCCTCATAATTATAAGGTAGATAAAATTTATTTGGAGACTTTTGTGATTAATTATTTATATTTAGGATAGTTCGTTGCCTTGTGCAGTTTTTGTGTGGACTGTTCAGAACGTATCAAGTGAGAAGAGATTGGTCACGATAGCTTTAACTTTTAAAAATGGTGTGGGAAGTAAAGCTGACAAAAAATGTAATCAAAGTAATTATGTTAACAAGTACAAAGTTTCATTAATGTTTTTTTAGCATTGTGTAGCACAAAGATATTTAATTATTTGGATGTGGGTGGTGTTATCCTGTACAATTCTATTGATAAAACATCATGTGCTTATGCCTTAGCTGTCAAAGTAAATAATAACGTTGATATATCAAAGTGTCTTGAATTTGATCCAAATTCTAATGGAAGCACTGTTTGGAATCAATTACAAAAGAATGGGAAATTTGATAGAGTAATTAAAGACAAATCTGAACAGATATGTGACGAATTAGGTTGTGGGATTGCTTTACAAATGCAAATCGAACCCTCCGTTACTCAACAATGTGAGATCTGCTTAGCCTAGGATATGCCTTTAGTAGGGTTTCCTTTAACCAGTAAAAAATATTATAGATTCTATACGAAGCACTTTGGTCAAGATAATGCTATATTAAAAATAGTAGATTATGCCTTAAAGAATTACCAGCAATGGGACAAAGCCATTTACAACTGGCAGCAACCGATCTTGGAAGACACGTACCTCATAGATTTACATTTACAGAAAGGTATTAACAATCACTTTTGAAGGGAATTACCACACTGGTACAAAGCTGCTTTATTTAATGAATCCTATTTTATTTCTGATGGATGAACATTGTGGTTTGCTTTAGACAATTAAGAATCGGAGAAATTGACAGTTTCAGATCCAAGGTCTGTGTGTAAAAACAATTTAAATCTGAAGTAAATCGATTATTGATTTTAGGCAAAAGTATGGGCGATTTGTTTATTTTTAAGGGCAGGAACATCGAATGTACAACACTTACGATGTTTATTTTTACGCATCATATGCTTTAGGTATGAATTGGCCACATTTACAATTAGTTTTGCAGTGCGATATGAAGGATTTTATTTTTATGGGAGTTAAGGAACAAGTCAAAATGTTGTATGACAGTAAAATGGTTGATCGAAAGTATAAAAATAGTGTTCCTTATGATGTAGGCGATCTTTGTGAGATTAACTTAGCTTAAGTTTGATTTTTAAATTCTTAATCTTACTTTATTGCACGTGAGAATTCTTTGAGTTAATTAACCGTTATAACATTCACGATGTTAGAGAATGGCTAGATTTAAACGTAAAATTCGATTTGCAAGTCCTTCGCAATTCCGTGTTGCTCTTAAATCATGAAGAAGCCAATTGTACACAATATGTGGAAGATATGTACGAAGCCTGTCAAGCTGTAATGAAGAAATGTATGGATTTTCATACGGATGGTGATGGACTCTTTGAAAATAGCGGAAACCCTGATCAGACTTAGAATACATGATATTAACTAAATTGTTTAGCAATTTGTTTAATCTAACGCTACTGATGTTATTTTTAATCAAATATAATCAAAAAATTTAATTTGCAACATAAATTACCAAGATATACAAAGGGCACCATCTGTTCGAAAATCCTTGAACCGCTGGGTTCAGCACACTTGGCACAGATGGCGCTTCTAAGTATTTTGATATTTAAAATGATATTAATTAAATTGTGTGGTTGCAAAAGAGTGGTAAAAGCTTTTTTTTAATTTAAAATGCAATGGTTTTCTTATTTTAACTTTAAATATCTTTTTTGTAATCAAGTTAATTAAATGTCAATAAGTGACAGTAATAAATATTTATTAGAAAAGGAAATACAGTTGTGCGACTGTAATAGAATGGTATTAACTAAATTGTTTACCAATTTGTGTAATTTAATGCTACTGATGTTATTTTTAATCAAATATAATCATATAGTTTAATTTTCAACAAAAATGTCTAAAATATATAGCGAGTACCATCTGTACGGAAATGCATGAACCCCTAGGTTTAGCATATTTGTAGCAGATGGCGGTCTTAAGCATTTTGAAATTTAAAATGAGATAAATTCAATTTTGTGCTTACAAAACGATTAAAAGTGCTTTTTGTTTAGCAATTTGTTTAATTTAACGCTACTGATGTTATTTTTAATCAAATATAATCAAAAAATTTAATTTAGAACAAAAATTACCAAAATATATAAAGAGCACCATCTATACGAAAATCCGTGAACCGCTAGGTTCAGCACATTTGGAACAGATGGCGCTTCTAAGTATTTTGATATTTAAAATAATATTAATTAAATTGTGAGGCTGCAAAAGAGTGGTAAAAGCTTTTTTTAAATTTAAAATGCATTGGGTTTTTTATTTTAACATTAAATACCTTTTTTGTAATCAAGTTAATTAAATGTCAATAAGTGACAGTAATGAATATTCATTAGAAAAGGGAATACGGTTGTGCGACTGTAATAGAATGGTATTAACTATATTGTTTACCAATTTGTTTAATTTAATGCTACTGATGTTATTTTTAATCAAATATAATCAAAAAGTTTATTTTACAACATAAATGTCCAAAATATATCGAGAGCACCATCTGTGTGTAAATGCTTCAACCCTTAGGTTCAGCATATTTTGAACAGATGGCGGTCTTAAGCATTTTGAAATTTAAAATGAGATAAATTCAATTTTGTGCTTACAAAACGATTAAGTCCTTTTTTTAACTTAAAATTTACTAGTTTTCTTATTTTTTACATTAAATAAGGTATATTATTTAGACGAAAGTTTATGACCCAACTATTGTGTACATAAACTTAACAAGTGTATTTTTACAGTAAATTTGTACATATTGATAAGCACATATTGTGTAACAACTACAATCCATTTAAAGTAACATGAGTACTCTTATCGGAATGCAGACAGTATATACTTAAAATCTGTGATAAGAAACACATTTAAATATTCACTTTGGTGGGAAGGATACATATGTTTTAAGCAATAAAATTCCTAGTATTGCTGAGCAAGGAATGGTGGAACATGTGATTGTGTAGTTTACCATTAATTTATATATAATACAACAAAATGAAAGAAGAGATTCCAAAATATGGTTTAAAAGTACAACTAGATCACAGTTATCCCGAAACATGGTCACAAAGCTATCACCCAAAGATTAAACAAATTTGGCCCATTCTTCCTTTGATTGTAAGGAATGTGTGCTGGTGGTTGTCGATTAATTAATTATACGAGCTGATTTTGTAGATATCTGATATATTATATGAAATGCTGGTGGGATGGTCGAGTTCCCATCATGGATTACATCTCTCCTATCCATGGACAACAAATATATGGTATATTAAAACACACTGAATAGTTTCAAAATCAAGGCCATAATTTTCTGTTATCATTCGCCATTTATTTATTAAAGATTTATCTTTTTATATGAAATGTACTTTTAGGAGTTCCCATAGGGGGTATTGGAGCAGGAAGCATAGGAAGAGGTTATCGAGGAGAATTTTGTAGATTTCAACTGAAACCTGGCGTTTACGAATATAATACAGTTGATGCTAATCAATTTATTGTTACAATCAAGGATGAATTAGGAAACACAATCTTTCAAAGCCTTTTATCCACATATAAGTAAGTTATTGCCTTGCAAAGATTCACCATTAATTTAAACTATTTTAGACGACAAAATAAAGTGTTACAAAGTTGGCAACAAAAAGTGGATGCCTCGAAATGTCGATATACTGGGCTTTATCCCAGATCTTGGACTGAATACGATTTATCTGATTATGGTATTAAATTAAGTTGTAGACAAATTAGTCCTGTTATTCCTCATAATTATAAGGTAGATAAAATTTATTTGGAGACTCTTGTGATTAATTATTTATATTTAGGATAGTTCGTTGCCTTGTGCAGTTTTTGTGTGGACTGTTCAGAACATATCAAGTGAGAAGAGATTAGTCACGATAGCTTTAACTTTTAAAAATGGTGTGGGAAGTAAAGCTGACAAAAAATGTAATCAAAGTAATTATGTTAACAAGTACAAAGTTTCATTAATGTTCTTTTAGCATTGTGTAGCACAAAGAGTTTTAATTATTTGGATGTGGGTGGTGTTATCCTGTACAATTCTATTGATAAAACATCATGTGCTTATGCTTTAGCTGCCAAAGTAAATAATAACGTTGATATATCAAAGTGTCTTGAATTTGATCCAAATTCTAATGGAAGCACTGTTTGGAATCAATTACAAAAGAATGGGAAATTTGATAGAGTAATTAAAGACAAATCTGAACAGATATGTGACGAATTAGGCTGTGGGATTGCTTTACAAATGCAAATCGAACCCTCCGTTACTCAACAATGTGAGATTTGCTTAGCCTGGGATATGCCTTTAGTAGGGTTTCCTTTAACCAGTAAAAAATATTATAGATTCTATACGAAGCACTTTGGTCAAGATAATGCTATATTAAAAATAGTAGATTATGCCTTAAAGAATTACCAGCAATGGGACGAAGCCATTTACAACTGGCAGCAACCGATCTTGGAAGACAGGTACCTCTTATAGACTTACATGTACAGAAATGTATTAATAATCACTTTTGAAGGGAATTACCAGACTGGTACAAAGCTGCTTTATTTAATGAATCTTATTTTATTTCTGATGGAGGAACATTGTGGTTTGCTTTAGACAATGAAGAATCTGAGAAATTGACAGTCTCAGATCCAAGGTCTGTGTGTAAATACAATTTAAATCTGAAGTAAATCGATTATTTATTTTAGGCAAAAGTATGGGCGATTTGCTTATTTGGAAGGGCACGAATATCGAATGTACAACACCTACGATGTTCATTTTTATGCATCATATGCTTTAGTTATGAATTGGCCACACTTACAACTAGTTTTGCAGTACGATATGAAGGATTTTATTTTTATGGGAGTTAAAGAACAAGTCAAAATGTTGTATGATGGTAAAATGGTTGATCGAAAATATAAAAATAGTGTTCCTCATGATGTAGGCGATCCTTGTGAGATTAACTTAGTTTAAGTATGATTTTAATTTCTTAACCTTATTTTATTTCAGATGAAAATCCTTTAACTTTAATTAACTGTTATAACATTCACGATGTTAGTGAATGGCGAGATTTAAACGTAAAATTCGTTTTGCAAGTCCTTCGAGATTCTATGTTGCTTGTAAATCACGAAGAAGTCAATTGTAGACAGTATGTGGAAGATATGTACGAAGCCTGTCAAGCTGTAATGAAGAAATGTATGGATTTTGATACAGATGGAGATGGACTCATTGAAAATAGCGGAAACCCTGATCAGACTTACGATACATGGGTTATGAGTGGTAGTAGGTGGGAATTAAATTAAAAATTGAAGACTGCATAATAAAAATTTAACTTTGTAGTGCTTACTGTGGAGGTCTATGGCTAGCTGCTTTACAAGGAATGATTTCTATGTCTCAAATTGTAAAGAAGAGTAAACATGAAGAGAAGTATAAGGTTATGTTGGAGAAAGCCAAAGAGGCCTTTGAAAAGAAGTTATGGAATGGAATGTATTACAATTTTGATTGTTCCAAACATTCTGGGACTATTATGGCAGATCAGTTATGCGGGCATTGGTACTTACGGTCTTGTGGTTTTCACTACGAAGTAAGCTTTTTAATTAAAACAGCACTGTTACCAATTAGCAATTTTGTAGGTCTTTCCACAAGAGAAGGTTCAAAGTGCTTTGGATGCCATTTACAAAAACAATGTAATGTCTTATAATAAAGGAACATTAGGAGCTGTGAATGGTTACATTTTAAATGAAGGAGTGGATGGAATTAGTTTGCAGAGCATCGAAGTGTGGACCGGTGTTACTTACAGCTTGGCTGCTTTACTAATACATGAAAATTTAGTTCAAAAGGCGTGGAAAACTGCTGGTGGTATGCACAAAACGCTTACGGACCAAATAGGGATGGCTTTTGAGACGCCGGAGGCTCTCAATGAGAAGAAGGCTTATAGATCAGTGGGGTACATGCGTCCTCTTAGTATTTGGTCTATGCAATTGGCTTGGGAGGAATATAAGAAGACCTTAAAGAAATGAAAGGTCTAAGTTTTTGCATGGGACTTAAATTAATCGTTGAAGTGCTTAATAATTTGGAATTGTGTTTGAATATGTGGTGTAAGGAGTCTTAAAACAGTATTGGTGAAAGTATTTTACAGCTTGTTGTTTTATTAAGGAAATTTGTTATTGTATATATTGCAACTTGTAAAATAGGTTTGTATCTGTGATTTGTTTGTCTTTAGAATATTTGGGATAATTAATAATTGTTTATTTTAGTTAGTTTGTAGTGTGTTGATACTAACCTTAGGTTTAATTTTAAATTCTGCTAGCAATAATTAAACTTTCCATAGGCTTAATTTTATTAAAACTGTTGCCAAGATATTAATATATTTTTAATTAGAACCTTTCACAAAGTATTATATTTTTCAGCAGATGAAGAGAAAACACAAACTTTAAAAATAACACCCCTTCTTCTAGAAGTACTCGTGTAGTTCTGTTTATTGGATGCTCTTCACAAATCTATGGCAGTCCTACAAATTAAACTACATTAAACCTTTTAATTTCACTCTAGTAGCAGTTTGCTTACTGCTTTTCTTAAGAGAAATGTTAAGAAGAGGAGATATTCACCAGCGATGATATATGAGACTCCATACTCTCACAAATTGTACGATTATATAACGCAGGCAAAAGAAGAAGGTGGCTGAGTTAATTTAAACGGAGGATCTCAGAACATTTATCTCCAAACTTCAAAAAGCTAAGGACCCCAGAGTTTGTTATTGTGATTAATCGAAGGCAACAAATGCCCAATACATATCTGAAAGAAGAACATGCATATAAAAGCCAAAAGTCCTCCATTCATTACTAAACTAACATAAATAAGAAATACAAAAGTACCAGGACACAAAGCAAATAGAAACGAACAAGGCTCCATTACATTATTTAAATTAGCAAAAAAAAAGGGAACATAATGCTCTACTTAGCATGGGATTAAATAGTTATCATTTAGTTATATGATATTATACTGCTTGTAAATACTCTGTGGAACTTAAAAAAGTTCTTAGGTTTGTTTAATTAAGAGTTTTAAATAAAATAAGTTGAATATTCAAGTTGATCGTTCTATTTCTGCAGAATTTTGTAATTTCAAGGAGTTATTAACGCAGGGGAGAGTTGTGTTAGGTTTTCTACTCTTCTAGTGTCAAATTTTAGTTAGAATAATTAGTTAAATAGTCTAAAATAAATTCCAAAGGACTGTTTATAATTATATTTGCTATTATTTGAAATTTGAATTTTGCTTTACTTACTTAGTCTTGCAAGAGATGGCAAATGCTGTCCATGCTTGGCAATAAATCGCTTATTGTTTTTTCATTTATTCTTTTCTATACAGTTAATCTTGGATCTGTTTATTAATTGCACAGTAATTTTAACTATCTGGGATTAATATAAACCTTATACTTTCATGAAATAATAAAAAATTTCTTTTGAAGTTGATTTTCAGTGGATTGGTACCAATGTTCAGAAGTTGCTGAATAAACATTATGAGAATTCAAAACAACTCGAAGTCGTTGGTTGTTAATTGTTATAATAATAATCAAAGTAAGATTGTTTACATATGTTAAATTATATTGTTTATTATGTGCTGATTCTGTGAAATGCATTTATAATAGTTGGTCGTTGAAGTTTATGTCACTACTTTGTTGTGTTACTGGACCATCAGGCATTCAAAGAACATCAAGAGCATATGCTACTAAAAGTTATGCTTGTAGACATAATACAGAGTGTAACTTATGTGAAATTATAGCATTTGATGCTGTAAGTAAGTGTTTAAAGTTTTCTTATATGTTTGCAGTATCCCACAAATCTGATTGGTTCATTTTTAGGTGTCCTCGTGTTTGGTCTTTCCGATAACAATTTGTACAGGAAAATACCAGTCTGGCATTAGTAGCAGCATAAGAATTGTATGTTTGCTTCTATTTATCTTTTTTCAATAGTGTTAGCACTTTGTAGGGACAAAAAATCGTGATGTCTTATGTGTGTATTGAGAAATTCATTTTATAAACAAATTACATATATTTTTTTAGTGCAGTAAGGTTTAATTTAAAATATTACAGGATTTTAAATGATGGGACATGGAAACATACACATTATTTATAACGATAAAGGAGTTACTTTGAAAAAATTCAATTTCAACAGGTAGATTTGACCGTACTTTGCTTAATAATCTGTTATTCGGAATATTACACCATGTTAAGAGGATTTAATACAAATATAGAGTAACAATTATATTCTATGTATGGAAGAAAACTTGTAGCATTTAGATTTATGATAATCTACATCTCGAACTTATAGACGATGGCTTTTCTGAAAATTATAGGTATTTGCATTAATTACCAAAGACAAAGAATTTATGAAGATATGTGGAGATATGGATTTTAATTATTTATTGCCTCTATATGCAAGGACAGCTTTTGATACTATTATTTTTCTGTATTTTTACAGACTACAAGTTGATTGATATTCTAGCATACAACTGAAACACATTTAAATTATAAAATTAAAGCTACTAATTATGGATGCAGTGCTCTAACCTGATTACATAAAAAATCAATTAGTTAAACTGTTGTAAAATACTAACTAATAATAAGTTAAGTCTATTGTTTATAACATTTATTTAGTAGTTAATTTTATATGAAACATAACACTAATTATTATTTTTGTAGGTCTTAAAGGAGTTGTTGAATCGAACAAGCCCATTATTACCTCATAACATTGGAGATTAATTATTACAATGGTAACAGGCTTTTATAATTTATTTAAAGCTTCTAATTTAATATGAAAGACCTCTGAATATTTAATACTTTTTATAAGAAATGTTCTGAGTTTGAATTGAATTATTTTGTAAGAGATATCAATGCTATAACAGCTTCTTACTTTTGTGTATTACTCAATGTACTTGTAGTGACAACGGGGTTAAGAAACAATGTGGTTTTATTACAAGCTTCTAATAAGAGTGCAAGAGAGGTTCTAAATTTAATTCTCAATGTGTTTTAGAAAATGATTTTAGTCTCACTATCTTATAATTACTTTAAAATTTGATGTTACAGTAATTGTGTTTCCTATTTTAGATGGATAATTAATCATTGGGGTTCTACACCATGGTTGGAAGAGTTACATTCGAAGAGTATTAATAATATGAGGTGGATTGGTGGCTTTCAATTGCAGTAAAAGTTTTTATAAGCAATTGCACGAATTTCATATTCAATGAGAAGGTATTTATGCTTATTTTTAGATAGTTTTTTAATGCCTTTTGGATTCATTTCACATTCTCTCTTACTGTGTTAATTACAATATCAACATTTGATTGTTATGTTAGACGAAACATGGTCAAGCTTTTGTTGTTACAATTTTGCCAAATCAGAGTGTTAATCACTAATATACAAAATTTGGGCTGTGGTCTCTTAAATCATACGATGTACTAATACTTATTTGTTCCTATTTATAGTCGGGTTGCAATGTAGTACAATCTTTGAATCCTTTTTCTAAAATATAAGTGCCGAGACTAATACAAGTGGAATTCATAATGTATAAGTAGGTTTTTGATTAAAAATTATGTTGTTATATGAAAATTATTCTTGATTTCAAAAATATAGAACGAACTTCAGTATTTATTGCTAATCATAATATTGTTATGTTGCTTTATTTAAATTATTGTAATTTTTAAATATTCGAATGTTGGCATAGTATCATTGACATACGAAGTCAAAATACGTTTTAAGCAATGTGTTATTTTTTTGAAAAGAAATTTGGGAAAAATTTTATATTGGGCACTGTTGATTAATTTAAACGTTTTGTATAAATAATTATACAGTTTTATTGTTAAACAATTTTAATTTCCAAATTATTTATTTAATGAGGTTGCTGATTTGTACTTAAAGTTGCTAACACCGCCATGCGCGGCGTTGAGCTCATCTTGTCCTTCATCTACTATGAATTCACTTGTGTTTCGGGGTGGCTTTATAGAAATCATTTTGTGTAATTAAAAATTGCGGTGTAGATCTGAAAATATGCGAAAAAGTTTGCTAATTTTGTGCTAACGCGTTGTACCAATTTGCAAAGTTGTGCCTTTGGAACGGTAAGAGATATTAAGGGTTTTATTTTTCAGCATTCAACAGGCCAACGACGCCATTATGGCTTCATTTGTCGTTTGACCGGGGCGAATATTTTACGGGTGCATTTTATCACAATTTTAGCTATTTTCGCGTATTGAACGATGCAAAACGAAATATTAGGACCAAAAAAATTGTTTAATTGCATTTTAAGTTTCATTATGTAACCATCCATCTATTTAGCATGTGCGATGCTGCTTGGTAATTGTGCTTGGCAATGTAGCCGTGCAAAATAGATGGTTTATGCTATCTGTGCAAGTTTATAGTATAATGCTATGTTATTTTCTATTGTTAGGTTGCAAGTGGGGAGTCAGCCGGACCTCCGAAGCCATATCCGATGAATAATTGTACGATACCAGCCGTAACTTCTGGTTAAGCTGTTTTCTTTGAGAAGTCCTCCAATTAAATGCCTTTTGGTACAACGAGAAAACTATGTGGAGCTGCTTTTAGGAGAATGGAATAGAGTTGATCGTGATTGGCTAGTTTTCCTAGCTGTTCCTGTCGGTACCCTTTCGTGGCCATCGTAAGTGCTTTTTCCTTGGTGGTGTTGTAGGTATCTATACATAGATTTACCTTCTTATTTTGTTTAAATAAAATTTGCTAAAGAATTTGATAATTTCATGTGAGCTAATGGGCAAATCGGAGTAGATGCTTGTTCGTGAATAACCCACTTGAATCTTGGTAATGGTTAAGGGTGGGAATTCAAACTATTGTTACTAGTTGTAAAAATTCTATTTATTTTGAAGTTTGCTAATTTATTGGTAACAGGTGGGCTGGCCTTTGGGGTTCTTGATAAGAGGATAAGAGCTTGTTATCTAACTTTCTATATGCCTGCTTTAATCAGTTGTGTTTCTGTGGTGCTAAGGAAAAGACGGGTGCTCCAGTAGCTCTTTAATATCGAAATTACAGTCCTTGAAAGACTAATTAATTTAATTTAATTGTTTAATTCAACTGCACTCGAGTCAAAAAAGTTATTACAGACGTTTAAGTATTTTTATGCTTTTATTTTATGGGTGAGTGTCATCACAACATCCCTTGTGCTTTAATTAATAGAAAATACAAATAATTTGGCAGGGTGAGTTTGCCAATGTGTTTATTTAAGATGTAAGTCTGTTATAATCGAAATTTGTGGTTAGCAGGGTGGTAAGTTTAGGAAAATTAGGGTTTATTTAAAATGTTTTAATTATTCACTGCCGAATAGAAAATAGTTAAGGCGTTTAAATAAATGCATTTTTAATGCTTCGATTTCTCTCATTATCTTATCTGCAGTTCTTATGTGAATGGTAGGAATGACCTGGTGATTCAGAAGTTTGCAAGCAACGTTACGAAACGGATTTCGATTTAATTTTTTGAATTTTTTATTTAATCAATTTAAATTTGATTTTGGTTTCATGTAGCAATGAATTAGTAAAAGCAGAGAGTTTACAATAGTTGTTTAGTTGTATTTGTGTATTTTTTTTTATTTAGGATGTATGTTATTTGGGGGTGGTTCCACAAAGTAGAATAGATCGATTATATTTTTTTACATGTTTATACTAATTTTGAGATATTTTTTAGATTCCCAATTGGGAGTAACTTGGAGCTCGGGGGGTTAGTATGACTCGGATGTGGTGTCCCAGGATTAGAAGCATATACACTGTACTGAGAAATTTTTTTTCTTACATGAGGCTGGAAGCTACTATATTGCTTATGGACTGATTATAGCAAAATTTTGTTTTTGATGGAAGCTGGCCCCCTTTTTGAATTTATTGAAGGGCTTTTTTAATGACACTGTATATGTGTTTTTTAGTTGGAATTTTGCAATGGTCTTTGTTGTATGTTTATGCCCTATATTTTTTTTAGGGGTGGCCGTTCACAATGGCGTTTTACAAAATGAATTGATTTATTATTTATGCGCTATTTTTTATTTTCAGAATCCAGGACCTTCGTGTGCATACCCAGGTTAACCGATTCTGCTTTCTTCCTAGAGATTTTTTTAGTTTTTTCTAATGTGTCTTGGACCAGGTTTTTGAGGATTTGAAGAATATATGATATTAACAATTTTTGTCTTACAGGAGGTTGGAAGCTACCATATTTCTTATGGAATGCTTACAGCCAAAATATTATTTTTGAGAGATGGTGGCCCCCTTCTCTCGATTAATCGAAGGGTCTTTTTTTCAGGGCGATGGGCCCGCGTGTCCGTAAGCGTTTTTCGTGGAAATCGTCGCGAGTGCAGGACTGACCATGCAAAACGTCGTCAGTGGGTGCGGGAGTTTCGTTATTTTAATCGTAGTTCTTTAACCGAATGAATGTCCTCCCAGTAAAAAGTTATGTCATTGGTGCATCCTAGAGGCGCGCGATTTTTTTAAAGTGTTTCCGAAGTGGCGGTGGGAGCTGAAGAAGCAGAAGCAGGAGCTGATCGCGCGCGAATCGTTCCATCCTGAGGGTGGCGGCGGCCGAGGAAGGATTAATTGGGGTCAGCTCCAACCCCCCAATGAGAAACCATCTTTTAATATAAAGGACATCAAGGTAGGTCCGTCCAGCGAGGGACAAGAGGACAGATAACGCCGTTTTCTCATGAGTACCTTTTTGAACTTGTCCATTGCGGATGATGTTTCTGGTGACCAGGAGTCTTTAAAATTTTCTAGCTTTTCAATTAAGGGCTTTCAGAATTTTGAACGGGTTTTCGGATTATTCGGGAGTGTTTTAGCAAACGCCGATAGCGAATGAACCATCGTAATTGCGCCAATTCTGGAAGAAGGGTTCAAAGCAAATAATTTTTTTGAAGACACAAATACAATTTGGCTTATCATCAATCTATTGCGTTTTGGATGTTGTGAATGGCATTTTTAATGATGTTTAAATATTGTTTCACTTTTTTGATCGTTGCTGTTTTAATGAATTAATTTTTTGCAAATGCCATTCGCACTTCCATTCCAAATTAATACACAATTAAAGTTGGAAATTTGAAGACTCTTGGCGGTTTTTCATATTGGTATACCTCATTTTCCATAATGTTTACTGCTTTGTTTTTTATTTAAAATTAATCATAATTTATATGCTCATTTTATTCAGATGTTAAGTGTCTTACTTGCTAAATTATTTGACAGTTTTTCTAGCTTCAAAACTGTGTTTGCTGTGGTTGCTTTGTTTGTAAATTCATTGTATAGACTTATTCGATTTGTTTTTTGCAACGATTTTAAGTTGTTACAAAATTTCAAATGATTTTAATCTGGCTCTTTAGGAAATTGGGGCAAAATTATATACGAAAAGAAAGCAATTGTAATGTATTATCTGAAATTGTAAACTGAAAAATATCAAAATTTATTTAGGCCATAAATAAACAATATTGCAAATTCAAATTAAATAATGAAGATAAACAAAATAATGACTTTGAAATAAACTGTAGTTTTTCAGATTTTGAGAAAATTGTTGAAAATTACAGAAGTTAGTTGTGTCATTTTATTCAAAATTTTTATAGTGTTTAATTGTTTGATTCATATCATGCCAATAAATTGTTTATGAGTAAATTTAAATTTACTATAAATTATTTTCAATATAAAATTCATCAGGTACAGCAACACTTCATTTTAATTCTTTCAAAGTTCAAAAAGAATTATTTATTTATCGAAGTCAATATTTTGTCAACAATTGTTGCAATTTTTGAATTTCAAAAGTTTTCTTCGCTGCAGTTGCAGGTTTTCGAGGATTGCATTGACAATTTTTTCAAATTTAAATCGATCAAAGTCCAAATAAAACATTAATTGATTTTTAACAATAATTTAGTTTTTCAAAAATACAATTTTGTTTTTCTGATCCTTTTATTTCTGTTGAATTAAGGGCCTGATTCAACAAATTTATAGAAACACAGAAACAATCGAAATTGTTAATAATACTAAACTCTTTGCAAACTTTTGAGAGTTGATTGAATATTTTTATTTTCATCTTAACATTTGTTTTTTCAAATTCACTGTAAAAACTTGGGGTAAAATCACTCACTGACAGAAATACATTGACAAAAATATTATCTTTAATTGTTGTAAACTGAAAAATAGCAACATTTATGCTGGAAATATAAAAGTAGTGGAAATGGAAGTTAAATAACACAAGCAAACAGTTTACCTCTGCTATTAGCAATAATTTTACATAAAGAAATCAAAATTTTGGTACATTTGTACAAAGAAACAACGAAATGTTTTTTAAATACAATTTGCAATGAAAATTGTACATCATTAAAAATTTAAATTAAACATTTCTTAGTGGTTTGTGGTTTTATCCCATTTTTTTTTACTGTGGACTTTAATAGTTTTTTTTACAAATTAAACGATTTGGTTTTATAACTAATTTTGTATTTATAACTTATTAATTATTTTCAAACTAATTATATGTGGAAGCTGCAGTAAAAATTTCATCTTAATTTATAAAATTGGTTCAAAAACATTATGGAGAATGGAAAAAGAGGTTTTTTTCGTTAACACCAGAAACATCATCGCAATTATTTATTTTGGAAAACATCACTAAGTGGGGGTGTTGTGGGGGAGGCAAACGGTTTTCCTCGCTGCATTTCCACGATGTTTTCCTTTGCTTTATTGGCTTAATAAAAGGCAAAAGCAGCGACCATCGCTTCAGCTTTTACCAACGGAACTTGCTCAAATTTGAGAGTTTTTGGTGTACTTTGTGAATTTTTTGGTCGACTTATGCCCCCTCGGCCTCACCTGTTCGTTTATATTTGTGTACGCACCAGAAACTCGAGAAGGAGAGCATTTTCGTTTATTAAGTTCAATTTTTGGCGTGCACCCAGTCGGACAGGCACACACATTCACCACCCATCACTTTTTCATTTTATTAAAAATGTTAATTTCAATAATTAACAACATTCAGCTGCAAATTAATGTGTGCCATCCTTCTGGCGTTGTACAATGTATATTTTTGTGTATTTTTTGTATATTTGTGTGCTGCCCCGTGTCCACGCTAGTTTGGACATTGGGGCCCTTTCTTATTGGTTTTTGCCGCAACTTGGACGGCGATTTGGCTTAAATGATTTCGTTTGCGATTTCTTTTATTGATCTATGATCGAGTTCAAAGTTGCGGAAGAGGGTGGCTTAAAAAATTCGCACTGACCTTTTCAGCTCAACATGCGAGGTCTACAAAATTGTGTCCAGCAAAGGCATTCATTGCCATTTTAAGGGTCGTGCCCAGGCTTGGGCTTCTGCGGCTTGCGCAAGTTACAGAAATGTAAATTTAGCGGTTTTTATGAAATGTACTTTTTGCGCCCTTTATTAAAGTACATAATGCGCTTATTATTTGTGTAAATTAGGTTTTAAGCGGTTTTAACACGGTGCGCGTATTTTGTACAGGTGGTAGAAGTTATACTTCTTTGGCGTAACTAAATTTAATATAAATAAATTGGATGAATACGAGGATGTGCGCATTCGAGCGAAAAGTGGCACATTTCCGAGCGAGGGAGGCAAATGAAGCGCGACGCGGAGCGGTACGCTTCATTTTCCCGAGATCGGAATGTGCCACTTTGAGCTCGAATGTGCACACTCGGTTTTAAGCACGATTCACAATAATTTAGGCCAATAAATTAGACGAGAAATTAGTTAAACAATTTTAATCGTTTTCTCTCACTCGCACTTACGAGATTCTCGTATCTTTTCGCTCTCTTGCACTCATTGCTATGGCAAATACGTTTCTCGAACATAAAATCGATATTTACTAAACTAAATTAAATTTTTTGATATGAAAGAGAGAAGATTAATGTAATGAAGACAAAGATGTGCGCATTCGAGCGAAAAGTGGCACATTTCCGAGCGAGGGAGGCAAATGAAGCGCGACGCGGAGCGGCGCGCTTCATTTTCCCGAGATCGGAATGTGCCACTTTGAGCTCGAATGTGCACACTCGGTTTTAAGCACCATTCACAACGATTTAGGTCAATAAATTAAAGGAAAAATCAGTTAAGTAATTTTAATCGGTCTTTCTCACTCACACTTACGAGATTCTCGTATCTTTTCGCTCCCTTCCACTCATTGCTATGGTAAATACGTTTCTCGAACATAAAATCGATATTTACTAAACTAAATTTAATTTTTTGATCTGAAAGAGAAGATTAATGTAATGAAGACAAAGATGTGCGCATTCGAGCGAAAAGTGGCACATTTCCGAGCGAGGGAGGCAAATGAAGCGCGACGCGGAGCGGCGCGCTTCATTTTCCCGAGATCGGAATGTGCCACTTTGAGCTCGAATGTGCACACTCGGTTTTAAGCACGATTCACAATAATTAATTTATTTTCTTAGCCGGCTAACTTCATACTGCCGAATTTTTGTTAGTTGTGCGCGCGCAACTTCCGTTGCCTGCTAAAATTTTACTTTCAAAGCCACAAAAGAAGTATAACTTCGTAAAAACCCCAGTACATTTTAAGGGGGGAATTTGCGCCTTTATATAACCTCTATTACAAATAGTTCATGCTGTTGCTCGTAGATGGCACAACTATTGCTCGAAATAATACACTCTTTTACAATTCCCAATTATTTATGTGTTTGTCTTATTTATGTGTAATTGTTGTTTTTATAATAATCTAACATGTTCTTTTTTTAGCACCGAAACGCACCATCGACTTTTTGCATTTGTTTAATCTTAATTACTTTGACACAGTTCTTGTAATCGTTTCCAAAACCAAAGTGCGCATTTTTTTCGCGTAATGTACGCATCCGATTGCAAATATTTCTCTATTAAATTGTTTAACACAAAAATACAAGGAGACTTTTTCGGTTTCGTTTTGAAAAGTTCAAAATTACATCAACTCGGGCTGAAAAATTGCAATTTTTGGTATTTTCATCCGGCCACCATTCGTTTCGCGATTTAAAAGTCAATCAGAGCCTTTCTCTTTTAATTATCGCACTTTCTACAGCTAAAAATATCTCTTTGAACGTTTAAAGTGAAATTCAAAAGTGGCGCCCTCACGAAAACGCCCGACCCGCTTCGTTTCGTCAGTCGACGTAAATCAGCTGTGTGAAATGCATGTGCTATAAGAAAAGTGTCAAAATAATCAATTTTTGTGCATTATTCAAAAACTTAAACTCTTTCTCTCGCCGATGGTTATCGATTTGAAACATATACAAATTGAAATATGGAGCAAGTCCGCTTATTGGTGCAGCAACAAGGGCGTGAGGCTCGAAACCTTCTCGCTTTTCATGTTTCTGTGGATGACAATGACTTTCGTGGTGAGTAACACATCTCACCATTAATATCGTTTAGTAATAATCGTTCAATTTAAGGTAAAGTGTCTCGCAAACCTCCATCTTCGCCCAGAATAATGGAATCTCGTCGCTCGCTAAAACACACCCGAGCTGCATACAACCGAGGACCGGTGCCCGAGTCAGGTCAGCCTCCACCGGAAGAGACAAGAAGACCGATCTCAGAGCCCGATACTGGGCCCTGCTCTTTGGAAACCTACAGAGCTCCGTATGATAAATGTTGCATCAGCTCATTCAATCAAATAACTATTTTCATTTTAGATAACACAAATTTACAACACGGTGGAGACACACGAGAGCTTAACCGAATGCCAAGAAGTGATCTTAGTGCTCGAGAATTACTTGAGAGACTTTAATGCACTCGTGGAATGGTTTCGAATCAAATGGGAGTACGAGCACACTCCGATACCACAAAGGCCCACATCTTTAGCTTGGGACGTCTCAAAAACCAATTTAACCAAAAATAAGTCGGGAAAATCGAGCCCCATCGTTAGTTCAGGACGAAGCAGTCCCAGCATCTCCGGTAAAATAAGTCCTAGGATCTTCGGTGCAAAAACCAAGAGCTCGACCAGTCCTTTGCCCGGTACCGAACAACCCATCTTTGAGGAACAAAAAGAAAACGTTACCAAATCTTCTGGGGACGGCGTGCAATTAATTAGTAGTATTAATAAAGATGAAGCTAAGCAATTAGATAAGGTCGATGGCTGTGAAAAACTTGGAGCAGGTGATTCTGTAGCGAAATCAAACAGTATTAGTAGTAAACCAGTAGTACCTAATAGTAACGAGTTAGTCGATTTAAAAATAACTTCTGAAATCGAAGAATCGAACGAAGATTGCTCTTTCAACGTGGACAATCAAATGTTGGATTTTCAACTGAAAGTAATCGATTCGCCCAGCGAAGATCAGAAGACCTATGACATCTTCAGGAAAATTGGGGTACAAAGTGCCGAGAAGAGCACCAGCACCGACGACTTCCCCAAGCTACCCCCGCCCATCAAACGATCTGCAGCCGTTAAGATTAATCAAGAAAGTCAGACTGATGACGTCGACAAAAAACTTGTATCGGCCGTAAAAGCTGTAAAAGTCGAGCCTAATAAAATTAGTAAGCCTTTTGGTCAAACCAGACCTGCTTATTCCACAGCTTTAGCACGTAGTGCGACAATTAAGACTGCACCACCTCCAAAGCCTCTTGTAAAGCCCTTTGGTGAAGAAACCGCCAGCCAAACCACTGAAGCCTTTTATTGTTTCTAAGTCAACTACGCAGCCTATGGTTGCTCCGGTCTCCAGGACCGGATTAGCTCGAAGTAAGACTGTGGGCGACATGAAACCCACCACTTCTATTTACTCTAAGTCAAAATCTGTCATCGTGTCGAAGATCAACTCCAAGTCCACCAAAGCGGAGACGAGCTCGTCCAACGTCAAAAGTAAGCCGCAGAACTCCTCGGTGGCCCTTCAAAAGAAGTCTGCGAAGGACTGCAGCAGCTCGGCCGAGACCATCGTAAATAAGGGCACTTCCTACGAGAACATCAATGCGTCTCGCACTAATATTGCGAGCTCCTCGGAGACTTTAAGCAACGAAACGCTTAAAAAAGACAGTCTTCTGTCTGACGGTTGGTTGACCGTCAAATGCAGGTCTCGCTTTAAGAACTCCAACAGTAAACCGAGGAAGTCGGACAATGTGCTTTCGTGGGCCACGCGATTCCATCAGGTCAGCGCTACGGCCAGCCTACCAACTTTGGCTCTTTTGCCCGAAGCTTCTCCAGAGAACCACAAGCCTCCCAGCACCCCCAAACCCAAGCCCTCGGAGAGCACTCCGAGAGGTAAGCTTTATCTCAAACGCTCGCACACCACCTTGAGCAAAATCACTGATTATCCGAAGAAAACGAATTTGAGCGTTAAGCAATTGGCTACGCGGGAGAAGGTGGAGGAAGCTAGAAAAACGGCCGCAGAATTAGATTCGGAAACTGACGAGGAGACGACGAAAATTAAGGAGGCCCAGGACGATTTGGCTAGTGAAGAGGAGCATCGTCAGAAGGCCCAGCAGTTGTCTGAAGAGGAGGAGAGGTTGACCAAGGAGATTGCTCAGCTGCAGGGGTTGGAGATCGAAGTTGATACCGAAACTGATGGCACCGAGACCGATGGGGAGCTGCAGGGCGATACTGACGAAATTGAAGATTTGCAAAAGAGCTTGCGGAACGAAGATGAGATGTCTTTGGAGGCGAGATACGAACCTATGCTGGCAGGTGAGCGTGATCAATTTTTAGTTTTTAATCTTAAGTTGAAGGTTTTTTCATTAAAAATCATGGCGTGTTTTTTTGTTAGCGGATCTTTAATAACTTTGCGGATTTGAAATGTTCGGGTTCGGGTAGAACTTAAGGAATCATAGGCGTACTGTTAGAAATTTTCCAGAAAATTGGGGTTGAAGACTTAGATTTGTGTTTTCATATTACGAAATCGCATGGCTCGGTTATTTGTTGAGCTACCTCAAAAAAAAAAAAAATTCTGAAAGTCACTTTATGTGGAGCATAATGTTGGTTGAAAAAACAATTAGAGCTCAATGTTACCATTGGGTGTAAATTTATCCCAAAACTTGAATTTTTGAAATTCGCCGTTTTTGCGAATTTTGTAAATCCTGTCATTTCTAAACGTAAGGGATCATTGTGTGTCAGAAATTGGTGCTAAACTTCAAGTCCCCAAAATTGGGTAAAATCGAGAAAAAAGGCATTTGCAAAGGTTTCATTTTGAGGAAAGTAAATTCAGGAAATGGATGTGCTTTAAATTTTTATGGAACATTCCTATGGACGTTAAATGTCAAAATTCGAAGCCTCTCTTTCCTGCTCCACCTTGAAATCCAAAATTTTCGAAAAAACTAATAAGATTGTAAAATTTACATTTTTAGTTAGAAAAACAATCATAATCCCCTTATTTTTTGCCAAATCGTTAAAAACGACCTATCTTCGGAATGCTGGGCCTTTTTTTTCATAATATAGGGGCAAAATCGGTCCAGGGCAATTTTTTTTTTTTTTAGCAATTAAGGGAAGAAGTTTTCGGTTCATTTTCGCGACACAACATTGAACATTAAAAAAATCGCAGCTTGGTTATTTGTAAACGAATCTTTAAAAACTTTACAGATTTGAAATTCTCGGACTTTTTGGCTTCGGATAGGCTTAAAGAGCCGTAAAAACGGTATTGAAAATTGGGGGATGTACTTTTTTAAAAATTTCTAATTTGAAAATTTACAGATCAGTTATTTGTGAATGGATCTTTAAAAACTTTTAAAATTTTGATAGTCCGGTTATCGGAGCGTTAGATCAACCGAAAAAAAATCAATAAGGTCCAATTTTAAGTCATGAAATCTTCAAAGTGTATATTTCGCGAAAATTTAAATTTTTTTAAATATTGTAACTTCGCAATATTTATTAATTTCTGATTGTATTGGACTCTAATTCGTCAAAAACCGGTGCTATTTTAAAGGTCCCAAAATCGGCCAATATCGGGAAAAAAAGGTTAACTTCTGTCTTTCTTCACAATATAAAATTTTGGGAAATCGATATGATTGAAATTTTTTCGGGACGTTTCTATAAACCCCAAATACCCATGCTAGGGGTCATTCTTCTCTGCTCCCTAAAAATTTTCTAAAATTATAAAGACATCTCAAAATTTACACTTTTAATATGAAAAATAATCGCGGGGCCCTTATTTTTGAGCCAAGCGTTAAAAACGTTTTATTGTTAGATTCGGAATTCTCAGATTTTTTTTATAAGATAGGTGCAAAATAAAATCGCTAGAGGGCGTAATGTTAATTTTTTGAGTAATTAAGGGTTAATATTTTATGCTCTTTTTCGTGACCAAAATTTGAACATTATAAAAAGTCTAATTTTGTTATTTGTGAACGGATCCTTAAGAACTTTACTGATTTGGAATCGTCGAACTTTTTGGCTTAAAAATCCATAGGCGTGCTATTTAAACTTTTCAAGAAAATCAGGGTTGAACACTACGACCTTTTTTTATTTTTTCGAAATTTAAACTTTAAAAATAGGCGCAATGGATCCATAACTATGTCTTAAAAATATTATGTGTTTAATTTTTAAACACCAAAAATTGAAATAGACTTTTTCACTTGATTTTTGATACGCTTATGATTTGTGAATTTTCAAACAGATGATTTACAATAATAACGAAGATTAGGAGAGTTTTTTAATTACATTAATCGAAATGACCATTTTCGTAAAGGTGAAAAAAAAAGAAGCGATCTGACCTCTTTCTTTATAAATTTTCCAAACGAAAGAAGCGAACACCTTCAAGGCCAAAGAAGCAGGTTTTTGCATCCTTTAAATATTAAATTAATTCATAGAATCGCGACAAAAATTTGTAAAGACCTCCGTTTAATACATCTTTAATAACCAACAAAACAAGCGTTATATACAGGGCGACAAACAATTAGTAAACATAATATTTTGTGTTGAGCGTGTCGATGACTTCTTCTCCAAATTTATTTCCCGTAACCGACAGACTCGACAGGTTGCCCAAACTTGCGAAATACTCCAATTTTAGCTCGGTCAACAGATTATTGCGCATGTTGATGTGTCGAAGCTCGTTCAGCCCGGCAAAAGTGTTGGCATTGATTTTTTCGATCTTGTTATTGTCTAACATGATCGACCACATTTGAGGAACCACCTTGAATGATTCGTCTTCGATCTCTTTGATCTCGTTGAAGTCCAAATAGGCGTACCTCAAGTTGGGACAATCGCCAAAGCTATTTTTTTTGATCGCCTCAATCGAATTATTTCTCAAATCCATGGAGTACATGTTGGGAAACTTGTCGTAAGCGTTGATGGGCAACTTCTTGATCTTATTCTTGACCAAGTTCAACTGGGACAGGTTGACGAGTTTCGCGAACACGTTTTCTTTGAAATCGACCAAATTATTGTAGCTCAAAGATATGTCCATCAGACCTGGTGCGTGCACGAATTGGTTTTCTTTAAGCTCGTCGATGTTGTTTTCCTCCAGATTTATGTTGTACAAAATTTTCAGGCCTTCGAGCGCTTCCGGCTCGAACCCTTTCAAACTATTATTGGCCAAATCCAAATAAGTCAAATTGCTCAGACCCACAAAAGCGCCTTTCTCGATCTTCGCGATTTTGTTTCCTCTCAAAGACATATATTGCAAGTTGCCCAAATCTTCAAAATTACCTGGCGCTAGCTCCTTGATCTTGTTCTCCTGGAGCTCCAAGTTCCTCAAGTATTGCAACTTCTTAAACATGTAAGTTTGAAGACCTGCGATTTCGTTGTTGTTCATATTGAGGTAGGTCAGATATTTGAGATGCTTGAAGATGTCCTCGGGGACGGTCTGGAATTTGTTGTTCGAAACGTACAAGCTTTGCAAATAAGGGGTGTGCTTGAAGACTTCCGAATCGATGTTGCTCAGAAGATTGTTTCGGAGAGTGAGACTCGTTAGGAATTTATTCGTCTTGAAAGTGTCGACGTCGATCTTCTCGATCTTGTTGTCGTCCAAAGTGATCGAGCTCAAGCTCACCAGTCCTTCGAACATCTCGTTTTCCAATTCGGTAAAGGAGTTGTTTCTTAGGGACATGTAGTGTAGGTACTTTTGATTTTTGAAGGTGCCCTTTTTGATTTTGGTAATCTTGTTGTCGTCGAAGTACAACGTGGTTAGATATCTGAGCTGCTTGAAGAAGTCTTCGTTGAGTTCCTTCAGCCGGTTCCTCTGCAAGGAAATGTCGGAAATTTTGACGTGGCAATCGCCGTCGATCGCTTCGATTTGATTGTTCGACAAGTCGATGTATTGGATCGGCGAGTCGGTGTCGAAGGCCTTGAAAGAGAACTTGGTGAGGTTGTTGTTCGTTAGGCGGACATGTCGAAGACTCGGGGCGCTCCTGAAGGCTTCGTAATGGACGCGATCGATTTGGTTGCCATCCAAATTTAAATAATACATCTCTTTGGTGTACTGGAACGTTCCAGTCGGGATCTCTTTGAGCTTGTTACCACTAAGATCAATATTTCTCAACTGCAGAAGCCCTTTGAACATGGACTTGTCGATTTTTGCGATCTTATTGTCGCTCAGCTGAAGGTACGACAGCGCAGGTAAATCGTTGACGAGCGTTTCGGGAATTTTCTCCAATTTATTCTGGCCCAAATTGAGATAGGAAAGCTGTTTGAGTTCTTTGAAGATGTTCTCGGGCAAGTGCGTGATCGAATTGTTCTGGAGGTTGATGTTTCCCAATTTGGACATGTTTTGGAAGAAGTTTTCGGCGAAGTCGGGCAGCTGGCTGGAACTGATCATGATGTTGGTTAGATTCGACATGTGGTCTAAATTTAGGTGGTCCATGTGCACGCCGCGAAGATTTAAATAGGTTAGGTTCGTTAAAGGTTTCAAGTGTTCGTCTTTGAGGGTGTCGATTAGTAGATGCCCGTATGATTCGATTTCGAAGTTTTGCAGATTGGGCAATCCGGCGAAGACGTCCTTCTCGATTTTGGGCACGTTTTGGAACTCCATATTGATGTTGTTCAGTTTGGGGATGTGGGCGAAAGATTTCGAGTCGAGCGTTGTCAGGTTCGACTGGCGAATCGCGATCGTTTGAATGTTATCGGTGAGCTTCAGTTCGGACATGGCGATCTTATCCAGGTCGCATTGCCATAGGTCGAAGTTGGTCACGTTGACGGAGGTGATGTTTTCTTTTTCGACGACGGCCGCGAATTTTTCGACTATTTCGCTCCACGATTTCATTTGGTAGCACGATATGCCTCGCCAGTAATTGTAGTCGCAGTAATTGGTGGCCTTCTTCATCGAAGAAATTGCGACGAATAGGGCGACGAATAGGACGATGCTGCTTAATTTTGGCATCTGAAAGAAATTTAGATCGATTTTAATGGAGGGTTATTAAAGCCTTTTTGGATGAAATAAGAAGGATATTATCTGATTTGAAGATGTGACAAATTGAAGAAAACTATACTTACATACCGTGTGTTTTATTAAAAGTGCCACGAGCCAATAAAAATTTCAAAAAAAGTACGAATGTAGAAGGGTATTTGTTTTTTTTTCTATAATTGAATAGAGCTCGTCGAGGACTTTCCAAAATGTACAAGTTACCATTTGATTAATCAATAATTTCAAAAATTGTGTATTTATTTTGGATTATAAAGGCATTTCAGTAAAGTGCCACGTGTTTATAACTCTTTAACTAATAAAAAAGTAACTCCTAAATTAATAAGAATTTCAAAAAAAGTTTTGAAATTATAAGTACGTGGCGCTTTACTCAAACACCCTGGTAATGGAAAATGTAAATATTTTTTTAAAAATTATTTATTAATCAAATGGTAACTTACGAGCTCTATCCAACTATCTAAAAAAATTAATACCCTTTTATTTACGTAAAGAAAGGTGACTAGATTTCGGGTTAAACCGGAAGTAGAACAAAATTTCTATTAAAAAAACTTTTATACGTGTACTTTTCTTTGAAATTTTTATTATTTTAGTAAATATAAGCTCGTGACACTTTAAATGATACACCCGGTATATGTTGTATATTGCGAGTTTAAATAGTTTTTTAACGGTTTACAAATTGGGAATACTTAGCGATTTTTTGTCCGCCCTGTCAAAACGTTACTTTTTGGCTTTTAAATATACAGTCGACGCGCGGTAATCCGACAAATGTATTGCAAGGCGGTGTCGGATTATAGAGTTCTGCCACTGGCGGCCTCTTGTGGTCCGGAACTTTTTAAAAAGTAGTAACTTATAAATGCGATAAATCACTATATAATTGGCATGTCGGATTACAAAGGGCGCTGGATTAGCGCGGGTCTACTGTATATGTTATTAACTTATTGAGTATGTCAATGTAATGAGAAAGATAGTATTTTTGCTTGGTATATGCGGCCCGCACTAAATTTTTAAATTAGTGATTGGTCCGCGGTAAAGATGAAGATGTTGCTCTTCTCTAGTTTAAGAGGTTTTAGTTATAAAAAAAGGAGAAAAAAAAATACGGGGTTTTAGGCGATTAAAAAAAAATTGTATCCATAAATATATATTGCGCAATTAATTTACAAGAAAAGGACAAGGAAGTTTGACACCTACTGTATAATTGCGATGAATTATTTTTTCAGTAAATTAATTATTTTGAGAAATAACTGAATTAGGTTCTAGAACGTTTGATTGAATTTATTTACATTATTGTTTTTCTTCATTTAAATCAAAATGTTTTAATTTTCGGCAATAAATTTCATGAAAAGTTGGGTTAAATAATTTTAATCGTTCTTTCTCACTCGGATTTAGGGGATAGTTGTATTTTTTCGCTTTCTCCCACTCATTGTGAAATTAAAAAAAAAAAACTTTTTGCGTATTTAGACAACATATTAATTGAACTCGTTCCCTCTCACCCACACTTACTAGATTATTGTATCTTTTCGCTCGCACCCACTCATTGCTATAGTAAATATACGTTAGTAAACATAAAATCGATATTTCCTAAGCTATATTAAATTTTTTTATTGGAAATAGCGAAAGATAAACTAGACAAATTTAATAAATGCGAAGATGTGCGCATTCGAGCGAAAAGTGGCACATTTCCGAGCGAGGGAAGCAAATGAAGCGCGACGCGGAGCGGCGCGCTTCATTTTCCCGAGATCGGAATGTGCCACTTTGAGCTCGAATGTGCACACTCGCTTTTAAGCGCAATACACAATAAAATAGACAAAATATTAGTTAACATCGTTTCCTCTCACTCGCACTTACGAGATTATCGTATCTTTTTGCTCGCTCTTACTCGTTGCTATAGTAAAAATACGTTTTTAAACATATAATCGATATTTACTAAATTGCATTTAATTTTTTTATTGGAAATAGCGAAATATAAACTAGACAAATCTAATAAATGCGAAGATGTGCGCATTCGAGCGAAAAGTGGCACATTTCCGAGCGAGGGAGGCAAATGAAGCGCGACGCGGAGCGGCGCGCTTCATTTTCCCGAGATCGGAATGTGCCACTTTGAGCTCGAATGTGCACACTCGCTTTTAAGCGCGATTCATAATGAAATAGACAATATATTAGTTAAAATCGTTCCATCTCACTCACACTTACTAGATTATTGTATCTTTTCGCTCTCTCCCACTCATTGCTATGGTAAAAATACGTTTTTAAACATATAATCGATATTTACTAAATTGCATTTAAATTTAACTTTTCAAAATTTTGAATTACAAAATTACAGGGATGCCAAATTGCCGCGTTTTGACCGAGAGAATTTTGTATTATGTTCGTGTAGGATATTAGAAAAAAATTTACAACTTTTGAATCGTTTAATTTTTTTTTACGTAAAGCACTAAAAAATCCATGGGTCGCCGCCATGGAGATTTATTACAGAAAAATAGAAATCAAAGAGGACTTGTTTTTTGTTTTACAAATACCCGTCTTTAAAAATTTATAACTCAGTTGTTTGACGAGATAATTTTTATAATTTCACATATTGTTAATCCTTGGATTTTTTTTACATCATTAAACATTAAAAAAAAATCAAATATTATTATGGCATTTTTTTTTGTAAAAACAACCATGGAGGAAATGGACTTGTTTTTTTTTCTTTAATTAACGCTCGTCCAAGAAAAATTTAGAAATTCCGAATCTCGCAACCTCGTTCGCTTTGTTTGCGATCAAAAAAAAAACAATCGACCGGTTGCTATGGGGAACTTTTCCGAAAATAGCCCACGAAGAGTTTTGATTACCACTTCCACCATAGCAAGTCTTTCAAAAGCCGATAACGCTGTCATTCGACGAAGCCACTTTTAAAAATTACACCGGCTGCCGAATCTGCGAACCGTTTTAACGCAAATTACGCTTAATTAACCCATTAAAAAAAATTCGCGAAAATGACAGCCAACGCTCCGACGCACTCCTTCCCATAATGTCTATTAGTAGATTTTTAGGAAGACGAAAATTAGTTGGAACCTCGACCAAAAAAAAAAAAATGCCAAACAAGTTTGTTATGAACAAATAGAATTTGTTTAGTCTTTACAAAAACAATTCTTACATAACAAAAATGAGATAATTTTATGAACAATTATCAATAGAGGTCAAGTTGAAGAAGTCGCCTTCGGCTATTGCCCAATAAAAGACGTCTTTTCGACCGAATTTTGTAATTTTGGACGGAGAGCGACCCAAAAAAAAAAAACAATTGATTTCGATTCGAAAGCGACCATTTCATTATTTAATTATAAACAATTCAAAGCGGCGCGCTTACCTTGTCTTAAAATTGCAGAGACGTGTTTGGGCGTACGATGTGGCTCTCGAAGCGCGCTGCAATCTCACTTTTTCGACTGATTATTCGGCTCTGCTGCTCCTTCGGCGGGGTACCAAACATTTATATTACTCGTATCGCAAATTGACGATCTTTTCAAACGAAAATACGATAGGCATGGCTCTTAGAAAGTGTCGGATGCAAATCGGATTTTTAGGAAAACGCACGCCGACGTATCTTCACGCGCTCAGAATTGCACTGTTGTTGCTAGGATGCCGGGTTTTACACTAAAATTATGACGTAGGTCTTTTATATTGTTGTTATTTCCTTTCTAACGCGAGGACGTTGCTTGTACGTTTTTTTTATTACAAAATTTGTTCGTCGTCACGGCTCGTCGCTTAAATGTATTGAATTTTTTTTTTTTTTTGAAGAACATCGAATTTGAGGTTTTTTTTAGTTGGCCATTTTTTATTTTGGATATTTAAAAATTAAACGAAAAAATAATTGAACGGAATTTTTGCATTTCGGCGCAGGCCTTGAATTTGATTGGAGTGCACCTCTTTCTATTTTTTTTCCTTCGGGGTAGCTGCTATATTATTTCTCATTAAGTGACTACATTTTTTTGCGCAGAAAAACACGTTTAGAATTCGTTTTGAAGGGTCCCCTTAAATATTTTAAGTATTAATAAAAGTAGGTAAATTTTATTTGTGGTACACGCCTTGGTTTTGATTCGGGCACACCCCATTTATTATTTTTTTCATTTGAGATAGCCGTAATATTATTTCTGATCGAGTGTCTTAACGAAATACGATTTTTTTTTAGTAAAACACATTTAGAATTTATTTCTGTGGGGTTCATTTACATATGTTGTAAGTTATAACAAAAGTAGGCAAATACTATTACAGTACATCTCTTTGGGGTACCTGTTATATTATTTCTAATCAAGTGTCCTTTAAGGAAACAACTTTTCTTTGAATAAAACACATTTAGGGTTTGTTTCTTAAATATTGTACGTGATAACAAAAGTAGGTACACTTTCTCAATTTTTTTTGTTGGGGTTAGCTGTAATATTATTTTTATTCAACTATTCTTTAACGAAACTACATTTTTTTTAAGTAAAACACGATTCTAATTAATTTTTGATTGCCTTGCATTTTTTAAATAATCAAAGGACATAAATTAAATTTAAAATACACCCCATCTTTTTTTTTTTTTTGGGGTTAGCTGTAATATTATTTTTATTCAAGTATTCTTTAATGAAACTACATTTTTTTAAAGTAAAACACGATTCTAATTAATTTTTGAATTCCTTGCATTTTTTAAATACTAAAAAGTATAATACATAAATTATATTTAAAATACACCCCATATTTTTGATTTTCTTTGGGGTAGCTGTAAATAACATTTCTATTCAAGAATCCTCTAACGAAACTACATTTTTTTTAAGTAAAACACGATTCGAATTAATTTTTGTGGCTTTACATATTTTTAATAATAAAAGTTCATAAATTAAATTTAAAACACACCCCATCTTTTTATTTTTTTTGGGGTAGCTGTAAATAATATTTCTATTCAAGAATCCTTTAACGAAACTACATTTTTTTAAAGTAAAACACGATTCTAATTAATTTTTGAATGTCTAGCTTTTTTTAAATAATTAAAGTACATAAATTAAATTTAAAATACACCCCATATTTTTGTTTTTCTTTGGGGTAGCTGTAATAGAATTTCTATTCGATAATTTTAAAAGAAATATAAAATAATAGATTCGGGTTGTAATTCAAATTCTTAAAATGATCTCCATGGTGTTTTCAGGTTTTTTCGAATAAATTTTTAGTCATCCAAATCCATTGCCTTTTTTACCAAAATTACTTAATTTAATATTTCAGAAAACTGAAATTACGACAATTTCGATAAGATTCAATTTTGCAAAATCGTCTCGGATATTGTTGATTGTTTACAAAATGTCCAAACGACTGCCGCTATGTTAAATTGCCCTTTTCTATTTTAAATGAAAACTTGCGATTTTTAGGTATGTCATGGGGCGAAAGGGTGGACACGTTAGCCGCCCTAGAAGCTTTGGTCGCCAGACACCCCGGCAGAGCTTTGGAGCTCCACCAAAAGCTCTCAAACCCGGCACGTTGCGACAGTCTCCAGGAGACCTTACGGCGCTACCAAGCCAAACAGGCCAAGGCCCAGCATCGCCGTCAAATTCTCCAACAGGAAAGGGCCATAAAACTGCAGGTCCTTTTGGCCCGAGTCGAAGATGTCAAAACTGCCAAAACGCAGCTCATCGAAGATAAACGAAGTCGCATGGAGATGAGGTTGGTTTTCTTTCTTTTTTTTTTTGAGCTGGAGAGAGAAAAAGAGAAAAAAGAGAAAAAAACTAGGTTTAAAGGGTTATTTTTAAAATGGACTTTTAAAATAAGTATTTAAAATAATTAATTATTGTGAATGGTGCTTAAAACCGAGTGTGCACATTCGAGCTCAAAGTGGCACATTCCGATCTCGGGAAAATGAAGCGCGCCGCTCCGCGTCGCGCTTCATTTGCCTCCCTCGCTCGGAAATGTGCCACTTTTCGCTCGAATGCGCACATCTTCGTATTTATTGACTTTGTTAGCAAAAATTTTTGGATTTACAAATATTTGTTTATGGGTGTTCATTCATTGGGTTGATAAAAAGGACAAAGACCAGTGAATGAACAGTTGTTGATTCACTGGAAAAAGTTTATGTGGAATAAAAAACCACAAAACATACAGAAATCAATAAGTAAGAGTGGAAATATTTTGAATTTAAATAAATGATCGTGCAACACATCATTAGAAGTCTAGGTACCATACAACTTGTGTTCGTCACAATACGAATAAATATTTTGAGGTTACTTACGACTTATCATTTTTTTTATCAATTTTACTCTCCTGTACCCTTTCCGCCTCGAATTTTGAAAAAAGAACTTATTTTAGGGAAATACGTAATACTCTTCATTGCAAAGCACTGTACATTCACTGGGATGTTACTGGTCATTCACAGGTCATTTTCTGTTTACATACTGGGTGTTAGTATATTTTTACTCTATTTTTTTCCAGCTTTTAATAAGCTATTATTTTGCAATAAAATTGTTAGGATATGATCGACAATGTATATATTTTATAAAACATTTGTACTATACAATTTTTTAAAAGTTAGGTATTTGGTATCCGTGATACTAAGCATTCATTCACTGGGCAGTTGAACCCTAGCACTCTCCAAAAGTCATTTGAAATGGTTATTATTTTTTTCTATTTTTTCTATTGATAATATTTGCAATCTATTTTTATTAAAAACTTTAATTTTTAGAATGCAACGTGCCGCTCAAAATAGAAAAAAGCACCTCAAAGGAATCATCAGAAAAGCGCACGACGAGGAAGAAAAGCTCAAAGAAATCGCATTTATTAACGAATTAGAAGCTCAAAATAAAAGGTACCTTGATTTATAAACCACGTCCATGTTTAATTTAATCGTTTAATTTTAGGCACGATTTTATACAACTTTGTCGCGAGCAAAGAGGCCGTATTCAAGTCATACACGAAGATCGTAGGAAGCGGCAGGAGGAGAAGGCGGCCAAAGAGGCGGCCGTCGAGGAACGTAGACGTATTTTGGAAAGGGAGCGATTGGAGAGGCTCGATCGCCTACAAGACGAAAGAAGGCAAAGGGACGAAAGGCAAATGCAACAGCAGCAACAAAGGGAAAGGGAACGACAGGAATTGGCTCGCGAAAAAGCCAGAGATCGAGAGGTAAAAAAGGAATCTACGATATTTAGTCGTTTTGTTATGTATTTTTCGTGATGAGTTAAAAAAACACCTCAAAACACAGAGAATTGGTGTTCTTGGTAGAAGTACGGTCCTGTACTTTTTCAATTTAAAGTATGCCTCTAAATCAGCCACCAAAAGTGTCGCCTGTTACTTTGGAAAAAAAAAGCTACCAAACAGTGCCTTATTATAACGAAAACTAAATAAAAGTAGACCTTTTTGATCAAATGGCCAAATATTATGGAAAGGCGACTTCTTGAAGATGGTCGTTTTTAAGATTTTGAATATAACAGGAATCGCTCACTATATTTGGTCGAAATCAGTAGCCCATGTGCTTGTTCAAGGTCCAAGCTATCTCTATATCAAAATTTACCAAAATTGGTTCAGTGGTGTAGGCGTGAAAAGGTAACAGACAGACAGACAGACAGACAGACAGAGTTATTTTCGCTTTTATAATATTAGTTTGGATAAATACATTTTTTTTGGAAAATAAAACAAGTATTGTGAATCGTGCTTAAAGTGGAGTGTGCACATTCGAGCTCAAAGTGGCACATTCCGATCTCGGGAAAATGAAGCGCGCCGCTTCGCGTCGCGCTTCATTTGCTTCCTCGCTCGGTAATGTGCCACTTTTCGCTCGAACGTGCACATCCTCGTATTTATTGATTTGCCTTAATTAATCTTTTCACTTTTAATTCAAAAAATTAAAAGTAAATTTGTTTTTATGTTCAAGAAACGTATTTACCATAGTAATGAGTGGAAGTGAGCGAAAAGATACAGGAATTTAGTAGGTGCGAGTGAGAGAAAACGATTAAATTATTTATTAAATTTTATGAATAATTTATTAGCCTAAATTTTGTGAATGGTGCTTAAAATCGAGTGTGCACATTCGAGCTCAAAGTGGCACATTCCGATCTCGGGAAAATGAAGCGCGCCGCACCGCGTCGCGCTTCATTTGCCTCCCTCGCTCGGAAATGTGCCACTTTTCGCTCGAATGCGCACATCTTCGCTTTTATTAGATTTTTACATGAATTTTTTTTCAAATCAAACAATTAAAATTTCAATCAATTTTAATTTTTATACAAATCCTACCTTTTCAGTTATTTAAAAAAAGCAATTAACACGCACTTCTGATCATTTTTTAATGTTTTGAGCTCTAAAAAGTGTTGTGCCTCTTTTTCCAAAAGGCGTCGCCAGGGGGCGCTTTGTATTGTTTGCAAAGGTCGGATTTTGGACTGTAAGTAAGAGTGGAAAAAATAAACGACGCCAACTTAGATTTTTGTAAAATTTCGATTGAAGATCGGTGAAAAAAGTTCTCATTTTACATTTTAAAAATTTTTAACGAAAAACTACAGGACCGTACTTCTACCAGAAACACCAAACGGCCATTCGAAACTCGAAAGCCAGATTTTAGTAAAAAGGAAATTTATTTCTGAAATTTCCAGGAACGTCTCCAGGCCCTCCAAGCCCAACAATTAGCCTCCACCAAAGAGCTGCAAAAGCGCATCGAGCAAAAGCAAGAAGAGTCGGCCCGAAGGCACGAAGAGAACATGGAACAGATCCGCCAGAGAGCTCTCGAGCTGTCGATCCAAAGGTGCCACACCGACGACAATCAGGTTCCAAACAACGCCCTCTATCCGACCCAAAATTGTGCACCGTTTGCAATGTTCTTGTGAGTAACTCTTTCATCGCAACAACCCTCATCGCTAATGTATCATGTTTTTTGTAGATCAAATCTGAGGTGTATCTCATGAGCCATCTCCGCGGCCGCAAGCACCAAGACGTCGCCAAGCAAATCGCCAACGCCTCCACTTTGACCACCAACGAGCTGGAACAGTTCAATCTGAAGCAGATCGTGGAGGCTCCGGCCGATAAAGAAGATCCCAAGGACGCGGCCGCGAAGGAACGAGGAAAAGCGTACAAGAAGCGTTGCAAGAAAATAAGGCAACGCATGTCGGCCAAAGGTGCCGAGTTCGAAAGCGGATACAAACCGCTCATAATTGATTGCGCCAACAAACGCAGTTTGAACAGGAACGTGAACACGATCGGAAGCATCACGAACCAAGCGATTCAGGGATGGTCTCCTGCGACTTCCAGCCAGCTGGATCGCATCTTGAACGAATTGAATCGTTTGCTCTCCAAAGGTGGCAACGACGACTTGTTGGCTTTTCAAATAGTCGGCGGTTTTTCCGGTTTGGCCAAGTTGCTCAGTTTGGGACAGGATGTGCACACTCCAATTTCTATCAAGTAAGGTTGTGGGATCGAAAAGACGGAAATCGATTAAGTTTTGTCATTTTTTAGGAGCCTTATCATCGCATGCAATTTGTGGCAAACTGCTTGTCGAGGAGACATTGGAAGAAAGAACGCCGATTATGTTATTTTGTCCAATCGATTAGTGTCTGCCATTGATTTACTCAACGCGAAGCTACAAGTGAGTACTTGCTCATGGTTGCAAAAATTCTAATGTAAAAAATAACGCGATCGTCATTTTTTTCAAAAATAGTAACGGGTTTGTATCCATTAATCATTTAAAAAAAGTAATGAAATATTTCGTTGCTCATTAAAAGATTAATGAGTATTGTAGAACAATATATTACTCATTAAAAAAATAAAATGAGTATCGAGGGAACATACATTACTCATTAAAAAATTGTATTGTGGGCTAATGTATTGCTGAATAAAAAATAGTTTTGAGAGTCTCATTAAAAAAAATGAGTATTGTGGGTCAATGCCTTGCTCATTAAAAATAAATGAGCACACGCACTTATACAAACACATATGGTCGTCGTCCATCTAAAAATGGCCAGAATAAATAAAACAATGGACAATGAAGAACTCATCCAGTCCTCATTGAAAAAAAATTAATGGAAATTATTTAATTACTCATTAAAATAAATAATGCGTTTTGTTAAATGAAAAGTGGATACATTACTCATTAAAAAACAAATAATCGAAATTAATTTATTATTTAGTAGAAATCAAAAAATTAACTGCTCATTAAAATAATAATGAGCAATGTAACTTCAGTGCATTTGTTTTGCAACTCTATTTTTGTTTTTTTCTCGGGTTCTTTATTTAAAAAAAATAAAATCTCGATTTAAGATTTCGAAGATTTAAAAGAAGGCATTTTGTGAGTTTTTAAATTTTTTCATTTCGGTTTTAACGATGAGAAAAGACGACCCGACACGTTGTTCCATCTCGCGTCCAAAACCGCAAGTCGAAAACGAAAAAAGCTCAGGTCCACCGACCGACCGAGGAGCACAACAAACATTTATTTGGTCGCCTCCCTCGTTCGTTCTCGATGATACGGAATTATCATCTCAATTTAGGGATAGATTTAAGGGTTACAGTCGCGGGGGCCCTTTTTTTAATGTGGGCGGGCGACGTAAGGGGAAAATGCATTAGCGCCGAGCTTTTAGTCGCGGTGAGAGCTCAACGTCTTGTCTCTAAAATTGGATGCACGTTAATTTGGGTGTAACATTTTTATGAAGGCGTCATTGATTTCATTTTTCTTCTTTTTTTTCCTTTCGCTTGTTTATACTAAAAAAAAAATGATTCAAACTCATAAAGTTTTATGACTGATGAAAAGGCGAAGCCATGCATAAAAATGTACTACGTGCAAAACCTTGGGTTCGCTTTGACCCTTGCGATTTTTCAATCAAATCTGGGAATTTATAGTTTTAAGGACGATTGACTCTTTTTTTTGTAAGAACGAATTGGTTTTGTAAAAAAGGGCTATTGTTTTTTAGGGGATCGGAGACGGCGAGGACGCGCCACCCTCGGAGCCGTTGTCCACCGCCCTCATGCAGCTCGTGACGGCCGTTCTTCGCAACACTTCCAAAGAGATAGCCTCCAACAGGGTGCAGGACATCGTAAGGTGAGCAAGCTCGTTTATAAATTTTTTATAAACCACCTCTTCCTCTTTTGTTCGCGAAACTTAAAACGGGTTTCGCCTTCGGAAATATATGCCCCATAATCACCCTATAAAATTCGGGCATGAATAATTAATTTGTGGAGGGGTGAAATCGATGTGCACCTTTTTATTTTCGACGAAAGCAAAGGGGTTGCGATGATTTGCGTTTATTATGTCCTTAAGTTTTTCTTCGTTTCTGTGTAAGTTATGTTTACGGACAGCATCTAGCGGCGAACGGCCGAAGCACGATTGTTTATTTATTTGTTTAATCGGAAGATGGTGCTGGTGGTGGTGTCGCGCACTATTTCGAATTCGGCGTAATTCGAATCTGATTAGGGGCTCTAGGCTTATTTCGTTTCGAACAATTGTTAAACAAATAGATTTGTCCGAGCTCGTTTATTTATGTGGAATTGGGGGGTGGTGTGCGGGTGAGCTTGGGGGAGTTAAGAATAACCGAATAATAATGATGATAATGCGAATCGAATAAGTAACTAGCCGTGTCGGATGAGCTCTGACATGACAAGCACACCCCCTTATCTGGTCATCTGCACATCTGCCACGGCACTAAAGCCCTCTCGAGATTATTAATAAATTTTTAAAAGGCCATAAAGGTCGTCCGAGCTTATTTCTGTAAATTTGCTTTACGTCCAGTTGCGGCTCGAATTTCCTCTTCTCTCCCCAACAACAAAAAAACGCGGGGGGGTCGTTTTCGTCCCCTCGCAAGAAAGCGTGTAAGAAATTAATAAAATCGTACGTCAGAAAAATATAAACAGAATAAATGAATTATAAAATAGATTCTGATTGAAACATCACGCTGCGCTGTGGGCTATCAAAGTAAAATAATCAGGGATTATCATTGTTTGCAGATGTCAGAGGACATGGGGTGGTTTACATGGGGTAGCAAGGGGGCAAACTGCACCTAGCCAGACAGCACGACATATGAATTCTATTCGGAAGGGTGGGTTGCGCTTTTTTCGACGTGACATACGGTCAAGTCCGAATCGAAACCGTTTCCCATTCTATTTGTTTATTATTTTTAATACACTTTCGTTTTTTTTGACAGGTTTATTGACGAGCTCGCCTTACACTTGATTAAAATGAAACAGTCGGCGAGGCCTCTTCGGTTTTTAGTTATTTGAAACTCGGATTAATTTTTTGATGTGAGGGAAGCGATTTATTTTCGAAAATTTATAAAAATTTCGGGGAAAGAGCTCAAAATGGTACATTTCTTATGTTTGTTTTAAATAACTGTTTAAAAGTATTCAATTAGAGTTTTGGTGTTTTGGTTTTTAAAATTTTTAATTAGAAAATTTTATGAAGTATTTTAATTATTGTGAATGGTGCTTAAAACCGAGTGTGCACATTCGAGCTCAAAGTGGCACATTCCGATCTCGGGAAAATGAAGCGCGCCGCTCCGCGTCGCGCTTATTGGGGCTCAAAGTTGCACATTTCGATCTCGGAAATGTGCTATTTTGAGCCCAAATGTGCACATATCTTGTTTCACTGCGTTTGACTATTAATCTTCTTTTTTTTTTTAATCAAAAAATTAATTTTACTCCTAATAACATATTTTTATGCTATGCATTTACTCTGCAATTTTGCGTATAATGATTATTCAATATCTGGTTCAAGTGGGTACTTCTCCATTTATTTATTTGATTTACAATGTTGATTTAGTTACAAATTTATCTTAACCGCGCGTTAGAGATCACTGAACTGAACTGTACGAAACGAAACTCAGTCTTAGACTGCTTATTACGGACGTCGGCTACGCTTATATGTGTGTCTCGGTATCAGTTATATGAGCTTCTAGAAAAATGAAAATTGTCCTGATCCATCATGCAGGGTAATGTAAGATAGAAGTTTCTCGAGCACGTGTTTAGATTAATGCATCGCGTTCGATACAATATATATATATATATATATCGTTTAAACTATAACTTTCTTAGTATTTGCTGAACTTAATAAAGTCAAATTGTTTTATGATTAATTATATTTTTAATGGCTCATATTTTAATTACTTGTGTCCAAAATTGGTATTTACTCTGTCCACAAATTGCTTAAAGCGTCCAAAAACAGTTAAAGTGGGTACAAATCTAAAAAAAATTAAATTAAAAATAGAGAAAGCACACGTCCCAAATTTCCATCAGTTTTCTTTTAAAAGGCAACTATCCGTCCGATCGCAGAAAACGCTACTTGCGCCAGCAACTCACGTTTGACAAGTTGTTTTTTTTTTAATAGCAAAACTAAGTGCGCGAAAGGCAATCAGAAATAATTATGTAGAATGTCTTCGCGTAATAAAGATACAAAGGTAAAATAAGGGATAACCGAGCATTATAAACAAGTGTTAAGTTTCTGCTCGGTTGCTTGAACGTATTACGAGCTTAATATTCCCTACCGATTACGATAACACCTGTCCTTATAAGGAATGTAAACTTCACGTAATTACCGGATCTCAATTCGCTACTTGTGGATTGCTTTTCGCTCGAAACACGACCGAACTTTGCCTACATTTGCTGTTATTATTTAAAAACAAAGGGGGCCCGTTCGCGCTCGTAAGTTTTCAAAACTTTCGATGGTGAAAATAGGAGACGATAGCGACGCGGTTCTTAATTGCATTTAGAAAAAAAAAAATTTAGCTTCGAATCCTAATTTTCTCTCTTTAAATTCTCTATTTACTTTTGTTCATTGTTGCAAAACCGAAATAGTTTCAAATAAAATCTAACTTGCCCCCAAGTTCCGCCAATGACTTTTTTTTGAAAAAAGCAGAAGCAATTCGCTTTGATGCCAAACACATTCGTTCTTTATTTTTTTATAGGAATTCTACCTTTTGAGTTAGTTTAAAAAACGATATTGCGCATTTTTGAGGAGCTTTAAATGATTTTAGTTCTAAAAAGCGTCGTACCTCTTTTTCTAAAAGGCGTCGCCTAGAGACGCCTTATATTTTCGTAAAAGTCAACCTTTGCATTACAAGGTAGGGCAGAAAAAAATAGGCGACGCCAGCTTAGATTTTTGTAAAACTTCGATTGAAGTACTGAGTTCGTACGTTGGGCACTTGTTTTTAATAAAAAATTGTTTTGCGGTACGAAAATGTTATTTTTGATTAGTCATAGCGAATAGATTTATTTTTAAATCATTTATAGACCAAAATGCAACCACAGGAACTAAATGGAGAAGTACCCACTTGAACCAGATATTGAATAATCATTATAAGAAAAATTGCAGAGTAAATGCGTAGCATAAAAATATGTTAATAGGAGTAAAATTAATTTTTTGATTAAAAAAAAAAAATTAATAGTCAAACGCAATAAAAACAAGATATGTGCACATTTGAGCTCAAAATAGCACATTTCCGAGATCAAAATGTGCCACTTTGAGCCCCAATGTGCACACTCGGCTTATAGTACGTTTAAGAATAAATAAATTATTATCTACAAACGTTTAATTTAAAAATTTCAGGGCCGTATTTCTACTTGAAATTGAATTTTTGATTTAACGGTATATTTAAACAAATTTAATACAAAAAAGAGCCATAGCCACAGCAATTGATTGGACTAAAATTAATTTTTCGATTTCAAAGTGAGAAAATTAATGCAAAAAATCCAATAAAACGAGGATGTGCGCATTCGAGCGAAAAGTGGCACATTTCCGAGCGAGGGAGGCAAATGAAGCGCGACGCGGAGCGGCGCGCTTCATTTTCCCGAGATCGGAATGTGCCACTTTGAGCTCGAATGTGCACACTCGGTTTTAAGCACTATTACCAAGCGTTCCGTTTTAACAAGAAAAAAATTGGTCACGTTAGTTATACCTCACCTCGCACACGAAAGGTTCAAAGTAACTTCAAAATGTTTGTTTACTATTTGTTTAATAATTTTCTATATTTATTAACATTATAATTGTTTTATAGATTGCTTGAAGAAGTCGTAAAAAAAGCGACGAAACGTTGCAACTTTTGAAAACTTAATATCTAATTTTTTGATTAGCCAAGTACCAAATAGCTAGTCAGTGTGTCGGACGAATAGGTACTGATACTTTACTGGGTGGTACCTGACATCAATCTAAACAATAACAGTTGGGATGTAATATGAGTGAGGTACATATATGCCAAAAATTCATAATTAAGTTATAGTCATCATTCGATTTTTTGATTTTTTGCGGCAAAGAAACTTCACTTCAATACAAAGAAGCAGCCATCTTGTTTTTGGTCTTTTGCTATTCATATTTATTTCGAAATACGAGCGGCTTGCATTGAAAAAACTTCAAATCGGAGAAAAAAATTAATTTAAAACAAAAAAACACTAAAAATTCAAAGTTGGCAGTAAAAATGAAAAAGCAATGTAAGAAAATATTAAGAAGGAGAACTCGGAAATAATGAATTTACATTGGGAAGGCGTTTTTTCTTTTTTTTTCCTCTAATTAAATTTGTTCGTCGAATGCAATATTCGCTTTTTCGAGTTTCCTTTACAAATATTCGAGAGAACTGACTTCGCGTTTCGAAGATAAAAAATTAAAAAAAAAAAAAACGTCCAATTGAAAGAAGATAAAAATTAATAAGCGAGCGCGCTAATTATACAAACGGAATTTTTTAAATTTAAACAAAAACGTATTTCGTCCGCCGAGCTTCGGAAGATGCGTTTTATTTTTGAAAAAGGAAAAGCGATAAGAAGGAGAAGGGAAGAGTTTTATTTTGCTTAATTGAAATGTGCACGAAGCGAAAACTGAAAAAGTATCTGCTTGAAATCCAAATATAATTACAGTGAGTCTGAATCTGTAAAACGAATGAGAACTCTTCTGTAAATAGAGAGTGTTTATTTAGATCTACAGCAATTTAAAGTCGTCCCAACGGTAGCGGCGAAACTGGCGGCGAATTTTCATATTTTAAACAGAAAAATTTGATTGAAATTCTACAAAAATAATGAATCTTCTGTTTGTTGTTCGACTGTTAACTTTATTACTCAAAAGAACTTATGTAATGCTTTTACAATGCCGAATCTCATTAACTTTTTTATTTGTTCTTCGCTTAAAACTTTCTTTTTAATTATATTTTACCAGCCCTCTACGTCAATTTGTTTAATTTCTAATTTCGCTTCTGAAATTTACTTTCGACGTTCGGCTTCCACGTTCCCGACGAAATTCGAAGGCGAAAATGAAGCGACCACGCCCACAAATCAAAATTTTTTTGCAAGTTGTAAAGCGAAAAAGTCTTCCGCGAATGATTTTGTGGAAATAATTCGATCGAGCGTTTTTAAAAAGTTCGGTTTCGCCAAACACCGAACGCCGGTTTTGAACACTATACCGTTTGCGGACAGTTTGTACAGTAGAGCCTCTCTGCAACGGACAGTTGAGGGACGACCGTGTTATTGTCCGTTGTAGAGGGGTGTACGTTGAGGAGGAGGCCTTGATACATTGTTTTTTAATACTCTTCTCAGCCTTGGCCTTTTAAAATTGGGTGTTGAAGAGAGGGGCCCGTTGAGAGAGGTTTTACTGTACTTTCTTTCAATAGATTTAGAGCGATATTAATTTTCAAATAAGAGATTAATGTACAGAAAATATGAAAACTTTAAATACAAGTTTTTTTACCTGGTTTTTATTGAGAAAAAGGAATAAAAAAAAGCGTCTTACAAAATACACCGAATAAAAAAATGATATTACAATTTCATTTGTTTCTGTTTTTATATTCCATTAGATATACCATAAGATAAATTTTTAAATGCTTAAAATTGCATAATCAAGTGTTTGATTAACATTACTTAACTTTAAAATGAAAATAGTTTAAAAACAAATTTTTGCTAAAATTCAAAAATTCATATTTTCGAAAAAACAAAAAACACCTTTTTGAAAATCTCAGGATGTTTTTAGCTAGATATGCAAGAGGTACAATATAAAAAATATTTAAGCCCAAAATTTAATTTCGATGGTCAATTTTAAAATTTTGAAAAATTTGAAGCTTTTATTCAAAATTTATTTTTTTCATAGCCTCCAAGTATCCCTTTTAAAACGAACTCAAGTTTTTTTTGGTAGCTATAATAGTTTTCGAAATATTCAAAAAATAAACTTGAAAGACAGGAAAAATAGTAAAATACTGAGAAACTTTTGAAAAAAAGAATTTTTAATTTTTTCCTTTGGTACAACTTTGTCTTATGATGAGAGAAAACTTCTTAACAAAATTCATCCAAATCGGAAGGGGCCGATTCGAACCATATGTCGATTTGACATGGAATGGCCCATCTATAAACGTTTAATTTTAAATTGCAGGGCCGTATTTCTACTAGGAACAAAATTTTTGATTTAATCGCTATATTTGAAACAAATTGGATGAAAATGCGCTATAGCCATTTCATTTTAATTGGAATAAAATTAATTATTCGATTTAAAAGTGAGAGAATTAGTGCAAAAAAACAAATAAAACGAAGATGTGCGCGTTCGAGCGAAAAGTGGCACATTTCCGAGCGAGGGAGGCAAATGAAGCGCGACGCGGAGCGGCGCGCTTCATTTTCCCGAGATCGGAATGTGCCACTTTGAGCTCGAATGTGCACACTCGATTTTAAGCACCATTCACAAAATTTAGGCTAATAAATTATTCATAAAATTTAATAAATAATTTAATCGTTTTCTCTCACTCGCACCTACTAAATTCCTGTATCTTTTCGCTCACTTCCACTCATTACTATGGTAAATACGTTTCTTGAACATTAAAACAAATTTACTTTTAATTTTTTGAATTAAAAGTGAAAAGATTAATTAAGGCAAATCAATAAATACGAGGATGTGCACGTTCGAGCGAAAAGTGGCACATTACCGAGCGAGGGAAGCAAATGAAGCGCGACGCGAAGCGGCGCGCTCATTCCAGATCGGAATGTGCCACGAGCTCGAATGTGCACACTCCACTTTAAGCACGATTCACAATACTTGTTTTATTTTCTAAAAAAATGTATTTATCCAAACTAATATTATAAAAGCGAAAATAACTCTGTCTGTCTGTCTGTCTGTCTGTCTGTCTGTCTGTCTGTCTGTCTGTCTGTTACCTTTTCACGCCTACACCACTGAACCAATTTTGGTAAAATATATTAATACAATAAATACGAAGATGTGCGCATTCGAGCGAAAAGTGGCACATTTCCGAGCGAGGGAAGCAAATGAAGCGCGACGCGGAGCGGCGCGCTTCATTTTCCCGAGATCGGAATGTGCCACTTTGAGCTCGAATGCGCACACTCGGTTTTAAGCGTGATTCACAATAATTAATTTACTTTCATATGTGGCTAAATTCAACTGTCGAATTTTCGTTGGCTGTGCGCGCGCGCGACTTTCCGTTGCCAGCTAACATTTTACTCTCAACGCGCCAAAAGAAGTACAACTTCTAAAACACCAATAATTTATCTCTATGTATACCTATAGCTACTCAACAACAGATGGCGCTACACGACATCGTTAACATGAAGTTATAAAACGTTAGTTCACCCGTAGTTGGACTAACTCCAAATAGTGCCGCTACTCGGTCGAACGTGCACGCTCGCTTTTAAAATTGCAATGTGCAACCTCAAAAGTTTCAAAGCCGAACTAAGAACGACCGAAGCGAGCTCACCTCGTTTATATTAGTTTAAGAAGTGCAAACTGCGAAAGTTTCGCGGACGGCAAAAGAAAACGAAGAGGCGAAGGCCTAACTGTAACGTACGAGGCAGGCAGAGGAGGCAGGTACTTATAAACAAGTCGAGCGCACTCGAGTGGCATTTCCTAGATTGAAATACTGTTTTAGATTGTTTGTAATGCCCTTCGCCTTCACGGTCAATATTATTGGAAGCGAACGAACCCTTCAGCGCGGAGACGGTCGTGTAAAATGGAAATCGACTCATATCGTTTTCTCTTCGATATTCAAATTCGCAATCGAAATCGTCCACACGCACACGCACACACCTTCACTTTCCGCGCGCCTTCACTTTCCTCCCCCTTTTTCCCTCGCCCTGTAGCCCCCTTTCCGATGGTCAACCTGTTTTCGTTGAGGAACGAAACGGGGCTTAATGCTGATTAAAGAATAATAAGCGAAGTGTCGCAGGACCGAGGGGTCGGAGAAGTTTCGTAGGGGAAGAAACGTCTACAATCTTGTTTTAATTTATAAAAAATACATAAAACCACACACGCACACGCGCGCGCGCCCTCTCTCGCTCACATCTTAATTTAATCGCATTAAATTTTATGTTCGCGCGCCGATCGATTCGTTGCACAAAATTATGCGAGCCGATAATTTGCAAAATCGTGCGAAATTAAAGCGCGCGATTAAATTTTGCGAAAGGGGTTGCGCGCAGACTAAACATATGGATTTCGCAGCTTTGCATTATACCAAAATTCGAATTGTTATTGTTATTGCGGTATGGCCCGTCATTAGCGAGGCGAATGCGAAATTTATGGCGGCGTTATTATTTATTCGATAAAATGTAGATCGACGCGCGCGTGCACACGTGTAAATTTTGCACTTTACGCGAAAACGCTAAATGCAAGAATCGAGTTTTGTGTGCTTTTAAATAATTTATTTGGAACGCTCGCCGCTACCTGCACATCGTTCATATTTTATTAGTCATCTTCGGTTTGCTTTGGTGTAACATTAAAAATACGGGGGAGGCGAAAAAAGAAAAAAAAAGAAAGCGTCCGAGCGAAATTATTCACGAGCTTTTATCAATTTGCGCGAAAAATAATGTGGAACGCGGGGGCCGGCGGCAAACGTTTGAAATATTTTTTTTTTTTGCCTGGTTAATAAACGGGTTGGAGAATTAATTAAAAATTGTGTTTTTTTTTCGGGTAAAGCGCTTCGACGCTAATCCGTAGAGAGCTTTTTTGCGTCGCGTGGAAAGGGTTTAATTTTTTTTTGGGACCGTTTAAATCCTTAAATTTGTTATAAACAATTATTGCCGAGCCTCGCATTTAATTAATAATGGAAGCGAACGCCATACGTTAATCTAAACGCGCGCGCGAGAAAAAGATCTATCGTTTAAGACGAGAATAATCTTGAATTTTCTCGAAGCATTGATGCTGATTCCGAGACACACATATAAGCGCGACCGACTTTCGTAATAAACAGTTTAAAACTAGCACTTTCCACACGTGCACAAAAAAGAACGACGACACTATACTCTATTCTGACGTGGAGAAATGGGTCACTTTACTAACGCCGCACGGAACTCGAAAATAAAACTTTCCCAGACGACATTGAAAAACAACAAAACTATTAATTTTCTAAGGCGCCAAAAATTATAAAAAATCAAAGGTATACCTACAAAAACCACCGACTTTGATACCAAAAGAAAAATCGAGATTTTTCATTAACCTTCCGTGTACAAGGTGGGGTATAAGTAGCGTGAACAATTTTTTTTGTTAAAACGGGACGTTTGGTAATCGAGCTTAAAACCGAGTGTGCGCATTCGAGCTCAAAGTGGCACATTCCGATCTCGGGAAAATGAAGCGCGCCGCTCCGCGTCGCGCTTCATTTGCTTCCCTCGCTCGGAAATGTGCCACTTCTCGCTCGAATGCGCACATCTTCGTATTTATTGTATTAATATATTTTCAAAACAGCGTGTAGTATAAAACCTTTTCATAGAATAGACCTTTTAAGCAGCAATAACACGGAACCGCACCCGTCCTTAATCCTCTCTCAGGTAGCGTAATTCTTAGAAAAGTTGTAAAATTTCACTTCGAGTCATCGACCTATTTACTAATGGAAACTTGAATTTAAAGAATTGTAAAACGCTTGGACTTATCAAATAATTCGATTTATTGAAATTCGAGGTATTAACAGAAAAATATTAACGTCGAGATAGGCAAATCTTAGGGAAACGGGTTGGAGTTCGAGCTATCAAAAATTCGACTTATCGGCGTTCGACTGTATATTGTTTAAACTAATGCCGGGCTGTGAAATTTTAGGTCGAAATATTGAACTTAAATGTATAAGGCATATAACTAAAAAAAAAATCGATAATCGTACAGAGAAGTCATTAAAATTTTCATTTGTTTATTTAAATGTTAATAAAAAGTATGATAATAAACAAATGAAATTGTTTTCAATTTTTTTTTATGAAATTATAAATATATTACTATAAGCTCTGAAAATTTCGTTAAGTTATCTCCAACAGCTTTTTCACAATTAATTTTTTAATTAACCCCTTGACATACAAAAAAACCGAATTTGATGAGTCCGAAAAAAACTATTAATTTGGCTCAACTTAACTGTTATCAGCATACACAAATAACATAAAATAAATAATTAATAGTTTTAAAATATTTTGAAATATGTAGAGCAGTGTTTCCCAATCTTTTTTTAACATTCCTCACCTAAGTCATTCTAAAATTTTGATGCATATCATATATAACATATAAATATTTTTTTATATTTAAAAATTGAATTATTCCATAAATGAAGCCTAATTACAACTTGTTCAAGACACAAGATTTAGGTTTTAGCAAGAAATCACTAGGAAATTATTAAGAAAAAAAAACAATAAGTAAATTTTAAAAACATAAACTAAAAAATATTTTTATATCGATAGCTCGAATTTTTGATAACGCGAATTATTTTTAGTTTCTCTTCAACTTCGACCTATCGAGGTTTTACTGTATTGAATTTTATAAATTTAATATTTCTGAACAATTAAGATAATTTATTTATTGAGTTTTCTCCAATATTAATTTTATTTGCGTAAATTAATGATCTTCAAAGTTTTTTGAAAAACCACAAATTCTATATTTACTCTATTTGAGTTTTCTGAAAACACAATAATTTTTTCATCAAAATTTCCTTTTAAATTTACCGAATAAAGTTTTGTTTTATTCAATTTGTGTTATACAAAAAAAAATGATAATTAAAAATTTCTAAAGTTCTTAAATATAATTTAAAAATTTTCCAAGTTATTAATTTATTTAATTTGAGTTGTCTAAAAACTTAAAATAATTTATTCTTCGAGGTAACTTTAATAATTTTTCTAAATGTTTAAAACTGAATTTCATTCTATGTAAAAAAAAACCGGTGCATGTACTTATGTACGCACGTTAGAAGTAATACTTTTTTGACGCGACTAAATTAAATATAACAACGCGTTATGTTGCGCTTGTGTATAGCTAGACCAGTGGTTATCAAACTATATGTTACTGCGCATATGTCGTTTTATTTGAATAAATTTCTATTTCCTTTTTAAATCCAAAAAGTAATTTAAACAAATTGAATAAATACGAAGATGTGCGCGTTCGAGCGAAAAGTGGCACATTTTCGAGCGAGGGAAGCAAATGAAGCGCGACGCGGAGCGGCGCGCTTCATTTTCCCGAGATCGGAAATGTGCCACTTTGAGCTCGAATGCGCACACTCGGCTTTAAGCACACTTTACAAGAATTAATTTACTCTCTGACAATTCGCAATTCAATATTACAGAATTATATTAATAACAAAATTCCCAAATCGACAATTTTGTGCTTTTTAACCAAATTATTTTTGAAAACAAACTTTTTTGGGAACATAAAATTGAATACAGTTCTTGACGTCTTAGAGACGTCAAAATCTGCAATGACACCCTAAACGATTGACGTCTCTTAGACGTCATTGTATGTCAAAGGGTTAAAAGTAGAGAAAATTTTCATTGTAAAAAAAAATGTTAAATTCAAAATTTTCAAAAACTTTTTTAAGGGATGATTATTAGTAATAACTACATTCGAAAAATATATTTGAACAAGTATTCTATGATCAAGTGGAAAATGAGGGGTCCACTTGACGTGGTTTGACACACTGTGACGAAACTATTAATTTTCCAAGCCGCCGAAAATTATAAAAAAATCAAAAGTAGACCTACGAAAACAAAAGGAAAATCGATTTTTTCATTAAGACGCTTTAAGTTATTTTCGAAAAGGAAAAAACCAATCAAAATGAATCCAAGATTAATAAAAACGAGCCGAAAATCGTAGTTCGAGTCTCGAATTCATCAGTTTCGCGTCCGACGCAGAACTGCAATAGGAAACTGGAGCATTTTCCAAAGGAAAAACGTTTCACACGTGAATGGCATTGTTGGAGTATTTACTTTCGCGCACAATGCCACTTAATTTGTTGTGATGAAGACAGGAGGATCGCACAATGGTTCGGTACACATGTCATCTCCCAGAGCTTCGCAGATCCGCAACTGACAGTGTAACACAAGAAGAACCGAACGGGGGGGCTTGGGGGCGAAAACCCTCTATCCAAACACAAGCTGGAAGTGCACTGACGCGCACGCCAGATTTGAAAAGCCAGTGCACTTCTTAACGCAGATCTGCTTCCCATTTTCCGTCGGCTTTTCGCCTTACGTCTCTCCGACCCCATTGCGCGAAGCGAATTAATTAGAGAGAAAAGGAGCGCCCCGTGAAGAAGTTTTACGGCGCCCAAGCGTTCGGATTCGTGGGAATCGCTCGAGCTGTGCGGGCACTTCTCTCCCGTTCCGCCAGATTGTCGGCACGAAACGAGCTTTTCGCATGCAATTTCGGCAACTTCGCAATTTTGACTGGTCGTCCGCGAGAGAAGAGGAAAAAAAAAACGTGTTTGCGCTTAAGCCCTCGATTTGGGGGGTTAAATGCGCTCTCGTTGTCGAATTTAAAAATTCCGCCCCCTTTAAAATCGAGAACGATCCAAATCGCCACTGTATCCGATTCGAAGCGCCCACCCGGCAGCAATCTGTTGTTAATACCCTTATGCACTACCCCATTTGCATTCGAGGGTTGCAAATCTACTGCAACTTTATTGTTAAAACTTATTCTACTTCATTATTGTTAAACGCCACCCCGCATTAGGAGTACTCTATTTAATTTCCTCTGACGTAATCCTAAAAGAAATACTTGGTAATCTTTGTACCTCGCAGAACACGGTTTTTTTACATTTTAAATTTCAAATCGTGACCAATCAGAATACATATAGACACTTATTTTTGATATAAATCAAAATTGTTTAATTATATGCGTAACTATGGTTACGCTCCAAATAAGCCTACGAAAGAGCCGATTTTAAAACGCTTTATACAAATCGAAATCAAAGTTTTCCACAAAAAATAATCATAGTACCGAGTAAAAATTGAATTAATTCTGTTACTCAACGAATGGCACCTTTAACTTTTGCGCTGGTTCGATTTACTGCAACTGTAGCGAACTAATGTTTTATAACTTCATGTTAACAATGTCGTGTAGTGCCATCTATTGTTGAGTAGCTATACCTTAATGTTCTAGGGGTAAACAGTACAGATTGTTGGCCAGTAGACAATGATTGGCCATATTTAAAAATATTTAATAATAAATCTATATTTCCTAATATATAATTTCTAATAAATGGTTCGTTTTTTTTGTTAATTTATTATATCTTATTTTAATTAGAAAATATTGGCCGATCACTGTAAATTCACTAGTCAATTACTATATTTATATGGCCAATAACTATGTCGTTTAATAAAAGGGCCAATCACTGTACTGTTTACCCCTATGAGGTGGCGTTAGAAGAAAAATCATTTTTTTGTGTGAAAAATGCAAAATGTCATCCAAATCGTCAGAGCCGTTTCCGAGAAACCAATATATGTACAAAAATGAATAATTTTCTTGTTATTTTTTATTTCCTCTATGCACTAACTAATTCGAGGTTCGACTGTATTTAAAACAAAACCCTGTGCGTATACTTAGGTACGCGCGTTAGAAGTAATACTTCTTTGGCGTAACTCAATTAAATATAACCACGTTTAAGGCAAAATATAATTATAAAAAAAAAATACACCGTTTCGTCCATTTAACGAAAATTAATTTGGCAGCAATTTTTTATACCTAAACTCTTTCCTATTTGATTTCCATTTTCTAATTTTAATTGAAACGCTCGAAATATGTCTCGTAGAGCTTTCGTCGCCAACCAACCCTATCGAAGTAGGTTAAATATTAATATCTAATTTATAAGCATAAAAGAGTGAAGCTCGTTTCTTCGTAATGGAAAACTCAAACATGAACTTCTTGTTAATATATTTCGTGCTGGAAGCTGCGAGAACAAATTTCAATTAACCGTGTGATCCTACGTTAAGATTTTCTATTAAAACTTAGTACATGAGATTAGCTGAGTATTTGCTCGATTCTAAGACGCGTTGTTGACACATCGTTAACTTACTTATTGCGGAAGGAGGAAGGACATCGAAATTAGCCCTTAAAATCGACACATACGCGCCGACACTCATTTTCTTCCTATTTACCTTGCCCGAATTGCCCATTTCCAAATTACAAGCGCAGTTTTCCTCCGAGACCTCGTCAATTTTTCGCTCGATCGACTGTTTATTAACATTTTAAAATTAATTAAAACTTGAAGCCCTTTAAGGACTTTAATATTTATTTCCGAAATGGCGTTTTGAATAAACGATAAGCGGACATCAATTTCAAAATACTATATCGAATTTTCGTGTATGATTTAATTATTTATCTTTCGGGCTCGTGCGATTTTAATTTTTGAAGTTATACTTCTTTCGGCGCGCTGGGAGTAAAATTTTAGGAGGCAATGGAAGTTGCGCGCGCATACGTAAATGTCGATATTCTATTCGGATAGAGTTGTAGCGTTTATTTTCCCATCTACCGCGTAAATCGGAAAATAGGCGTGCTGCGGGGAGGCGGCAAGATTTGTTTTTTTTTTAAAGGCGAAGTAACATAGTTTGGAAACCCCTATCCCAACGCAAGCCAACAATTTATTTTAATCTCATCTTAAAAACATTTTTCTTTTCCAATTTAGATTGTCGTGGTTTGGAACCCACGTAGAACTGTAGGTCACTTGTATCTTCGAAGCGCTACGCATTCGCAACAAAAATTCAAGCGCGAATCAGTGATGCCGATTGCGAATTTCAAACTGACAAATAATTTGGCAAGTCGCATTCTTGCAAAAAAGCGAATTTGTGTTTTTTTTACTTAAATATATCATTGAAAAATGGAAATTCGAAAGCGTCCAAGAGTCTAAATTGTAATTTTGAGTAAATTAATAAACGCAAAACGAATTATGATAACAATGATGTACACTGCGCCATTTATTATCGGTTGTATTGTACAAAAACATTAAAAATCTACCTTGACTATTTCATATAAACGTCAATTTTGCCAAAATTAGTTTTTTGGCATATAGGGCACTGTCAAACTTCAAAGATTTTTTCCAAATTTTTATGTCACATTTTAAAAGGTCTAGGCTCAAAAAACCTGAACCTTATCATAAATTTAATTCTTTTTTTTTTTGAAAAATATGATGTGATTGAAACCTTTTACTCCTATTATTTTTCTTTCCCAACCAAACTCCGAAAAACCGCATACTTATTCAAAATAAAAAATCCTTTGTTCGGCCGCGTGTAATTAAGAGAGAAAATTTAGATTTTGCGGACCGACGTTACGAGAAGGCGGTTAGGGGGAGCCGCCCCCATCGGATCATTAGGAGGATTTTAGAGGCCTTCGTAACCCGATTCTTCGCGGGGTCAGAACATACAGACAGGCAATCGGAGACGCTCTTGTTTACACAGATTGTTGTTTGTTGTGGGACTTGGGTTTGCCGAACACTCGAGTGGGATGGAAGGATGGGTTCTTCTGTTACTGACACGCCGACACCCGACACTATTGTTGTTTTTAGCTTAAAAACCGTACAAACTACAAGCTCAGATGGGAAACAAACTCTTTTTCTCGTTCTCCTTTCTTTTCTTTTTTTCTTTTTTTCGTCTTTTCCTTGACTCCTTTAGTTTCGTGCGTCCCGACAGCGCGTCGCACTTCATTCTCGTTCGATAAGTGACCAAAAGTTGCTCGAAATGTTTGCTCAAGTTTTATGAATATTTGAAGACGAGTAGCGTTTTGTAATTAGTCGTCCTTTTAGGAGGAAGGCGAATGACCGATTACGGCAGTTCTTATAACAAAACAGAATAAACGCAAACATACGTATTTCTGTGAACACTTAAGCCTTTCAAGTACCAAAAAAAAAACAACAGACCCCCGGTTCAACTTAGCGCTCCTTCTTAAGCGTTCCACTGAAAGTACCGGCGCTTTTACAATTTCAAAGTCATTTGCATAAGTTACGAGCCCGAACGTGTGTTCGTCTCCAAAATCCGACAAATGAAGAGGAAATGCTCGAAAATAGACTTTGGTGGAGAATTAAACATCTTACAAAGATGTTTGGACTGAATTAATATAAATAACGTCGCCATTTTAGATGCGTTACTATGGCAAGGAAAAGTGAGTGCGTGGAGGCAGCGCGCGGCAGAAGATAAACTTCTTGCTTATTAGGTAGAGGAACCTGTTGTACCTTGTTCCCTTTGTACCTAGGGCAACTTTATTTTTTTTAATATTTGCGCGCTTTCGTGACCCACAATTTTCGATTTTTCAAATGACACATTGACAGACATTAATGTGAAGTTAGCAGCAGCTGGCCAATGTATTTTGTTCATGTATGAGATCAATTGAAATTTTTAATCGAAAAAAAGTAAGTTTTTTTGTATTCTTTTTGCTTAAATATCTTATTGATTTTTATTACCTAATAACAAATGACTCATTGCAATAGAAAGATTAGGGAAGAGGGGGGCACCTTTGAACACTTTTTACTAATTTATTCATTGCTCTTAATGTAATAAACGAAAAAAATATGTTTTATGTCTTAATCAATACATTGATCACTCTACTTCATAATACACCTTGATTAATTAAAAAAAAAAGGCCTTAATCAAAGCTATATTATTAATTTAAAAATAGGTCAGTTTGTTCAAAGGTGCCCCCTCTTAGGGGGCACCTTTGAACAGGTCTGGGGCAGGTTTGAACAATATATAAAAGCACTACATAAATTATTATTATTTCACTCATAAATTATATTATTGCTCTTATTTTTCAAAGTTAAATCTTCCATTTATTAGTTTAATTAAAATTTATAAAATCTTTGAAATAATGATAAATTAACAAAGTTACTATATAACGATTAAATCTTTAACATTAATAACTTTACTCAAATATAATTAAATAAATCTAGCTCACGAGACTTATTTTATGACGATGAACGTTAGACTTAGTTTTTTCTTAGGTACAGTCAAACCAAGAAGTAATCAACACCCTATAAACAGACCTACACTAAACGTACTATTCCAGGAGACAAAATCTGGCGCTGCATGATTAAAAAACAATTCATTGGCACTGCTTGTCCGTTTTTTTTTATAATTTCTAACCATGATTGACCTTGAAATTAAAAATATACTTAATAACCACGTAATACAGATCGCATATTTTTTTTAGAAACAATTTAAAAGTTAGAAAAATTTATAAGAATTAAAATTAATTCGGTTTATAAGTATTCAAACGTGCCCCTCGTTTCTTGTTCAAAGCTGCCCCAATAACATATTTGAGATAGTTAATTTATTTAAACTAATTAATAATCAATAACAATGCAATTTTTTATTGTAATGAGATGGTGAAAGATATAAAGATTAGATGACCCTTCGTGTATTAATAAATTTTTTGTTATTTTACCTGTAAGATGCTTACATCCAAAAAATAAATATTTTAGAATTGTAGCGTAAATTCGATTATTAATTGTAAATTAGGTTTAACAACAAATAAAACATCTGTTGATGGATACTAGTTGCCAGCCGTGCTGCCACCTTAAATTTAAATTTCGCGGTTGGAAAAATGTTTTATTCAATTTTTAATTAACGGTGTTCAAAGCTGCCCCCCTCTCCCCTATTTATTAATATTTGCAAAGTAGTGGTCTGATTTTGGCACAGCATAATCTTCAATTTTATTTTTGAGTTTAAACATTAAGGGTCAGTGTGTTGTACCTCGGTCACTGTCAATAAGTTGTACCTTGGCCCTAAGATCAACGTGCAATAGATAAAAATTTAGATATACCTTTGTTATAAATTGTTATTTTTTATTTTGCTTCAGATAATATGCCTGGCAAGTCTAACGAAAAATTTAAATTTTTGTAAAGTTAACCATTAAGGATGTGAAATTTTGGTATACGAGAAAAGTTTTGTTAATTTATGAAACAATTTTAGTGTCATCTCAAAGAAGAACATTAGTAGTTCTTATAATCCAAAAATAAATATATAGTTTTCATAGTACAATGGGTTTTATTTTGCTTAATGTGAATAGAGCCAAGGTACATCAGCTCTGTTGTACCTAGGCCATAGATCCACTAATTTTGAAATCTTATAGCAATTTGAGTAAACGGTTGGTAATGCTTTCAAATATTTTATGATGAATGCCTCACTACGATACAATTCATTGTATCAACAAATTGTTATATATACAATTTAAAAAAAATTACAAGTGAATAAAGTGCCAAGGTACAACAGGTTTCCATACTTCTTTGTCGTGACCAAATTAAATATACCCACGTGTAAAAATTAATATAAATAAATTCAATAAATACAAAGATGTGCGCATTCGAGCGAAAAGTGGCACATTTCCGAGCGAGGGAAGCAAATGAAGCGCGACGCGGAGCGGCGCGCTTCATTTTCCCGAGATCGGAATGTGCCACTTTGAGCTCGAATGTGCACACTCGGTTTTAAGCATGATTGACAATAATTAATTTACTTTCTAAAAAAATTAAAAATATAGGACCTTGTGCACATTTGAGCGAAAATTGGCACATTTTGCCGGGATCGAAATGTGCCACTTTGAGCTCGAACATGCACACTCGGTTTTAAGCACGATTCACAATAATTAATTTACTCTGTAAAAAATAAATTAAAAATACAGGACCATGTTGTGCACATTTGAGCGAAAATTGGCACATTCTGCCGAGATCGAAATGTGCCACTTTGAGCTCGGATGCGCACACTCGGCTTTAAGCGCGATTCACAATTATTTAATTTACTTTTCAAAAATGAATTAAAAATCACCGGACCGTATTGTGCACATTCAGCGAGAAGTGGCACATTTTCCCGACATCGAAATGTGCCACTTCGAACTCCAACGTGCCCTCTCGACTTTAAGCACGATTCACAACGGTCACTATATTTTTCAAAATTATAATTAACGAATTTCGCCAGTTCACAATTTTTTGATTTTCGTCAGCTTCGATTTCCCGAATCGACCAGAAAGTTGGTCGATTGCTCCAAATGAAAATCTGCCACATTTTCGTACCAAAAAAAAAAATTGTTTTTGTGTAACAAAGAGCTAGAAAATAATGATCTTAAGGAGGTGGAGATTGAATCTCATTTCTAAGTGGTTGAAATGGCATAGAGCCACTCAGCATCGCGAGGGTGGGCCGTGCGATCGTTATCACAGGGGGGAAACGATAATCAGCTGTGCACATGACACATCTGATGCGATTATCTCGGCATGTGCGAGAAGTCCCATCGCCACACACACACACACACACGTTCCAACAAAATACCAGGCCATAAGTTCTACTTTATCAGATTAGACTCCTGTCGTAATCGCCCCCTTCTTCAGGACTTTGATTAATCAAAAACTAAGTCAAAAAAAAAAATCGTTTTTTTTTTCTGGTAACGCTCCAAAAGCGCACGGGGAGCCCTTTCTTCCAAAGCAAAACACCAAATCGGGTAATCTAAGATTTGTGTGCTGTTTTGAATACATGCATAAGGGCGGGCGGGGGCGCGGACGAAGAGAAGAGCCTCACCGCAGGCAATCTACTAATGGGTGCCAACTGTGATCCTCGCTATGAATTCGATTAAGCGACGACCAGCACCGAGACGCATCCATTCATCACAATTACGTGTGGACTACGACTCCGATGCCGACGCCTGTTCTCATCATACGAGGCGACAGGCAAGCAGGAGGACCGACACGGGAACACTTTTTCGCACACGGGTTTTCGTGTGTGTGTGTGTGTGTTGGCCCAACGAATTTATTACGGACGGGTTGCACTTCCCGCAAAAGTTCGCTTAGAACTCTCGGAAGTAGAGTAGTAAATTTTCCCCAAAGTTGAAAGCGTCTGCGGCGGAGGAAACAATCTAAATGAATTTTGCTTCCAATTTAGTTTTTTGAAGTTATACTTCTTTTGGCGCGTTGAGAGTAAAATATGGGCAGCGAACGGTAGTTGCGCGCGCACACCTAGTGAAAATTCGACAGTATGAAGTTAGTCGTCTAATATTGTGAATCATGCTTAAAGCCGAGTGTGCGCATTCGAGCTCAAAGTGGCACATTCCGATCTCGGGAATATGAAGCGCGCCGCTCCGCGTCGCGCTTCATTTGCCTCCCTCGCTCGGAAATGTGCCACTTTTCGCTCGAATGCGCACATCTTTGTCTTTATTACATTTGTGTACATTAACCTTCTCTCTTTCAAATCAAAAAATTTAATTTAGTTTAGTAAATATCGATTTTATGTTCGAAAAACGTGTTTACCATAGCAATGAGTGGAAGGGAGCGAGAAGATACGACAATCACGTCCGTGCGAGTGAGAGAAAACGATTAAATTTATTGAACTGCCTTTTCGTCTAATTTTATGGCCTAAATGATTGTGAATCGTGCTTAAAATCGAGTGTGCACATTCGAGCTCAAAGTGGCACATTCCGATCTCGGGAAAATGAAGCGCGCCGCTCCGCGTCGCGCTTCATTTGCCTCCCTCGCTCGGAAATGTGCCACTTTTCGCTCGAATGCGCACATCCTCGTATTTATTGGATTTTGTATATTAATTCGCCCATGTGGTTATATTTAATTTAGTCACGCCGAAGAAGTAGGACAATCTGTTGTACCCTGGACCTTTTTTCACTCTTTTTTAAATTGCAAATGTAATAATTTGTTGATAAAATGAATTGCATCGTAGTGGGGCACTAATAAAAGGCATTCGTCATAAAATATTTAAAAGCATTACCAACCGTTTACTCAAATTGCTATAAGATTTAAAAATTAGTGGATCTATGGCCTAGGTACAACAGAGCTGATGTACCTTGGCTCTATTCACATTAACCAAAATAAAATCCATTGTTCTACGAAAACTATATATTTATTTTTGGATTATAAGAACTACTAATGTTCTTCTTTGAGATGACACTAAAATTGTTTCAAAAATTAACAAAACTTTTCTCGTAGGGACAGTTGGGGTACAATGGAACGAAAAAGTTATTTCGAATTTTAGAAAAATCTGTGTTTTATATTTTATAATTTCTGCTTAAAACAATTAAGAACAGACCTAAAACTCTTGATTGAACACAAAAAAGAGATTAAAAATTAATCTTGAACCTAAAATATTTACGTGTTTATAAAAAACTTTTTTTGTTCCATTGTGCCCCAGGTCTGGGGTACAATGGAACATGGCCAATAAATCGCGTAAGATCATAAAGTATATTAAAATAAATTATTAACCTATGAAATACTTCCTTAACACTCTTGTTTGCTAAGCATGAACTTGGCTACAACAATTTTATATCTATAATTGACACTATTGCCATGTCAGGTTTTAGAGGAAAGTAAACGCCTCTCACATATTAGTCTCACTATGCAGATCCCTATTACTTTTTCTCATATGCTCTCTAACCAATATGACTTTAAAAACTGCAACAAAAAACCAATAAAGTAAATGAGGTTTTATGTTGCAGTGTTCTATTGTGTCGCGTTCCAAGGTGCCCCATAACGTTTCAAAAGTTTCAAACGCGAATTTTAAAAACTTGGTAATGATTTCCATTTTATATTCTACTGTATTAAATAGTCAAAATGATTAAAATTTATGTAAAAAAATATCACACACCTTACTAGTATACTTTTTCAGTAAAAACAATAGTTTTTGGGTAAGAAAATGTAACTTTTTACTAATGAAAACTATTGTTTTCTTCTCAGAACTTTGTTGTTGCAGAGCGGCCTAATTTCACTTCATTCCCGTGTGGATAGTTGGGCACTGTAATTGCTCAAAACAGAAACCCGCGAATTCGTTTGGTATTTGAATATTAATCGTCGTTGTTCCATTGTACCCCAACTGTCCCTATACTAAAATTTCGCATAATTAATGGTTAACTTTGCAAAAATTTAAATTTTTTGTTTGGCTTGCGAGGCATATTGTCTGATGCAAAATAAAAAAAAATAACAATTTATAACAAAGGTATATCTAAATTTTTATTTATTGCACGTCGATCTTAGGACCAAGGTACAACTTATTGACAGTGACCGAGGTACAACACACCGACGTTTAAACTCAAAAATAAAATTAAAGATTATGCTGTGCCAAAATCAGACCACTACTATGCAAACATTAATAAATAATCTTTCTATTACGATGAGTCATTTGTTATTAGGTAATAAAAATCAATAAGATATTTAAGTAAAAAAAATATAAAGACTTACTTTTTTGGATTAAAAATTTCAATTGTTCTCATACATTAAAAGTACATTGGCCAGCTGCTGCTAACTTCACGTTAATGTCTGTCAATGTGGCATTTGAAATATCGAAATTTGTGGGTCACCAAAAGCCAGCCCGCAAATATTAAAAAAAATAAACTTGCCCTAGGTACAAAGGGACCAAGGTACAACAGGTTCCCCCTATAACTTCTAACGCGCGCTGAAAAGTACAGTCATCGATTTTATATATTTTTTTTTTATAAATATATTAATGTTTGATTTTTTTTCAGTTTCTCGGTGTGCGTGGGAGTTGTGGATCAGCTGTCAAAATGTTGCCTTTCGGTCCGAAGTCCCGTCCACGATATGCCAGCGGCGTGCGCCTTCCTTTTAAGTGCTTTAGAATTTTTGGCGGCCCTCGCCGACCATTGTCCCGAAGAAGCCGACCCTACGCATTTGGTAAGACTTAATTTTTTGGTTTATTTACAGGCGAACCTCGATTAAGTTGAGGGGGTACCCAAAATACGACCAGTTATCGAAAATTAAAAATAATAGGTTTGCAACTTCAAATTGGAATTAATTAATTAAAAATAACGGGAATGTGGTACCGCAATTAATTCTTTGTTTAAAAAATGCTCCGCGAGGGAGCGGGGTTACATGCGAAAAGTGGCAGTTTGTTTTAGTGTTTCTTTTACATTAAATTTTGATTGAAGAAACTGGTAATTTTCTTTAAACTGTTGGTATCAACATTCAAATAACACGAAATCAATTTCTCTGCAAGATGGCCGCCTTGGTACTTTTACCATGGCAACGACTTTTTGCACATTTATTAATTCCAAATTACTTTGTAATTGTGTGCAGATTGCTACAATTTATAATAATTTTATTAATACCAAAAAAACCCCAAGTGATCGGGTATTGGGTCCTGATCGGGCATTGGATGGGGCTTACCTTACTTGCACTAAATTTGTATATTTTTTTAATTGGCAGAGGAAAATGTAAATGTGGCAAAAGCAACGAAACGAAGATGTGCGCATTCGAGCGAAAAGTGGCACATTGCCGAGCGAGGGAGGCAAATGAAGCGCGACGCGGAGCGGCGCGCTTTATTTTCCGAGATCGGAATGTGCCACTTTGAGCTCGAATGTGCACACTCGGCTTTAAGCACCATTCACAATAATTAAATTATTGTTTAATTATGTGCAGATTCCTACAAATTTATAATAATTTTATTAATGCGAAAAATACTCCCAAGTGATCGGGTATTGGGTCCTGATCGGGCATTGGATGGGGCTTACCTTACTTGCACTGAATTTGTATATTTTTTTAATTGGCAGAGGAAAAAGTAAATGTGGACAAAAGCAACGAAACGAAGATGTGCGCATTCGAGCGAAAAGTGGCACATTGCCGAGCGAGGGAGGCAAATGAAGCGCGACGCGGAGCGGCGCGCTTCATTTTCCCGAGATCGGAATGTGCCACTTTGAGCTCGAATGTGCACACTCGGCTTTAAGCACCATTCACAATAATTAAATTACTTTTTAATTATGTGCAGATTGCTACACTTTATAATAATTTTATGAATCCTAAAAAAACCCCAAGTGATCGGGTATTGGGTCCTGATCGGGCATTGGGGTCTCTTACCTTACGTGCACTAAATTTATATATATTTTTTAATTAATAGAGGGAAGATTAGATGGCGGAAATGCAACGAAACGAAGATGTGCGCATTCGAGCGAAAAGTGGCACATTCCGAGCGAGGGAGGCAAATGAAGCGCGACGCGGAGCGGCGCGCTTCATTTTCCCGAGATCGGAATGTACCACTTTGAGCTCGAATGTGCACACTCGACTTTAAGCACCATTCACAACAATTAAATTGCTTTTTAATTATGTGCACATTGCTACAATTTATAATAATTTTATCAAAACGAAAAATACCGCAAATTCTTGTTTTTAATTAATAACCCAAAAATTTTCGTCAACCATTCTCAATGCACCCTTGATTCTTGCTTAAAATGCACGACATTCAATTTTTTTTTAATTAATAAATAAAATTGTAGGTTGCGACTTTGCACGGGACCGAACTGATGGGGGCCGTGTCGATGCTCTACGGCTCCCTTTTGCCCCCGGAGTCGGCGACGAGGACCGAGGGGCAGCCGCCTCCAACGATACCGTTTCCGTGTCTTAACCTCGCGATGGCCACCTTTAAGCTTTTGCGGCGGATCGCCGAACTGGACTTGAAGAAGTTTCAAGTGAGTAAAGTTGGTTATTTATTTAATTTTCTTTTTTTTGGAAGTCGATTAATTGGCTTGCGGAACAGCAATGCATACATTGGCACAATGATAAACAAACATATCGCTCAATGTACACAAAGAACGCCCCAGAGATTGTGCCGAAATTAACTCGGAGTTCTCGTATAAAGCCAATTTCCAACTGGAAGCAAAATGATTCAATTAAAACGTAGCGGACGATGTAAATATAGTTAGAGGTCTATCTGTAAATAGGGGAAGCTAACTTAAATTGATACACACCCCCCCGTCCAGCTACGTTCTTTGAACTCTGCCCGTAAATTAGTATGGCATCCTGCAATATTAGACAAAAGAGAAGTTTGCTTTTGCAGGAAGCTTCCATCAGCGTTTTTAGCCCCTTAGTTGGAACCTATTATGCGTTTTTTTTGCTGCAAAAATCGAAGGTAACTAAAGCGCCGGGCTCGGTTAGGGGTGGTTTCCTATTTTTCGAATGGATTTTTACAGGTTTCTTTAAAGAAAGAAGTTACAAGATTTTTTAAAGATTTTTTTACTTTAGGGGTGTAGCTATAATTTACGTAATTTAAAAAAAAGGCACTACACAAAATGTTTGAAGTGTTATTTATTGTATGATTTCACCCCTAAATAAAATAACACGATAATTTGTTAAATGTCAAAAAATTTAAGCACAACATCGAAACAAAGTTGTTTATTTGTGAAGGAGTTAAAATACGATTAAAAACTCTTCAAAACTCATTTTTTGGGACCTTTTTACATTAGGGTAGATTTTATTAATTTTGATATTTCATCCCCAAATAAAATAGCACAAGATTTGCTTAAATGCCTGATGAAAATGTAAGCACAAAATCGAAATAAAGTTGTATTTTTGTTAGGCGTTAAAATATGATTAAAAATTTTTAAAATCAATTTTTTGGGATCTTTTTACATAAGGGTAGAGGTAATTTATGTTATAATTTTATCCCTAAATAAAATAACACAAGATTTGCTTAAATGTCTGATGAAAATTTAAGCACAAAACTGAAAAAAAATCGTATCTTTGTTAGGAATTAAAATACAATTAAAAATTATTTAAAATCTGGTTTCTGAAACCTTTTATATAAGGGTAGATATAATTTACTTCACAATTCCACCCCGATTAAAATACCACATAGTTTTCTTAAATGTTTTGTAAAACTTTGAGTGCAAAAGCAGAAAAATATGCGTAACTTTATTAGATGTCAAAATATAATTGAAAACTATTTAAAATCAACTTTTGGGGCATTTTTACATAAGGGTAGATATAATTAATTAAAAGATTTTATTCCCATATAAAATAACACAAGATTTGCTTAAATGCCTGATGAAAATTTAAGCTCAAAACTGAAAAAAAATCGTATCTTTGTTAGGAATTAAAATAGAATAAAAAATTATTTAAAATCTGATTTTGAAAAGTTTTTACATAAGGGTAGATATAAGTTACTTCACAATTCCGCCCCCGATTAAAATACCATATATTCTTCTTAAATGTTTTGTAAAACTTTGAGTGCAAAAGCAGAAAAATATCCGTAACTTTATTAGATGTCAAAATATAATTGAAAACTATTTAAAATCAACTTTTTGGGACATTTTTACATACGGGTAGATGTAATTTAATTTCTAATTTTACCCTAAATAAAATAACACAAGGTTTCCTTAAATAATTGATGAAAATTTAAGCACAAAATTGAAAAAAAATCGTATCTTTGTTAGGGAGTTAAAATACAATTAAAAATTATTTAAAATCTTGTTTCTGAAACGTTTTTACATCAGGGTGGATATAATTTACTTCGCAATTCCGTCCCCTATTAAAATACCACATAGTTTTCAAAATGTTCTGTCAAACTTTGAGTGCAAAAGCAGAAAAATATCCGTAATTTTATTATATGTCAAAAAATAATTGAAAACTGTTTAAAATCAACTTTTTGGGACATTTTTACATAAGGGTAGATGTAATTTAGTTTATAATTGCATCCCCAAATAAAATAACACAAGATTTGCTTAAATGCATGCCAAAAATTTAAGAACAACATTGAAATAAAATCGTATCTTTGTTAAGAATTAAAATTTCATTCAAAATCATTTGAAATCAACTTTTTGGGACCTTTTTACTCAAGGGTGGATATAATTTATTTTAAAATTTTATTCCTAAAAAAAATAACACGAGACTTCTCTAAACATATACGAAAAATTGAACCACAAAATTAAAATAAAATCCTGTTTTTGTTAGAATTTTTTTAAGACTTTTTTTACGTAGGCATAGCTATTATTGATTTTCTAATTTCACCCTTAAATAAAATAACACAAGATTTCGTTAAATGTTTCGTACAATTTATAACACAAAACTGAAAAAAACCCGTATCTTTATGAGGAGTTCAATTACCATTGAAAATTGTTTAAAATCAACTTTTTTGAATTTTTCTACATAAGGGTGGATACAAATTATTTTAAAATTTCACCCTTAAATAAAATAACACAAGATTTCTCTAAATGTACACGAAAAATTGAAGCACAAAATTAAAATAAAATCCTATTTTTGTTAAAAGTTTTTTTTGGGAGTTTTTTCGCGTAAGCTTAGTATTATTGTTTTTTTAATTTCACCCTCAAATAAAATAACACAAAAATTCGTTAAATGTTTCGTACAATTTTTAGCACAAAACTGAAACAAACTGCTAACTTTATGATGAGTTAAATTACCATTGAAAACTCTTCAAAATAAACTTTTTGGGACTTTCTACATAAGGGTGGTTGTAAGTTATGTTAAAATTCTAACCCTAAATAAAGTAACATATAATTTTATTTTATCATTTCGAAGAATGAAAAATAAAGTAGACAAATCAAAGAAATGCGAAGATGTGCGCATTCGAGCGAAAAGTGGCACATTTCCCCGAGATCGGAATGTGCCACTTTGAGCTCGAATGTGCACACTCGGTTTTGAGCACGATGCAAAATAATTAATTTACTTTCTAAATAATTTTATGTACAAATTACAAGACTGCATTTAGCAGTTAATTTCAATTTTTAATTTATTGCACTAAATTTAATTAAAAAAACAAAAATAAACAATTCCAATCAATGATGGATATGTGCGTATTCGAAAAAATCAGTTAAGAAATTTTAATTGTTCTCTCTCGCTCACACTTATAAGATTATCGTATCTTTTCGCTTTCTCCCACTCATTGCTATAGTAAAAATACGTTTTTAAACATAAAATTGATATTGATTAAAGTACATTTAAATTTTTCATTGGAAATAGCGAAAGATAAACTACACAAATTTAATAAACACGAGGATGTGCGCATTCGAGCGAAAAGTGGCACATTTCCGAGCGAGGGAGGCAAATGAAGCGCGACGCGGAGCGGCGCGCTTAATTTTCCCGAGATCGGAATGTGCCACTTTGAGCTCGAATGTGCACACTCGGCTTTAAGCTAGGATTCACAATTAATTATTACATTTTCTAAAAATTTATAAAAAAAAATCGAAAACTTTAATTGTGTTCTTACTTCATTTCCCGATATCGAAATGTGCCACCACGAACTCAAAAATACGCACACTCGATTTTAAGCACGTTTACAATAATTAATTTTCTTCCCAAAAATGACTTAAAACCCACAAGATCGGGTTGTGCACATTCGAGGAAAAAGTGGCACATTTTTAGAAACCAAAATGTGCCACTTCGAACTCAAATTTGCACATTCGACGTCAAATACGATTTACAATTAATTAATTTACGTTCCAAAAATGACTTAAAAGTCACAAGATCGTGTTGGGCACATTCGAGGAAAAAGTGGCACATTTTTCGAAACCAAAATGCGCCACTTCGAACTCGAATGTGCGCACTCGATTTTAAAAACGATTTACAATTAATTTACTTTCCAAAAATTAATTAAAAATTACAGGACCGTATTGTACAGATCCGAAGAAGAAGTGGCACATTTTCGCGAAATCAAAATGTGCCACTTCAAAGTGGAATGTGCACGATTCGCAATTAATTAAATCATATTTATTTTTGAGAACACGAACACTACAATTTTTAAAATTGCCCAGTTTTGATCGAAGATTTCCCTTAAACAATATTTGAATCCAAAAAAATCATCGTAAACGTTAAATTTTAATTGTTTTCTCTCACACTTATAAGATTATCGTATCTTCTGCGAAAGATAAACTACACAAATTTAATAAACACGAGGATGTGCGCATTCGAGCGAAAAGTGGCACATTTCCGAGCGAGGGAGGCAAATGAAGCGCGACGCGGAGCGGCGCGCTTCATTTTCCCGAGATCGGAATGTGCCACTTTGAGCTCGAATGCGCACACTCGGCTTTAAAGCACGATTCACAATAATTAATTTACCATCTTAGATGGCTAACTTCATACGGTCAAATTCCCGTTAGCTGTGCGCGCGCAATTCCATTGCCCCAGCCAAAAGAAGTATAACTTCCTAATCTGCATCAACGTTCTACGTTTTTATTTTGTCTTTCGAGACGATCTGCGGGGGCGGCTCTGCGACGAAAAAAACAACACAATATTAAAAGAAAGACAAATAATCCGGCCGCTCTTGAGGGAAGTCCCGGCGGAGAGGAGTCGCGTGTGCATGCATAAAAGTACACTTTACCTCGTCCTCGGGGACCTTCGCGAGGGAAGCTGGCGGGCGCCGCGCCGAATTTTTCTCACGTGTCTCTCTCTGCGAAACACAACAATACTTAGTTTTTGTATGCTTTTAGGGCGTCCTGGGGGCCGAAGGGATCTCCTTACAATTCCGGCACATCGCCAGCCACCTCATCTGGTGCTGCACCTCGCCGACGGTGCCTAAGACGTCGGCGCCCAACAAGAACAACGTCGCCGCCGTTTTGGAAACGCACCAGCAGCTATTGCACCAAGTCATAAGCGTCACCGGCTATTTTGCCGTCGGGGACCAGGACAATCAGGTATCGCTTAACACCGTCCTCCCTTCTATTTCACGTCTATGAAAAAAAAAAAAGGTTTTATAGAATGACATAAATAAGAAGAAAAAAAAAACTTGTTATAAACTCGAAGGAATTTAAAAATAAGCTCGCTCAAAGAGATAAATAAATTAGAGAACGATCGGCTCGACGGAAAAAAATTAAAAAAAATATAAAATTGTTGGGGGCGGAGGGCGACTTCGCGGACGGGCGTACGCGACGCGCGGTGTAGTAATCTGCACCGGGCGTCTCGGTATCAATTTCGAAAGCACCACGACGCTTCGCGGCGGTATCTTTTTTAGAAGAAATGGGATGACGCAGGCCGTGTCTGGGCCCACATTCCTGAGTTAGAGCCGGTCGCGCCGCCCGCCGTCATTAAGATAGCGAAGGCGCCACCGGGGGCCCCATCTTCGCGGTCTCTGGTCGTGCCGCGCCCTCGTTAACACGGGACGTGCCGATATTATTGGCAACCGAACACGTCCTCTTCGTCACCTTGTTTTTTCTTCTTTTTTTTTTTTGCAATTCTAATCGCGATCGCCGTTGCAAGAATTAATGTTATTGTAGGGGTCGGGTGTTGTGGTAATTTTTTTTTTTTTTTTTTTGAATCGACACAGTTAGGTGCAATAGATTTGGTACGGAGGGACATTTCTGCGAAAATCGGGCGAATTTGAATTTTTTATTATTTCTAGGGATTTTTTTTTGTGGATGAATGGGTTGGTAATATTTTGTTTGAAAGAACGGGATTGGTTTATAAAATATTTTGCGACGTGCTCGATTTTTTACCGCTTTAACCTTAGATTTGGTGAAACTTTTGGAGTTGTTTGTTTTTGAATAAAAAAACGGTTGGTAGTAAAATTCTAACTGCAGAAAATCAAAATCTACACAAGATGGCCGTTTTGGTACTATTGCCATGGTAACGCAACTAATATGGCGGCAACTTTGTTTATACAGTAGACGCCGCTTAATGTGATCACTTTAGGACCTAGTTGAAGTGATTGCATTGACTGAGTTAGCATATGGTCATGTCAATTTTATTGGCCCATCTTGCGCTCCGATAAACGGGCTTTCAGAATTTGAAAAGTTGGTAAAGATCCGTTCACAAATAACCGAGCTACGATTTTTCAAAATGGAAATTTATAAAAAATTTAATTACAAGTCGCACTCTTCAAACCCGTTTTTCTCGAAAATTTCAAATGGCACGCCTATGTTTTTTTAGGGATATTCGAAGCCAAAAATTCTGGTAAATCCGATACTGTATAGTTTTTAAAGATCTGTTCACAAATAACGGCCCTACAATTTTATTAATGCAAAATTTTGTGCTACAAAAACGAACATAAAAATTCAACCCTTAATTACTCGAAAAATTAACATGGCTCCCCATGCCGATTTGGCACGTATCTTATGGCAAAAAGTCTCAGGATTGCGAATCGGGGTCGTTTTTAATGATCGGATCGAAAATGAGGGCGCTACAATCGATTTTGTGAGTCAAAGTGTATTTTTATGTTTTTATGTTTAATTTTCTCGAAAATTTTGGGGTTTGAAGGGGGAGCAGGGAAGAATGGCTTCTTCTATACGCAAAAAATTTAAAGCAAATCCATTACCTAAACTTTTTTTTCAATTCTAGAAATTACAGCATTTTGAAAATTAAAAATTTTATCAAAATTACATTTTTGAGTTTCTAGGCGCGTTTTTATCCCAGACTTAACATTGGACCCTGTCGATTTTTTTAGCAGATCTTACGCTTGCGTAAACGGGCTGTCAAAATCTGAAAAGTTGTTAAAGGTCCGTTCACAAATAATCGAGCTACGATTTTTCAAAGCGGAAATTTCGAAAAAATTCATTACAAGTCTGACTTTTCGAACGCGTTTTTCTCGAAAATTTCAAATCGCACGTCTATGGTTATTTGGGCCTATCCAAAGCCAAAAAGTCTGGCGAATCCAAATCTGTATAGTTTTAGAGATCCGTCCACAAATAACGGCGCTATAATTTTTTTTATTATTATAACCTAACTTTACTTCTGTACTCTTCACCCATAAGTGACTTTTCCAAAATTCCTAACCACACAAATCAAAAATTTAAAAAAAACACGAATATTTCAAATTAAAAAGGTGATATGTACGTGTTAGTGTGCAGGCATACATTATTATTATTACTATTATTAAAAGTTAAAATGTTTCTTTGAAAGTTTCGAAGAAGGGGACGAAGTATTTACCCCCATAGCATCCGAGCTAATTGGAATTTATGAGAAATTTCTCGGAAGGTAATATAAAACTAGTCGTAAAAGCTGGGAGGTGTGTGTGAAGCTCTCTCTGTGCTCTTTTTTTTTTTAAAGGAAATTGAACGTTTTACCGGTCTTTCGGTCGACATTCATACATACACAAACACGCGCGCACACCTTTATTGACGACGACTTTCTTCGGTCGCGCTAGGTGGTAAAATAATTTCCATTATCTAAAAAGAGGCGACGGCGTGAGTGACGTGCTGGACGTCCCGACGCTCGTGAGACCGGAAGTGAAATTAAACGCGCGGTAATGCAAGTCAACGGATGCATACGTTCGTTGTTGTTCATTATATGCCGACATTAGGGTACGGCGCTGCCTCTCTCTCTCTTCATTATGTATTACATAATGCATTAAATAATGTATCGAGCAATCAACGCGCTATCGCCGACAGAAATCTGCTCATTATGTTATTTAAACCATTTTCGATTTATTTATTCATCGCTGATTGCGCGTTTCCGTACGGTTCGATTTCGGTGCCCGACGCCCTTCCTCTTTCGTTGTTTTCTACCGAGATAAGAATTATTTGTTTAATTATTACAGAAATTAATTTGGAACTTGTTGTTTGATACAAAAATCGTTTGCCGAATTTTTGAGGTCGCAAAGTACTCGAAATAGAAATTTGGTGTTACTGGTAAAAGTAGAATGCTGTAGGTTAAAATTAAAAAAATTAATTATTGTGAAGTTGCACATTTTTCCGAGATCGAAATGTGCACAATGCGGTCCTGTAATACTTGATTTTTTTTTTGAAATTAGGTTAATTGTGAATCGTGCTAATAACCGAGTGCGCACATTCGAGCTCGAAGTGGCACATTTCGAGCTCGGGAAAATGTGCCACTTTTCGCTCGATTGTGCCTCTAATTTTTAATTTTGTTTAGAAAGTAAATTAATTGTGAATCGTGCTCACAAGCTTCTTTTCGGCCGAAGTAAACACATTTCCTAAAGAAGGCAGTGAACCCTTAAGGCAGGGGTTCCCAAACTGTGCGTAGGTACGTTCCGCATATACGCACAGGTCGCCTGCACGTGACACACTGAATCTCTTATAATTAAATAAAAATAACAAATAAATTTATTAATATTAATATCTACGAGGGCAATAAATAAATAAATTTTTTAGAAGGGCGTCGCAAAGATTTCAACCTGTAAAGGGAGTCGCAGTATAAAAAAGATTGGGAACCCTTGGCATACGGTATCTCGTTGGTGTATACTTTCACTGACGCGCACGCTTTGACTGTAACATATATACTGGCTGTTTTTATATGCTAATTTGAAAGAGTATAAGTATAGTTTTTACACTCCACATATTTTTAAATACAGTCGAACCTCGATAAGTCGATGTAGAAGGGAAACTAAAAATAATTCGAGTTAAATACTTTCCTGTGTATATATCATATCTATATTTACCATCTTTTATACAAAATAACCAAAATGTATAAACAATTATTAACATTGTTTATTGCTATTAAGTATTTAGGTAATATGGTTATTTACATCTTATTTATTGTTGCTTTGAAAGTAATCTAAAATTCTCATTTGCTTCATTGATCCAAAATGTTGGGTTTCTACAAATTTTTCCAATGATCTCTCGAAACCAGAATATTTTTAGTACGTATACACCAAAACCATTCAATCATAGCTTTCTCCAAGTTGGAAAAAGGACCCTTTTTAGCCGTTTTTTAATTTCCGTTTACACTCCTTGTTGATCGGTAAATAATTTTAGAAAAAGTATTTAATTCTTTTAGATTTTCTGTTACACACTCTTATAAACTATAAACAACAAAAAATACATTTGATTGTACTCCTGCTCGACGAATAAGGACCAGAACGAAAACAAAAAGGCAAAAATAGACTTTTTTCTTGTAAAAGAAACGGTAAAACCATCTTAAATTTCATAACTGTTGAGAGTGCATTTAAATATAAATTAGTATTTAAATCCAATTGAAGTGCCGACGTCAAAACATCAAAGTCTTGTAGTAGGTTTCAACCTTTTCATCCTATTTTACAAAATCCATTTTAACCAGCAATAACACCGAACCGACCCGTTCTTTAATCCTACCAGGTATTGTACTTTTATGAAAAGTTGTAAAATTTAACTTCGAGTTATCGAAATAGTTACTAATAGAAACTTGAATTTAGGGAATTGTAAAACGTTTTGATTTATCGAAAAATTCGAGTTATCGATATAAAAATATTAACGTTGAGATAGGCAAGTCTTAGGGAAACTGGTTCGAGTTCGAGTTATCAAAAATTCGACTTATGGAGGTTCGACTGTATTTGTTAATCATTTATAATTATTATTTAAATATCGATTATAATAAATAAATAAATTAAGACGTAAGACTCTAAAACTATTCGATAGATACTGTTCGAATATTGAATCGAATCCAATTATTCGTTTCGATTCAAAAAATATTCGCACACCTCTATTATTTGACATTAAAAAATATGCCAGGCCTCCTTCTCTAGAACTTTTTTCGCTTTTCGTGCCAAAATTTCGATGCTCGTCGCGAGACCTCCATCTACCTTTACCCTTCCGCCATACTAGGTGAATTAATGTCACATGCCATATTAGATGGGGTTTGCAATACCCCAAAAATAAAATCAAATAAAATCCACAAAATTGTACTTTATGACAGTTCAATGATAGGAAAGATATTTTAATAACCAATAATGAATAGGTTTAAGTAAAACACATTTATTTATGCTTTAGAATAGATTTTTATTAATAAAACTACAAAAACCTTAAGTTTTTCTTGAACTTATAAACTATTGAGTACTAAATTCCAATGTCACGTGTCAATGACGGTACCAAATATTAAGAAAACCTAACAAGAATTTTCCTATTGACATACAAATTAATTTCACGGCAATTTCTTAATGATTACCAATAATTTAGACCAATCAATTACACGAAAAATTAATTGAATAAATTTAATCGTTCCCTCTCAGTTGCATTGACAAGATTATCGTATCTTCTCGCTCCCTTCCACTCATTGCTATGGTAAATACGTTTTTCGAATATAAAATCGATATTTAATAAATTAAATTAAAATTTTTGATTTGAATGAGCACACGGTAAATTATACTAATATAGTAAACACGAGGATGTGCGCATTCGAGCGAAAAGTGGCACATTTCTGAGCGAGGGACGCAAATGAAGCGCGACGCGGAGCGGCGCGCTTCATTTTCCCGAGATCGGAATGTGCCACTTTGAGCTCGAATGTGCGCACTCGGTTTTAAGCACGATTCACAATCATTTAGGCTATAAAATTAGACGAAAAAGCAGTTGAATAAATTTAATCGTTTTCTCTCACTCGCACGGACGTAATTGTCGTATCTTCTCGCTCCCTTCCACTCATTGTTATGGTAAACACGTTTTTCGAACATAAAATCGATATTTACTAAACTAAATTTAATTTTTTGATTTGAAAGAGAGAAAGTTAAAGTACACAAATGTAATAAAGACAAGGATGTGCGCATTCGAGCGAAAAGTGGCACATTTCCGAGCGAGGGAAGCAAATGAAGCGCGACGCGGAGCGGCGCGCTTCATTTTCCCGAGATCGGAATGTGCCACTTTGAGCTCGAATGTGCGCACTCGATTTTAAGCACGATTCACAATCATTTAGACCATAAAATTAGACGAAAAGGCAGTTCAATAAATTTAATCGTTTTCTCTCACTCGCACGCACGTGATTGTCGTATCTTCTCGCTCCCTTCCACTCATTGCTATGGTAAACACGTTTTTCGAACATAAAATCGATATTTACTAAACTAAATTAAATTTTTTGATTTGACAGAGAGAAGATTAATGTACACAAATGTAATAAAGACAAAGATGTGCGCATTCGAGCGAAAAGTGGCACATTTCCGAGCGAGGGAAGCAAATGAAGCGCGACGCGGAGCGGCGCGCTTCATTTTCCCGAGATCGGAATGTGCCACTTTGAGCTCGAATGTGCGCACTCGATTTTAAGCACGATTCACAATCATTTAGACCATAAAATTAGACGAAAAGGCAGTTCAATAAATTTAATCGTTTTCTCTCACTCGCACGCACGTGATTGTCGTATCTTCTCGCTCCCTTCCACTCATTGCTATGGTAAACACGTTTTTCGAACATAAAATCGATATTTACTAAACTAAATTAAATTTTTTGATTTGACAGAGAGAAGATTAATGTACACAAATGTAATAAAGACAAAGATGTGCGCATTCGAGCGAAAAGTGGCACATTACCGAGCGAGGAAGGCAAATGAAGCGCGACGCGGAGCGGCGCGCTTCATTTTCCCGAGATCGGAAATGTGCCACTTTGAGCTCGAATGTGCACACTCGGTTTTAAGCTCGGATTACCAAATGTGTACCGTTTTAACAAAAAAAAAATTAGTTTTACCCCCACTTAGTACACGAAAGGTTAAAAAAGTGCTATGGACGAGCGAAACGAAAAGAAAACGGTAGCTCTTTTGTTCATTTCACAATTAGTATCGAAAGATCATTATCTTTTCGTCTTGGACGCGGAGCGTGGCGGTCCCCAAAAAAGTAAAAAATGTCGACTTTCGGAACGGGAAGGGAAAAAGCGGTCGGCGACTATTCCACAGGTTGATTGTTGGGCCAACGCGTGTTGCGTGGTCGACGCATAATTTTTTCCACGCGATCGCGCGCTCAACGAAGGAAATTACTCCATGCCGAATGATTGATTGAAATGCCGGTGCGTTATCAGTAATTTGTACTAAAATATTATGAGCGAGCATAAAAACTGGGGAACCTCGGAATTTATCGATAACGCTAAGCTGGCTTTTAGTATGTTTCGTCTCTTCTTCTTCTTCTTCTTTTTTTTTTTTTTTGATTTAAATTTTTTTTCGAAACTGATCCTTTTTTTTTATGAAAAAATTACAGATGTTATTGGTGAGCGGACAGCCGCCCTCAGTATTGCAACAGCTGTGCTCTTTGCCTTTTGCCTACTTTTCGGTGGAGGCCTTGTCGAGGATTTTGTATCCCACTTTGTTGGCCTGTTGTGTGGGCAACGAGCACACCACCTCCATCTTGCGACAGGAACTGTCCTACGAGGTAAGAATTTTCCAAAAAAACAATTTCGAAGAAACTCGTTTACGATTGTTTTTTTTTTAGCTTTTGGAAGAATTTCGAAAATCGGATTTCGGACGAGAGCATCGTTTAGTTAAATTGTTAGCCAATCAGTGATTCGCTTCAGGTATAACTTTTTATTTACCGGGCGGGGGATGTAAATTAATTTAGTGAAAAATTCTTTGGGTTTTGCCAACTTTAATAAATGTGATACGTTTGGGGGCTAGTGGGAGAAGAGGGGGGTGTGTATTTAATACGTTCGACGGTCGAAGGCGGTGGACCTTCGCGTTTTGTGATTTGAAAAGCGTAATTTTTTTTGTGGCAGCTCAAAAAATTCGATTTTGGATCGTTTTTTTTTGTTTTCGAGGAAAATGGTTTTGAGTAAAATCGAGCGTCGTCTTCTTATTTAGCATTGTCTGTATTTGAAGAAGTTTTAAATTTAAAAAACAAATCGGTGCGTGTACTTATGTACGCGCGTTAGAAGTTATACTTCTTTGGCGTGATTAAATTAAATATAGCCACGTGTAAAAAATTAATATAGGGGAGAAACACCGGTTTTGGATACTTCAAGGTTTTTCGCAACTTAAAGTATTTTTTTTGAGTATAATAAAATAACATAAAGTCCAATCAATTATTTTTTTTATATAAGCACAAATATATAAACAAACTGGTAAGGGTATTAACAAAGTCTGTTTAAATCCCAGTTTTTAAAAAACAATATTTACTTACCTGTTTGCACCGTTTTTGGACACTTTGGGAGGACCTATGGATAGGATAAATACTAATTTTGGACACAAGTATTCAAAATATAAATTATCAAAAAAATCGTTATTTAGAAAACAATTTTACTTTATTATCTTTAATAGTACTTCAAGAAAATATAAAATATAATGTTAAACATATGAAAAATAATTCGGTAACATAAGAAAATAATTATTTTATTAATTCTATTGCTTTTGAACTTTTTTGACTGATAATTTTTTAGATTTTTCAATGCGTTTTTCTTCTTTCAATTTTTTATTATTTTCTGCCTTCAGTTGTCTCTCTATTTTTTTATTTTCTTTTTCAATTTCTTTATGTTATTTTTCTTCGTCTTCGACCCCCATAATTTCCATTCATCCCTCAGCAGTTACTACTGAAGGTAAATGTTCAATAGCTTTGTGTTTATTTTGGGATGTTTTTTTTTTGCCATAGTTCACTTATTAAATATTTCGTCAACTGATTATAATTAATAAAAATAATTTTAGAACATTCGACATGAAAAGATTACGACCAACTCCATCGTGTCCAAAAACTAGCACATCTATTTTTTTGTTGTATCTATTCGTGGACAGAACACTTATTTCTTAATATATTAGGTTATATTGGCATAAACATACTTTGAGCTGATAATTAAAGTATTTTTAAGTTTATAATGTAGTGAATAATTAAAAAACATAGAGTTTAATTAATCAAAATAATTAATTACGTATTGAGGTTATATTTAATACTTTTGAATTACTCCAAACTGATTATTGGATTTTTAATTTAATTTTTTTTTATGTCGAATGCCATGAAAAAAGTTCGCATTTACGTCACATATATTTTCAAAGTATTTGAGGACGCTTTTCGTAGTCTTACTATAGTAAAAATATTTGTAACATTCTGTATATATTTAAAAAAAAGTTTAAAGTGCCCACAAACGGTATAGTGTCCAAAACCGGTGCGTCTACCCTAATTAAATTCAATAAATAAGAGGATGTGCGCGTTCGAGCGAAAAGTGGCACATTTCCGAGCGAGGGAAGCAAATGAAGCGCGACGCGGAGCGGCGCGCTTCATTTTCCCGAGATCGGAATGTGCCACTTTGAGCTCGAACGTGCACACTCGGTTTTAAGCCCGTTTCGCAATAATTTAGGCCAAAAAATTAATTAAATAATTTAAATCGTTCCTCTCGCTTGCCCTTACGAAATACTCCTATCTTTTCGCTCACTCCCACTCATTGCTATGGTAAATAGGTTTATTGAAACATAAAATCGATAGTTACTAAACTAAATTTAATTCTTTGATTTGCAAGAGCGAAGAATAAAAAGGAAATGGAAAAAATACGAAGTATGTGCGCGTTCGAGCGAAAAGTGGCACATTTCCGAGCGAGGGATGCAAATGAAGCGCGACGCGGAGCGGCGCGTTTCATTTTCCCGAGATCTGAAATGTGCCACTTTGAGCTCGAATGCGCACACTCGGTTTTAAGCGCAATTCACAATAATTAATTTACTTTTCTTGGAGGCTAACTTGAGCTGTGCGCGCGCAACTTCCGTTTTACTTTCGGAGCGCCAAAAGAAGTATAACTTCAAAAATGTATTTTTTTTTACTTTCTCGAAATTTATTTTAAACACATTTAACACACTTTTAACTACTAACAACCAAATCTTTAGCAACGTACAAGTATTCGTAGGCTAAGAACTAAATTTCGCTTTATAAACAATTCGCACAACAATAATAATATTAATAAGGAATTAAGGTTTAATTAAATGTTGTGATTTACTTTGTGCATTTTTTTCAAACGGGCCTCGTCTTGAAGAAAATGCACCAATGCAGATTTATGTGATGTTAACTTTATTTTATTATTATTTTTTTTATATATATAAATGTTTATATCGATAATTTTACATGTAATTTTGTATTAAAAAAAAAAAACTACACGTAATAATTAGGTACCGATTTCATGCAAAAACTAAACCGTTCTCTTCCGTTTCAGGTTTCATGTGTAAATAAATGCGTTATATAATTTTTCCCGATGTTAACAATTCCGAAGTGAGAAAAGCTGTCCGCCGATTTAAAATAAACTAACCCCTTTTCTTTTTAAACAAATGGAGGCCGTTTCGACGCGCACAGGTAAGTGAAAACACAAATAAATTAAAACTACTAATAAACATCTTTGATTATTTCTTTTTCGACTTCGAACACAATCGCATTTGTCGTTTTTCCGTTACGTAATTGTTTGTGAAAGGGCCCGGCCGCATCCGCGAAGATAATTTCCAAGACTGGACATTTTAAAATGTTACAAAATAAATAAATAAATTGTAGTTGAATCGGAATGTAAATGAGAAGTGTTAAACTATGTTTTTATGGCTTTGATAAAGCAAAAGTGCAGGTTCTGCCGATCGACAACATCTGCCAGTCGAAAATAGAAGTATAAAAGCATACGTTCGCACACACGCACACATAGACACAGAAAATTTGCATTTTTCGATATTCCTTATCTATTTTCGAAATTTTATTTTTTATTTTTTTCTAGAGAGAGAGTAATAAAATTAGTGTAGACGTCCGTAGTCGCAATGGGTGTCTCGTTTCGTGTCGGCCGTGTTCTGCAATTTTGTGCCTTTGGAAACGCTTTTCGACGACCAACAGCCAAAAGATCGTCTACATTTCTAAGGTAGGAAAATTTCATTTTTATTCTTGCAAATTTAAAAGAGTCCTTGCATTTCAAATGAATCGAAAAATTAAAACAGGTTTCGCTTTTGTGGCTAAACAGATTTAAATATCTGACCGGTCTTTTTTGGTCGATTTTTTCGAACGAAAATCGGCAAATAATCGAAATTTTAAAAAAAAATCAGTATCGGTGCTTCCAGAAAGAACGAAATAATTCTCATCTTTAACGTTGCCAACATTTGAGGTTGTTTAATATGGATGTTTCTCGAGCGCGCGTTTAGATTAATCTCGCGCGTTCGATTATATTAATCTATCGCGTTCGCTACTGTATAAATCACTTTTATTTTGTCTAATTAATATTCTTAGTAGAAACATAAAGCCTTATTCACTACAACAGGAACTTAAACAAAACCCAACGATTTTCTAAAAACATAGGTTAGTTTTGGGCTTTATTACCCACTATAGCAGCGTAATAAGGCCCATTGTAATTTCATACCACATAATAGATCACTATGCATTTCAGACAATAGATCTATTCTGTGGGTACAATTTTGTGGGTTTTATTTTATTTTATTTTCGGGGTATGGCAAGCCCCACCTAGTACGGCATGTGACATTTAGTCACCTAGTATGCGGAAGGTTAAATATGGTGCAAAACTAGCCATGCTTTTCGAGCGTGATTTCTCCGTCTGTTCAGAGACCCGAGTATAATTATTGTCGAGTGCACACATTCCATTTTTATAATTTTTTTCAGACAATTCCAGAGCTACATTTGCTCAAAAGTTTTCGTTTAAATTTTTTAAAAAAGACGCCATGCATTTAATTAATAAATCTATCGTACGCGATCAAAAATCCGAAAATTCTAGTTATGCGAAGTTTTTAACATCTCGATTATCCTCGTCTCAAAAAACAAATAATTGTCAAACTTCGCACGCATTCGATATCCGAAAATTAAATTATTCGCTTCCGTCACTTTTGACAGACCTTTTAATTCGCAAAAATCATGGATTATTTGTCCGACTTGGAAAACTACAAAGAATCGATCAAACAAAAGGGCGACCAATTAATCGAAAAAGGTCTTCTCGAAAAGATGGCGCTCCTAAGCGACCTCCTCCGAACGCCTCCGTTCGCGAAGAAAAATCTTCGCCAACAGTTCAACTTGCGCATATTGCCCAAGGAGCCGCGCCGCAAAAGGACGCGACTCTCGGTCGCGATCGCACGAAACGCGCCGCCGACGACCGCCGCCAACAAAAAATACATTTGGGCGACGTGCAACGACGACGTGACGACGATCGAAGAAATGGTCAAGCCGCACCTGTGGGCGCTGCTGAACGACATGGACCTGCTGAAGATGTGGGTGGTTTTCCAAACGGCCAAAATCGAAGGCGGAAACGGTTTGGGCGTCCACGTTCAGAAGAAGGCCCTAGAGGAATTTGGGCAGGTCGCGCGCAAGGCGAAGACGTTTTTTAAAGCGATCGCGTTGTACCATTTGAAAAGGGCGCAGACGTTGGCCAAGATCGCCGAAAATCCCGAGGTGGCCGATTTGAGGCAGGCCGTCAAGGAGATGGACGAAAAACAGCTCCACGCGGCCATAATGCTCGTTGGCGAGATGCGCGACAAATACTGCTTTTTGTACAATTTTATTCTGCGCAACGTCGAAAAAATCAAAAATCCTCGATTCAATGATCCGGAGAGCTCTTTGTATTAATTTTACAATTGTATTTTACAAAAGACAAAAAAACATACACAAATAAAAAGACTAAGTTTTTTTCTTCCTCTAAAAAATATCGTTCTTTTTAAAAATACAAGTTAAAAAAGTCACAGAAAAAATTCAATCAAAAATGGCGTTGCCATCAGGGACGTCCGACGTGGGCCTTTTAATTTTTTCCCAATTTTTGATGATAAAATCGTGAAGCGAACAGTATCTGTTTCGAATTTCGACCAAAATCGTAGAAACGGTGTGGAATTGTTGTTCGTCCAATTCCCGAACGGATTTTCGAAAATCCAAAACGTGGGGGTACTCGAAAACCTTCGCCAAATAGTCGGCGCGAATTTCGAAATAGGAGGAGAGGTCGGCGAAAAAGTCGGAGGCGTCGTCTTCGGCGTCTTCGAGCTCTGCGATTGCCGCGGCCTGCACCTGCGGTCCCAAACCGTTGCCCCCGTCGATTTTTGGCACCGACATCGTAATCCAAAGTTTTAAAACGTTCAGATCGCTCAGGAACTGCCGCAGAAGCGGTTTGATCGCTTCGGTCTTTTGCAATATGCCTTTGTTGGTCTGAAAGAGGCGTTCAAGTGGCGGCAATAACGGCATTTGGGGAAGGGTCGCGCCGATTTTGGTCTTTTTCGGCCGAGGAAAGTCGGAAAAGAAGGAATCGCCTGTTGGGAAGTCGGGTTCGACTTCGGGTTCGGGCTTTTCGTAGGTTTCGTTGAACAAAGGGCTCGATAAGAGTTCGTTTAATTTGATTACGGTTTTTTGGAAACTTTTCGTGATTAATTCTTCGGCTTCGTTTTCTAGAGTTTGCCGATAGTTTTGTATTGAAAATGGGCCGGGGGCAGTATCTGAGATTTCTGCCATTTTGAAAGTGGAATAAAATTTGACAAACTAATTTTGGATAAAAATGAAGTTTGGACTGTGTTTTTCTAAACGTCAAAGATGTTTACTGGGATCAAAACAACGAATAACTGGGTCGTAGAACGAAAAAAGTTATTTTCGAGAAAAAAAGAGTTCTTATGTGTTGGCTCCGAAAAAAATAAATTTTAGGGTACCGTTATTTTTGATAGATTTTTTTAAAACTAACTACGAAAATTACAAAGAACTACTTTTGAAGAATTGTCGAGCTGAATTTGGTCTTTTTGGGTTGAGAAGAATCTAAGAAGAATGAGAATATGGGGTTGATCTTCTATTTGTGTTTTTTTTTCGTGGAGGTGGATAAAATATCGTTTAATTTCTTTACAGTTTTTGGAAAATCTTTTGCTATTAATTTTTCTGCCCTTTTTTAAGAGTTTCTCCAAAATTTTAAATTGAAGATGTACTGGTGGCAGTATCTAATTGTAACATCTCTGCGATTTTAAAATTCGATTAAAAACTGATCAAGTCAGTTTTGATTTAATTTTGAATAAAAATTAAGATAAGATGTGTTTTTTAATGTAGAAGTTTGGTAGAATAAGTAACTTAGAATGAAAGACGAAGAAAATTAATTTGAAAAAACTATTTAGATAAAGTAAATCCGGTTCTGTCCCGTTGCCCTAATTTTTCGAAAGTTTTCAATTTTTCCTTTTTCATTTTTTAAACGTAATCAACGGTTTTTCAATAATGAATCTTTTGTATCTAATTAAAATAAATTAAATTCTACAATTTTTGAGTATTTTCAACTTAAAATTTGGTCGCGCTTGTAGAAAAATCAATGATTGTTTTAAAAAAAAATCGCCGAGGCACGTATTGCACGAATCGTCTTAAAAAATAACTAAAACTACACATCTTGTATAGCAAAAAAGTATATTTTAAATAGCGGTTTCCATTCTTGGCAATTTTTCGAATTTTCAGTTTTGCAAATCAAGTAAAAACGACACCGTGTAAATCGAAAAATAGGTGCAATTTTAACTTGCTTTGTTTGGGTACTTAACACTTTTCCTTTTTAAATCCAAAAAATAATGTAAACAAATTCTAAAAAAAAGTGAATGCGTGCACTCGACTTTAAGCACCATTTACAATAATTATACTCGGGCCGCTGAACAGACGGCGTAACCACGCTCTAAAAGCATGCTGTTTGTTCTATTACGCAGCCTGGTTTACGTTGTCTTGTAGGACCAGCCACCGGCAACAATTATATTTCATCTCTTTTCAATGGCCAATCAGACGTAGGTTCAACACGCGGTTTTCGTGCATTGTTGTTACTCCGTCTGTTCAGCGGCCCGAATACAATTTACTTTCTTAATAATTTTAATTAAAAATTACAAGATTGAAGGGGAACCTATTGTACCTTGACCCTTTTTTTCACATTGTACATGTAACAATTTGTTGATAAAATGAATTGCATCGTAGTGGGGCACCAATAAGGCATTCATCATAAAATATTTGAAAGCAAAACCAAGCGTTTACTCAAATTGCTATAAGATTTCAAAATTAGTGGATCTATGGCCTAGGTACAACAGAGGTGATGTACCTTGGCTCTATTCACATTAAGCAAAATAAAACCCATTGTGCTATGAAAACTATATATTTATTTTTGGATTATAAGAACTACTAATGTTCTTCTTTGAGATGACGTTAAAATTGTTTCAAAAATTAACAAAACTTTTCTCGTATACTAAAATTGCACATACTTACTGGATAACTTTGCAAAAAATTAAATTTTTTGTTAGACTTGTGAGACATATCTGAAGCAAAATAAAAAAAATAAGAATTTGCTAACAAAGATATATCTAAATTTTTATTTATTCCACGTTGATCTTAGGGCCAAGGTACAACTTATTGTCAGTGTCCGAGGTACAACACACCGACCCTTAATGTTTAAACTTAAAAATAAAATTAAAGATTATGCTGTGCCAAAATCAGACCACTACTATGCAAACATTAATAAATAATCTTTCTATTACGATGACTCATTTGTTATTAGGTAATAAAAATCAATAAGATATTTAAGTAAAAAGAATATAAAAAGACTTACTTTTTTTCGATTAAAAATTTCAATTGATCTCATACATGAACAAAGTACATTGGCCAGCTGCTGCTAACTTCACGTTAATGTCTGTCAATGTGGCATTTGAAATATCGAAAATTATGGGTCACGAAAGCACGCAAATAATAAATAAGATAAAGTTGCCCTAGGTACAAAGGGACCAAGGTACAACAACTAGATAGGCCAAATTCTTAATTTAGGGCTTTTAAACAGTTATTTTAGAGAAAATAAACGCTAACACTTTGTCTAAATAGCAAATTTGAATTTAATAATGTGTTTTAAGATAGAGAAATCCAAAGAATGCGAAGATGTGCGCATTCGAGCGAAAAGTGGCACATTTCCGAGCGAGGGAGGCAAATGAAGCGCGACGCGGAGCGGCGCGCTTCATTTTCCCGAGATCGGAATGTGCCACTTTGAGCTCGAATGTGCACACTCGGTTTTAAGCACCATTCACGATAATTTAGGCCAATAAATTAAACGAAAAATTAGTTAACTAATTTTAATCGGTCTCTCTCACTCGCACTTACGAGATTCTCGTATCTTTTCGCTCTCTTCCACTCATTGCTATGGTAAATAAGTTTTTGAACATAAAATCGACATTTACTAAACTAAATTAAATTTTTTGATTTGAAACAACGAAGAATAAAAAGGAAGTTTAAAAAATACGGAGTATGTGCGCATTCGAGCGAAAAGTGGCACATTTCCGAGCGAGGGAGGCAAATGAAGCGCGACGCGGAGCGGCGCGCTTCATTTTCCCGAGATCGGAATGTGCCACTTTGAGCTCGAATGTGCACACTCGGCTTTAAGCACCGTTCACAATCATTAATTTACTTTCTGAATTAATTTTAATTAAAAATTACCAACGAAACTTTATTATTTTTGAAAAATAAGCGCACAATTTTTTTCGATTTTTTCGAAATGTGGCATTTGAAATATCGAAAATTCGGGTCACATAACCCCGCAAATATCAAAAAAAAAAGTTGCCCTAGGTACAAAGGAACCAAGGTACAACAGATTCCCTATAGCTCCTCAACAACAGATGGCACTACACGACATTGTTAACATGAAGTTATAAAACATTAGTTCACTGTAGCTGGACTAACTCCAAATAGTGCCACTTCTGGTTCGAACGTGCAAGCTTATATTAAAAAAAAATAAAGTTGCCCTAGGTACAAAGGAATCAAGGTACAACAGGTTTCCCTACCATTACGCAGTATGTTTTTATTGAACGAGCGCACTAAACAAATTTACAACTATTTTACCCCAAAAAAAAATTAATTGATTTTCGAGAGTAACTGACCAATTAATTCTCATTTTACTTTCTTTCTTCATACAAAAAAATCTAGCGTGCAAAACCGCCGTTCTAATTGAATAAATTTCGCGATTCGAAATTTCTTCCTACTGTTGCTTCGAAAAGTGTATCGCAGCACGCGGAACTCGACGAACCGCAAAAAAAAGGGTAAATATTATGGGTTTCCTATAAAAACCGTCGATGCAAGACGCAGCGTCGTCTTTGCGTCGAAAATAGTGAAATAACAGTACGAGGGTGGCTCAGAAACGCGGGGGTAGTAGATTAACACGAGCACTTAGTGCTAAGAGCATAGGGGAAGCAAACCCCAACCCCTCGAGCTCGACGCGAATTCTGCTTTCGCAACACAAGCCTACAAATATACGGCCAAGAAGATATCCGCCTCGACCTGTAATTTTTCCACGTCTCCTCCGCGCACACCCCCCGAACGCAAAAAAATCGTATTTTTTAAGCCGAAATTCGAATCCAATGTGTTATCGGCTTCTGCAAAAGGACTCGCACACACACCTTCTTGGAGCCTACTTAAAAATAGTGCCCCTTAAAAGCTCGGCTGGTGTGTGTGTGTGTGTATCACTTTAGAAAAAAAAAAAAAAAGAAGGGAAGAACAAGATAAGTGCTTATATCCGAAATTTGTTTAGACTTAGAGAACATGTGAGACATAAAGTCAAGTGGTTTTAAAATAAAAATAAGCCAGAAAAGTAAATGTCATCTAAAAATATCCACATTTATCATTTTCTAGTATGTGCACAAAAAAATCTCCATTTGGCCTCGCTCGATTTCACATTTCTTTTTTTTAAAGGGTCCTACGACAATGGAATTTTCGTCGAATAAATCAAAATCGGTGTGTGTGAAATTTTAATTTCCGGAAAAGGTCTCGGGCGGAGAAAATCGCGTGTGTCGCCCGATTTTGAATGGCTTAAAATTGCGACCGGAACACCGTTTAACGTTTTTTTTTTCTTCATTGTCAGTCACAAAATCATTTTTTCCCTCTCGATTTTTTCTCGAACTCGATCATTTACCGATTTTCTTTCGATAGGATCGCTTAAAGAGGAGTTTCCTATAAACCGATCAAATGTTAAAACTGTTTTCGCACAAAAACAATTCGGTTTTAATTTGAACTCATCCACCAAATGTGCCGCCTATGACTTTAAAAAACTAAAAAAATAATCTTGTTGCCAAAGACATTTTATTATAAGAGTCGAACTTTTGGAGTTACAGTCAAACCTCGATAAGTCGAAGGGAAACTAAAAATAATTCAAGTTATCAAAAATTCGAGTTATCGAGGTTCGACTGTATTTTAAAATAATTGATATGCGCATATGTGAAGTTTTTAACGTTTTTAGTTTTAAAAAGTGGTGCGCCTCTTTTTCTTAGAACGCGTCGCTAGGAGACGCCTTCGCACCTTTGCATTATTATTTACGGCAAAAAAAGTAGATTTTTGTAAAACTGCGATTGTAGTGCTAAGTTCGTACATTGGGTATTTTATTTAATGCTTAAAAAGTTGTTTTTTGAATGGAAATGAAATCGAGGGTCCCTTGTAAAAAAATGAAGTCTACCCTTTGATTTTTCTATCAACTGTGATTTTAAACAAAGTTAATTAAGAAATCAAAAGGCTGCTTATATAGAATTAGAACACATTAAATATGGCGTTTTATTGCAAAGAGACTTTTAAAAGGCATTTGTAATAAACAGAAAAAAAGTTCGTTAAATAGATATTTTCGATACGTATGCGTAAAGTGAGGGATTTCGGTAGGCTTGGATTTGAAGACACGAGGCCGAGGTTATGACGCATTCACAACGGGCTCGAGTACGCATAGAACCAGTTGCCGTTGTGAATGTATCATAACCTTAAACGAGTTCTGTCAATTCAAGTCTACCGGGTGTCTCGTTTTACACATCGGTATCGAATATTTTTTTATAAAAGACGCTGCAGAAATTAATTTGAGAGGAATGTTTGCATTATCGTAAATAAAGTCGAAAATTTAATTTTTCACAACAAAAAAAAATAAATGAAATGCCCCAAGAATAGAATTTCAATAATTTTTAAAGAGTCAGCGCCTCTTAGGTCAATTTTTGGCCTACCGAACGGAAAAATTACTGACCGGACTCAAATTGTAGAGGGCAAAAAACTGATTAATCGTGTATAATTTTTTTTTCTTAAAAGTGCTTTGAACATGGAGTTTTAGCTTAAACGGTTGATCGAGTTTTTATCGCAATTTTAACGAGTTTTTTTAATTGTCACCAATTATTTAAGCTAGATATTGACGAAAAAGGTTCTAAACGATCCGAAAAATTTTTATAAATTTTTTTTTTGATTTGAGCCTTCAGAAACTAATTCTGATACGTCGATTTTCATTTGAATTTTTCTCAATGTTCCCAAACTTTTTTTAAACATTTTTTTCCACTAATCAATTTTATTTTTCATGCTCTTTCTAATGACGCTAGTCAGTCATTTTTCCATCCAATCATTCGCATTTAGGCCAACTTGTGATCAAAGAGGCGCTGGCTATTTACAATCTGGTTACTAACTTTTTTCATGCCACACATGCGCACAGTTGGTTTTAAGCATGATTCACAATAATTTTGGTGAAGAAAAATTAATAAATAATTTTAATCATTCTCTCTCACTTGCATTTATGCAATCCTTGTATCTTTTCGCTCTCTCCCACCCATTGTAAAATTAAAAAAAACTTTTTCTTGCATGTTTTAAGTTAAATTTAATAAATACGAGGATGTGCGCAGTCGAGCGAAAAGTGGCACATTTCCGAGCGAGGGAAGCAAATGAAGCGCGACGCGGAGCGGCGCGCTTCATTTTCCCGAGATCGGAAATGTGCCACTTTGAGCTCGAATGTGCACACTCGGTTTTAAGCATGATTCACAATAATTTTGGTGAAGAAAAATTAATAAATAATTTTAATCATTCTCTCTCACTTGCATTTATGCAATCCTTGTATCTTTTCGCTCTCTCCCACCCATTTTAAAATTTAAAAAAACTTTTTCTTGCATATTTTAAGTTAAATTTAATAAATACGAGGATGTGCGCACTCGAGCGAAAAGTGGCACATTTTCGAGCGAGGGAAGCAAATGAAGCGCGACGCGGAGCGGCGCGCTTTATTTTCCCGAGATCGGAAATGTGCCACTTTTCGCTCGACTGCGCACACTCGGTTTTAAGCATAATTCACAATAAATTTTGGTGTGTTTCTATACCAGAAACATTAAATCTCTGTTTGTGTATTTTTAAACAATGTTATTAAAAAAAATAATAAGAGCTATAACTTTTTTTTGGAATATAAAACATTAATTTTTGCATCGACTTCATTGGGCATCTGATTTTTTCACATTTATGAATATTTTCGATTATAACTATACACTTTTTTACCAAATCATGTCACACTTGATTGGTTTTTGCTATACCTTCTACACTTTGTAACTAAACCACCGCCCACTCGATTCAATGCCTCTTAAAATTAATTTCCACGTGTCCGACTTCGTCGGGCACCGAATTTTTTCGATTCCTTTCCGCATTTTCGATAACACGCGTACGTATTTGCACAATTCGATTCCCGCAAACCCCGTTCAAACAAAATCGCCCCGTCTTCGAAAATAAACAATCCGCGTCCACCCCTCCCGCAAGTTTTCGCTTTTCTAACTAAACAGCTCGTATTACACGCCGAACTTTTCGCCACAACAGATAACAATTTTATCCGTGCGTATTTTGCGAGCGGAAAATTTTAGAAAACAATCCGAACGACCGATTATAATAGCTGCGGCCCATTAGAAAAAAGGATAAAACCTCAAAGCTCGGCCGTGTTGATTATTTTGAAAGCAACGGCAACGCGTGTGTGTGTGTGTGTGTGCCGCTTCCATATTTATGAAATGCGATATTTGTTAGTTTGTTTAACATAACATGTCAGTCAGGAGTTCATATAAACGTTGTTTATTTGATTTTTAGCTTCGTGCCGACGCGGCGGAGGGCCGCTACGTCGGCGGCCCCCGCGCGCCCGGCCGGGAGCGAGAAGAAGAAAGCGAAAGAAACGTCTGGCGCGATCCGCTCCTTATAAATATACAACGTGTAAAATGTGTAGCTCGATCAATGTTCTTCAAAAAGCTTTTAGTCTGTCGATGTCGGAGAATTGACGTTTTAATGTATGGGTGGTGCTACTTTTGCTGCTGTACACGATTACAAGTCCGCATTATGCGGCCGCGTATATCTCGAAGCGTTCCTTTTTATCGGGGGCCCCGCCGTCGCATCGCCGCTCTGCCTCACAAAAGATGGACTTTTAGATCGTATCTTCGCCGGAACGCCACAATACTACAACGGTGTTACTGCGAAAGCTACCTTCTCTTTTTTACGCGCTTCCCTTTTGTGCCCGTCGTCCTTACCGGTTCCATTTGAATCTGCCGCTTTGTGTCGCATTTTTTTTTTTTTTTTGGAACGATGACGGTGCTCGATTCGCCTCCAAAACCGACTTCGATCTAATTGTTCGACCTACCGTGTTTTCCTACGCAAAGACGCGCCGCGAATTGCCGGACGATCGCTGCGTGTCGGACGAATAGGTACCGGAACTTGACCCACTTATACAACGGAACGAAAAGTCAAGTGGCGTTACGTGTCATCTTTTTCAGTTCTGGTTCCGCGTAAACGTCAATTTAAAAATGTGCAATAAATATCTTGTTATTTAGAAGATTTCGTTCAGGGCACAGCGACATCAAGAACGGGACAATTTTCTACCATCTGTTGTTTTAATGCGCATACTAGAAATCCTTTGTAAATATGGCATCGCCGATTGGATCTTTGTTTTTTGCGATTTGCTAGTAGTCTATTGTCAACATAAAGGTTGTCAAATTAAAGAGAGCAGCCTAGCAAACAATATTTTAGTTAGTCACTAGCGCCACCGTGAGTCACGGAGCAAACTATTCCATTATAACGTGGTCGTTTTTTTTTTACATAGAAACTACATAGGAGTGTCTATTCTTTATGTCTCCGTTCCCTAATTTCGTCAAAATTGTGATTTAAATCTATTATAACACGAAGCCATATGTGAAAATTAATAAAAAATCAAAAAACCATAGAAATCTTGTATTGAAATAGGCTTGGCAACAATGTCTCAAAATTGAGACGTGAAATAAAGTTGCTTATCTCAATCGCTTCACGGGTAACTTAAAATGTTCGTATAATGTGCGCAAATATGAATTGAAATAGGGGCAGATAGACTTGGCAACAATGCCTCAAAATTGAGACGTGAAAGAAAGTTGTTTATCTCAATCGCTTCACGGGTAACTTAAGATGTTCGTATAATGTTCGCAAATATGAATTGAAATAGGTGCAGATAGACTTGGCAACAACGTCTCAAAATTGAGACGTGAAATAAAGTTGCTTATATTAATCACTTAACCTATAACAAGATATTTATATTTATATTTCGTCTGAAAAAAAAATGTAAAACTCCAATTTTTTCGATTGCTCGAATTCGAACTTGTACAATTAAATGTAAATACCCGAGAAAAATTTTGGGTGTATGCAACGAAAAAAAAAGGCTTTGGATTATTTTCAAAAAATTAATAAATTGCAAGTGAACATATTTCGTGCTTAATAAGAATAAACACTGTTAAAAGTTCGTTATAAATTCTGATTATTTTGTATAAAGCAGTGGTTTCCAAACTTTTAGTATTGGTGGCGCCCCTTTTTATACCAAAATGTTTCCCATAAATTATAATCAAGATGTCCGTTGAAAAATATGTACACAAATAGTTCATTTTTGACCACATTATTATTTTAATTAGTTTGTATTTTTTTTAAGTATAATTTCAGAAGTATTTCTCGTATTATTCGAAATATTTAGAAACGCAGATTTACAAGCGAAACAGGCTTCGATTTACGGCCCAAAAATTAGAGCAACTTTTTATTTAGCAAATCAAAAAAAAAAAAAAAAATTTTTTCTCGAACCGCACGCGGAGCAATCAAAACGGCCGTTCCATTTTTTTTTCCAACGAAAAAAAGCAATTAATAAAAAATTTAGCGGAAGTAAATCAACCGGAACTCAGGTGTGTGTTTGCGTAGTGCGCGCAAACCGAAAACACGAGGTCGCTCTTCCCTATGAATATTTAATAAAAATTCCTGCTCGACTCCGTGCAGGTGTATATGGGAACTTGTGTTTGCTTAAAGGAAAATTTAGTTCGACAAGAAAAGGAAATGGCACTTTTTTACGAATGCGACGGAACAAAGGCATAGGGGGATGCGTGGGAATCGACAATAAATGACCGACTTTGACACCTGCACTCTTCGATTCTATGAGAAAATTATTCTAATTCTTAGTGTGTGCGCTTACCCCGCTCGGAAATGTGCCTTTTTTCCAAAAAAAATTCGAAAAAAATTGTGCGCTTATTTTTCAAAAATAATAATAAATTTTCGTTGGTAATTTTTAATTAAAATTAATTTAGAAAGTAAATTAATGATTGTGAACGGTGCTTAAAGCCGAGTGTGCACATTCGAGCTCAAAGTGGCACATTCCGATCTCGGGAAAATGAAGCGCGCCGCTCCGCGTCGCGCTTCATTTGCCTCCCTCGCTCGGAAATGTGCCACTTTTCGCTCGAATGCGCACATCCTCGTATTATTTAGACTTCTTTTTTATTCTTCGTCCTTTCAAATCAAAAAATTAAATTTAGTTTAGTAAATGTCGATTTTATGTTCGAAAAACGTATTTACCATAGCAATGAGTGAGAGAGAGCGAAAAGATACGAGAATGTCGTAAGTGCGAGTGAGAGAGACCGATTAAAATTAGTTAACTAATTTTTCGTTTAATTTATTGGCCTAAATTATCGTGAATCGTGCTTAAAACCGAGTGTGCACATTCGAGCTCAAAGTGGCACATTCCGATCTCGGGAAAATAAAGCGCGCCGCTCCGCGTCGCGCTTCATTTGCCTCCCTCGCTCGGAAATGTGCCACTTTTCGCTCGAATGCGCACATCTTCGCATTCTTTGGAATTGTCTATCTTAAAACACCCCGGGAAAAAAATATATAATCATATATAATCATGTATAACTTTATATAGTTTTATACAATTATATATGGTTTTATATTAATCAATTTATAATTATGTATAAATTTATATAATTATATAAAATTTTATAAAGTATCTTATTTTGGGAAAACAGTATTTTATATAATCATATGTAATTATGTATAATTATATATAATTATGTAAAATTGTATATAACTATATATAAAATTATATTAATTTTTATATAATTATATAAAACCATATAAATTTTAATATAATTATATATATTATATTTTTTTATATAATTATATTAAATTATATTAAATTGCTTATATTAAATTATATATAATGTTATAATATTATATAAATTTATACATAATTATATATATTTTAACCATCTAACCTCAAAATTGTACATGTGTCAAACATGAAAGATTGTCAATTTTGTAAGTCATTTTTATACGACATTTTTAGTAAATATTTGAGAAGGCTTTGGAGATCAGTGGCAGAGTAAGCAGTCTCTCGATCCAGGGGTCCGGGGTTCAAATCCCCAAAAGAGGTACATAATTCTGTTTCAGATTCATCATCGATGACATAATCAATCGCACACCGCGCTACTCATTGCAAACTACCTTTCCTTCCACTAAATAAGCAGATACCGAATCACAAAGGTTCTAATTAGTAGACTGATGGTAATTACCACAAATGTTGCTGTAGGGGAATTATTATATAAAATTTATTTTTTATATTTATATAATTTTATATAATTATGTAAAATTATACATAATCATTTATATAAAATTTTATAGAATTATGTAAAATTATATAAAACTAGATAAAATTATATCGCGCCAAAATTCGTATATAATTATATATGATAATTTATATATAATTATATCAAATTTTTCCCGGGACATTATTAAATTCAAATTTGCTATTTAGACAAAGTTTTAGCGTTTATTTTCTCTAAAATAACTGTTTAAAAGCACTAAATTAAGAATTTGGCCTATCTAGTTGTTGTACCTTGGTCCCTTTGTACCTAGGGCAACTTTATCTTATTTATTATTTGCGTGCTTTCGTGACCCATAATTTTCGATATTTCAAATGCCACATTGACAGACATTAACGTGAAGTTAGCAGCAGCTGGCCAATGTACTTTGTTCATGTATGAGATCAATTGAAATTTTTAATCGAAAAAAAGTAAGTTTTTTTATATTATTTTTACTTAAATATTTTATTGATTTTTATTACCTAATAACAAATGAGTCATCGTAATAGAAAGATTATTTATTAATGTTTGCATAGTAGTGGTCTGATTTTGGCACAGCATAATCTTTAATTTTATTTTTAGTTTACACATCAAGGGTCGATGTGTTGTACCTCGGTCACTGTCAATGAGTTGTACCTTGGCACTAAGATCAACGTGCAATAAATAAAAATTTAGATATACTTTTGTTATAAATTTTATTTTTTTAAATTTTGCTTCAGATAATATGCCTCGCAAGTCTAACGAAAAATTTAAATTTTTGCAAAGTCAACCATTAAGTATGTGAAATTTTAGTGTACGAGAAAAGTTTTGTTAATTTTTGAAACACTTATAGTGTCATCTCAAAGAAGAACATTAGTAGTTCTTATAATCCAACAATTAAGATATAGTTTTCATAGAACGATGGGTTTTATTTTGTTTAATGTGAATAGAGCCAAGGTACATCAGCTCTGTTGTACCTAGGCCATAGATCCACTAATTTTTCAATCTTATAGCAATTTGAGTCAACGGTTGATAATGCTTTCAAATATTTCATGATGAATACCTTATTAGTGGCCCACTACGATGCGATTCATTTTATCAACAAATTGTTGCATATACAATTTTTAAAAAATTACAAGTGACAAAGAATCAAGGTACAACAGGTTCCCCTACTTCTTAATGATTCGCAATAATTTAGACCAATAAATTACACAAAAAATTAATTGAACAATTTTTATCGTTCTTTCTCACTTGCATTAACAAGATTATCGTATCTTCTCGCTCCCTTCCACTCATTGCTATGGTAAATACGTTTTTCGAATATAAAATCTATATTTACTAAATTAAATTAAATTCTTGATATGAAGGAGCGCACGGTGAATTATACTAATGTAATAAGCACGAAGATGTGCGCATTCGAGCGAAAAGTGGCACATTTCCGAGCGAGGGAGGCAAATGAAGCGCGACGCGGAGCGGCGCGCTTCATTTTCCCGAGATCGGAATGTGCCACTTTGAGCTCGAATGCGCACACTCGGTTTTTAGCATGATTCACAATAATTTAGGTCAATAAATTAGGTGAAAAGGTAGTTAATTAATTTTAATCGTTCCCTCTCTATTGCACTAACGAGATTGTCGTATCTTCTCGCTCCCTTCCACTCATTGCTATGGTAAATACGTTTTCGAATATAAAATCTATATTTACTAAATTAAATTAAATTTTTGATTTGAAGGAGCGCACGGTGAATTATACTAATGTAATAAACACGAGGATGTGCGCATTCGAGCGAAGTGGCACATTTCCGAGCGAGGGAGGCAAATGAAGCGCGACGCGGAGCGGCGCGCTTTATTTTCCCGAGATCGGAATGTGCCACTTTGAGCTCGAATGCGCACACTCGGTTTTAAGCTCGATTAACAAACTTCTCGTTTTAACAAAAAAAAAAATTGGTCAAGTTAGTTATACCCCACGTACTACACGAAAGGTTAAGTACTTAATTACAAATATTATTTAGTACTTAATTAAAATAATCCATGTTTTTTAATAAAAAAATTTATTTTTTATATTGTCGTTACACTAACCGTTTTTTAAGGGCCCATTTGTATCATTAATAAAATAATATTGTACTTTCACTAGTTCACAAAATTTATAACCTAAAAAGTTTAGAAAAAATGGTAACTCTATTGGGATTCGAACATCGGTAACCCATCCCAAGCAACAACCAAATCGTTAAATATATAACTAAAAAGCAGCATGTAGGACTGGTCCTCTAACTTCCCACGTTAAATTCGCACGTCCATTCTCTTTTGACGCGCACTGTACACTCGGCAAGCGCCAAGATTAGATTTTTTGTTAAACCGAGCCGCAAAACAATCTTTTGTAACCGCTGTTTCATTCCTTCAAAATCCATGGGCTTCTTTGAACACGAGACAAAATTAGGAGGCACTTAAAAAAATTAATTAAAACACTATTTTAATGAGATTTACTGCGTTCCTTTGTGTTTAACTCTTTCAAAAGAAAAAAAAATACACTTGCAGCCCGAACACTTGGAAAAGCGTCGAAACAGGTGTGCGTGTGCGTCAACCCTTAAGTAAAAGCGAAACACAAACGAAACCGACAGAAAAGCAGCAACAGTTCGTTTTACCGATTTAAATAATTTCAAAAAACGAACGTCTCTCCTATTTATAAAGCCGGAAACGGGCACCGAACTAAAAACTACTCGCGGCGGGATAAAAAAAATAATCGTCGCTCGCGAGGGATTAATAAGCAAAACGAGGGGCGGCCGGAACGAGAAGAAAAAAACAAACAATAAAAAAAATAATAGTGGTAAGAAGGAAAGCGTGCAAAAGATGATTATTTGAATTGTGCGTAACGCTTAGTCGCAGAAATTAATTCCGGAGCTGTTCCGGGGGCCCCGAAATAAAGAATCCGTTGGAGCATAATCCTGGGGCGAAGGGGAGCCTCCTATAAATTGCCAGTCACGAAACCGAATGCGGAAAAAGACAAATATAAATCAGAACTGCTATATTTCAATCAGATTGCGTGGGGTGTTTACCAAACAAATATCTAAGCAATGCATATCAATGGCTAAGGCAAACCGTACATGAAATTGATATCGACGTTCCTCATGAATATACAGATGTAATATACTAAGTGCACTCGGATTAGCATACGTTTATTAAGTTTATTTCATCGATTCGCAGCCATGACTTGCATTTCGGGGCCCTAAAGCTCTCGTTCTCGCCCAATATCGCACGCTTTTCACCAAAATAGAAAAAAGGTCATATGGTTGTCTTACGGGTTGGTTGTCACAACAGCCATAACGGCAAACCTAATGAATTAATAAATTTGTTTACCCGTGTCAAAGAAGCCCGAGCACAATACCGTAAAAGAAATATATGCGTTCATTTTTTTTGAACAGTGAAAGTCATTTTTTGTGCATCTGTGTTGTGAATTTCTTAAGTATATTTAAATTTTGCATAGTGATATACTTTTTCGTGTATTTATGATGTTTAAAATGTGTTTCATGATCATCATTCATATGGTTTCTTAAATGACCATTGATTTTTTTTTTTTGGGGAGTTAATTGTCTCAAACTGTTTTGGGGAAGGTTGTCTCACGTTAACGGGGGCTAGTTGTCACATGTGCAAAGCAACGCCATGAATATGTGCGGCCTTTCTTATTGGTTTCTAGCGGTTTTACTACATAAACGATTGGCTGTAATTATATTTGTGTCATTTTTGTCAACATAACCTAAGTTCGTTAGATAGAAGTTACTATTCGCTCACAGCAAATATTTTTGATTTTTTTTAATTATGAATAAGATATTTTTCGTTTCTGTCTTAGGTAAAATTTCTTACGTACAACATTTTACCTGTTATTTAGTATGTGACTACCTACCCCAGACACAGAGTTGAAAGTCACACTTTTCTTTTTTCATAAAATTCTATTAAGTTCTCTTTAGATCACGGGTTCCCAAAGTTTTTCTTAGGCGGACCAATTTAATATTACCGAAATTTGGGGGCGGGCAAAAAAAAAGGAATAAAATCAAAACAATAACCATAATTATTTATTATTTATTTTACTATTTACTTATTTATTTTTTAACCTTCCGCATACTAGGTGACTAAATGTCACATGCCATACGAGGTGGGGTTTGCCATACCCCGAAAATAAAATGAAATAAAATCCACAAAATTGCACTTTATGACAGTTAAATTATAATAAATATATTTTAATAACCAATAATGAATAGGTTTATGTAGAACACATTTATTTATACATTAGAATAGACTTATTAATAAAAATACAAAAACTTAACTTTTTCTTCAACTTATAAACTATTTAGTCTTTTTTGGAGTACCAAATTTCAATGACACGTGTCAATTACGATAGCGAATATTAAGAAAACCTAACAAGAATTTCATTCTTGCCTCCATATTGCAATACAAATTAATTTCACAGCAATTTCTTGATGATTTGCAATTATTTAGAGCAATAAATTACACGAAAAATTAATTGAATAATTTTAATCGTTCCCTCTCACTTGCATTGACAAGATTATCGTATCTTCTCGCTCCCTTCCACTCATTGCTATGGTAAATACGTTTTTCGAACATAAAATCGATATTTAATGAATTAAATTAATTTTTTTATTTGAAGGAGCGAACGGTAAATTATACTAATATAATAAAGACGAGGATGTGCGCATTCGAGCGAAAAGTGGCACATTTCCGAGCGAGGGAGGCAAATGAAGCGCGACGCGGAGCGGCGCGCTTCATTTTCCCGAGATCGGAATGTGCCACTTTGAGCTCGAATGCGCACACTCGGTTTTAAACATGATTCACAATAAAAAATTGACAAGCAATTAGTTAAATAATTTTAATCGTTCTATCGCACTTATACTTATGAGATAATCGTATCTTTTCGCTCTCTCCCACTCGTTGCTATGGTAAACACGTTTTTCGAAAATAAAATTGACATTTATTGAATTAAGTTAACTTTTTTTATTTGAAAGAGCGCACGGTAAATTATACTAATATAATAAAGACGAGGATGTGGGCATTCGAGCGAAAAGTGGCACATTTCCGAGCGAGGGAAGCAAATGAAGCGCGACGCGGAGCGGCGCGCTTCATTTTCCCGAGATCGGAATGTGCCACTTTGAGCTTGAATGTGCACACTAGGTTTTTAAGCTTGATTACCAAACCGTGCCGTTTAACAAAAAAATTGTTCACGTCAGTTACACCCCACCTAGTACACGGAAGCTTAATTCTATCGCACTTATACTTATGAGATAATCGTATCTTTTCGCCTCTCCCACTCGTTGCTATGGTAAACACGTTTTTCGAAAATAAAATTGACATTTATTGAATTAAGTTAACTTTTTTTATTTGAAAGAGCGCACGGTAAATTATACTAATATAATAAAGACGAGGATGTGGGCATTCGAGCGAAAAGTGGCACATTTCCGAGCGAGGGAAGCAAATGAAGCGCGACGCGGAGCGGCGCGCTTCATTTTCCCGAGATCGGAATGTGCCACTTTGAGCTTGAATGTGCACACTAGGTTTTTAAGCTTGATTACCAAACCGTGCCGTTTAACAAAAAAATTGTTCACGTCAGTTACACCCCACCTAGTACACGGAAGCTTAATTAAAATACAATATTTCGTATCGACATCGCGGGCCGCACTTTGGGAACCCCTGCTTTAGATAACGGTAGAGAAAAAGTCTTTATTTCTTCTTAAACTAAAATAAATACACTATCTATTGATATATAAATGTCTTTTTGTTAAATTAAAAAATTGTGACTTCCAACCCCGGTCTCCCCTATTTAATTTTCCGACCGAATCGAAGACCGTTAGCGTCCTTCGGACGCGCCTCGACGGAAGAGAGCGGAAAAAAAAATAGCGCGCACACGACAAATCTGTCCGAATGTTCAGGAAGACCCCCACGTTGCGTGTAGCCACGAACGACCCTTCGGGAAATCTTTCTAAAAGCTCCTGATTTAGAGATTTCATTAACTTCGGTCGGTTCGTCCCTTCTCCGAAAAATCTTTGATCGCGTTTCGCACAAAGGCCGTTGCGGAATGGGCGTACGAAATCTTTATATTTTGTAAGCGTCGGAGAAAATGTTGTCGCGAAGATTAAAACTTGGAAGCGTGCGTCTGGGAGTTGCGACGGAAACAATTGAGGAGTCGATGGGCGGATCGAATTTAACGTTTGCGATGATTTTTTTGGATTCAAATGTTGTTTAAGGGAAATCTTCGATCAAAACTGGACAATTTTAAAAATTGTAGTGTTCGTGTTCTCAAAAATAAATATGATTTAATTAATTGCGAATCGTGCACATTCGACTTTGAAGTGGCACATTTTGATTTCGCGAAAATGTGCCACTTCTTCTTCGGATCTGTACAATACGGTCCTGTAATTTTTAATTAATTTTTGGAAAGTAAATTAATTGTAAATCGTTTTTAAAATCGAGTGCGCACATTCGAGTTCGAAGTGGCACATTTTGGTTTCGAAAAATGTGCCACTTCGAACTCGAATGTGCCCAATACGATCTTGTGACTTTTAAGTCATTTTTGGAACGTAAATTAATTAATTGTAAATCGTATTTGACGTCGAATGTGCAAATTTGAGTTCGAAGTGGCACATTTTGGTATCAAAAAATGTGCCACTTCTTCCTCCATTGTGCATAATACGGTCCTGTGACATTTAAGTCATTTTTGGAACGTAAATTAATTAATTGTAAATCGTATTTGACGTCGAATGTGCAAATTTGAGTTCGAAGTGGCACATTTTGGTAACAAAAAATGTGCCACTTCTTCCTCTATTGTGCACAATACGGTCCTGTGACATTTAAGTCATTTTTGGAACGTAAATTAATTAATTGTAAATCGTATTTGACGTCGAATGTGCAAATTTGAGTTCGAAGTGGCACATTTTGGTATCAAAAAATGTGCCACTTCTTCCTCCATTGTGCATAATACGGTCCTGTGACATTTAAGTCTTTTTTGGAACGTAAATTAATTAATTGTAAATCGTATTTGACGTCGAATGTGCAAATTTGAGTTCAAAGTGGCACCTTTTGGTAACAAAAAATGTGCCACTTCTTCCTCTATTTTGCACAATACGGTCCTGTGACTTTTAAGTTATTTTTGGAACGTAAATTAATTAATTGTAAATCGTATTTGACGTCGAATGTGAAAATTTGAGTTCGGAGTGGCACATTTTGGTATCAAAAAATGTGCCACTTCTTCCTCTATTGTGCACAATACGGTCCTGTGACATTTAAGTCATTTTTGGAACGTAAATTAATTAATTGTAAATCGTATTTGACGTCGAATGTGCAAATTTGAGTTCGAAGTGGCACATTTTGGTTTCTAAAAATGTGCCACTTTTTCCTCGAATGTGCACAACCCGATCTTGTGGGTTTTAAGTCATTTTTGGGAAGAAAATTAATTATTGTAAACGTGCTTAAAATCGAGTGTGCGTATTTTCGAGTTCGTGGTGGCACATTTCGATATCGGGAAATGAAGCAAGAACACAATTAGAGTTTTCGATTTTTTTTTATAAATATAGACCTGTAATTTTTAGTCAATTTTTAGAAAATGTATTAATTAATTGTGAATCCTAGCTTAAAGCCGAGTGTGCACATTCGAGCTCAAAGTGGCACATTCCGATCTCGAAAATGGCCCGCTCCGCGTCGCGCTTCATTTCTCCTCGCTCGAAATGTGCCACTTCCTCGAACGCGCACATCCTCGTTATTGTTTTGGCTTAATTAATGTTTTCACTTTCAAATTAAAAAATTATATTTAGTTTAGTCAATATAGATTTTATGTTTAAAAAATGTATTTACCATAGCAATAAGTGGAAGTGAGCGAAAAGATACGATAATTTCGTAGGTGCGAGTGAGAGAAAACGATAAAAATAATTTGTTGTCTAATTTATTGACCTAAATTATTGTGAATCATGCTAAAAACCGAGTGTGCGCATTCGAGCTCAAAGTGGCACATTCCGATCTCGGGAAAATGAAGCGCGCCGCTCCGCGTCGCGCTTCATTTGCCTCCCTCGCTCGGAAATGTGCCACTTTTCGCTCGAACGCGCACATACATATGCAAAAACATAAAAACCCCAACTTGAAATTGAAGAAATCTACTTATTTTTTTTTTTTTCAATTGAAACAAAACCGAAATAATTTTTTTGGTTAAAATCGCGCACGGACCATTTCGCAGAAAATCGCCCTTTTAATCTGCTCGCATTTCTTCGTCCCGACTCGCAACAAAAAACGATTTGTAAATTAATCTTCGGCGGTGTAAAAATATGACACAACACTTACGACCCAAATTCGAACAAGATTGATGCGGGGGCCGCCTTCCCCGCGCGCGCCTTCCCCAAAACATTTTTTTCGATTAATAAACAATTATCCGAAAAGCCCGAAGGACGATAGAAAAGAGAACGGGAGGGAGCTCCTCGCATTTATGTCGACTCCTTTATAAAAAAAAATATAAAAGCTAATTTTGTGTCGGGGCCGAACAAAGGAGGAGAACGATAGTAAAGGACGTGTTGCTTTATGTTTGGTACTTTTGTTACAAAAGATAAGTAGATGGAAGTGCATCGAGTCGGTGATTAATAAGAAGTGGTTGCTTCCTTTGTGTTATCAGAAAAGGTGTGTGTTGAAATATCCTGACTAAATTTCCACAACAGAGTAGGACCGGAGTCGCGGTGCGCTGCGGTTAGCTCAGCTCTTTCTCCACCCCCAAGCGCCGCCCGCTATCCATTACACATATTGCCTGCCGCCCCTAGCTCCAAACCAAATATCTGCAGGGTCGGACTCGCGCGCGCCTCGAAGGATATGCGTCGCGTTGACATCTTGTAACGCGTTTCTATGGAAACCACAATAAATAAACAAACCGATGTGGAAATTTGGTTTTAAATAGAAAAGCCCCACGAAAAAAAGATTGATTGTATTTAAAACGTGGTTTTTAGTGACAAATTGTTAATAATAAAATTAATATGTCAAATGTTCAGGTTTAGTTTTTGAGAAAAAGAATTTAGAAGTCGGGCCCGAAATATTTATTATGCCACAATTGTTGATTGTTGTTGAATGGGTCTTTTTTTAATTGAAAGAGGATTAAATTTAAATCAAGTGGGTTTTGGACATTTTTCAAAAAAAAAAATTGATATTTTTGATTTATATGGGATTTCGGTAGGGTTCGCGAGGTTAAGCGTGTGACGTATTCACCACGGGGTCGAGAACGCACAGTACACATACGAGCCACTACGTGTAAGCGTACGGGATGCCGTTGTGATTGTATCATAACCTTAGACGAGCGTTGTCAATTCGAATCTACTGGGTGTCTCTCGTTTCGCAGCGGGTATTACAAAAAAATATTTTTCTACAAGCTCGTTTTTCAAAAATTCGGAATTGTTTTTTTTTGTGGGGTAATTGGACCAAGCTTTATTATAATATACACAGATTTACTGTATTTTATTTTGTTGAAAATTGTATTTGGTTTTTTCTCTTTATTTTTGAAAATTTATTTATTTTTCAAAATTCTGAATTTAATTGTTTTTATTATCAAAGTGATCTTGTAGTTGATTTTTGTAATTAATTATGGATGGCAGAATGGCCTTCTTAATTTTAAATTAGAATCGGTAATAATTTTTAATTATTTTCCCAAAATGTTGTTAAGCTTTCGCATACTAGGTGGGGTACTTTAGGTACTTTATGACAGTTCAATGATAATAATATATTTTAATAATTAATTAATAGGTTTAAGTAAAACACATTGTATCTTCTCGCTCCCTTCCACTCATTGCTATGGTAAATACGTTTTTCGAATATAAAATCGATATTTGGGTGATTCGACGATAAGAGGTTTTGAAGCTATAGAGAATGCGCCAAGGAGAAAAATTTAGAGTTTTTGATTTAACACATATTACGATTTTTGTTTCTTTTATCTACACATTTATGTAAGGGCAAGTCACTTTATACATATTTAGTTACTTTTTAGAAGACCAGGGTAAATACATCGGCCAGGGTAGAGACTAGCGCCTTTTAAGTGATAATTAGAATAATTTGTATATTACCTATACTAATACCATACCTTTCATTAAATCAACAAGTTTTACTTATGATATAAACTAAAAAAATCAGTAAAATCGGATTATAAACAAACAAATTATCATTTATTTTTTATCATACTCTTTTTCTTTTACCAGAATAATTTAAAACGCTTCTTGAGAATGTTGGTATATATCAGGATTAGTTTGCACAAACATCTTGTGATATAAATTATTTCTCCTGGTCAGTGAGTATCTCCCCTGGTAGTTATTTTACCGGGAAAAATACGGCAGGCGAGAGACGTTTTCGTGACAAATTTAAAATTTTTAATTAACATAACTTAATATTGAACTAATAATATATCACACCTTAACTATTACAGTATTGTTGAATTTAGGCAGTAAATTCAATTATATTAAGTGAATCTTATAAATTTTACAACTTGACAGGGGAGAGACACACCTTGCGAAACCACTGCACCACACTGTAGCGTCACGCCAAAGACAAATGTCAGCGATTTAAAGGCTTGCGTGTTTAGTGTTATTAACTTTACGTTGCTACGCGCCCTTGGTCGCTTTTTTGTATAAAACTGTCTGATATTTCTGTTTGTATTAACCGATCAAAATTTGCCAGGGTAGATACGCAAAACAAACGGGACAAAAATGAAGTTCGAAAATTATTGAAAAGAAACGAATATTGTTATATTTTCTCTTTATAATACTTAAGTATACTTGTTTAAATTTGTGCTAAATATACTTTAATGTGGCAACTGCGTTAAAGAAAGTATGTACTGTCTGTATGTTTAACTAAAAACGTCATGGGCGCAGGCCAGGGTAGAGACTTTTTCAGACTTACACATGGAATTTCAAGCAAATGTACTTTAATTGGGCATTAAATCATAATGCTATTTATAAAATACATTAAGAGGGTGTGATTTATTGCATAAAATGACAACACGTAGAATAAAAAAGCTGTTTTATAATTATTGCCGTACACATTACCTCTTATCGTACAATCACCTTTTACTAAATTAAATTAAAATTTTTGATTTGAAGGAGCTTATGGTAAATTATGTTAATGCAATAAATACGAGGATGTGCGCATTCGAGCGAAAAGTGTCACATTTCCGAGCGAGGGAGGCAAATGAAGCGCGACGCGGAGCGGCGCGCTTCATTTTCCCGAGATCGGAATGTGCCACTTTGAGCTCGAATGTGCACACTCGGTTTTAAGCACGATTCACAATAAAATAGACAAAATATTAGTTAAAATCGTTTCATCTCACTCACACTTACGAGATTATCGTATCTTTTCGCGCTCTCCCACTCGTTGCTATGGTAAATATACGTTTTTAAGTATAAAATCATTATTTACTAAACCACTTTTAATTTTTTATTGGAAATAGCGAAAGATAAACAAAACAAATGTAATAAATGCGAAGATGTGCGCGTTCGAGCGAAAAGTGGCACATTTCCGAGCGAGGGAGGCAAATGAAGCGCGACGCGGAGCGGCGCGCTTCATTTTCCCGAGATCGGAATGTGCCACTTTGAGCTCGAATGCGCGCACTCGGTTTTAAGCACGATTTACGATAATTTAGGCCGATAAATTAAACGAAAAATTAGTTAATTAATTTTAATCGGTCTCTCTCACTTGCACCTACGAGATTCTCGTATCTTTTCGCTCTCTTCCGCTCATTGCTATGGCAAATACGTTTTTCGAACATAAAATCGATTTTTACTAAACTAAATTTAATTTTTTGATTTGAAAGAACGAAGAATAAAAAAAAAATCTAAAAGTTATACCCCACCTCGTACACGGAAGGTTAAAGTAACAATGGAATTTTTTTATACTACTTGATTTTCAAAAATTGCAATTTATTATTTTGAAAAAAGCCAGTTTTTCGAGTTACAAGCCCGCAAAGAAGTTAGTGTAGCGATTTGAATTGGAATTGCGTTCGTGGGCTGCGGGCGACGAGTGCGGCCCTGTCTCCTCGAAATTCTGTACCCTTTTACCAGGATGAAGTATCGATTCGTGTGACGTAACGCAGGTAATGCGTCCCCGGGCATTGTCACTACACGGTGCGTGCGTAATTGGCCGGCTACAAAGGGTTATAATGTTACCTTTGTACACATTTCGAGCTAAGGGGGCGACGTGTCTCCCGGCACATACTTGATCCTACTTTACGGGTTAATTAATTACATTATTTATTTGATACGTGACGACTTTTAAACTTTATGCCCTACATTGGGGTGCGTCCTTAAACGCGATTCTTTTTGCGCCGATAAATTCGCGCTCGAAGTGGCACACTTGGATCTCGGGAAAATGTGCCACTTCGAGTTCGACGCTCGCCAAACGAAGTATAACTTCAAAAAAATTAATTCGCTTCCAAATATCCAAATCTTTTATTTCCAAAAAAAAATATTAAAAAAAAAAGTTATAAATTTTCAAAAATTCAAAAAATTGTATAGAATCGAATCAGAGAACGTCTTGTATGGGTCCATTGGGCTTCCCGTCGTTCCCAAAAACCCTTCCGAGTATCCCAAAAGTCAGCAGGGACCCCACCTCCCCTTCCGTCTCGACGAGCACGTCGATTTCGCCTCCTTTTTCTCGTTTACAAAACTTGTACTTATTCAGCGGTCTTAAATCGGCGGTTAACGTCGACGGTTGATCGTACGAATCCTTCGCGTTAAACGTTCCTCTGACGGTTATTTTCTCGAAAATTATGCCTTCTTCGGGCGCGCCCTTCCGTCTTCCGCCGCACGTGGAAATGTCGTCGTCCAAGCAGGCCACGATCGCACACGTGCGAATGCCCGTTGTGTCCGTTAAAGAGACCAAACTTGCGCCATGGAAAGCCACAAATCTGTTTAAATAAACATTTGGAAAATTATTAAAAAAAAAAAACGGCGCGAAAAAACCTACTTATAAACATAGGTGGTGGGGGTCGATTTTGATGGTCCACCACCACCGCCATCACTTTCCTTAAGCGTAACGTCGAAATCGCAACAATACGTCGACGTCCCGGCGCAGATTTTTTCGTGCGTCGTTTTTCGATTCAAATCCAAATTTCGAAAAGTGTAGTTCGCCATGTCCTCTTGGCTCGTAACAAAAAGCGACACGTCTTCAGCCGCCAAATCCCAAGTCGGGCTCTAAAATCGAAACGAAACCCATCGGACCGCTTTTAAGCCTTTATTTGCATAAATTAACTCGAAAAAGTAATTTAAACAAATTTATGTGGGTATCAAAAAAAAAAAAAATTACCTGGCACGTAGAAGTCGAAGGATTAATTTTTTTAATTTTTGGAACGTCGTGCACCAACATTTTCGAGCCGCCGACGCCCGAAAGGTGCATTTTCGCTATTCGGCCCCCTTTCAAGTAAATCGCCGAGCCGCCGTTTTTGGTCGAAGGGTTGTCGTAGCCGGCTGCTAACATGTTTACTTGTGCCGAAGTGGCGTAACCGTGATGCACGCTCAATCCTGAAAATTTGTATTACAGTCGAACCTCGGTAACTAGAAATTTTAATTGTTTTTTTTGCGGTTTTACTGTATTTGGAAGTAAATATAAATAAAGTCGTGGCTGTCTTAAAAGCGTTGCTATGGTAAAGGTTCTAATGATGCCATTTTTTTTAAATGTTGATTTGGCACTATTTGAATTCGATACCAACCGTTTTGTATTTAAAAAAAAATCCCTAAGTGTTTTTTTGAATCAAAATGGTGAAAATTCTAATAATATAAAACACTAAACATTTTATTTGCAAAAACTTGTGTCAATTTTTTTTTCAAAAAGAATCATATTTCGAAAATTAAGAACAAATTTAATTATATCGAATAAAAATTTTAATAGAGAATTAATTGTGTAACAGCGGCGTGTTACGTAATCGATTTTATTTACTTGTCACATTTTCCAAAATTTGTTTTTTTTTAAAATCGCCTAAAATTTCGTTTAGGCTCCGGTTATCGAGGCCCGACTGTATTTCGAGAGTCGCTTTAACAAATATACCTTGCAAAAAGGGAAGATGTGAAAACCAGGCAACGGAATAAACAACGTCCGTCACTTCCGGATCGGCAAGCACGTCCAAGGCGGGATTTTTAAACATAATATCGAAACAAATGAACATTCCAAATTTTACGCCAAAATCGGTCTCGAAAGTTGTCGGTTCGTCGCCGGGCTCGAAGAACGGCTCGTTAAACAAATTAATCTTTCGGTACCTAAAAAAAATTGTTTTAATTTGTCGGTTGGAATTAATTTTTTTAAAATAGTACCTCGCCACGACGCGTCCTTTCCTATCAAAAACGACGTTGGTGTTGTGAAAAATTTCTTTGTCTCCTCGCTCGTAACTCCTTTCGACCAAATTTACAACGACGTAAATTTTATGCGAACGAGCCGCACATGAAAGTTTAACAAAGCCCTAAAGGCATATTAAGGACTAACATTATAAATATATATTTGAGCGCTATTTACCTCGGAGTAACTCGAATTTTGGGCAGTGCACGGACTTATGTGCAAATCGGGAGGTGGCACTTCCGTGCTAATCTCTTTCACCTTTTTTTTGTCCGTAACCATGTCGTACCACCCTGTCAAAGCGTCTTCTGGAAAGACTATTATGTCCCCGGCCTTAAAAGAAATTTGCTTAATTTTTGGGAATTCAATATAAATAAAATTGTTACGCTTTTATTAACGGTGATTTCTTTACGGGGGGTGTACAACTCTTCAATTTTTTTTTTAATTTAAACTAATTAGAGGCCTTTGAAATGAACTGGTGTAAAAAAATTCATTGGTTACTTCGACAAAATGTTCAGAAAATAATGAATCAAATATTTTTTTGGGTTTTTTTAGTGCAATTTTAAAACGGGGACATGTCAGGGACTGTAGCTCTATAATGTTACTGAGAAAGTATAATAATAAAAAATATGTACAGTCAGCCTAAGAAGTAATCAACACCCTAAAAACAGTACTTACCGTAATCGAGCTATTCCAAGAGACAGGTTTTAGTTAAAAATGGTGTTTAGAGAGATTTATAGGTAACGGGTTTTATAAGTACAACAAATAATGTTTTCTATTAATTGTTTAAAAATAGCACGATCACTGTAGGTGTTGCGCTAGGGTGTTGATTACTTCTTGGGCTGACTGTACATTCCGCAAAAGTTTAGAGCAAATCTATTACTTAAATGTTTTTTCCTCAATTCGAGCAAAGGGTTAATCCATAGATACAGTACTACTTCTGCATAATACGAGAAAATCGCGAGGGGCAGTATAAAAATCAGTTTCGGCTGTGTCTTGGGCCAAGGTATTAGTGTGAAGGTTTGTAAGTGTGCACGTAAAAGTAGGTAAAACGTGTAATTTAGAAAAGTTTTATCAAGATGAAAATTTTTATTATTAAATTTAATTCAATTTAATGTTAACTGGAATTGCATTTCAGATAAATACTCATCACTTTGATGCACAATTACGCACAATACAAATTTGGGCAGTAATAAAAGGTTTCTGCTAGTCAGAAATCATTTTTTTTTTGGTTTAGTGCTTAGCTGAAATCATAAAAATGTTCAAATTCGGAAGTTTGTGAGGTCGTAACATGCAGAGATAGTACTGTAATGCATATACGTTCATATGAATTAAATATACACTACCGTCTGAAAGTTGGGAGCCATCTTTTTAAATCTGATAACTTATGCAATTGAAAGGAAATAAACTAATATATTTCATTGTTGTAATGAAGACAAAAGGTGTTAATATTTTTAATTATTTTAACCGATACTAATTAACTCAAAAATATTTTTTGATATTATAAGTAGTTGTTTTTTTTATTTAATATCACGTGTCAAAAAAAAAAACCTTAAACTACCTTTTAAAAAATCAATGTTGTAGCACATTAATGAACAAATTTCTTATTTTTGATTTTAAATCACTTTTTACACTATTCAAAGTACGTTTATATTATATTTTAATAAATAAGCAACGTTTAAATGTTTTTTTAAATGTTGTTTATTGACTTGTAATAATGCATTTCGGAATTTTGTGCGAAGCGGCCGGTAGAGGGGCCATGTTCGGTAGAGGAGTCACTTGCCCTACATTAAATTGAAATTTTTTATTGGAAATAGCGAAAATGAAACTAGACAAATCTAATAAAAACGAGGATGTGCGCATTCGAGCGAAAAGTGGCACATTTCCGAGCGAGGGAGGCAAATGAAGCGCGACGCGGAGCGGCGCGCTTCATTTTCCCGAGATCGGAATGTGCCACTTTGAGCTCGAATGTGCACACTCGGTTTTAAGCATTATTTACGATAATTTATGCCAATAAATTAAACGAAAAATTAGTTAACTAATTTGAATCGGTCTCTCTCACTTGCACTTACGAGATTCTCGTATCTTTTCGCTCTCTTCCACTCATTGCTATGGTAAATACGTTTTTCGAACATAAAATCGATATTTATGAAACTAAATTTAATTTTTTGATTTGCAAGAGCAAAGAATAAAAAATTAATCTAAAAAATAGGAAGTATGTGCGCATTCGAGCGAAAAGTGGCACATTCCCGAGCGAGGGAGGCAAATGAAGCGCGACGCGGAGCGGCGCGCTTCATTTTCCCGAGATCGGAATGTGCCACTTTGAGCTCGAATGCGCACACTCGGCTTTAAGCACGATTACAATAATTAAATTACACTCTGAGATTTTTGTTATCAACACCGGCGTTTCTGATTAGATCCAACGAGCGACTTTGTACTCATTTTATCGCTTTTATTTATTTATTTATTCAATAATTAATTTCTATGTTAAATGTCTTAGGTAATGCCAAAAAAAATAAATACCTGCTCGCCCGCACTCTTTATAAATTTTAGATATTCGCCCACATTTTCCATGAAACGTTTCGTGGGCGTTTCGGCCGTCAATTTTGGAAAATATCCAACGACGGCTCCCCTATAAGTCTCCTAAAAAACACAAAATTAATTACATTAATTAATCAGCGAAATCTGATTACTCACTTTTTCCGAAAGGACCTCCACGAAAATTAGCAAAAAAATTGTAAGCGCCCGAAATCTCATTGTGAAGTGCGTTCGCGAACCACACTTCGAGATAATCAAAGGTCGACTGAAGTGTAAACGTATTTTGCAAGTGCACAAGCGGGTAATTCCACCGCAATGCTACGTAAAACAGGATTCCCCTTGATAAAAAAAATAAATAAATAATAAAACCAACATCTTCATGTGGTATTTTGCGATGTTGTGCTGTTACGCCCGACTTGGAGGACTTGGAAAAAATAAAAATAATTCCTCGTTTGAAAAATCACCGCGACATCTACCGCTAAAAATTACCAAAAATTTTAATTTAATTTTATTACGTGTAAATAATTTAAATTTAATCAAGGAAGAAGTGAAACTTGTTAATTACATGGCCTACCAGATTGATTAACTGTTAAATTTAATAGTGCCCATAAGCCCTTAACTATTGAGTTTTGGACAAAAGTGTACGAGGCACTTTCGACTCAAAATTGCCAAAAGAATGCGCTCTTAAGTTATGGTCATCTCGTCACGGGACACTCTGTATATTGCCCGAGGTGCCCGGCTCTACGGCACTTTCCACTGTTTCAAACTATTGGGCTTGCTTCTAAAACAGTTTCTCTTTTCCTTTTATTGTGATCTTTCACTTTATACTATTTTCCCTCTCACGGTATACCCATTTTTTTGTAGATTTACCATCGCATAAGAAGTTTTACTTCAAAAACTTGAGTTTTCTTTCAGACTACAAAACCGAAATTAGTTTTTTGCCAACCCCACATACTAACTAACACAAAAACAAAATATTACCGATTTTTTTTACCGAACCACCAAAGTAGACGATATTCAACACTTCCGAACAGAAAAATTGACTTATTAAATTAGCCAATCAGGATCGACCATAGTTCCTCGCACGCAATCCACGAATTTCGTAACAGAAACATCGTTGTTTCAACGTACAGAAAAAATCACGTTTAAATTAATGATTTAGAAAAACGAACAAAGGCTACGCAGATCCAAAAAGCATAATTAAATAGATATCCGTTATCTTTTGAACGGTTACATCGGCCTCCTCGGGGCCACGTCCACCCGAAATTGATAAAACGACCAGGCGCCAACTTACATTTTTCAAATACCGCCGCACACCTTCCTCGTTCGGATTGTATTTTGAAACACGCGTTTTATCTGCCTTTTTCCTGCGCTTATCTCTCCCGTTTTAAAAACGTCCGAGGCGTAGAGAAGAGATTTTAGTGGCGTCAATTTTAGAATTGTCGCTTTAGTTGAAGGGCCCGCGACGCGCCATTTTATTGTAACTGACGTTGTTAATTATTTATTTGAGTGATGTTTTTTGCTGAACGAAATTAAAACTTTGCGACGCGAACGTTTTTTCGTCGAATTTTTTTTTTCGCGCTGAGGCTAGCTGAAGCGGAATAAGGCGAAAAAGGAGTGGGGTGGGAGGTGGTTGCATTGAATTAAATAAATACTAATTAAATGCGCGTTTAGTTTGACTTTTTTTTTTAATTAAAAGGGCAAATTAGAAGTCTTAGGAATGTACTTGTGTAAAAAAATTTAGGTTTGATATTTTGCGGTCAATTTTAATTTAATTTTATTACGTGTGACTAATTTCTCGCTAGAAACCATAGTTTTCTATGAAAACGTTGTAATGGGCTTCTATAATAAAATTTTTAAACGGAATTCGCAGATATAATTAAAAACGATTTTGCATTCCATTTCGCTTAATTCGTAATCGGACATTTAAAAAAAAGATAAATGTACAAAATTGGTTAATCGTAAAGGTATTATGTCCCACCATGCCAACGCTCGACCTCACACATTTTTAGCAACTCGCCAAACACTGCACACGTAGGCGATATTAATGGTGTGGAATATTTTTTACATCATACCGGGTGTCTCGTGACCCAATGGCCATAACTGAACAGCATATTCTTTTGACAATTTTAAGTCGAAAGTACCTCATACACTTTTGTCCGAAACTCAATAGTTACGGAGTTATGGGCACTACTGTTTTCAGATTTACCATCGCATAAGAAGTTTTACTTCAAAAACTTGAGTTTAAATGAAACTTTTAAAATGCAATAACTTTTTTATTTTTGAGAAGGCCGCGGCAAGCGTTCTTTTTTGAAAGTATTAGGCCTTAGTACGTCCGAAACAGGTGCCAACTCAAAACCCCCAAAATCGAGAAAAAACATGGATGTTAATCCATGTTTTTTTAGCAAAAAATGAAAAAAAATAGATTTGCTTTATGTTGCAAGGGGATGTTCCTACGTACCCCTAATCACTATAGCCGGTGTCATTTTTTTGCGCTTTTCCTATAAAACTAAAATTTGGCGTCAAACTTAACGCGCATTTAATTAGTTTTTATTTAATTAACTGGTCCCCCTCCCTTTCACCTTCTTCCGCTTTGGCTCGTCTCAGCGAAAAAAAAAATGGACGAAAAAACGTTCGCGTCGTAAAGTTTTAATTTCGTGCAGCGAAAACATCACTCAAATAAATAATTAACAACGTCAGTTACAATAAAATGGCGCGTCGCGGGCCCTTCAACTGAAGCGACAATTCTAAAATTGACGCCACTAAAATCTCTTCTCTACGTCTCGGACGTTTTTAAAACGGAGAGATAAGCGCAGGAAAAAGGCAGATAAAACGCGTGTTTCAAAATACAATCCGAACGAGGAAGGTGTGCGGCGGTATTTGAAAAATGTAAGTTGGCGCCTGGTCGTTTTATCAATTTCGGGTGGACGTGGCCCGAGGACCGATGTAACCGTTCAAAAGATAACGGATATCTATTTAATTATGCTTTTGGATCTGCGTAGCCTTTGTTCGTTTTTCTAAATCATTAATTTAAACGTGATTCTTTCTGTACGTTGAAACAACGATGTTTCTGTTACGAAATTCGTGGATCGCGTGCGAGGAACTAGGGCCGATTCTGATTGGCTAATTTAATAAGTCAATTTTTTTGTTCGGATGTGTTGAATATCGTCTGCTTTGGCGGTTCAGTAAAAAAAATTGTTAATGTTTTGTTTTTGTGTTAGTTAACCTTCCGTGTACTAGGTGGGGTATAACTAACGTGAACAATTTTTTTTTGTTAAAACGGCACGTTTGGTAATCGAGCTTAAAATCGAGTGTGCGTATTCGAGCTCAAAGTGGCACATTCCGATCTCGGGTAAATGAATTTAGGAAAATAATTTTATGTTCAAAAAATGTATTTTTACCATAGCAATGAGTGGAAGGGAGCGAAAAGATACGACAATTTCGTTGGTGCGAGTGAGAAAAAATGCCTAAAATGATTCAAGTCATTTTTCGTCTAATTAAGTGGTCTAAATTATTGTGAATCGCGCTTAAAACAGTGACATTCGAGCTCAAAGTGGCACATTCCGATCTGAAAATGAAGCGCGCCGCCGCGTCGCGCTTCATTTGCCTCTCGCTTGAAAATGTGCCACTTTTCGCTCGAATGCGCACATCTTCGTTTTTAATTAATAAATTTACCATGCGCTTCTTCAAATGAAAAATATTTTTATGTCAATAAATCGAATTATTTAATAAGTCGAAGCGTTTTACAATTCTTTAAATTCAAATTTTCATTAGTAAATATTTCACAACTCGTAGTTAAATTTTACAACTTTTCATAAAATTGCTACCTGGGAGGATTAAGGACGGGTCGGTTTGGTTGTTATTAGTGGTTAAAAGCTCTATTGTGTACTACGATGTCAATATATAGGGGAAAGTGGGGTAGCCCCGGACAGCGGGTAACCGCGGACATAAGAATTTCCAAGATCCTAATCACGTTGCATTGGTAAAATTTTCTTTAAAACAGGCGTCGTCTAGAGTAAAAACATATGCAATTTAGTTGTCACATAAACACCGAGTCTGTTACAATTTAAGGAATAGTTTGTAAAATATAAAAAATTTTTATCGCGCTCGTCAGATTTCATTTCAAGTTATCAACTAGAAAATGTAAGTGTGAATACTTATTTTTTTTAAGTTGAAGAAAATGCATTATATTTAAACTTTGTAATAGTATTTGAAATATTTCTACTACATCTTAGGAGCTCTGAATAAAAATGTTGAATATTGAGAAACGGTACCGGACACTAAAATGTCGGGTATCGCCGGACATTATTTTAGCTAATTAAAATTTTTTCAAAAGTTACTCTATACTACAGTTGAAATAAATAACTTGTCGGTGCTTTATTATTTACTGTGAAAATAAATAGTGGTTAAATTGCTGTACTTTAGTCAACTTTGTGTATTTTTCACATCCAGTACGAATCACAACGGTGGTCAACATCTATACTGACACGGTGCCTTCAATCAGCACAGCACATTTATTAAAACAACTGTTACGATTTCCTGATGCATCAAAAAAACATTTAGCAACGGAGCTGAAAAAACCCATAGGAGCGATATTTTAACATCTCCATTTAAACAAAATTTAGAGAAAAAGCAGAAAACTAAAATCAATAACTTTGTCAAAGCAAAAAAAACAAAAAATTGCTAAAAATATTGAAAACAGACAAAATTATTCGAAGTTTTTCCCAAAAGACCGGGAGAAAGAAACCGAATGCATCATATGCAAAAAACTTTTGATGAAGACTGGATTCAATGTTATGAGTGCAAAGACTGGGCACATAAAATTGTTTAAATATTAATTATTTTTGTGATGTTTATAAGGTCAAAACGATTGGGCCACCAAAAGTACTAGTCGGGGCTACCCCACTTTTTTATTGCCAAAAATAAGGTCAAATTGATTGGCCTATTTCTAAAAAGCAAATATATCATTACAAATTTGAATTAGTATAAACTTAAAAGTCGCCACTTTCATTTTAAATCGAAAAATAAATAAATTTATTATTTATAGTTTTATTCTAATTCTTTCAACGATTGGTCATCTTAAGCGAAAAATTAGTTAAATAATTTTAATCGGTTTCTCACTCGCACTTACGAGATTTTCGTATCTTTTCGCTCTTCCACTCATTGCTATGGTAAATACATTTTTCGGACATAAAATCGATATTTACTGAACTAAATTTAATTTTTGATTTGAAGAGAAGATTAATGACAAATGCTTAAAGAAAAGATGTGCGCATTCGAGCGAAAAGTGGCACATTTCCGAGCGAGGGCAAATGAAGCCGAGCGGGCGGCGCGCTTCAGTACTAGATCGGAATGTGCCACTTTGAGCTCGAAGTGCGCTTCGGTTTAAGCACGATTCCACTTTAGTCAATTATTAAAAAATTATAAAATAATTTTACTGAACTTTATCAATATTGATTTTGAATTAAGCTCTTCCACTCATTGTTATGGTAAAACGATTTTCGGCATAAACGATATTTACTGAACTAAATTTAATTTTCGAAGAGATGAAGATTAATGTATACAATGGTAAAGACAAAGATGCGCGCTTCACGAAATGGCACATTTCCACTTGAGCAAATGAAGCGACGGTAGGACGTTCAAACGATGGGAATAAATTAGTTAAATGTTAATATTTTTGGATTTATAACGCAGGACAAGATTAAGCCAAAAAGTATATTTTATCGCTCCTTCCACTCATTGTATTTGAAAATAGTTTCACATTATGGATATTTTCTGAATAAAATTATATTTAGAATAAATTAATTTTAATTAGTATAAGATTAAAATCAAATTAAGTAAGAAAGTGGCGCATTCGAGCGAAAAGTGGCACATTTCCGAGCGAGGGAGGCAAATGAAGCGCGACGCGGAGCGGCGCGCTTCATTTTCCCGAGATCGGAATGTGCCACTTTGAGCTCGAATGTGCGCACTCGGTTTTAAGCACGATTCACAACGATTTGGGTCAATAAATTAAAGGAAAAATTAGTTAGATAATTTTAATCGGTCTTTCTCACTCGCACTTACGAGATTTTCGTATCTTTTCGCTCCCTTCCACTCATTGTTATGGTAAATACGTTTTTCGGACATAAAATCGATATTTACTGAACTAAATTTAATTTTTTGATTTAAAAGATGAAGATTAATGTATACAAATGTAGTAAAGACAAAGATGCGCGCATTCGAGCGAAAAGTGGCACATTTCCGAGCGAGGGAGGCAAATGAAGCGCGACGCGGAGCGGCGCGCTTCATTTTCCCGAGATCGGAATGTGCCACTTTGAGCTCGAATGTGCGCACTCGGTTTTAAGCACGATTCACAACGATTTGGGTCAATAAATTAAAGGAAAAATTAGTTAAGTAATTTTAATCGGTCTTTCTCACTCGCACTTATGAGATTTTCGTATCTTTTCGCTGCCTTCCACTCATTGCTATGGTGAATACGTTTTTCGGACATAAAATCGATATTTACTGAACTAAATTTAATTTTTTGATTTAGAAGATGAAGATTAATGTATACAAATGTAGTAAAGACAAAGATGTGCGCATTCGAGCGGAAAGTGGCACATTTCCGAGCGAGGGAGGCAAATGAAGCGCGACGCGGAGCGGCGCGCTTCATTTTCCCGAGATTGGAATGTGCCACTTTGAGCTCAATGTGCGCACTCGGTTTTAAGTACGATTCACAACGATTTAGGTCAATAAATTAAAGGAAAAATTAGTTAAGTAATTTTAATCGGTCTTTCTCACTCGCACTTATGAGATTTTCGTATCTTTTCGCTGCCTTCCACTCATTGCTATGGTGAATACGTTTTTCGGACATAAAATCGATATTTACTGAACTAAATTTAATTTTTTGATTTAGAAGATGAAGATTAATGTATACAAATGTAGTAAAGACAAAGATGCGCGCATTCGAGCGAAAAGTGGCACATTTCCGAGCGAGGGAGGCAAATGAAGCGCGACGCGGAGCGGCGCGCTTCATTTTCCCGAGATCGGAAATGTGCCACTTTGAGCTCGAATGTGCGCACTCGGCTTAAAGCCCGATTCACAATAATTAATTTACGTTATGGGATTTTTTAGTGATTTTATTGTAACTGACGTTGTGAATTATTTTTTTTGCTGAACGAAATTAAATTTTTCGTCAATTTTTTTTCGCTAGGGCGAACCGAAGCGGAAGAAGGCGAAAAAGCGGGGAGGCGCATTTAATTAAATAAAAACTAATTAAATTCGCGTTAAGTTTGACGTTTTTTTTTTCAACGGAGCGAAAGTTTGGCGATAAGAGCTTTTAGTTCGTCAATTCGTAAAAATCAAATTTGTCTATTCGGCAATCAGTCATAATCCGGCCGTCTCCGAAAATTAATTTATCGGCGTTCGAGCGAAAGCATCAGCCCTAATTTTAAGTAAGGTCGACGGGGACATAAATTGGACCCGGCAATCCTCATTGTTGAGCGCGTTTCAATAGAATACCCTGATTACACTTGTCGTTGTGTCCTGTAATCACGAGTAATCACAACAGGAGTCCCTCCCCTGTCTCCAGATTAAAACTTGGGAAACAAAGGTTAACCGTGCGAGTCGCTACGAAAACAGAATGCCTTCTTTCCGGCATTGTGCGACGATAATTTTTTTTCAGTTTTTTTTATTTCGAGATTTCGAGGAGCGCGCGGCCGCGATCAATATTTTATGAGTTAGCTTTGTAGTGAAGTGGATTTTGATCAAATGCGGAGGAATAATGCATTATCGATGAAGGGCAAGGACGTAGTAAAGGTATATAGAAAGAGGGGTTAACAGGACGCATTAGCGAGATTAAAAATTTCATTCCCGTTTCCACACGTTTCGAAATCGACTTTTTTTTCCTAAGCCGACACAATCGAGGAATACTATTCTTACAAAGTCAATTTTACTGTATCTTTTTGTTTGGGGTAACATTAAAATTATAGAATTTTTTGAAAAATGTATCTCTGATACGAATGATAAGAAAATTGCAAAATCCTTTGTAATACACTGTACTGATTTTTGTTAAACGTTTAAAAATTAAATTGCCTTAAAATAATGACGCGAAGGAAGAATGAAAGAACTACAGTGCCTTTATATAAAAATATATAAATATTTTATAATTTACTCATTTATATTTGTTTTTAATTTTCGGGAACATAAATGTACTTTTTGTGCTAGATCTGGGTATCTTATAACACAGTTTCATACAACATGGCATTTTCTATGAACCTATCTACCGTGTTATAGGAGGGTTACCTGTACAGATAAGTCCGAAATTTTTTTTTCGAAATTATTTAAATCCAATACAAGAACTGTTTAGAAGGGACCTTCGGGATAATTTTATATAGATAACGTTTTTTTTGTAGCTGCCTTTATAAGGCCGTAAAAAATTAATTACTGTTCCTATGTGTATTCAAAATGCAGGGAAGTCCCAATTTTTTTTTCGAAATTATTGAAATCTAATTCAAGGACTGTTTAGCAGGGGTCTTCGGGATAATTTTATACAGATAAAGTTTTTTTTGTAGCTTTCTTTATAAGGCCGTAAAAAATTAATTAGTGTTACTATGTGTTTTGCAAAATGCAGGAAAGTCCCAAATTTTTTTTTCGAAATTATTTAAATCTAATACGAGAGCGGTTTAGCAGGGACCTTCGGGACTATTTTATTAAGATAATGTTTTTTTTGTAACTTCCTTTATAAGCCCAGAAAAAATTAATTACCATTACTATGTGTTTTTCAATAAGCAGTAAAGTCCGATTTTTTTTTTCTAAATTATTTAAATCTAATACAAGGACTATTTAGCAGGGACTTTCGGGATAATTTTATATCGATAACGTTTTTTTTGTAGCTTCTTTTATAAGGCCGTAAAAAAATAATTACTATTCCTACGTGTTTTGCAAAATGCAGGAAAGTTCCAAATTTTTTTTTCGAAATTATTTAAATCGAATACAAGAACTGTTTAGTAGGGACCTTCGGGATAATTTTATATAGATAACATTTTTTTTGTAGCCCCCTTTATAAAGCCATAAAAAATAATTACTGTTCCTATGTGTTTTGCAAAATGCAGGAAAGGCCCAAAATTTTTTTTTTGAAATTATTGAAATTTAACGCTAGAGCTGTTTAGACGGGACCTTCTGCAGCATTTTATACCGATTACGTTTTTTCTATAGCTTGCTTTACAAGCCCGTAAAAAATTAATTACCGGTCCTATCTGTTTTTGAAAATATACAAAAAGCTGAAATTTTTTTTTCGAAATTACTTAAATATTTTACAAGGACTATTTAGCAGGGACCTTCGGGACCATTTTACTTAAATAACGTTTTTTTTTGTAGCCCCCTTTATAAGCCCTTTAAAAATTAATTACCGTTGTTATATGTTTTTCAATAGGCAGAAAAGTCCGAATTTTTTTTTTCGAAATTATTTAAATCTAACACAAGGGCTTTTTAGAGGGGACTTTCTGGACCATTTTATACCGATTACGTTTTTTCTGTAGCTTGCCTTATAAGCCCGTAAAAAATTATTTACCGGTCCTATCTGTTTTTGAAATTATACAAATAGCCGAAAAATTTTTTTCGAAATTATTTAAATCTGTCACAAGGACTACTTAGCAGGGACCTTCGGGACCATTTTACTTAGATAAAGTTTTTTTGTGGCCCTTTTTATAAGCCCGTAAAAAATTAATTACCGTTGTTATATGTTTTTCAATAGACAGAAAAAGGCGAAAATTGTTTTTTGAAATTATTGAAATCTAACACAAGGGCTATTTAGAGGGGACCTTTTGGACCATTTTATACCGATTACGTTTTTTCTGTAGCTTGCCTTATAAGCCCGTAAAAAATTAATTACCGGCCCTATCTGTTTTTGAAATTATACAAAAAACCGAATTTTTTTTTCGAAATTATTTAAATCTTTTACAAGGACTATTTAACAGGGACCTTCGGGACCATTTTATTTAGATATCGTTTTGTTGTGGCTTCCTTTATAACCCCGTAAAAAATTAATTACCGTTGCCTGCTAAAATGTTACCTTCAATGCGCCAAAACAAGTATAACTTCAATAATGTCTTTTATTTTACGAACTTGATATTAAATACGACTAAATCGGTTCGTTTATATGCCGCATTTAGAAGGAAACGACTTTCATTAAAATTCCATGAAGTTTTGTCTACGATTGTACCTCGCAATGTATTCAATTACAAAGAGCCCTGCAACGCCGACAATTTTTTATTTTTAAATAATCACAAATCAACCCAAATATTTGTCTAAGCAAAACCAAACAATGTAAACGAATAAAAAATGCGAACAGAATGTTTCGAGATAAAAGTCCATCAATTCTTGTCGAACACCCGATGGCCCACTCGAGCAGTCCATAAACAACGATATCTTTACCTCCACAATATGGACACAGATCTCCAAACGACACTCGAACACTGATTGTCAAAAGGCATTATTTACATTGATAACGAAAACTTTTTCGGGGCCCTCAACTAAATTTTATTTAATCTGTTTAATGGCGTCGATCGGCGAGCCGCACTCGACCCGCCGCCGGACCCGATTTCAAAAAATGACCGGTTCGGCAGCCACTTACCGCATTTAAAATTTATAAAATCGGCAAAAAGGGCTGGTGGCGGAGTGCGGGTCGAGTCGTCGTCCACCTGCGAAAATTAAAATTTAAAATGTGCCAACCCTTTCAGGAGCGTCGTCGGGAGCGACCGTCCAGATTGCAGTAATGGCTTTAAGCAAAGCTATAGACAACTTATTTATGGTCCCCAAAGCAAAGCTAATGGGATAATTTAATAATCATAAGCCAGCGGTGAAGCATTTCAGTTTAGGGCCGAGTGCGATTAGAAGTCCGGAACGAGAGTCCAGGGGGTGATGATTGAACGTGACAGTTCTTCCTGCGTCCCTTTCGACGTCGCCCGCGATGCACGCTCGCCAACTTCTTTTTCCCTACCGTCCGTCCCCAAAATTGAAGCTGCTCGAAGTGCGCACCGGCGGCTTCGAAAGATGGGCGTCGCGGACACTTAAATGAAAGACGAAGGAACGTATTTTTATGATCGAAATTTTAGAAATTTTATAACTACTTTTTTTAAGGGCCCTTCGCCGATAACAAAGCTCGAAAGTTGTAGCTGTAAAGTGGTGTGCGCTCGTAAATTTGATAGAATTTAACTAAAAACAAGATCGCTTCCACGAAACTGTCCATAAAACGGCCTATTAATACACCTCATAACAGAAAAAAAATTTTAATGGGTCCCTATAAAAATCCTTCATAAAATTGACACAAAATTTAAGCTGCTTCTCGATTTACTTTTTTTTTCAAACGTGAAATTTTTTACTGGCGCTAAATTGAATTTCAAAAAGAAATGTAAACGAATTTAAAGGAGGGGGGTGCGTATTCGAGCGAAAAGTGGCACATTTCCGAGCGAGGAAGGCATTTTGGGGGTTTTAAGTTACCCGACTAGAAATTGCAGTGAGTTGGCCCAAATAAGGCATGCCCAATTCCAGACTTGCGGGGAGTGGGGCATCCAAACTACATCGAAGTTTGAGAAGTAACGCAGTTCCGAGGCCCTGCCTTCTTTGGCGTCCTGATTAGGCACTTCAATGGTATGCCGAACTTCGGCAATGTCATAGATTTTCCAAGTGAAGCCCAACTTTGGCGAACCGAACTTCGGCATACCATTGGAATGCCTGACTGGCATGAAATGACGGTAGCCGAAGGTTTGCCGAAGTTTGGTTTGCCGAATTTGGGATTTATTTGGAAATCTGCGGCATTGCCGAAGTTTGGTGTGCCTACAGTGGAATTGATAAGGCGCGAATCAGGCGTGCCTAAGTTAGGCAAGCCAAACTTGCCCCAAATTGACTCTTCGACAATGACTCACTCAATTTCTAGTCGGGTAAGACCGGCTTCGGAAGTATTAACCGTTCATTTTCAAACGTATTAAGGCCTGAACGCTTTGCGCGTACTTCTTAAAGATAAAAAATTATTGCGTTTTAAAAGTTTCATTTTAAAATCAAATTTAATTTTTCAAAAAGGCAAAAATAATTATTTTAGAGGGAAAGCGGCGGGTAATGACACCCGCTATAGTTGCTAGGGGTACGTAGGAACATCCCCTTGCAATATAAAGTAATTCTATTTATTTTCATTTTTGCAAAAAAACATGGATTAATACCCATGTTTTTTCTCGATTTTGGCCGTTTTTGGGAGTTTTGATTTAGCGCCGGTTTCCGACGCATAGGGGCTGGAAACGTTCAAAAATGAAAGGATTTGACGACATTCGCAAAGACGGCGGAGTAACAGAATTTTGAAAATTTAAAAATTTTATCCAAATTTTTATTTTGAAAGATTCGAACGCGTTTTTGTCGCTTCGATAAACCGGCTTTCAGAAGCCGAAAAGTTTTTGACAAATAACGGCGCTACAATTTTTTTAAGGAAAAATTTTATGTTATAAATTAACCTAAAACTGCAATCTTAATTACTCGAAAAATTAACATTGTGCCTTATGCCGTTTTTGCACATATCTTATGGAATAAAGGCCCAGGATTTCGAATTGGGGTCGTTTTTAATAATAGGATTTTAAATGAGGGCGCTACGATCGTTTTTGTGAGTAGAAGTGTATTTTCTTTAGTTTTTTCGAAAATTTTGGATGTTGTAGGGGGAACAGGGAAGAATAGCTCCGGCCATGTCAGTTTGAGGTTTATAGGAATGTTCCGCAAAAATTTAAAGCTACCTCATTACCTATTATTTTTTTTTTTCAAAAAATACGAAAGGCTTAATCCAGTGTTTTCCAAATTTAAAAAATTAATATAAATAAATTCAATAAATACGAAGATGTGCGCATTCGAGCGAAAAGTGGCACATTGCCGAGCGAGGGAGGCAAATGAAGCGCGACGCGGAGCGGCGCGCTTCATTTTCCCGAGATCGGAATGTGCCACTTTGAGCTCGAATGCGCACACTCGGTTTTAAGCACGATTTACAACGATTTAGGTCAATAAATTTAAAGAAAAATTAGTTAAGTAATTTTAATCGGTCTTTCTCACTCGCTCTTACGAGATTCTCGTATCTTTTCGCTCCCTTCCACTCATTGCTATGGTAAATACGTTTCTCGAACATAAAATCGATATTTACTAAACCGAATTTAATTTTTTGATTTGAAAGAGAGAAGATTAATTTATACAAATGCAATAAAGACAAAGATGTGCGCATTCGAGCGAAAAGTGGCACATTTCCGAGCGAGGGAGGCAAATGAAGCGCGACGCGGAGCGGCGCGCTTCATTTTCCCGAGATCGGAATGTGCCACTTTGAGCTCGAATGTGCACACTCCGTTTAAAGCACGATTCACAATTAATTAATTTACTTTCTAAAATATAATATAACATTACATGGTTCGTATTGTGCACATTCGACCTCAAAGTGGCACATTTTCCCGAGATCGGAACGTGCCACTTTGAGCTCGATTTTAAGCACGGTTCACAATACTTTCTTAAACGTCCAACTTGTCAAATTAGTTGTGCGTGCGCAATTTCGTTGCGGACCAAAAGAAGTACAACTTCAAAAAAAACGACCTCGAGTACCAAACAATTTTCGCGCTTTTCCGTTACTCTTGGACATAAACGTCACCTAAAAAAGCACCCCCAATCCGTTAGCGGCCATAATTAAAAACCAACATCAATACGCAACACACACATACGCAGAGTCCAAAAGCAAACAGAGCTACCTTAATATTCTTCGGCATCGAGCACTCGAATAAAATAAACACCCCCTAATTAATTCAAATGTAAACATCGATTCCGGTTGAAAAGACACGATTTAGATCAATAAAATAGGGCGCAGCATATGGACACACACCAATAAAACAAATCAAGGCGTCTCTGGAAGTGTTACAATAAAATATCTGCGAGCTTTTTGCGAAAAGCTCGTCGGAGGTGCGGGGGCACGTTTAACATGTGCCAATTTTTACGTCTCATTAATTTTTTTTTTTGTTACCGACCTAACTCGCCCCATACGATTCATTAATCGCAGTCGGCCTTGACCGACGACGCACTTCGCTATTTTCTTCTAAAAAAAACTTTGAATTTTTGCAAAATTGCCTTCGACTAATTACTAAAATCGAAAGTGGTGGTTTCGGGAGGAGAGAGAGGGGCGGGCGTAGATCCGTAAGCAGACGACCGCCGCACACCACCCACCCCAAAAACGAACAACAGAATTACATAAAGTAAATCCCGAAATGCGGATCAGTCAGTGGCTAATCATGTAGAATCTGATAATTGCTTGTTTATCCAAGCAGGAGTCGGACACATCTGGCGTCATGAATAATAAAGCGCACATAAGCTCCCCAAAAAGCTCGTGTGCATTTTGAAAGTAAAGCTTCCATAATGTAACTTCTAAAAAGGTGCGCGATCCCCATAATTATTTTACAACCTGGGTACGCGATCCCCTTTGGGGCCGATTTTGTTTTCTGATAGACGAAGACTGCGCTAATCGCTTCGTAAAATTGCAGGACCGGCTTCAGATCGAAATATTTTATTAAAAGGCTCTGTGCTTTTATGAGAAATAAAATCTTCGAAAGACAATTTAAAAATAAAATACAATTCCTACTATAAATGCTGGTGAGGCATGCCGAAGGACCAATTCGGGCTTGCCGAATTGGGGCAAGCCGAATGCGAACCTTAACCCGTCATAATTAGGCAAACTTAAAAACGGCGTGCCGAAAAAAAATTCCTAATTAGGAAAGCGTGTGGCATGCCCTAACTAAGATATATCTTTGGAATTGCAGTACCATATCGCTTTGAGTTGGCAAGTGCGGTTGCCGAAGTGCCGCCTAAAGAGGCAGCTGAGACTAGATCGAGATCATACCATGCAAGAGTGGCTGCCGAATGCGTGCCACGTCGGGCTTTCCTAATCGGACAGGGAGACGGACGCGCGTAACTTTGTGATGCGGCCTTTTGCGGTTGCCGCGCTGGCACCGAACGCGGCATCCGGCATGCCCGATTCAAACCTAATAAAAACCAAAATGAAATTTGTGGTCGGGAAAAATTTAATTGGAAGTATTTGATTTTCATGTTGCAATATTTAAGTCCGTATATTGACGTTTGTTTTTTTTTCTTCTTAAAATTAAAAAATAACATTCTGCTTGTTCTGCAAATTTTAATGTCGTGTCAATTCTTGAGAAAATCCGTTTAAAATTTCGGAGAAGCTGTAGGATTTTAATCTGTTTGAATGTGGCAAACGCTTTTTGAAGTTTTTAAAAAATTATTTATTTAAAATTTAGGTTAGGGTATGCCTCCAATAAGCCCAAGTATTATTTGCATTTTGTGTACACGAAATATTTATTATTCGAGTACTGTTCGTTGTATGATTTTGAATTGATTTTCTTTAAGCAATTTTAGTCGATAGCTGTACCGGCGTAACAGCAAAAATTTTTGCTCATTTTAAAAATCGCCATTCTCTTATTTTTTTGAATTAATAATAATTCAATTAAACTTTATTATAATATACAGATTTCGATTATTTTACTTTAGTGAAAATTCTATATGGTTAATTTTTCCAAAATCAGAATTAAAATTTTGTTTATTAACAAATTAATAATTTACATAAAGTCAATAATTATGTAGATGGAAATGTGATCCTAAGTTTTAATTAGAAATTAAATTAATGATAATAAACGCATTTAAAGTTGGGTCTACACATTCGAGTGTTAAGTGGCACGTTTTGGGGCGAGGGGAGCAAATTTCCCGAGATCGAAATGTGCCACTTTGAGCTCGAACGCGTACAGTCAGCTTTCAGAACCATCAATTCGCTTTCTGAAAATTAAATAAAAGTACAGGACCGTATTTCCATCAAAAAATAAATTCCAAAGAGTTATAGTGTTGACCAAAGCGATTTAAAAAAATCGTAACGTCATCGATTTGTAAAAACCGAAATTACTACTAATAAACAAATCCAATAAATACGAGGATGTGCGCATTCGAGCGAAAAGTGGCACATTTCCGAGCGAGGGAGGCAAATGAAGCGCGACGCGGAGCGGCGCGCTTCATTTTCCCGAGATCGGAATGTGCCACTTTGAGCTCGAATGTGCACACTCGGTTTTAAGCTCGATTCACAATAAATTAGACCACTAAATTGACGAAAAATGACTTGAATCATTTTAGGCATTTTTTCTCACTCGCGCCAACGAAATTGTCGTATCTTTTCGCTCCCTTCCACTCATTGCTATGGTAAAAATACATTTTTCGAACCTAAAATTAATATTTACTAAACTAAATTTAGATTTATGATTTGTAAAAGCGAAAAATAAGTACTCTCTAAAATAAAATTAGTGAAATTTCACAAAATCACAGTGAAATTTCACTAATTCTCGCAGTTGAATTCGAGCAACTTAGAATTAGTGAAAATTCACTAAATAATTCAGTGAAAACAGGAAACACTAATTTATCAGTGAAAATGAAATTCACTAATTAACAAATGAAAATAGATTTCACTAATTTACGAATGAAAATTTAAATTACTAATTCATGAGTGAAAGTAATATTCACTAATTTAATAGTGACATTACTATTCACTAATTAATTAGTTACTTCAAACTATTTATAGAAATAGTGAAAATTGTTATTTACATTAACTGAATTCACTATTTCATTTATCATTATGAATTAGCTGAATTCACTAATTGATTAAGAATATTAAAATACTGATCATTTGCTTTTGATTTTCAAAATAAGTATTCAAAGTAACAAAATATATATTCGAAATTTTGTTTTAGAAAATGTTTCCTACAGCATAAACAATACCACACAGGCACCTCTTGTTCTTTGTATTACGCATGAGTACATTTAATATAGAAGTATTTATCTCTATTGACAGGAAGATCGAATTTTATATGTTAGTATATTTGATACCTAAATATACATATAAATATATAAATTGTTTTAATAATATATACAATATAACTTACCTTATGTCAAAATTTCAAAATACGAAATCACGTAAAATCATAAGCTTCAGGTTAAACTTGACACTGACATATATGATCACTATTTGCATTGTTAAATAAATGAATCGGTATGATTACATAATAGTGGACAAAGTACATTTAAATTCTCAATTTTTGAAAAGATGACAAAATATAACATTTATAATGCTAGAAAATTTCTACCGAAGGGTAATACAGTTATTTAACTTAATCCTGAACTAATTTCTACACTACACTTCACATTTTTTTCCGTAACCTACAGCAAACTCCGTCTCCCCAGCATTAAAGCCATAAATTAGTGACAAAATCACCGACAGCTGAGTCGAAACAACTGTGCAATTAGCGAATTCTAAAACCACTAGTAGAATTAGCGACAAAGTAACTGCTAAATGATGAAAACCACTTTTGAATTAGTGAAATTTAAAATTACTAATTGAGCTAGTGAAAATTTCACTGATTAATCAAGTAAAATCACTAACTCTACGGTGAAAAAATTTTCACTAGCTGAATTAGTGAAAATTTCACTAATTTAATTTTCAGAGAGTAGACAAATGCGGTAAATACGGGGATGTGCGCATTCGAGCGAAAAGTGGCACATTTCCGAGCGAGGGAGGCAAATGAAGCGCGACGCGGAGCGGCGCGCTTCATTTTCCCGAGATCGGAATGTGCCACTTTGAGCTCGAATGTGCACACTCGGTTTTAAGCTCGATTCACAATTAATCAATTTACTTTCTACGAATTTATTAATTAAAAATTGTAAAACCATTTTTGTATCGGAAGCACCCCCTCCTTCCCCTGCTTTAGCGTATTTTAATTTTTTTGATTTGAAAGCGCATTACTTTACAATTTTGTTTGTGACTACGATTTTTTAACTAATTTACTTTTTGTTTCAGGACTTTTGCGGGACGGACGAGGGGGTGCCTTTCGCTTCTTCTTTGGGTGAGTGATTTTTCCTTTTCGACTTTGGTAGTATTGCTTATGTTGAAAGCGAAAAGATTTAAATCTATTGTCGGTTATCGATTGTCAAATTTAACCCCAATGCGTTTCGCGTACGATGCTCGGAGAGGAAATTATTTCCACTTCCGGCGAAGACCGGAACCTGTGCTGCTATTAGCCAGACCGACGTCCATTTATTTTCTCTCCGACGGACGACTATTTTTAGTGCGACCCGACTCCGCGAAGCCTTTGTCGTTCCACTCGAGTTTGCCTTTAATTATTATTTGTACTTATTAATTGTTTTTTATTGGTCAACTTTCTAAATGCGAGCGGAGAGAACAAAGGGCGTTTTGCGTCCGAAGGAACGAAGAAGAAAAAAAAAAGGTTTCCCTTCGAGAGCGGCGTGCGTCGTCGTCAGTCAGTCAGGCAGAGTAGTCGTCGGTCACGTCCTTTATTTTCTCTTAGCCACGCGTTGAAGATAATAAATCGTAGCGGACAAATCATCCTTATGGCTTTCTCCTTTTGTTGGCTCGATTTATTGCCCTGAAGTATGATCGGATGTTTTATTTGTTTAATTGTTAACTTCTGAAAGGACATTTATTGGACCGACCATTTTGAGGTCGCCAAACATTTACTTTTGCCTCCTCGCCCCCTCCTCCGGCGCTTCCTGCAGTTTTACAACATTTTTTCTTGTACGACTGTGATGTTGAATTGACGTGACATTACGAATGGTTGTTAAATTTTTTCGCGTCGGGGAACCCGTTGTACCTTGGCCCTTTTTCGCTTGTAATTTTTTTAAAATTGTATATGTAACAATTTTTGCTAGAAATACGGTTCTATAATCTTTCATTTAATTTTCATAAGGCTAATTGATTGTTGTGAATCGTGCTTTAAGCCGAGTGTGCGCGTTCGAGCTCAAAGTGGCACATTCCGATCTCGGGAAAATGAAGCGCGCCGCTCCGCGTCGCGCTTCATTTGCCTCCCTCGCTCGGAAATGTGCCACTTTTCGCTCGAACGCGCACATCCTCGTGTTTATTATGTTAGTATAATTTACAGTACGCTTCTTCAAATCAAAAATTTTAATTTAATTTAGCAAATGGGTGATTCCATTCTAACTGTGATTTTTTGCGTCCCATACTGTTTGCTCTCACTGGTCATACTTTATAAATCGATTAATGAAAATTTTGTATCAATATGGTTATCATGAACATATTTCATCACGTTTCTTGTATAATATAAGTTGCAGTCCAAAGAAACTGGAAATATGTCACTTAAATGTCAGTACCGTGTCATGTACTTTTCTAAAATTAACCTATAAATCGGTTATTTGTTGTCGTTGCAATAAATAATTCAAACCAATGAATTGATAAATCTTAATGTATATAATGAAACTAAAAAAAGAAATTAACGAATTTTTTTTAATACATCAATTTAAGATTGAATTTTCGGCTTAATAGCTTTGGTCCTCAGATTTAAGGAAATTTTTAACTTTGAATGTGTATGACTCGTGCGCCATTTACCTCGAAATTAATGAAACTACTAATAAGCCATATTGAAAGTACGTTAACTGAGTTATGTTTACAAACATCACTCAAGTGAAATTCTCAAGCGAGTTTGTGTCATTTTAAAACTTAATTTTTAAAAGATTTACTTGTCAGTACCGTGGCAATGCTAAACTTAATTAACGATTAATATTTTTCATCATAAGTAATGAATTTCTGTACTTATTGCTAGCCTAAATTATAGGGTAATAGGATATTATCAAATTCATAATCAAAAAATTACAGTTGCTATTTTAATTTAAAACGTTAGTACCGTCGCGGTCAGTACCGTGTCAAAAAATAATAAAAATACATTTAATTGTTAATAAATAAATTGACTATAGGCGGAGAAGCTTAAGAATTAAAAATGCTGTAAGGAAAACAAAAACAAAAATTTCGTTGTTAATTTTTGTGAAATGTGTTAGATTTGAGTTAGTTTGATATAAAGTATAATGTATTATTTGTTATAGATAAGTTACTATGGATTATTGAAATGTTAAATAATCAATAAAAAGAGTTTTAAAATGGTGCAATACAATTCATAAATGAATTTAATAATTTTTCTGAAGAATGTCTACTAAATGTATTTTATGTCAGTACCGTGGCATGGAAATTATAAAATATAATTTTCATTCTCGATATTTTTGAAGTTGTAGCAAAATCCCCTCGCACTTCATTTTTACTATCAAATAGAGTGATAATATGCAAGAAAAATCAAAAAAAGTTTAGTTGTAAAATTCAATAATTTTTAATCAAAAAAGTGACAGAACAGAATCGCCCATTTCTAAATTTTGATTTATTGCGCGATGATCGTAGGGCCAAGGTACAACTTATTGACGGTGACCGGGGTACAACACACCGACCTTTGATGTTTAAAGATAAAATTTAAATTTCCTAATTTTTCTTTGAAGCATATATGTTACATTTAAAGCACGTTGTATTGAAGCTGCCTATAAGTTAAGCCATATTTACGTTAAGTAAAGGGGCGGAGTTTATATATTGATTTTCACGAAGCCTTCAAAGTATTGATTTTTACATTTGCCAAACAGGTAGTTATATGTGCAAAAAGGATTACAGTGGTTGCGTTATAGGCGGAATTTTGTGAATTTAAAAGTAAGTCTTTTTTGAGATATTTTCATAGAGGAAAGTTTGATAAATTTTAATTATGTTCTCGAAAATGTAATACATATAGTACTCACAATTTTATTTAAGCCTACTTTATAATATTTTGATCAGATGCGGTATTTTTGAATTGTAGGACCCGTTTTATAAGTATTAAACTTTATTTTGGTCTTTCTCGGGAAGAAAAAAAAAATTGAAAATAGTTACAAGGTATTTAAATAGAGTTTTCAGTCTTCGCCAAGCTGAAAACGCAATAACTCGAAATTGTTTGCATTTTCTTTGAAATTCGAGTTTGCCAGGTTCCACTGTACTATGATTTACGGAGGGTGCGTCGCGACGCACAGTTTGGGAACCCCTGGGTTAGACATAGTAATTATCCATTTTTTTGACGGTAAAACAGGCCCGCCAGCATTGAAATCTATTCCATACCAGATGGCACTGGTTCCCATGTTATTCCAGGCCCTTCTATTTGCACTTATACCTCAAAAACCATATTTCCATACCAATTTATTGAAAAAAATCTTCTCTGGTCAAAAGATACACTAATTTCTTCAAACACCATGTGCTTACTTATTACTTTGTACGAAGGCCCTTCGTGAACGCTCAGAACTTGGCGTGCATCGACGGTCTGATATATATAAAAAAAAAAAAAACAAAGAGAAGCTGGAAGAGGTAGAATACCTGCCGGATTAGAAGATTGTCCGATAGGCTGACATAAGATGGACACGCCGATAGCCCAAAAGGACCCTCCCGTAGCAATTAGTCCACTAATTCTCCTTGTAACTCGTCGATTAACATCTAAATATGTTCTTTCTTATCCTCTGCGGTTGTGCTAATTGTTCTTTCGAAGAATTTCCTCCGATCCAAAACGTTAATATTTTTCGCCATTAACATTCAAATTAGCGAAACAATTAAAAATTACCATTTTTAAACGAGAACCATTTGAGGGGGCTTCGAAAAAAATATTTTAATAGATCATGGTTTTGAGCGGACTTTGTAACTGAATTGTTAGAAAAATAATTTTAGTTCTGACTAATATTTTTGAAGTTATACTTCTTTTGGCGCGTTCAAAGTAATTTATATTGCACTATTTTCAATGAAAAATTTAAATGTAGTTTAGTAAATGACGATTTTCTATTTAAAAACGTATTTTTACTATAGCAATGAGTGGAAGGGAGCGAAAAGATACGATAATCTCATAAGTGCGAGAGAGAGAGAGAGAATGATTAAAATTATTTAACCAATTATTTGTCTATTTTATTGTGAATCGCGCTTAAAACCGAGTGCGCACATTCGAGCTCAAAGTGGCACATTCCGATCTCGGGAAAATGAAGCGCGCCGCTCCGCGTCGCGCTTCATTTGCCTCCCTCGCTCGGAAATGTGCCACTTTTCGCTCGAATGCGCACATCTTCGTATTTATTACATTTATCTAGTTTATGCTACGCTCCTTCAAATCAAATATAAAAATTTAATTTACTAAGTATGGATTTTATTCTCAAAACATGTATTTGCCATAGCAGTGAGTGGAAGAGAGCGAAAAGATACGACAATCCCGTAAGTGCAAGCGAGAGGAAATGATTAAAATTATTTAACTAATGTTTCGTCTAATTTATTGGACTAAATTATCGTCAATCGTGCTTAAAACCGAGTGTGCACATTTGAGCTCAAAGTGGCACATTCCGATCTCGGGAAAATGAAGCGCGCCGCTCCGCGTCGCGCTTCATTTGCCTCCCTCGCTCGGAAATGTGCCACTTTTCGCTCAAATGCGCACATACTTCGTATTCTTTAAACTTTTTTTTTATTCTTCGTTCTATCAAATCAAAAAATTTAATTTAATTTAGGAAATATTGATTCTATGTTTGAAAAATGTATTTACCATAGCAATGAGTGGAAGAGAGCGAAAAGATACGAGAATCTCGCAAGTGCGAGTGAGAGAGACCGATTAAAATTACTTAACTAATTTTTCCTTTTATTCATTGACCTAAATCGTCGTGAGTCGTGCTCGAAACCGAGTGCGCACATTCGAGCTCAAAGTGGCACATTCCGATCTCGGGAAAATGAAGCGCGCCGCTCCGCGTCGCGCTTCATTTGCCTCCCTCGCTCGGAAATGTGCCACTTTTCGCTCGAACGCGCGCATCGCCCGCCTTCATCGAATTTGTTTTAATTACTTTTCGCACGTGGTTATATTTAATTTAGTCGCACGCCAAAGAAGTGTAACTTCTAACGCGCACCGCTGTTTTTCTTCTTCTCGCGCCGTTCGAACGAAATTTATGACTGGGTGCCGTTAAATGAAGACGAACTTAATTTTAGTGTAATTAATTCGAATAAGACTTCTCTCGTTTATGATTCGATTGGATGTTTATGTTTAATCCACTTTAAATTCTTCTTTAAATGCTCTAAAGTTGAGGTTAACGAGCCGGATTGTTGGTGTGTTTATATTTCTTTTATAACTTGGCTTTAATTGGAGTGGATCAAATTGAATTAAAAAAGGAGATCCGAACGATTTTTTTGAAATAATAATAATAATTTATTTTTGATCGGGAGTTCGATAGCATTTTTACCTCGACTATCTCGAACTTTTAATATTGTGTCCTTTTATTGTTTATAAATTACCAGATCCTTCGAAGCTGAGACGTTTAATTTCATAAAAATACACTCGGTATGTTTTTAAAAACAAAATTAGTGTTGATTACTGTAATGTTTTGCTCGCCCTCAAAGAAAGAAGGAAAGACCAGTGGGGGGTGTTTTACTCAAATTTACATATTTTTCTTATTAGTTGTAGAATTGAAGACGACTCTTCAGAATTGTATATTAAAGGTGATTTTGTGTAAATGAAAGTGGTTTGATTTTGAATTTAATACAAAAACAAATCTTGCAAAGACATTTTTAAGAGACAGAAAAACCATATAGGGGAACTTGTTGTACCTTGGACTTTTTGTACCTAGGGCAACTTTATTTTTGTTAATATTTGCGGGCTTTCGTGACCCATAATTTTCGATATTTCAAATGCCACATTGACAGACATTAACGTGAAGTTAGCGGCAGCTGGCCAATGTACTTTGTTTATGTATGAGATCAATTGAAATTTTTAATCGATAAAAAGTAAGTCTTTTTATATTCTTTTTACTTAAATATCTTATTTTTTTTATTACCTAATAACAAATGACTCATCGTAATAGAAAGATTATTTATTAATGTTTGCATAGTAGTGGTCTGATTTTGGCACAGCATAATCTTTAATTTTATTTTTGAGTTTAAACGTCAAGTCTCGGTGTGTTGTACCTCGGTCACTGTCAATAAGTTGTACCTTGGCCCTAAGATCGACGTGCAATGAATAAAAATTTAGATATACCTTTGTTACGAATTCTTATTTTTTTTTATTTTGCTTTAGATAATGTCTCGCAAGTTTAACGAAAAATTGAAATTTTTGCAAAGTTAACCATTAAGTATGTGAAATTTTAGTATACGAGAAAAGTTTTGTTAATCTTTGAAACAATTTTAACGTCATCTCAAAGAAGAACATTAGTAGTTCTTATAATCCAAAAATAAATATATAGTTTTCGTAGAACAATGGATTTTATTTTGGTTAATGTGAATAGAGCCAAGGTACATCACTTCTGTTGTACCTAGGCCATAAATCCACAGATTTTTCAATCTTATAGGAAAGAAGGTTCAAGGTACAACAGGTTGCCTTATATAAACCGCTACGTAAAACTTTCAAGTCATTTTTTTTCGGTATTTTTGAACAGCGCGTCTTACTGCTAGTAGAGGCAATGATTTTTAAATACTGTAAATATAAACAAAAAAATAATTAAAATTGGGTTTTGATTTGTCAAACATTTGAAAAAACACCACAAATACTTATCAATCTTCTTTTGCCAATTTTTTTTTAAACAAAAGTGTTAGATGTGCGCATTTGAGCGAAAAGTGGCACATTTCCGAGCGAGGGAGGCAAATGAAGCGCGACGCGGAGCGGCGCGCTTCATTTTCCCGAGATCGGAATGTGCCACTTTGAGCTCGAATGTGCACACTCGGCTTAAAGCACGATTCACAATAATTAATTAGCCTTATGTAAATTAAATGAAAGATTATAGAACCGTATTTCTAGCAAAAACAACTAAATCGGAAAAAATTGTAACCTTAAAAAAAATCGATTTGCGGAAATCGAATTTACTTCTGTTTATTGACACAACGATTCACAAAATCATACGTTTCGTCTACTAAATTTTAATTTGCATTATTGAAATAAAATAATAATAATAATAATGTTAGTTTTGATGGCAAACATAACCACACAAACACCACCATTTGCATATTACGTTTTAAAGCAAGGCCGGCTTTGATCTCGCTTTAGTTTCGACGCGAATCGAAATCAAAGCGGCCGCCGAACCGATTCCCGACTAGTTTTGTTGCGGAGCAAAAAACGATTTCCCGAAAGAAAACGCTCGCCGCTTGCGGACGGCGGACATTAAAAAGCACTTGTCGAATGTGGGAACGCGGCGAAACAGGGGTGGAAAATTTAATACATTAACGCCGACGTTGATTGAAAAAAGAATCGACACCGTAGATAATTTTACATAATTGTACGCGATATTCTATAAACACAACGGCAAAGGGACACGCGGCCGGATAATGAAGCAAAAGGAAACTATCGATAACAAACGCGGCACTGTGACCGTTTGCCGTTTCGCGCGGCGCGAATCGCTCACATTCTAACCTGCAAAGATGTGCGCATTCGAGCGAAAAGTGGCACATTTCCGAGCGACAGCGCGACGCGGGCGCGCTTCATTTTCCGAGATCGGAATGTGCCACTTTGAGCTCGAATGTGCACACTCGGCTTAAAGCACGATTCACAATAATTAATTAGCCTTATGTAAATTAAATGAAAGATTATAGAACCGTATTTCTAGCAAAAACAACTAAATCGGAAAAAATTGTAACCTTAAAAAAAATCGATTTGCGGAAATCGAATTTACTTCTGTTTATTGACACAACGATTCACAAAATCATACGTTTCGTCTACTAAATTTTAATTTGCATTATTGAAATAAAATAATAATAATAATAATGTTAGTTTTGATGGCAAACATAACCACACAAACACCACCATTTGCATATTACGTTTTAAAGCAAGGCCGGCTTTGATCTCGCTTTAGTTTCGACGCGAATCGAAATCAAAGCGGCCGCCGAACCGATTCCCGACTAGTTTTGTTGCGGAGCAAAAAAAAAGCGATTTCCCGAAAGAAAACGCTCGCCGCTTGCGGACGGCGGACATTAAAAAGCACTTGTCGAATGTGGGAACGCGGCGAAACAGGGGTGGAAAATTTAATACATTAACGCCGACGTTGATTGAAAAAAGAATCGACACCGTAGATAATTTTACATAATTGTACGCGATATTCTATAAACACAACGGCAAAGGGACACGCGGCCGGATAATGAAGCAAAAGGAAACTATCGATAACAAACGCGGCACTGTGACCGTTTGCCGTTTCGCGCGGCGCGAATCGCTCACATTCTAACCTGCGAAATGCAATTTGCGGCTTGGGGGCGGTGTCACGTGTCTACGGCTGAATAAAGAAGTTATAGCCGGATCTGAAAACACGTGCTTGAGCGTACGCCGCACGTAACGCCGTCGCACTTGGCTGCACAAGGTGTGCAACGTTATGTTTTCATAACTTTTTTTCTCCTACTCATGTTCGATCGTTTTTTTTTCATTAAAGAAAACCCCTTTAAAAAAATTGATAATCCATTAATTAATATGACTTTGCTAGTTTATTGTTTATTATTTATTACATTTTTTTTAAATTGTATATAACAATTTGTTGATAAAATGAATTGGTATAAGATTACAAAAAATTAATGGATCTATGGCCTAGGTACAACAGAGGTGATGTACCTTGGCTCTATTCACATTAAACAAAATAAAACCCATCGTTCTATGAAAACTATATCTTAATTTTTGGATTATAAGAACTACTAATGTTCTTCTTTGAGATGACACTATAAGTGTTTCAAAAATTAACAAAACTTTTCTCGTACACTAAAATTTCACATGCTTAATGGTTAACTTTGCAAAAATTTAAATTTTTCGTTAGACTTGCGAGGCATATTATCTGAAGCAAAATTTAAAAAAATAAGAATTTATAACAAAAGTATATCTAAATTTTTATTTATTGCACGTTGATCTTAGTGCCAAGGTACAACTCATTGACAGTGACCAAGGTACAACACATCGACCCTTGATGTGTAAACTAAAAAATAAAATTAAAGATTATGCTGTGCCAAAATCAGACCACTACTATGCAAACATTAATAAATAATTTTTCTAATACCATTCAATTAGTTAAAATCGTTCCATCTCGGTCACACTTACGAGATTATCGTATCTTTTCGCTCGCTCTCACTCATCGCTATGGTAAATATACGTTTTTTAACATAAAATCGATAATTATTAACAATGGTTAGGCACGAGGTGGAAAATTCATTTAGGGATGAAATTCTTTAGTAGAACTAAGTAGTACACCTTTAGATTATTTATCCCATATTATAAAAAGCGCAATGGCCAGTCATATAGAGAAAAGGCCTTTGAAAATTCCTATACCGCTTATATTTTAAAAACGCCCTAGTAGGTTACCGCAGAGTTTAAAATAAATTGTGTAATTCCATTAAAATTTAAAATCTTTGGCCCAGGGTTAAAATTTTTTATTATTTAAAATTTCAAATTTTTAATTTTATATAACAATTTGTTTAAAATGAATAAAATTTTACAAAAATTTAATGGTTAAAGGCCTAGGCAAAAGGTTGAATTTTTTTTCCCTTGGCTTATTCACATTAACAAAATAAAAATTTAAAAAAATTTAATTTTTATTATAAAAAATACTAAAAGTTCTTCTTTGAGATGACACTATAAGTGTTTCAAAAATTAACAAAACTTTTCTCGTACACTAAAATTTCACATGCTTAATGGTTAACTTTGCAAAAATTTAAATTTTTCGTTAGACTTGCGAGGCATATTATCTGAAGCAAAATTTAAAAAAATAAGAATTTATAACAAAAGTATATCTAAATTTTTATTTATTGCACGTTGATCTTAGTGCCAAGGTACAACTCATTGACAGTGACCAAGGTACAACACATCGACCCTTGATGTGTAAACTAAAAAATAAAATTAAAGATTATGCTGTGCCAAAATCAGACCACTACTATGTAAACATTAATAAATAATTTTTCTAATACCATTCAATTAGTTAAAATCGTTCCATCTCAGTCACACTTACGAGATTATCGTATCTTTTCGCTCGCTCTCACTCATCGCTATGGTAAATATACGTTTTTTAACATAAAATCGATAATTATTAACAAGGGTTAGCCACGAGGTGGAAAATTCATTTAGGGATGAAATTCTTAAGTAGAACTAAGTAGTACACCTTTAGATTATTTATCCCATATTATAAAAAGCGCAATGGCCAGTCATATAGAGAAAAAGGCCTTTGAAAATTCCTATACCGCTTATATTTTAAAAACGCCCTAGTAGGTTACCGCAGAGCGTACGCGCCTACGACCCAGTAGTTCCGGGTTCTAATCTCGTTGTTGGTTATTGTTTTTTCAAATTAATTATATTTAAACAAATCTGTTATTTACGATTATCATTAATATAAAAACAAAAAAAATTGTTATTTTTAAAAAAGGTATTAAATATAACAGGATATTTAAAATAAAGAGTAATAATTTAATTTTTCAAAATACAAATTAATTAATAGTTAAGTATAATAATAATAGTAATAAATAGCTCTTATAATTAGTAAAAAGTTTACAAATGTTTTCGATTACATACAAGAACCGGAATGATAATTGTCATAAAAACAATAAATTGTACAACATCTAGAACAATTAATAAAAGACGACTGTTTGCAAGATCAATGTTCTTTAAGGAGATCGATTGGGAAATAAACTTCATTAAAATTAAAATTTTTATATTCAGAGGGTTGAGCAGCTACTAAGTATATGCGACTATTTTACCAAAAATTGATAAAGTCAATTATTATATTTATCTATTAATTATTTTGTATTTTGACAAATAAAATAATTACTTTTTATTTCAAATATTCTGTAATACTTAAAATCCTTTTTAAAACAACAATTTTTTTATAGTTAACACTTTGTTGACCGGAAATTTTACACAAAAATTATGTCATGTCACCAGCTACTATTTTGTAATTTGGAACTAAAGTAAAACATTCTAAATAAACTGCAATAAAATTTATTTATATTGAATGAAATGAAATTAAACGTTGGACATATGTTTTTTATATAACTTTTAAAATTTTTGTTTGGTATGATAAACTGTATGGCAATCATCTACGTGTAATGTACGGCATGTTTTGCAGATATAGCTTGTTTCGCTGCGCTTTCCTTTAAAGAGCATACTCTACACCTTTTAGTTGGATTGTTTTTACACCAGTGACTATTTTTTCTAAACCGTGGTCCTTTAACTAATGTCACATTTATCACTTTCCGAATCACTAAAATTTGATTCTAAATCACTCGGAAAATCCGATAAAGTATCCGCGTACAATTTATTGAAACTATCTTCATAGTTATGTTCCGTCATGGTTAAAATTTCTGAATTACTAAAACTAATCCAAATACCAAAAAAAGTATCTCTTTATTATAAAGCGGACAAGCTTAAACCTGGATGCGCATTGAATCATCGGTAAACACGTTGCATATTTTTATGGCGAGTTAACTCGTCACCGGTCAACAAAGTGTTAATGATAATTGTAAATAATAGATTTGTTTAAAAATAATTAATTTGAAAAAAAAACTTAACCAAGACCGAGATTAGAACCCGGAACTACTGGGTCGTAGGCGAGTACGTTCTGCGCTGACCTACTAGGGCGCTTTTGGAATATAAACACTAAGCGAAATAGGAATTTTTAAAAGCCTTTTTTTCAAAACTGACTGGCCATTGCGCTTTCTTAAAATAGAGGGTGAATACTCTAAAGGTGTATTACTTATAAACCGATTTTCATCCAGAAATGAATTTTCCACCTCGTGCCTACCCCTTCTAAGCTACATTTAAATTTTTCATTTGAAATTGCGAAAGGTGATCTAGACAAATTGAATAAACGCGAAGATGTGCACATTCGAGCGAAAAGTGGCGTATTTCCGAGCGAGGGAGGCAAATGAAGCGCGACGCGGAGCGGCGCGCTTCATTTTCCCGAGATCGGAATGTGCCACTTTGAGCTCGAATGTGCACACTCGGTTTTAAGCGCGATTCACAATTAAATAGACAAAATATTAGTTAAATCGGTCCATCTCACTCGCACTTACGAGATTATCGTATCTTTTCGCTCGCTCCCACTCATTGCTATAGTAAAAATACGTTTTTAAATTAAAAGTCGATAATTACTAAACTACAATTCAATTTTTTATTGAGCTCGAATGTGCGCACTCTGTTTAAAGCACGATTCACAATAAATTTCGTGTCTTCTGCCGCGGCTTATTCCTAACTATATTAATTTACAAAAGTGTCATTAGAAAAAAACATTTCAAATTGAAAGCGCGGCGTTCATTTACTGGACACTTGACCCCACATAGTTTTTGTTTCAATTTCATAACTCTCGGCGATCATTTTTGTAAACAGCCAACTTCGAGCCGGAGATTAGTCAAATCCGAAACCGAAGCGAGCTTTAATCGAAACGAAAACACGGCCGACATAGACGAGCTCCATAAACATTTATCCAACAATACAACAATAAAACAGAAGCCAGAAAAAGCGTAATTCTGGTCGGACCACATATTAATATTGGGGCTTAGTGTCAGTTTACGCAGTTAGGCCATAATCTCGTGATGTATCGCCGGGCATATGTGAAATCTTCATAAATCCGATTACACGAACTCGGAATAATAATATTTCGACACGGTTATCGCACCAAAAAAAAAAAAAGGGATAAATTCGGAATCGAAAATTTTAAAGCGCTCGCGCGCGCGCGCGATGATTAATGGCCCGCTTATTAGCGGCACAAAGAGCCTTTTTCGATGCTGTAGCGAAAGTCGTTAACGGCAATCGATTGTTCTTTGTAATCGGGAATATTCGCGGGGGCGACGGCGGAGAATAAAAGTGCAATTGTCGATTGTGTAACGAGACCGAGGACGGCTTTAATCACCGTTCGAGAGCTTAATGGTCAACGCATGAACGGGGGGCGAAGTTGGGGTCCTCGACGTGTCCTCAAAAGGCTCTCTCTTTCCTCTTCTTCTTCCCGGCCGATAAACTACAAATAACGACTTGACATTTATTTTGATTGATTTCCAAACATTTTTCCCTCTATTTGTGTTCTTTTTTTTTTGGTATTCTATTAACGGTCGCCGTTCGTTTCGACCGATTTTTGCCCCCACCCCCCTTTGGATTCGAGACTTTTGAAGATTTTTGATTGGGCCCTTTTTTCATTTGTAATTTTTTTTTTAATTGTGAGGTACTTGCGGGTAATAAGGCCCGTCGGCTAATAAGGCCCAATTAACAAAAATCGTATTTAAAATAACCGCTTTGGTTTAAGGCCTAAATTTTGTGAATGGTGCTCAAAGGCGAGTGTGCACATTCGAGCTCAAAGTGGCACATTCCGATCTCGGGAAAATGAAGCGCGCCGCTTCGCGTCGCGCTTCATTTGCCTCCCTCGCTCGGAAATGTGCCACTTTTCGCTCGAATGCGCACATCTTTGTCTTTATTACATTTGTATATATTAATCTTCGATCTTTCAAATCAAAAAATTATATTTCCGTTTAGTAAATATCGATTTTATGTTCGAGAAACGTATTTACCATAGCAATGAGTGGAAGGGAGCGAAAAGATACGAGAATCTCGTAAGTGCGAGTGAGAAAGACCGATTAAAATTACTTAACTAATTTTTCTTTTAATTTATTAACCTAAATCGTTGTAAATCGTGCTTAAAACCGAGTGTGCGCATTCGAGCTCAAAGTGGCACATTCCGATCTCGGGAAAATGAAGCGCGCCGCTCCGCGTCGCGCTTCATTTGCTTCCCTCGCTCGGAAATGTGCCACTTTTCGCTCGAATGCGCACACCTTTGTCTTTCTTACATTTGTATATATTAATCTTCGATCTTTCAAATCAAAAAATTATATTTCCGTTTAGTAAATATCGATTTTATGTTCGAGAAACGTATTTACCATAGCAATGAGTGGAAGGGAGCGAAAAGATACGAGAATCTCGTAAGTGCGAGTGAGAAAGACCGATTAAAATTACTTAACTAATTTTTCTTTTAATTTATTAACCTAAATCGTTGTAAATCGTGCTTAAAACCGAGTGTGCACATTCGAGCTCAAAGTGGCACATTCCGATCTCGGGAAAATGAAGCGCGCCGCTCCGCGTCGCGCTTCATTTGCTCCCTCGCTCGGAAATGTGCCACTTTTCGCTCGAATGCGCACATCTTTGTTTTTATTACATTTGTATATATTAATCTTCGATCTTTCAAATCAAAAACTTATATTTCCGTTTAGTAAATATCGATTTTATGTTTGAGAAACGTATTTACCATAGCAATGAGTGGAAGGGAGCGAAAAGATACGAGAATCTCGTAAGTGTGAGTGAGAAAGACCGATTAAAATTACTTTACTAAGTTTTCTTTTAATTTATTGACCTAAATCGTGCTTAAAACCGAGTGTGCGCATTCGAGCTCAAAGTGGCACATTCCGATCTCGGGAAAATGAAGCGCGCCGCTCCGCGTCGCGCTTCATTTGCCTCCCTCGCTCGGAAATGTGCCACTTTTCGCTCTTTTTTATTCTTCGTTCTTTCAAATCAAAAAATTAAATTTAAAATATTAGCAACTTTCACAAAAGATGCGTAATTCCAATAATAACTTCTACACTCGTTCGAAAGGCATCGAAAACCAGTGGCCCTCAACATTTATCGTTTCTTTCAATTCAAATCGCCTTAGATCGAAAGCAATCAGTTTCGGTTCTTGTTTTAAGAGTGTCGGCACAATCATTAACCGAAGAGCACAGGGGTGTTAGTAGGCCATCCTCCCCAACCCTTCCGCTCCCGAAACCTAATAATACCCCTTCATTAGATAATTGACAAGTCAAGAGGAGAAATATACTAAACCAGCATATTCACACCTAATCGAATCACAGTCGATATTCACTGATTCGTGAATTAATTCCGGCCGAAAGGGTGCGCGCAGTTCGCCTTACGAATTGCATAAATTGTTCTCTTGGCGCAAAAAAAGGGTTTTTTTTTCTCTTTCGGCACTTCTCCCTCAAAGATGGAGCCGGCATAATTTTTCCAAGATGTCATATTTATGGCTGGTAATACATCCGCGTTTTCCGGAAGCCAGTTTTGATATATACGATTTTTCGCGATCTTCAGTTGGGGTGGACGCTTCCTAAAAGTATCTTCCCACCGAAATTCACTTACTTTATACACAGATATGCTTTTAGCTGCGCTCGCAGGGTCTATCGTATTATTTACAGGGGGGAAAACCACCCCTACGACGAACACACACACACACACACACGCCGCCCATAATTCTTATATGTGTGTCACACCACGTATAATCTTATTCTTAAACGTGCGGTTTAGAAAAATTTTTTTTATTATCGTGTACGCAGCAAAAATCAAGGGGGCGGCAGGGCGACGCTACCGTTCGCATGATTAATTCCGGGAGGGGGTGGATTAGACAAAAGGTATTTAGTAAAGCAGATGCTCTTTTGGCGTGACTGCTTTGCGTGTCGTGCGATGACTCCGACTGACTTTACGCCCCTAATGACCATAAAGTGACGTCACACGTGACCACAGGACGACACGTGCTCCACTAATTGCGACCTCTTCGTCCTTGATCGTTTTTTATCTTGCTCAGGGGGGCGGTTTGGCTTGGAAGGGTTTGCGAGGCTTCTTTCGCATAAATTTGTCAATTTTTTTTTTAATTAATTACGCCGGCGAAGGTAGGGAGGGGGAGGCAAACAGAAAACAAATTTCGTTGTCGAAAAAAAAACGTTCCTTTTTAATGTAAAGGTTTGGGGTGCGATTCGGAAAATTAATGCTTGAACGAATCAGTGCCGTATTAAGGCACTTTTACATGTTTGAAGCGATGTATCTTTAAAAAGGGCACTCAAGAGCTTAGAATAATAGCTTTTCGCAGTTGAAAATAAAAAATTGGGGAACTGCGGTCGCGGGGTTTAATTAACTTGTATAGAAATGTGGGATCTTGTGGAATCGTAAAAAGATTTTGGGTGACCTCGGTTGAAAGTTGTAATTTTTCGAAAATTAAAGGCTTTCTGAGAGATGCCTCCAAAATAATTAGTTAGAGCTCTTTAAATTAGCAAAAAAAAACCTAATTCGATTAATTTCGTTTATACAAAACGCCTTCTGTCTTCTTTCGTGTTTTGGGTAGATATTTTATATGCAGTCCGTCAGACAAAGAAGTACTGGAACTTAACCCCACTTATAAATGACTCTAAATTGAACAAAAGCGTATCAAAGTCAAATGGCCTTATGTGTAATATTTTAATTTAAAAAAATGTAATAAATACCTTATTGTTTAGATATTTTAAAAAATTTTGTTTGAGTCTGTTATAACGATGCTTTTAACCTTTTCGTTACTATGGGCGACTATAGTCGCTTTTCATAACATGCAATTGACATACTATAGGCGACTTTGGCCGTGTACGTTTTTGGCGCGGTGGCACGTTCAGCGGAAATACCGCAGCGGAGAAGTCGCCCGTAGCGAAAGGGTTAAAGTCATATATAGATACAGTCAAACCTCGATAAGTCGAAGTCAAAAAGGAACTAAAAATAATTCGAGTTAAATACTTTCCTGTGTATATATCATATCTATATTTACCATTCTTTATACAAAATAACCACAATTTGTAAACAATTATTAACAATATTTATTGTTATTAAGTAAGGTAACTGCGGGTAATAAGGCCTAGCTAAGGGAAATGGGAAATTAAATGAAGAAACATAGAATATAATCAACAAGTTTTAATAGTAATCATTTTTAAGATTCAGTTACTATAAAATATAAAGGAAAAATGGCAACTTTCACAATAAACAAAACCAAAAATTAACATTTTTAAAAACCTTGCCTGTAGGCCTTATTATACAACTGAAGGGTAATAAGGCCTACAGCTTTAAGTAATCAAACTGAATATAATATATTTGATAACTAAGTTTAATAAATACATGAATACAGCAATTGGAATAAAAATTCGAATGCGCACACTCGGTTTTAAGCACGATTTACAACGATTTAGGTTAATAAATTAAAAGAAAAATTAGTTAAGTAATTTTAATCGGTCTTTCTCACTCGCACTTACGAGATTCTCGTATCTTTTCGCTCCCTTCCACTCATTGCTATGGTAAATACGTTTCCCCAACATAAAATCGATATTTACTAAACGGAATTTAATTTTTTGGTTTGAAAGAGCGGAGATTAATATATACAAATGTAATAAAGACAAAGATGTGCGCATTCGAGCGAAAAGTGGCACATTTCCGAGCGAGGGAGGCAAATGAAGCGCGACGCGGAGCGGCGCGCTTCATTTTCCCGAGATCGGAATGTGCCACTTTGAGCTCGAATGCGCACACTCGGTTTTAAGCACGATTTACAACGATTTAGGTTAATAAATTAAAAGAAAAATTAGTTAAGTAATTTTAATCGGTCTTTCTCACTCGCACTTACGAGATTCTCGTATCTTTTCGCTCCCTTCCACTCATTGCTATGGTAAATACGTTTCCCCAACATAAAATCGATATTTACTAAACGGAATTTAATTTTTTGGTTTGAAAGAGCGGAGATTAATATATACAAATGTATTAAAGACAAAGATGTGCGCATTCGAGCGAAAAGTGGCACATTTCCGAGCGAGGGAAGCAAATGAAGCGCGACGCGGAGCGGCGCGCTTCATTTTCCCGAGATCGGAATGTGCCACTTTGAGCTCGAATGCGCACACTCGGTTTTAAGCACGATTTACAACGATTTAGGTTAATAAATTAAAAGAAAAATTAGTTAAGTAATTTTAATCGGTCTTTCTCACTCGCACTTACGAGATTCTCGTATCTTTTCGCTCCCTTCCACTCATTGCTATGGTAAATACGTTTCCCCAACATAAAATCGATATTTACTAAACGGAATTTAATTTTTTGGTTTGAAAGAGCGGAGATTAATATATACAAATGTATTAAAGACAAAGATGTGCGCATTCGAGCGAAAAGTGGCACATTTCCGAGCGAGGGAGGCAAATGAAGCGCGACGCGGAGCGGCGCGCTTCATTTTCCCGAGATCGGAATGTGCCACTTTGAGCTCGAATGCGCACACTCGGTTTTAAGCACGATTACTAAGCGTCCCGTTTTAACAGGAAAAAAATTGGTCACGTTAGGTATCACTCAGTTAATTCACGTTGTCCATTTCACCAACACCCTGTATATTAACTGCATTTTACAGCCCGCCAAATTCAAAATTGCGTTTATTTTCTTCTTCGATGTGTTTATTTGTACAAATTCTTTCGTTTTTTTTTCTCAATTATTTATATTTTAAATCAAGAATTGTGGGGGGGGGTTAGTCATTGCAAACGTTCCAAACACACAGACACACATACATCCCCTTCGCTGGTTGCGCTCATCAATACCGAACTTTGTCATAATTTACAAAGAAAATTGATGGCAACGAAGCCGCATCATAACTCAAAAAATAAAAACTCTAGAAAAATTTCTGTCGGTTAGCACTCGATTTTCCATTTTTCACGTGCCCAATAAAAATGGGAGCGTACACACGAACGGGTGTAAGCAACCAAGACGAATTCTATGGAAGGCGACAATGCAAAAATGCGAAAGATTGATGTGGTTACCTCGCCGCGCTAACCCGGTTTTATTTTCGTAGATCATTTATTTCAATCGTCGAACGACAGCTCGGAAAGGTGTGCGCGCAAGGATGATTGTTCCTCCAAAAAAACTGAATCATACACAGATGGTTCCGAAAAACCATCTGCGGCCTTCTAATTACACGTCGCAGCCTTATTTATTGGCGCTGGTCGAATTTTAATATCGACTGTTGCGTGGGTTAGGCGCTTTCTTTTACCTGCAATTTCGTGCGTCACGATTTTCGTGTGTGTGTGAAAAAAGCGACTTTTTCCTTCAGATTCGTCAGATTACATCGGCCGATTGCTTTTGATCAATTTCGAAAAGGCGATTTTAATCGTTTCATTTACAAAAGTCAGAAATTGGGGGTTATGTAATCGCTACGTGGAAGTAGGGGAGACCGGGGTTGGAAGTCACAATTTTTTTCTTTTGCATTTATAGAGCCCGTGGTCTTAATTCACAATAATTTAGACCCATATATTAGACCAAAAATTGGTTAAATAATTTTAATCGTTCCCTCTCGTTCGTCCTTAAAAGTTTCTCGTATCTTTTCACTCGCTCCCGCTCATTTTCTCTTTTCTCGAACTTAAAATCGATCTTACTAAACTGAATTTGATTTTTTCATCTGAAAGAGCGAAGAATAAAAAAGTAATTTAAAAAATACGAAGTACGTGCGCACTCGAGCGAAAAGTGGCACATTTCCGAGCGAGGGAGGCAAATGAAGCGCGACGCGGAGCGGCGCGCTTCATTTTCCCGAGATCGGAATGTGCCACTTTGAGCTCGAATGTGCACGCTCGGCTTTAAGCACGATTGGCAATAATTTAGGCCAATAAATTAGATAAAAAATGAGTTGAATAATTTTAATCGTTCTCTCTCGCTCGCACTTACGAGTTTCTCGTATCTTTTCGCTCTCTCCCACTCATAGCTACTCTCTAAAATAAAATTAGTGAAATTTTACTAAATCACAGTGAAATTTCACTAATTCTCGCAGTTGAATTGGAGCAACTTAGAATTAGTGAAAATTCACTAAATAATTCAGTGAAAACAGGAAACACTAATTTATCAGTGAAAATGAAATTCACTAATTGACAAATGAAAATAGATTTCACTAATTTACGAATGAAAATTTAAATCACTAATTCATGAGTGAAAGTAATATTCACTAATTTAATAGTGACATTACTATTCACTAATTAATTAGTTACTTCAAACTATTTATAGAAATAGTGAAAATTGTTATTTACATTAACTGAATTCACTATTTCATTTATAATTATGAATTAGCTGAATATAATATAATATAACATTTATGATGCTAGAAAATTTCTACGAAGGGTAATACAGTTATTTAACTTAATTCTGAACTAATTTCTGCACTACACTTCATATTTGTTTCCGTAACCTACAGCAACCTCAGTCTCCCCAGCATTAAAGCCATAAATTAGTGACAAAATCACTGACAGCTGAGTCGAAACAACTGTGCAATTAGCGAATTCTAAAACCACTAGTAGAATTAGTGACAAAGTAACTGCTAAATGATGAAAACCACTTTTGAATTAGTGAAATTTAAAATTACTAATTGAGGTAGTGAAAATTTCACTGATTAATCAAGTAAAATCACTAATTCTACGGTGAAAAAATTTTCACTAGCTGAATTAGTGAAAATTTCACTAATTTAATTTTAGAGAGTATAGTAAAAATATGATTTTAAATAGAAAATCGATATTTACTAAACTAAATTAATTTTTTTCAATGCGAAGAGCGTAGGATAAAGCAGACAAACTTAATAAACACAAAGATGTGCGCATTCGAGCGAAAAGTGGCACATTTCCGAGCGAGGGAGGCAAATGAAGCGCGACGCGGAGCGGCGCGCTTCATTTTCCCGAGATCGGAATGTGCCACTTTGAGCTCGAATGCGCACACTCCGTTTTAAGCCTGATTCACAATAATAAATTGACTTTCTTAAATTGCTAACTCCGACTATACAATTTTTGTTAGACGTGCGCGCGCAACGCCCCAAAAGAAGTATAACTTCAAAAAAGCCATCTTGCCTCGCCATAAAAAAAAATTGACAATTTTTCGTATCGCACCAACAACCTTGATCGTGAACCCGCAACAATTTAGCCGAGAAGCTATTTTTAGCGGCCTCTCGGCGAAAGATGTTATTGTTATGTCGTCCACTAAAGCAAAGAAGTAATTTACCGTCATTTTACAGGTCAAAACATAGATTTGTCATTACGTTCGTGTATGCGATGGTATGTACGAACGTTATGTTATCTGTCCAGTTGTCACGAATCGCTTACCGCGGACACTGTCTACAATTTCCGGGACATACAAAGTCAATTTGCACTCGGATACAAGACAGGAGCTGCAGAAAGCGTGTCCATGTGCTTAGTCCTCTGTAGCCGGCTGTCATCCACAAATCACGTCGCTCCATCCTTGTCTCGCTCTCTCTCGCGCCCCCGTCAATTTTTTCGATGAAGACCTTTTGACCGACACGTCGTGTCCACGCCGCCGCCGCCCCCGCCCCCGCTTTAGAAGCAAACAAGCTGGGCAAACATTCGCCAGTTGGGCAAAAGAGCGTCCGCTCAACTTGAGAACTAAATTCTTCTTTTCCTTTGGGAACGACCCGGTCATTTAAGACGCAAGAAAAGGCCACAAGTCAATATTGTGTTTAAAGGTCCTTGTTTGTTTTTGTTTTTTTTTGGTGTTTTATTTTTACCGTGTGCACGTCGTGTCGCTTTCGTCTACTTCGGGTCGGTTTTCGGAAAAAAATACAACTTCGGGTTGATTCGTTTTTTTTTTGGTTTCGTTATTGATTTGTGGCACTTTTTTTTGTTTAAAATTTTTCGATTTTAAATGGTCATGTTGAAAAGCAAAAGAGTTGCGGTTCGTCAAAAACGCTTTTATTGCAGTGGTTTCCAAACTTTATGTTCGTGGGCCTCTCTTAAAAAAATTTTAATTTGGCGCGCCTTCTCTTTGTACACCTATTTTTCGATTTGCTTGGTGGAAAGGTTCCGGAGAAAAGCGTGTAAATCGAAATCATAATTTTTTTTCTATGGGAAACCGCGTAAATCGAAAACAAAGTAAAATATGCACGAATCGGTCAGTTAATTTTAGAAATTAATCGATTTTTTTCATGCAAGATAGTTAACTTGTTTTGTGCATTTATAAATATGAAAGGTGGCTGTTTTAGTGAATCAAAAAAATACAGTCGAACCTCGATAAGCCGAATTTTGCATAACTCGAACCTATTACCCTAGGACTTGCCTATTTCAATATTAATATATTTATATCGATAACTCGAATTTTTGATAGCTCGAATTATTTTTAGTCTTCCTTCAACTTCGACTAATCGAGGTTCGACTGTAATAATAATGAGAGATTGCTACAAAAATGCTTCTCAAAATCTTTGATTTCGCGCTTTTAAACATATTAATTTAAATAAATGCTTTAAGTTTTTTTCGAACGTAAAATCTTTTATTTTGGGGAGCAATAAAAGGCTTCGGGTAGCAAAAAATAATTTTTTTGGGGGATTTAGGGTTGGACGAAGATCACAAAAATGCAAAAAATTCGTGAGATTCTGAGAGCGTAACATGCAGAGGTAGTACTGTCAATTATATTATTTCATACATTTTTTAAGGGAAAATGGGGTGCATGGATTGTTCTTAAATAACTTTAATTAACACTTGGAGGTATTTTCTAGGTCGGAATTAAACTAATAAAATATTTAATCAATTTGATATCAGACCAGCCGGCCTTTGGTGCTCATTGATAACCCGATAGAAAGTTTTGGCATGTTCGAAATTTTATTTTAATCACTTTTGTGTGTGAAGTGCTTCCGAAAAGAGCTTACAATCCAAAATTTTGCAACGTTTAATTAATATTAAAAAGTAATTAATCGTATTTTGTTAATTAATCCAGTTGCACTTTGGTTGAAAAACTTATGGCAAACGTCTAACGATTTTTTTGGTCTTTTTTTTGCGAGATAGCAATAGGGGATTGCTTTAAATCATCCCGCATGCTTTAATTCACAAAAAATACAAAGTTTTTGGTAAAAAAGTCTAATAATCAAAATTTACGATTTGAGCGGGGGTGGGGTGTCTAAGTTGAATGGAATCGGGGTGGATTCAAATTGTTTTAAATATTTAATTTTACATAACAGTTTTTAAAACTTTTGGTTTGAATGATTTGCTTTCTCCTATTTTTAAAAATATGTAACTGCACAAATGGCTGAGATGAAGGGTTTTAAGAGTGGCATTAAACCCCTTGGTAGATTTTTTTAAAGGTTTCTTTTATGCCAGCAATTCTTACGTTATTGCTTTATTTATATTTTTAATAATTTCATTTCTGTTTAATACATCGTTCATTTGCAATCGCTTAATATTGATTATTAGTATTCAATTAGTCAATTGTAGGTATTCGATTTTAATTTTATTCAAAATCGGTTGGTAATAAAAACAAAGTAGCAAATTCGGTCATGCGCGCCACCAAACGTCTAATTTGCGGGCTACGTTCGGCTCCTGTCAATTTCGTGTTTAAATCATTAATTTGTGTGATTAAAAGTTGTGCAACATATCTGCAATCGTGCGAAAAGTTTGCTGATTATGCGATTATTCGTTGTACCAATTTGCAAGATTGCACCCTTCGGTGGTAAGAGATATTAGTAATTTCATTTTACAGCATTTGCAGGTGGTTGCTACCATAGGCCGTCTTGTTCCCTTTTACATGCACACTTGATTATAATAATTTCAGTTATTTGGGCATTTTGAACATTGTTAAACGAATTATTATACTGAGAGCAAGGCCTTTATGGTATTTATTCCATGGCATATGTGTTTTTTAGTTGTAATTTTGTAATGATCTGTGTTGTATGTTTAATGCAAAAAATATTTTTTTTGGGGGTTAGGGCTTGAACGAGGATCATAAAAATGCCAATAATTCGTGAGATTCTGAGAACGTAACATGCAGAGGTAGTACTCTAATTACATTATTTCATACATTTTGTAAGGGAAATTTGTGGTGGTTCTTAATTAACTTTTATTAACACTTGAAGGTATTTCCTAGGCCGGAAATAAATTAATAAAACATTTAATCAATTTGATATCAGACTAGCCGACCTGTGGGGCTCACTGATAACGCGATAGAGGCTTTTTATTCAACGATCTAGAAAGTTTTGGAACGTTCGAAATTTTATTGTAATCAGTTTTGTGTGTGAAGTGCTTGCGAAAAGAGCTTACAATTCAAATTTTATAACCCTCAATTAATATTAAAAGGTAATTAATCGTATTTTGTTAATTGGCTAGTTGCACTTTTGTTGAACAGCTTAAGGCAAATGTCTAAAAATTTTATTTTGGTCTTTTTTTACGAGATATCAATAGGGGATTGGTTTAAATCATCCCGCAAGCTTTAATTCGCAAAAAATACAAGGTTTTGGGTAAAAACGTGTAATAATCAAAATTTACGATTTGAGGGGGTGTAAGTTGAATGGAATCTGGGTGGATTCAAATTGTTTTAAATATTTAATTTTACATTCAACTTTTTAAAACGTTTGGTTTGAATGATTTGCTTTCTCGTATTTTTTTAAAAATATCTATCTGCACGAATAGCTGAGATGAAGGGTTTTAAGAGTGGCATTAAACCCCTTGGTAGATTTTTTTAAAGGTTTCTTTTATGCCAGCAATTATTACGTTATTGCTTTATTCATATTTTTGTTAATTGCATTTCTGTTTAATACATCTATCATTTGCAATCGCATACAATCAATTATTAGTACACAATTAGTCAATTATATTCGATTTTTATTTTATTCAAAATCGGTTGGTAATAAAAACAAAGTAGTAAATTCGGGCATGCGCGACACCAAACGTCTACTTTGCGGGCTACGGTCGGCTCCTGTCAAATTCGTGTTTAAATCATTAATTTGTGTGATTAAAAGTTGTGCAACATATCTGCAATCGTGCGAAAAGTTTGCTGATTATGCGATTATTCGTTGTACCAATTTGCAAGATTGCACCCGTTCGGTGGTAAGAGATATTAGTAATTTCTTTTTACAGCATTTGCAGGTGGTTGCTACCATAGGCCGTCTTGTTCACTTTTGCATGCACACTTGATTATAATAATTTCAGTAATTTGGGCATTTTGAACATTGTTAATCGAATTATTATGCTGAGAGTAAGGTCTTTATGGTATTTGTTCCATCTTAAATGTGTTTTTTCTTGTAATTTTGCAATGATCTTTGTTGTATGTTTAATGCCCTGTATGTTCCTTGGAGGTGGCGGAGCACAATGGCGTTGTACAAAACGACTTGATTTATTATGTATGTGATATTTTCTATTCTTAGGATCCAGGACTTTCGTAGGGATACCCAGGTAAACCTATTCCTGCTTTCTTACGAAGGGGGCTGTTTTAATTTGTTCTTTTTGGTCCTCGAAGCTAGTAGGTCTTGGACCACGTTTTGCAGGATTCCAAGCTGATAGAATATTAACAATTTTTTTATTGCAGGAGGTGGAAAGGGACCGCAATTCTTATGGAACGCTTACAACCAAAATATTATTCTCGAGAGAAACTGGCCTTCTTCTTTCAATTAACCGAAGGGCTTTTTGGGGCGATGGGCCCTCGTCCTGGACTAGCCAAGCAAAAGGTCGTCAGCGGGCGTTTTTTTAAACAAAGTCTTCCGTAGCCGAAGGAGAAGAAGAAGAACCAGGAGCTGTCTGTGCGCGATTCCAGTTCAGCCGGAGGTGGACATTGACGAGGAACGATTAATTGGGGTCAGCCTTAACCTCCCAATGTGAAACCATCTTTAGTACAAAGGACATTAAGGTAGAAAAGTTCAAAATAAATAAAAGTTTTTTTGAAAACACAAATACAATTTGGCTTACCATAAATCAATTGAGTTCAACTCGAAATATTTTGGCTGTTGTGAATGGCATTATTAATGACGTTTAAATATCGTTTCACTTTGTTTATTGTTGCTGTTAGAGAAGAAGTAATTTTTTGCAAATGCGATTTGCACCCCATACCAAATTAATACACAATTAAAGTTTGAAATTTTCAATACTTTTGGCGATTTTCAAATCGAATATCTCATTCTTCATAATATTCATCTCTTTATTAAAATTCAAATTCTTTTTTTTTAATAAATGATTTTTAATTCAAAATTGATCCAAAGTCCAAATTAAAAATTGAACGATTTTCAAAAATATTTTATTCATTTCAAAATTAGAATTGCCAATGAAAAGCTTTGTTAAATTTTTCTGGATCTTTTATTTCTGTTAAGTTAAGGTACCAAACTTAACAAATCTATAAAGATTTAGTAAAAATCTAAATTATTTATAATAACCGTGTCACATTTGTGTTGCCTAAATGATTTTTATCTTTGACGCATAATTTGTTTTTAATTAATGATTGATGTATAAAAACCTATTACCATTTAAAAAATCGAAACCAGAATCGCGAAATTTTTTAAGGCCTCGTTATTTTTCTGTTTTTGGTGCATCCAACACTAAATAATTTTAAAAGAGTTCGATTTAGTGCTACTCCGTCTTATTCTCTCTCTCGGTCTCGAAATTTTTATTTCTATTTTTGTTGATTTTAAAAAGGCAAGTTAGCAATAAACTTTTGTCGTTATACCTGCGTGTCATACAAAAATCCAGTTATTAATGCTCGAAGACTCCTCCTTATCAGTTTGATGAATGTAAAAATGTTCTCCGAAAGATAACCCGCGTCTGGTCGGATTTAATTTCGAAGAACCCATTTGGTAAGATCTTTGTTTCATTTTTTTCCGGTACGTTTTTTTTTATTTATATATATAAATTGTTAAACACACACACACACACACGAGCCTTATTATTTATTCAAATTTGCATATGGATCTACGGTTTGTAAGATTAATTCGAGGAATGGCGCCGGATAACTTCGCTCATTCTCGAAATATTAAAATATTAAATTAATAAAAGCCTATTTGCATTCGCGCAACACAATCTTAATTAAACATATTCAACGATCCGAGAGCGTTAATTTAATCCGGCGCTTCGGAGCGAAATTTTCGTTTTTTGTCGCCCGAATCGCGGAGGGCCCTCGCAAAATTTAAATCCAAAACACATACACACCAAGGGCGGCATCCCGAATTAGCATCGAAGTTTTCGAATAATAAATTTTAAGCTCGATTTTAAGTTTTTTTCGGCGTGGAAATGCGCGTCCACTTCGTCGAACCATTTTTTATACAAAATCTAAAAAAAAAATTGGGTACGTGCGTTAGAAGTTATACTTCTTTGGTGTGGCTAAATTAAATATAATCACGTGCGAAAATTAATTTAAATAAATTCAATAAATGCGAGGATGTGCGCGTTCGAGCGAAAAGTGGCACATTTCCGAGCGAGGGAGGCAAATGAAGCGCGACGCGGAGCGGCGCGCTTCATTTTCCCGAGATCGGAATGTGCCACTTTGAGCTCGAACGTGCACACTCGGTTTTAAGCACGGTTCACAATAATTTATGCCAATATATACACGAAAAATTTGTTAAATAATTTTAATAGTTGCCTCTCGCTCGCACTTACGAGATTTTCGTATCTTTTCGTTTACGCCCACTCATTGCTATGGTAAATACGATTTTTCAACATAGAATCGATATTTACTAAACTAATTTTTTTTTTCATTTGAAACAGCATAGGATAAAGCAAACAAACTTAACAAATGCGAAGATGTGCGCGTTCGAGCGAAAAGTGGCACATTTCCGAGCGAGGGAAGCAAATGAAGCGCGACGCGGAGCGGCGCGCTTCATTTTCCCGAGATCGGAATGTGCCACTTTGAGCTCGAACGTGCACACTCGGTTTTAAGCACGGTTCACAATAATTTATGCCAATATATACACGAAAAATTAGTTGAATAATTTTAATCGTTCCCTCTCGCTCGCACTTACGAGATTCTTCTATCTTTTCACTCACTCTTACTGATTGCTATGGTAAATACGATTCTTCAACACAAAATCGATATTTATTAAACTAAATTTATTTTTTTGATATGAAAGAGAGAAGATTCATGTACACAAATGTAATAAAGACAAAGATGTGCGCATTCGAGCGAAAAGTGGCACATTTCCGAGCGAGGGAGGCAAATGAAGCGCGACGCGGAGCGGCGCGCTTCATTTTCCCGAGATCGGAATGTGCCACTTTGAGCTCGAACGTGCACACTCGGTTTTAAGCATGGTTCACAATAATTTATGCCAATATATACACGAAAAATTAGTTGAATAATTTTAATCGTTCCCTCTCGCTCGCACTTACGAGATTCTTCTATCTTTTCACTCACTCTTACTCATTGCTATGGTAAATACGATTCTTCAACACAAAATCGATATTTACTAAACTAAATTTATTTTTTTGATATGAAAGAGAGAAGATTCATGTACACAAATGTAATAAAGACAAAGATGTGCGCATTCGAGCGAAAAGTGGCACATTTCCGAGCGAGGGAAGCAAATGAAGCGCGACGCGGAGCGGCGCGCTTCATTTTCCCGAGATCGGAATGTGCCACTTTGAGCTCGAACGTGCACACTCGGTTTTAAGCACGGTTCACAATAATTTATGCCAATATATACACGAAAAATGAGTTAAATAATTTTAATCGTTTTCTCTCGCTCGCACTTACGAGATTCTCTTATCTTTTCGCTCACTCCCACTCATTGCTATGGTAAATACGATTTTTTAACATAGAATCGATATTTACTAAACTAATTTTTTTTTTCATTTGAAACAGCATAGGATAAAGCAAACAAACTTAACAAATGCGATGATGTGCGCGTTCGAGCGAAAAGTGGCACATTTCCGAGCGAGGGAAGCAAATGAAGCGCGACGCGGAGCGGCGCGCTTCATTTTCCCGAGATCGGAATGTGCCACTTTGAGCTCGAACGTGCACACTCGGTTTTAAGCACGGTTCACAATAATTTATGCCAATATATACACGAAAAATTAGTTGAATAATTTTAATCGTTCCCTCTCGCTCGCACTTACGAGATTCTTCTATCTTTTCACTCACTCTTACTGATTGCTATGGTAAATACGATTCTTCAACACAAAATCGATATTTATTAAACTAAATTTATTTTTTTGATATGAAAGAGAGAAGATTCATGTACACAAATGTAATAAAGACAAAGATGTGCGCATTCGAGCGAAAAGTGGCACATTTCCGAGCGAGGGAGGCAAATGAAGCGCGACGCGGAGCGGCGCGCTTCATTCCCGAGATCGGAATGTGCCACTTTGAGCTCGAACGTGCACACTCGGTTTTAAGCATGGTTCACAATAATTTATGCCAATATATACACGAAAAATTAGTTGAATAATTTTAATCGTTCCTCTCGCTCGCACTTACGAGATTCTTCTATCTTTTCACTCACTCTTACTCATTGCTATGGTAAATACGATTCTTCAACACAAAATCGATATTTACTTTAAAATAAATTTATTTTTGATATGAAAGAGAGAAGATTCATGTACACAAATGTAATAAAGACAAAGATGTGCGCATTCGAGCGAAAAGTGGCACATTTCCGAGCGAGGGAGGCAAATGAAGCGCGACGCGGAGCGGCGCGCTTCATTTTCCCGAGATCGGAATGTGCCACTTTGAGCTCGAACGTGCACACTCGGTTTTAAGCACGGTTCACAATAATTTATGCCAATATATACACGAAAAATGAGTTAAATAATTTTAATCGTTTTCTCTCGCTCGCACTTACGAGTTTCTCCTATCTTTTCGCTCACTCCCACTCATTGCTATGGTAAATACGATTTTTTAACATAGAATCGATATTTACTAAACTAAATTTTTTTTTCAGTCGAAATCGCGAAATATGTGCTATACAAACTTAGTAAATGCGGTTTTTAAGCCTGATTCACAATAATTAATTTACTTTTTAGACGCCTAAATTTAACTGTCGAATTTTTGTTAGGTATGCGCGCGCAACTTCGATTGCCTGCCAAAAGAAGTATAACTTAAAAAAAATGCGATTTTTGCATAAAATGCAGTTCGCCGCCAAAAATCGCTCGTAACGAAAAAACAAATACTTCGATCGAAACAAAAATTTTACCAATCGAAAGATCGTTAAATTTGGGCCCAAACGCGCTCGGCTAATTTTTTCCGTTTCAAAAAACGCCTCGAAATCGAATTAACGATTCGATACAGTTCGCGCAAAAAATAACGAACAACTTCGTGCGCCAATTTATCTCGTTTTTTTTTCAATTTACAAAAATCGAATTTAAAAAAAAGCGATAACGGAGGCACGCGATTCGCGGACCCCAACAAACCGGAAAATTATGCGCAATTTATAATCGCTTACTTTTAAGGAAATTTGTGTGTGTGTCGTCGAAACTTAACTAATTTGCCATAATTATAAGCCTTATCTCTTATGCTAAAATGTTAATGGAAGAAATAATTGGGGCACACCGTAGAATTTAAATTTTTCGAAAGATTCGACGATTTTTTTTCGTGGCGGAGAGACGCGCCTTCGCTGATGGGCTCGTCGACAAATTCCAACGGACGAAGCGCGGGGGGCGAGGGGGCCGTCTAAAATTTTTCGCAAATTATAATTTTTCCCGACGCGCACGCATAAAAATAATAATTGTTCCCTGAAGATGGCGGTTATGAAAATTCCATTAAAGCAGAGCCTCCTCTCTTAATAGCCAAACAATAATAAAAGTCGCATTAACCCTTAGAAAGGGTTATTTCGTAAATTAGTCGAAAGCTTTTATAAAATTAAATATGGATAAAACCTTGTCGCCCTTTATTTTTAGTTCAATAGCGGCGTTAGATTGTGGACATTTGCAGCGCCGATACGCCTCCTCTGACTTTTATTCAAATTAACGTTTCACTCTTTCGACTACGGTATTTATTATTACTGGAACTTTTTACTTAGGCCATCGGGGGAAAAAAAAAGTATCGCTAAGTGACATGTCGCGTGCTTCGGCCAAAGTCACGTGCTTTTAGATTTTAACGATTTCCGGTCTTCCTCCTAAGTTAATGGGAATTTATTTTGTCGTTGCATGACGGGGACCGTGTTTGAACATGTTCTGATTAATTCGTTTTTTTTTTTTGGGCAATTTCCCGAAATTCGGAATCGTTTTTTTGCAAATAAAAATCGATTTTGTTCAATTGTATAATGGCGTTTGTCAATTAACAAAGTTTTAGTTGGAGAAAACGGCGATGTTTACGATTTTATTACGTACAGTGGGTGCCGCTTAATTGGGTCACTTTGGGACTTGTTGGGAACTGTGCTTTGAGCAAAAATACGATGTCTAATTTTTGTTATTTCGGTTTAAATCAAAATTTCGAAGTTGGCGAGTTGATTTAGTTTTTTTTGTTCTTGCAAACTTAAAAATTACGGTTGGTAGTACTACCACAAATTGTTTACTGTAGTAGCCACCTTAGATACGTTGTATCTATTGCATTCATTTTTTTTTAATTCAAAATTAAAAGGTTAGTAGATTTGGATTTAATTTTCGGAATTAAAAATCAATTTTTTGATGTTTTTACTTCAAGTACGGTCCTGTAATTTTTAGAAAGACACTTAATTATTGTGAACCGTGCTTAAAGCAAAAATATAATCTTTAAGTTTTAATTGTAATATTTGTTATTTCGCTTTAAATCAAAATTCTGAAGCTGGCGAGTTGATTTAGTTTTTTTTGTTCTTGCAAACTTAAAAATTTCAGTTGGTAGTAGCATCACAAATTGTTTACTGTAGTAATAGCCACCTTAGATGCGTTGTATCTATTGGATTAATTTTTTTTTAATTTAAATTAAATGGTCAATAGATTTGGATTTTATTTTCGGGATGAAAAACAATTTTTTTTGTGTTTTTATTACATTACGGTCCTGTAATTTTTAGAAAGACACTTAATTATTGTGAACCGTGCTTAAAGCAAAAATATAACCTTTAAGTTTTAATTGTAATATTTGTTATTTTGCTTTAAATCAAAATTCTGAAGCTGGCGAGTTGATTTAGTTTTTTTTGTTCTTGCAAACTTAAAAATTTCAGTTGGTAGTAGCACCACAAATTGTTTACTGTAGTAATAGCCACCTTAGATGCGTTGTATCTATTGGATTAATTTTTTTTTTAATTTAAATTAAATGGTCAATAGATTTGGATTTTATTTTCGGGACGAAAAACAATTTTTTTTGTGTTTTTATTACACAACGGTCCTGTAATTTTTAGAAAGTTACTTAATTATTGTGAATTGTGCTTAAAGTCGAGCGTGCACATTCGAGCTCAAAGTGGCACATTCCGATCTAATGAAGCGCGCTCGTCGCGCTTCATTTCTCTGCTCGGAAATGTGCCACTTTTCGCTCGAATGCGCACGTACTTCGTATTCTTTAGATTCCATTTTTATTCTTCTCTCTTTCAAATCAAAAAATTAAATTTAGTTTAATAAATATCGATTTTAAGTTCGAGAAAAGTATTTACCATAGCAATGAGTGGGAGCGAGTGAAAAGATACGAGAATCTCGTGAAAGAACGATTAAAATTATTTAACCAATTTTGTAATAGATTTATGAAATATTGTGAACGTCGATTTTGCAAAAAAAAAATTGAATGACGTCTCATTTTCTATTCGAACAAATTTTATTTCAAAAAATATGGATTTAATAATTACAATAAAATTTAAGAGACACGCGCACTAAAAAAAATTGAATGCGCATTTAATTTGAGAACAATGTTTTATTTCAATAAAATGATAGATAATTAATATAAACACAGCCAATCAACGCGTACTTAAACAAAAAGGAAATTATAAAATTGAGCGTACCATTAATATGTAGAACAACTTATTATTATAATTGCAATTAAAAACGGGTAATTAATTAATATAATTACACATTAAATCAACAACTTTATTAAAGGCATTAAACTTGTGGCAATCTCTTAATTAATCCTTTTTTCCTACTTAATTTTGAATAACTCGTTTTGATTATCAAACTTGATTTCAATTGCCGAATAATTGGGAAGTTCTCCTAAACGGGAATTAATTATTAAGAAGCCGTTATTAAGGCTTCCTCAATTTTTATTTAATTATAAACCGTCGAACAATTAAAAAAAATCACACTCATCGCGTTTGAGATTTTAATAAAGGTTGCTCTTTAAATTTCTAAAAGATTTTAATTGTTATTAATAATTCTTAATTAATCTTAAGAAAATAACTTGGTGTTGAGGGCGAACGCGTTTTTTACTTCTTTTGCTTTTTTAAATTTAATAATTTTTTTTTAACCTTTCGTGTACGAGGTGGGGTATTACTAACGTGACCAATTTTTTTCCTGTTAAAACGGGACGCTTGGTAATCGTGCTTAAAACCGAGTGTGCACATTCGAGCTCAAAGTGGCACATTCCGATCTCGGGAAAATGAAGCGCGCCGCTCCGCGTCGCGCTTCATTTGCCTCCCTCGCTCGGTAATGTGCCACTTTTCGCTCGAATGCGCACATCCTCGTATTTATCACATTAATATAATTTACCGTGCGCTCCTTTAAATCAAAATTTTAATTCAATTTGTAAATATCGATTTTATAGTCAAAAAACGTATTTACCATAGCAATGAGTGGAAGGGAGCGAAAAGATACGACAATCTCGTTAGTGCGAAAGAGAGGGAACGATTAAAATTAATTAACTACTTTTTCACCTAATTTATTGACCTAAATTATTGTGAATCATGCTAAAAACCGAGTGTGCGCATTCGAGCTCAAAGTGGCACATTCCGATCTCGGGAAAATGAAGCGCGCCGCTCCGCGTCGCGCTTCATTTGCCTCCCTCGCTCGGTAATGTGCCACTTTTCGCTCGAATGCGCACATCCTAGTATTTATCACATTAATATAATTTACCGTGCCCTACTTTAAATCAAAAATTTTAATTCAATTTAGTAAATATCGATTTTATATTCGAAAAACGTATTTACCATAGCAATGAGTGGAAGGGAGCGAAAAGATACGACAATCTCGTTAGTGCGAAAGAGAGGGAACGATTAAAATTAATTAACTACTTTTTCACCTAATTTATTGACCTAAATTATTGTGAATCATGCTAAAAACCGAGTGTGCGCATTCGAGCTCAAAGTGGCACATTCCGATCTCGGAATGAAGCGCGCCGCCCGCGTCGCGCTTCATTTGCCTCCCTCGCTCGGTAATGTGCCACTTTTCGCTCGAATGCGCACATCCTCGTATTTATCACATTAATATAATTTACCGTGCCCTACTTTAAATCAAAAATTTTAATTCAATTTGTAAATATCGATTTTATATTCAAAAAACGTATTTACCATAGCAATGAGTGGAAGGGAGCGAAAAGATACGACAATCTCGTTAGTGCGAAAGAGAGGGAACGATTAAAATTAATTAACTACTTTTTCACCTAATTTATTGACCTAAATTATTGTGAATCATGCTAAAAACCGAGTGTGCGCATTCGAGCTCAAAGTGGCACATTCCGATCTGGAATGAAGCGCGCCGCCCGCGTCGCGCTTCATTTGCCTCCCTCGCTCGGTAATGTGCCACTTTTCGCTCGAATGCGCACATCCTCGTATTTATCACATTAATATAATTTACCGTGCGCTCCTTTAAATCAAAAATTTTAATTCAATTTGTAAATATCGATTTTATATTCGAAAAACGTATTTACCATAGCAATGAGTGGAAGGGAGCGAGAAGATACAAAAGTGTTTTAAGTTAAACCTATTATAAATTAAATTAAATACTTTTTCACCTAATTTAAAGTAAATTTTGTGGATTTCATTTCATTTTATTTCGGGTATGAAAACCCCACCTAGTATGGCTTACATTTGTCACCTAACGCGGAAAGTTAATAGTCAAGGGTTGTTATTATGCCCAAATCGTTTTTCATAATTTTAATTAATTTTTCCAAAGTGGCTGCTTTCCATTTACTGCATTTAAAATTTTTTAAATAAATTTTAAATATATTTTTAAATTATTCAAGGGAAAATGGGGTGATGGGTGTTTTAAAAACTTTATTTGCACTTGGAGGAGGATTTAAGGTCCAATTAAATTTTAAAAGTTTAAACAATTTGTATTAAACGGTTGTGGACCTATTTTAAAAATATGTAACTGCACAAAAGGCTGAATGAAGGTTTTAAGAGTGACATAAACCTTTGGTAGATTTTAAAGTTTCTTTTATGCCAGCAATCTTACGTTCTTATTTATATGTTTTTAATTTAAATTCATTTCTGTTTAATACATCGTTCATTTGCAATCGCTTAAGTTGATTATTAGTATTCAATTTAGTCAATTGTAGGTATTCGATTTTAATTTTATTCAAAATCGGTTGGTAATAAAAACAAAGTAGCAAATTCGGTCATGCGCGCCACCAAACGTCTAATTTGCGGGCTACGGTTCGGCTCCTGTCAATTTCGTGTTTAAATCATTAATTTGTGTGATTAAAAGTTGTGCAACATATCTGCAATCGTGCGAAAAGTTTGCTGATTATGCGATTATTCGTTGTACCAATTTACAAGATTGCACCCCTTCGGTGGTAAGAGATATTAGTAATTTCATTTTACATCATTTGCAGGTGGTCGCTACCATAGGCCGTCTTGTTCACTTTTGCATGCACACTTGATTATAATAATTTCAGTTATTTGGGCATTTTGAACATTGTAAAACGAATTATTATACTGAGAGCATGGTCTTTATGGTATTTATTCCATGGCATATGTGTTTTTTAGTTCTAATTTTGTAATGATCTGTGTTGTATGTTTAATGCAAAAAATATTTTTTTTGGGGGTTAAGGCTTGAACGAGGTTCATGCAAATGCCAATAATTCGTGAGATTCTGAGAACGTAACATGCAGAGGTAGTACTCTAATTACATTATTTCATACATTTTGTAAGGGAAATTTGTGGTGGTTCGTAATTAACTTTTATTAACACTTGAAGGTATTTCCTAGGCCGGAAATAAATTAATCAAAACATTTAATCAATTTGATATCAGACTAGCCGACCTGTGGGGCTCACTGATAACGCGATAGAGGCTTTTTATTCAACGTTCTAGAAAGTTTTCGAACGTGCGAAATTTTTGTTGTAATCAGTTTTGTGTGTGAAGTGCTTGCGAAAAGAGCTTACAATTCAAATTTTATAACCTTCAATTAATATTAAAAGGTAATTAATCGTATTTTGTTAATTAGCTAGTTGCACTTGTTGAAAAACTTAAGGCAAATGTCTTTACAATTTTTTTACTTTTTTTTACGAGATATCAATAGGGGATTGCTTTAAATCATCCCGCATGCTTTAATTCGAAAAAATACAAATTTTTTGGTAAAAACGTCTAATAATCAAAATTGAAGGGGAGGGGTGCAAGTTGAATGGAATCGGGGCGGATTTAAATTGTTTTAAATATTTAATTTTTACATACAAGTTTTTAAAACGTTTAGTTTGAATGATTTGCTTTCTCGTATTTTTTTAAAAATATCTAACTACGCAAATGACTGAGATGAAGGGTTTTAAGAGTGCCATTAAACCCTTTGGTAGATTTTTTTAAAGGATTTTTTCGTGCCAGCAATTCTTACGTTATTGCTTTATTTATATTTTTAATAATTGCATTTTTGTTTAATACATCGTTCATTTGCAATCGCTTAATATTGATTATTAGTATTCAATTAGTCAATTGTAGGTATTCGATTTTAATTTTATTCAAAATCGGTTGGTAATAAAAACAAAGCAGTAAATTCGGGCATGCGCGACACCAAACGTCTACTTTGCGGTCTACGATCGGCTCCTGTCAACTTCGTGTTTAAATCATTAATTTGTGTGATTAAAAGTTGTGCAACATATCTGCACTTGTGCGAAAAGTTTGCTGATTTGGCGATTATTCGTTGTACCAATTCGCAAGATTGCACCCGTTCGGTGGTAAGAGATATTAGTAATTTCATTTTACAGCATTCGCAGGTGGTTGCTGTCATAGGCCGTCTTATGCACTTTTGCATGCCTACTTGATTATAATAATTTCAGTTATTTGGGCATTTTGAACATTGTTAAACGAATTATTATGCTGAGAGCAAGGTCTTTATGGTATTTATTCCATCGCATTATGTATTTTTTCGTTGTAATTTTGTAATGATCTGTGTTGTATGTTTCATGCAAAAATAATTTTTTTTGGGGGTTAGGGCTTGAACGAGGATCATAAAAATGCCAATAATTCGTGAGTTTCTGAGAACGTAACATGCAGAGGTAGTACTCTAATTACATTATTTCATACATTTTGTAAGGGAAATTTGTGGTGGTTCTTAATTAACTTTTATTAACACTGAAGGTATTTCCTAGGCGGGAAATAAATTATTAAAACATTTAATCAATTCGGTACCAGACCAGCCGACCTGTGGGCTGTGGGGCTCACTGATAACACGATAGAGACTTCTTATGCAACATTCTAGAAAGTTTTGGAACGTTCGAAATTTTATTGTAATCAGTTTTGCGTATGAAGTGCTTGCGAAAAGAGCTTACAGTTCAAATTTTATAACGCTCAATTAATATTAAAAGGTAATTAATCGTATTTTGTTAATTAATCCAGTTGCAGTTTTGTTGAAAAACTTAAGGCAAATGTCTAACAATTTTTTTGGTCTTTTTTTACGAGATATCAAATAGGGGATTGCTATAAAACTTCCCGCGGGCTTTAATTCGCAAAAAATACAGAGTTTTTGGTAAAAACGTCTAATAATCAAAATTTACGATTTGAAGGGGTGTAAGTTGAATCCAATCGGGGTGGATTGAAATTGTTTTAAATGTTTAATTTTACATAACAGTTTTTAAAACCTTTGGTTCGAATGATTTGCTGCTTCAAATTTTTTTAAAAATATCTAACTGCACGAATGGCTGAAATGAAGGGTTTTAAGAGTGGCATTAAACCCCTTGGTAGATTTTTTTAAAGGTTTCTTTTATGCTAGCTATTATTACGTTATTGCTTTATTTTTATTTTTAATAATTGCATGTCTGTTTAATACATATTTCATTTGCAGTTGCATACAATCGATTATTAGTATTCACTTAGTCAATTATATTCGATTTTTATTTTATTCAAAATCGGTTGGTAATAAAAACAATGTAGTAAATTCGGGCATGCGCGGCACCAAACGTCAACTTTGCGGCTACGGTCGGCTCCTGTCAATTTCGTGTTTAAATCATTAATTTGTGTGATTAAAAGTTGTGCAACATATCTGCAATCGTGCGAAAAGTTTGCTGATTATGCGATTATTCGTTGTACCAATTTGCAAGATTGCACCCGTTCGGTGGTAAGAGATATTAGTAATTTCTTTTTACAGCATTTGCAGGTGGTTGCTGCCATAGACCGTCTTGTTCCCTTTTACATGCATACTTGATTATAATAATTTCAGTTATTTGGGCACTTCGAACATTGTTAAACGAATTATTATGCTGAGACCAAGGTCTTTATGGTATTTATTTCACGCATGTGTTTTTTAGTTGTAATTTTGCAATGATCTTTGTTGTATGTTTCATGCCCAGTATGTTTCTTGGAGGTGGCGGAGCATAATAGCGTTGCACAATACGACTTGATTATTATGTATATGCTATTTTCTTTTCTAGGATCCAGGACTCACGTAGGGACACCCAGGCTAACCCATTCTGCCTTCTTACGAAGGGGGACTGTTTTAATTTGTTCTTTATGATTTTTCAGGATTCTAAGATGACATAATATTAACAATTTTTTTTTCTAACAGGGGGTTGGAAGCGACCATAATTCTTATGGAACGCTTACAGCCAAAATACTATTCTCGAGAGAAGGTGGCCCCCTTCTCTCGATTAACCGAAGGGTCTTTTTTTCAGGGCGATGGGCCCGCGTGTCCGTAAGCGTTTTTCGTGGAAATCGTCGCGAGTGCAGGACTGACCATGCAAAACGTCGTCAGTGGGTGCGGGAGTTTCGTTATTTTTAATCGTAGTTCTTTAATCGAATGAATGTCCTCCCAGTAAAAAGTTATGTCATTGGTGCATCCTAGAGGCGCGCGATTTTTTAAAAAGTTTTTCCGAAGTGGCAGTTGGGAGTTGAAGAAGCAGGAGCTGTTCGCGCGCGAATCGTTCCATCCTGAGGGTGGCGGCGGCCGAGGAAGGATTAATTGGGGTCAGCTCCAACCCCCCAATGAGAAACCATCTTTTAATATAAAGGACATCAAGGTAGGTCCGTCCAGCGAGGGACAAGAGGACAGATAACGCCGTTTTTACATGAGTACTTTTTTGAAAATGTCTATTGCAGGTGATGTTTCTGGTGACCAGGAGTCTTTAAATTTTTCTAGCTTTTTCAATTAGGGGCTTTCAGAATTTCGAACGGGTTTTCGGATTGTTCGGGAGTGTTTTAGCGAACGCTGATAGCGAATGAGCCATCGTAATTGCGCCAATTCTGGAAGAAGGGTACAAAATAATTTTTTTGAAAACACAAATATTATTTGGCTTACCATAAATCAATTGAGTTCAACTCAAAATATTTTGGGTGTTGTGAATGGCATTATTAATTATATTTAAACATTGTTTCACTTTGTTTATTGTTGCTGTTTCAATGAAGTAATCTTTTGCAAATGCCACTTGCACCCCATTCAAAATTAATACACAATTAAAGCTTGAAATTTTGAAGACTCTTGGCGGTTTTTTAAATGGAATATCTAATTGTTTATAACATTTATTTCTTTATTCAATTTCAATCGTGCTTTACTTGTTCATTTTTTTACAGTGTTTAAATTGATCAATTGTGTTTTGCTGTGGCTACTATTTTTTGATTCTTTTTTTCTATAAATGTTTTTTCAATTAAAATTAATGCAAATTTCAAATTAAAAGTTGCTTACTTTTCAAAAATATTAAAGTTATTTTAAAATCAAAATTGTTAACTTTGCTATTTTTCTGGTCTTTTATTTTTGTTAAGTTAAGGTACCAAACTTAACAAATCTAGAGAAAAGAATTAGCAACAATTAAAATTGTTTATAATAACTCTACCACTCTTGTGTGTTGCATAATTTTTTTTTATTTTTAACTAATTATTTGTTTTTTGGATTTTTGACTTTAGTTTTGATTTTCAAATGTTATCGAAAAAACTTTGGGTGAAAATCACTCAAACAGCAAAATCAACAAATTGGCGAATAATATATTGGGCTGCTGTAAACTGAAACATTTTTATGTGCCAAGTAAAAGAGATAGAAATATAAATTAACTATTAGAAACAAACAATTTGTTTCTCTGATATTTGCAAATTGCTATAATACAATTAAATAAATACAAAACTGATAATTGCCCAAAAAAAAAATAGTTTAATGATCACAAAGATGGATTTTCAATACAATCCAGTTTTTTTTAAATTTTAGCTACAGCCAAACACTTTTTTTCAATTTTTATTAACGTATCAAATTTGTTCGTTGACACCAGAAACACCATCGCAATTTTTGTATTTCGGAAAACATCGCCAAGTGGGGGTGTTGTGGGGGAGCCAAACGGTTTTCCTCGCTGCATTTCCACGATGTTTTCCTTTTGCTTTATTGGCTTAATAAAAGGCAAAACCAGCGAACATCGCTTCAGCTTTTACCAACGGAACTTGCTCAAATTTGAGAGTTTTTGGTGTACTTTGTGAATTTTTTGGTCGACTTATGCCCCCTCGCCCTCACCTGTTCGTTTATATTTGTGTACGCACCAGAAACTCGACAAGGAGAGCTTTTCCGTTTATTAAGTTCAATTTTTTGGCGTGCACCCAGTCGGACAGGCACACACATTCACTACCCATCACTTTTTCATATTATTAAAAAATGTTAATTTCAATAATTAACAACATTCAGCTGCAAATTAATGTGTGCCATCTTTCTGGGGTTGTACAATGTATATTTTTGTGTATTTTTTGTATATTTGTGTGCTGCCCCGTGTCCACGCTAGTTTGGACATTGGGGCCCTTTCTTATTGGTTTTTGCCGCAACTTGGACGGCGATTTGGCTTAAATGATTTCGTTTGCGATTTCTTTTATTGATCTATGATCGAGTTCAAAGTTGCGGAAGAGGGTGGCTTAGAAAATCCGCACTGACCTTTTCAGCTCAACATGCGAGGTCTACAAAAGTTGTGTTCACCGAAGGCATTCATTGCCATTTTAAGGGTCGTGCCCAGGCTTGGGCTTCTGCGGCTTGCGCAAGTTACAGAAATGTAAATTTAGCGGTTTTTATGAAATGTACTTTTTGCGCCCTCTATAAAAGTACGTAATGCGCTTATTATTAGTGTAAATTAGGTTTTAAACAGGTGCGCGTATTTTGTACGGGTGGTAGAAGTTATACTTCTTTTGCGTAACTAAATTGAATATAAATAAATTCGATGAATACGAAGATGTGCGCGTTCGAGCGAAAAGTGGCACATTTCCGAGCGAGGGAGGCAAATGAAGCGCGACGCGAGCGGCGCGCTTCATTTTCCAGATCGGAATGTGCCACTGACTCGAATGCACCTCGTTTTAAGCACGATTCACAATAATTTGGGCCAATAAATTAGACGAAAATTAGTTAAACAATTTTAATCGTTTTCTCTCACTCGCACTTACGAGATTCTCGTATCTTTTCGCTCTCTCCCACTCATTGGTATAGTAAAAATACGTTTTTAAATAGAAAATCGATATTTACTATACTAAATTAATTTTTTTCATTTGGAAGAGCGTAGGATAAAGCAGACAAACGTAATAAATGCGAAGATGTGCGCGTTCGAGCGAAAAGTGGCACATTTCCGAGCGAGGGAGGCAAATGAAGCGCGACGCGAAGCGGCGCGCTTCATTTTCCCGAGATCGGAATGTGCCACTTTGAGCTCGAATGCACACTCGGTTTTAAGCACGATTCACAATAATTTGGGCCAATAAATTAGACGAAATATTAGTTAAACAATTTTAATCGTTTTCTTTCACTCGCACTTACGAGATTCTCGTATCTTTTCGCTCTCTCCTACTCATGGGTATAGTAAAAATACGTTTGTAACTAAAAAATCGATATTTACTATACTAAATTAATTTTTTTCATTTGGAAGAGCGTAGGATAAAGCAGACAAACGTAATAAATGCGAAGATGTGCGCGTTCGAGCGAAAAGTGGCACATTACCGAGCGAGGGAGGCAAATGAAGCGCGATGCGGAGCGGCGCGCTTCATTTTCCCGAGATCGGAATGTGCCACTTTGAGCTCGAATGTGCACACTCGGTTTTAAGCCCGATTCACAATAATTTAGGCCAATAAATTAGACGAAAAATTAGTTAAACAATTTTAATCGTTTTCTTTCACTCGCACTTACGAGATTCTCGTATCTTTTCGCTCTCTCCCACTCATTGGTATAGTAAAAATACGTTTTTATATAGAAAATCGATATTTACTAGACTAAATTAATTTTTTTCATTCGGAAGAGCGTAGGATAAAGCAGACAAACTTAATAAATGCGAAGATGTGCGCGTTCGAGCGAAAAGTGGCACATTTCCGAGCGAGGGAGGCAAATGAAGCGCGACGCGAAGCGGCGCGCTTCATTTTCTTGAGATCGGAATGTGCCACTTTGAGCTCGAATGCGCACACTCAGTTTCAAACGCGATTCACAATAATTAATTGGTTATCTTAGCTGGCTAACTTCATACTGTCGAATTTATAATAGTTGTGCGCGCGCAACTTTCGTTGCCTGCTTAAATTTTACTTTCAAGCCGCAAAAGAAGTATAACTTCCAAAAAACACCACTACATTTTAAGGGAGGGAATTTGCACCTTTATATAACCTGCATTACGAATAGTTTGTGCCGTTGCCCATAGATGGCACGGCTATTGCTCGAAATTGCTCACAAATCCCAAATACTTATGTATTTGTCTTATTTATATATAACTAATGTGCGCATTTTTTTCGCGCAAAGTACACATCCGATTCCAAATATTTTTCTATTAAATTATTTAACACAAAAATACAAGGGGAACCTTTTCGGTTTCGTTTTGAAAAATGTTCGAATTTACATCAACTTGGGCTTGGGCTTCTGCGTTTTGGGCAAGTTAATATATTAATTTTTGGGGACATTGCGATTTGATTAAATTTTATGTCTTTATACGAAATACTTGAAAGACACATCTACAGAGCGTCAGACGAATAGGTACCGAAACTTTACAGGGCAATACCTGACACTAAACTAAATAATAAAAGTTGATATACAATATGTCCTAAATCTAAACAATATCGAGAAAAATGCATTTTATTTTTCCTGTAAATGGCAACACAGCCTCGTCTTCGTGTGCTTTTAAAAAAGAGTGAGGTTATGTAGTTCGTGCTTCTATTACTAATCGATATGGGATTTTTATGTTTTTCTTTTTTTTAATTTTACATATGGCTTCACTGGCATCGTTATAACAGACCTAAATATATTTTTTTCGAAATATTTTAAATAATGAGGTAATCATTATAGATTTTTAATAAATTGAAATTTACGATGATAACAAAGTAGGCAGTTTTACAAATTATTGTGTAGGGCTTTGGAATGGCTTAAGACATTTGTATTTTGCATTTGTAAGCTATGAATAGTTTTTCTCCCGATTTTATATTAATTTTTATTTAACAGCGGGATTTTTAAACTTTACCACTGATCAACAGAAGTACAGTAAAACCTCGATATAACGGACTCATTGGGGGGAGGGGGTGTCCGTTAAAACCGAAAGCCCGTTATATAAAAATACGTTTAAAATAAATCAAAAATCTTTTTTTTTTTAATACTATATTTAGATATAACCTACGCTAAATACTAATATACTATCGCTCCCGCTAGATGCAGTCTACGAGCAGAAGGGCACTATGTCTCAAATTCTAGTGCTAGACGTGTGACGCGCTTAATTATCATGGCCGCTAAAAATAGTTTGCATGCGACGACACTCGAATTTAAGCATGTTCAATATTAATAAGTCGTTTTTAATTTTTTCACATTTCACCGAATTTTTCGTCCGTTATATCCGAAGTCCGTTAAATACAGGTCCGTTATATCGAGGTTTTACTGTATCTAGTAATTCTGACTCTGGCTATAATAACATTTTTTCGTCGTTAAAATTCTACAATTACGTGTTTGGTCGTGCAGATAAAAAAAAAAAAAAAACAAATAAGCAGATGCGCCCCGGCGATACGTGCGGGTTACTTTTTAGACGGGCGGTCACGCATAGGACGGGGGGTGGTAATTACATCGAAGGTGTCGGTCACGAAACACCGCACATAGCACAATCACGAAAAAATCATCCCCAGAACAAGCCACCATAGAATCGATATTTTTCTCTCGAATCCGAAAAATCATCTGTCACACTTCTTCGTCCGTCGCTTATCTCAATCTCGACGAAATCTCCACAATAGCCAGAAAAATCCTTTCTAATCTTGCGATCTACAAAAGTCGATTTAGGAATGCGAACAACGCAAATGCAGAAATGCAAGTGCATTAGCGAGGAGCCTCCCACCCGTCAAATAAGTTGAAAAGTATTTTTTTCCGAGTTGGAAATCGACGATTTCTAAACTGTTAATCTTTTGAATGGTACTGATTTTTAACGACAGGTCGACGAAGTGCACGGCTGTCATGATTTTGCATCTTTATTGAGAGAGAGAGAGTAATTTATGCCGAGTTATTTATTGAAACACCGCGAACGTCTTTATTGCCACATTAAAATGCGTTTCGAGTTATGCTAGCGCCTTTTGTGTTGCCCTTTTTTTGCTTTTAAAGCATTTTTTCGATCTCTGCGAAAAATTGCCATCAGTAATGTCTCATTTTAAAAGATCGAAGATGGCATCGATTTGTTCTTGTGAGAATGTTTTTAGTTTTGAGGATTTTTAGAATTTTTTTTGATTTTTGCGGTCGATCAAAATAATTTTGAAGTTGTACTTCTTGTGGCGCGTCGAGAGTAAAATATGGACAGGCAACGGCAGTTGCGCGCGCACAACTAACCAAAATTCGGCGGTTGCACTCAGCCGTCTAAGAAAGTAAATTAATTATTGTGAATCGTGCTTAAAACCGAGTGTGCACATTCGAGCTCAAAGTGGCACATTCCGATCTCGGGAAAATGAAGCGCGCCGCTCCGCGTCGCGCTTCATTTGCCTCCCTCGCTCGGAAATGTGCCACTTTTCGCTCGAACGCGCACATCTTTATCTTCATTACATTTGTGTACATTAATCTTCTCTCTTTCAAATCAAAAAATTAAATTAAATTGAGTAATAATCGATTTTATGTTCGAGAAACTTATTTACTATAGCAACGAGTGGAAAGGAGCGAAAAGATACGAGAATCTCGTAAGTGCGAGTGAGAGGGACCGATTAAATTTATTTAACTACTTCATCGTCTAACTTATTGGCTTAAATTGTTGTGAATCGTGCTTAAAACCGAGTGTGCGCATTCGAGCTCAAAGTGGCACATTCCGATCTCGGGAAAATGAAGCGCGCCGCTCCGCGTCGCGCTTCATTTGCCTCCCTCGCTCGAAAATGTGCCACTTTTCGCTCGAACGCGCACATCTTCGTACTTATTAAATTTGTTTACATGAATTCTTGAATTTAAAAAGAAAAAAAGCTTTAAGTTTCTAACTTTCAAATCAAAATATTTTAACAAAAAAATTTCAGCTATGGTTATCGAAAAAAAAATCAAAATTTTTGCTTTTTTTGTGGGACCGTCATTAAGCTCACGAAAATTTTTTCCATCTCGACCATCGCAGCGCTCCATTCGCTTATTTATTCAGCTTCAATTTTTTTTTAGGATTTTCCTACGACTGTTACTTTTCGACATATCGATGGTTGAATGAAAAATGGCATTTTTGCTTTTAATCATCGATATTTTAGCAACAAATTATCGCACATTAAATCCTATGACGCCTAGCGGCTCGTATGTGTACTCTGCATACTCGATTTCGTTGTGAATGCGTGCAAACTTATACCAATCCCTAACTTTACCCTCACGTGATGAAAATATGCATTTACGGTTTTTTAGAAAATCTATGGCTGATTTACAAATAGTGATAAATCGACTAATGTTGAAAGTAAATTACACTTTGGTCTTTAGTTGTGGATAGCTCAACAGTACCAAAAGAAAAGCAATCAATACAATTTTGATTTTTTTTTCTTTAAATTAGACCATATGTATTGTAAAATTGTGTTCAGAAAAATTCTTCTATTTCATTTTGATATTGATTACGTAATATTTAGGAGGAATAAACGTGTCTCTTTAATTATTTTCAAAGCGTCGATTATTTTGAACAGAAAAACGATTTGACGGTTAACTTGTCAATGTACAGTTAAACTTTATTCTATTCAAACCCTCTAAACCACTTATAGTGATCGAGCTATTCCAAGAGACCTTACCCAAGATCAACCTTGTATTTTCTTTCAACCATGCAGCACCAGATTTTGTCTCTTGGAATAGCTCGATCACTATAAGTGGTTTAGAGGGTGTTGAATAGAATCAAGTTTAACTGTACAGGATTGCTATGGGTACATTCAGCGGCAAGAATTGCTCTCAACATCAGTCGATTTATTAATATTTGTAAATCGGCCGTAGATTTTCTAAAAAAACCGTAAATACATACGTGTGCGTAAAGCGAGGGATTTCGATAGGTTTGCACTTCACGGGGCCAAAGTTATAGCGCGTTCACAACGGAATAGAGTACATAGGGTACACATGCGGGCCGATAGGCGTTATTGCATTTACTGTGCGATAATTTGTTGCTAAAATATCGACGATTAAAAACAAAATTCTTATTGTTTATTCAACTATCGATATCTCGGCAATTAAGAGCCCTTTTAAAAAAATATTGACAGTAGCTCAAAAAAATATTTTGTCCAAGATATTGAAATTAGAAAGTTAAAGCTTTAAAATGTTTTTTGTTTTATCGCCATGGTTTCTTAATTTTTTCCAGTGGTGTACATAAAAACCCACAGTTTTTTAATTATGGCAATTTTTTTTCGCCAAAGAATCTAAGATCTTAAATTTTTTTATTGGGCTCTTTTGTGAGTTGGAAACGAGCAGCAGAAAAGCCGAAAAAAAAGAGATCGCGGTCTTTTATTTGACATAAACTCCGGTCCTTCTTGACCAAAAAAAAAAAGAGTCGGTGGAGATGACTTGCAAAGAAAAACCGGTCGGACGCTTTCTAATTCGTATTGTAATCTAAAAACAATCACGAAATAAGGAACGCCGGTTATCCTAAAAGCAGCACATAAGGTTTTATTAAGCGAAGATTGATGGAGCGAACCACTTTGATGAAGTCAAAATAACATAATCACTATTTTCAGTCGGAAAGATCGCACTAAGAGGTTTTAAATTCAAACAATAGCCTTGTTCCATTTCACAAATTGCTGCCTTGTGAATGGCTCTACACCTGGTCCTTCCCTATTTTATTTGCTTTTATTTAATTCCGAAGCGGCTCCTCTCCTCCTCCTCGTCTCGCATAGGGGCCAAGATAAAGAGGACGGAGCGCCGAAGAGGAGCTCGACGCGCCACTTTCCTACCGGCAGAAGCTTATTTAGTGTGACTTGCACACTCGGCCACTCAGTGGCTAATTACCTATTAGTGTTCTTGGTTAGCTACTTTTAGTGCTTCGCTGCTTTTACACCGAGAAAATACATTATCATCCTCCTTCTTTTTACATGACGAACATAAAACTGATGTGCTCCTCTTCGTATAGCTCGCGAAACATAAAAGATTTAGAGCAGAGGTTGCCAAACTATATGCTACCCTTAAAAAAGTCTAATCTTAGCGCGTTCCTCACTGTGCATCTATCTCCTGATTTACGCGGTACATAATTAGAGGAGAGAACCGTATATATTGAAATAATAATTTTTTTGTATGGAAAGCATGTAAATCGAAAACAAAGCAAAATAACTTATTAGAAATTAATTAATTTTTGTAGTAGGTAGAGGTAATATGTTTAATATAACAATATATTAAAAGACTATTGTTTTTTGATATTTTTAAATTATTTTATTATTAGCGTTTTTGGAATTGGATTTGTAATTTCTATTTACTTATTCACAGTACTGTATTAGTGTTACTGATTTAAATTTAATAACAATACATCCGTAATGCTTAACCCTGCTTTTTTGCATTTACATTATGAATAATGTAATTATTGTATTTTAAAATTTGGCAAAACAGCATTTAAATTATTTAATTAGTTATGTAAGAAACGAGAATTAAAAGAAAATTTATTCGTTTTGACAAATAAGTACCTAAATAACTGGAAAACTCTTTAAAATATTAATAAAATAATTCGGGATTTTTTTATAAAAATTGTTAGCAATAGATAAATACTAAAAAAACCCATCCGTGGACTTTTATAAGCGCGTTAGAAGTTATACTTCTTTGGCGTGATTAAATTAAATATAATGACGTGTAAAAATTCATATATATAAATTAAATAAATACGAGGGTGTGCGCATTCGAGCGAAAAGTGGCACATTTCCGAGCGAGGGAGGCAAATGAAGCGCGACGCGGAGCGGCGCGCTTCATTCCAGATCGGAATGTGCCACTTTGAGCTCGAATGCGCGCACTCGGTTTTAAGCACGATTCACAATAATTGAAGCCAATAAATTAGATAAAAAATGAGTTGAATAATTTTAATCGTTCTCTCTCATTCGCACTTACGAGATTCTCGTATCTTTTCGCTCACTCCTACTCATTGCTATGGTAAATACGATTCTTTAACATAAAATCGATATGGACTAAACTGAATTAATTTTTTTTCATTTCGAAGAGTGTAGGATAACGCAGACAAATTTAATAAAGACAAAGATGTGCTCATTCGAGCGAAAAGTGGCACATTTCTGAGCAAGGGAGGCAAATGAAACGCGACGCGGAGCGGCGCGCTTCATTGTCCCGAGATCGGAATGTGCCACTTTGAGCTCGCATGTGCACATTCCGTTTTAAGCCTGATTCACAATAATTTAGGCCAATAAAATAGAAAAAAATGCGTTAAATCAATTTAATCGGTCCCTCTCACTCGCACTTACGTGATATTCGTATCTTTTCGCCCCCTTCCACTCATTGCTATGGTAAATACGTTTTTTGAACATAAAATCGATATTTACTAAACTAAATTAATTTTTTTGATTTGAAAGAGAAGATTAATGTACACAAATGTAATAAAGACAAAGATGTGCACGTTCGAGCGAAAAGTGGCACATTTCCGAGCGAGGAATGCAAATGAAGCGCGACGCGAAGCGACGCGCTTCATTTTCCCGAGATCGGAATGTGCCACTTTGAGCTCGAATGTGCGCACTCGGTTGTAAGCACGACTCACAACAGAATAGACAATATATTAGTTAAAATCGTTCTTTCTTTCAAGAAGAGCCTTCGCGCTTTAATTTTTTAAAGAAAACGTCTTTAATTTATTTTATAACTAGCCATGAAAAATGAACCGATGTAAAAAAGTCATTATAGGGTAAAATGTCCAGTGAATGACCCATTTGTTGTATCGAGAACTATTTTGATATAAAACAAATATAACCTCTTAGTGCGATCTTTCCGACTGAAAATAGTGATTATGTTATTTTGACTTCATCAAAGTGGTTCGCTCCATCAATCTTCGCTTAATAAAACCTTATGTGCTGCTTTTAGGATAACCGGCGTTCCTTATTTCGTGATTGTTTTTAGATTACAATACGAATTAGAAAGCGTCCGACCGGTTTTTCTTTGCAAGTCATCTCCACCGATTCTTTTTTTTTTTGGTCAAGAAGGACCGGAGTTTATGTCAAATAAAAGACCGCGATCTTTTTTTTTTCGGCTTTTCTGCTGCTCGTTTCCAACTCACAAAAGAGCCCAATAAAAAAATTTAAGATCTTAGATTCTTTGGCGAAAAAAACTTGCCATAATTAAAAAACTTGAAGGTTTTATGTACACCACTGGAAAAAATTAAGGGAGCATCGTGATAAAACAAAAAAAATTTAAAGCTTTCTAATTTCAATATCTTTGGCAAAATTTTTTTCAGCTACTGTCAATATAGAGTAAAACCGCCCATAGACGGACACCAATGGTCATGAAATTTTTGTCCGTGTAATAGAGCTGTCCGTCTAAAAGAAAAAGGACTAAAATGCATATAAAGCAGAAGCACTTTTTCCGTGATCAAAAAGTGTACGCCGAATGGAGGTGTCCGTAAATGGAGGTTTTACTGTACTCTCAATATTTTTTTAAAAGGGCTCTTAGTTGCCGAGATATCGATAGTTGAATAAACAATGAGAATTTTGTTTTTAATCATCGATATTTTAGCAACAAATTATCGCACAGTAAATCCAATGACGCCTATCGGCTCGTATGTGTACCCTGTGTACTCGATTCCGTTGTGAATGCGTTATAATTTTGGCCTCGTCCAGTGCAAACTTATCGAAATCCCTCGCTTTACCCACATGTATGTATTTATGGTTTTTTACAAATATTAATAAATCGACTGATGTTGAGAGCAATTCTTGCCGCTGAATGTACCCATAGCAACCCTGTACATTGGCAAGTTAATTCGTCAAATCGTTTTTCTGTTCAAAATAATCGACGTTTTGAAAATAATTAAAGGGACACGTTTATGGCTCCTAAATATTACGCAATCGTTATCAAAATGAAATAGAATACAATTTTACAATACATATGGCTTAAATTTAAAGAAAAAAAATTCAAAAATGTATTGATTGTTTTTTTGGAAATGTTGAAATGTTCACGACTAAAGACCAAAGTGTAATTTACTCTCAACATTAGTCGATTTATCAATATTTGTAAATCGGCCGTAGATTTTCTAAAAAACTGTAAATGTTTATTTTCAATACGTGTGGGTAAAGCGAGGAATTTCTATAGCTTTGCACTGGACGTGGTCAAAGTTATAACGCATTCACAACGGAATCGAGTATGCAGAGTACACATACGAGCCGCTAGGTGTCATTGGATTTAATGTGCGATATTTTGTTGCTAAAATATCGATGATTTAAGTCCAAAATGCCATTTTTCATTCAACCATCGAAAAGCTATAGTTGTAGGGAAATCCCTCAAAAAAAAATTAAAGCTGAATATATAAGCGAATGGAGCGCTGCGATGATCGAGATAGAAAAAATTTCCGTGAGTTTGATGACGGTCTAACAAAAAACAAAAATTTTGAAATTTTTTTCGACAACCATAGCTCAAATTTTTTTGTTAAAATATTTTGATATTGAAATTAGAAACTTCAAGCTTTTTTTCTTTTTAAATTCAAGAATTCATGTAAACAAATTCAATAAGTACGAAGATGTGCGCGTTCGAGCGAAAAGTGGCACATTTCCGAGCGAGGGAGGCAAATGAAGCGCGACGCGGAGCGGCGCGCTTCATTTTCCCGAGATCGGAATGTGCCACTTTGAGCTCGAATGTGCACACTCCGTTTTAAGCCTGATTCACAATAATTTGGGCCAATAAATTATACAAAAATTTAGTTAAATTAATTTAATCGATCCCTCTCACTCGCACTTACCAGATTTTCGTATCTTTTCGCTCCCTTCCACTCATTACTATGGTAATTACGTTTCTTGAACATAAAATCGATATTTACTAAATTTAATTTAATTTTTCGATTTGAACGAGAGAAAATTAATGTACACAAATATAATAAAGACAAATATGTGCGCATTCGAGCGAAAAGTGGCACATTTCCGAGCGAGGGAGGCAAATGAAGCGCGACGCGGAGCGGCGCGCTTCATTTTCCCGAGATCGGAATGTGCCACTTTGAGCTCGAATGTGCACACTCGGCTTTAAGCACGGTTCAAAATAATCAATTCACTTTCTAAGAATTTTTAATTAAAAATTACAGATCCGTAATTACAATACACTTCTCGGCCTTTTAAATAGAATTTACATTGTTAAATGGAAAAATCTATTAACAGAAAAAAGTACATTTTTGCGCCCTCGCTTGAACAAGTCCGCGACTCCCCAGTTTGGAAACTACTGATTTAGAGATTTTATGTTGGTTTTTAACTCGAAATTATTGCTCTTTCTTGACTTTTCTTCAACGGACTTTTAACGACACTTTTTTGCTGTTATTTTTATTATTACTCGTTATTTTTCTTTTCGGTGGGACGATTTTGGGGTGCACTGATTTACTGCGAGCGAAGCTTGTCGTTCCGATTGCGTAACGCATCGCTTAATTGAAAATCCACCATATTATTATCGCGTTAGCTAAAATCTCGACTGCTCCTATTCTGTCGGGAGCGACAATGGGCCTTCCATTCTAATCCTTCGGCCGGAATGGCATTAAAAGAGGCAAGTACGCGTGAAACTTGCTGTTTTTGAACGGTAGCGGTCGTTCTGGACAACATTGCACCTTTTGCGATCCGGATTTTGCGCTCCATTACCCTTTAAAGCGACCAACAGCATCCCCCTTTGTGTCTTCTCTCTCTTTATCTGCTTAAAAAGCAAAATCGTAATCAAAAATTGTGCGGGGAGATGTCGGTTTAAGTTTCCGTTTTTTTTCTCGGGGATCGATTTGGGGGACTTGCGGATGCGATGTTTTGGGACCGCTGCGACGGAATTTATGCGAAGCGATGAAAAATTCGGCCGAGTTTTGTGTTAGAAAATGTGCGTTCAAATTTGATTGCTTAAAATCTGGGGGGCTTAGTATTAAAACGGGGAGTTTTTTTTATTTTGCAGTTGCGCTTATAAGACATTTTTTTAAATAAAAATTAAATGTGGTTTGGAGTCGATTACATTAGATTAAATACCAATATTAAGCTTAGCGCCCACTGAAAAACCCTTTAAAAATGATTTTGAAAATTATTCCCGCATTTAATGACATTTCCATTAGTGCAAATCGGGTTTTAATTGGACTTTTCGGTTTTTTTGTTATAAACAATTTCTCGCTCCGAGCCGTATATGTGTATCGCCAAGTAAATTTGACTTTTAAAATCGCGAAAAAACCGTTTGAACAACGACCGCAATAAATTTCCCAGCGGTGCACCAAAATGCGAAACACCCTGTATATAATTTTTTTTATTATATCTAAACAAAACCCTAATAATTTGCTTTAATTTTACAAAGTAAACGCCAATTCCAAATTAATTACGCGCAAACGCAAATTCCATTATAAAGGGTGTTTCGAATTAAAGCAGAAAATATTAAGATTTTCAAAAATTGCCAAAAACGATAGTTACGAGGCTTTGTAATTATTTATAAGAGATTATTATTACAAACCGATAAACACGTGCGCCTATTTAAAAACCCAAATGCACGATTCCGGAAAGCGCGATAACGTTAACTTGCAAATGGCCGAAAGCGCCTACGTGGAACAAAGGAAAATTAATTTTGGGCCTCGCAACTAGCATTTTAGAAAGCCATTACGACCAAAAAAGTCGAGATTTTTGAGAAAGGTGGCGTAAAGATTTTTAAAGTATTATTTGTGACTTAACAAAAACGACAAAACATAGAATATTTAAAAATAAGCTTACAATTTAAATTTATATACAGGGTGTACTTCGGAGAGTTCCAAAACCCTTTGGTAAACACTATTCTGTTGCACACAAACACTAATTAGTCAAAATCAAAATTTTTCTAGAACATTCTTAATACTTCAACCTGCGATTCACAAGTGGGGTGCGGGGGGGAACGATGTATACAGTTTGCAACATTATCCGTTTATTTGAATTTTGGTATATGTTAAATACGATTAAGAAACTTTCTAAAAACGGCCGTACCGATGTTTTATAATTATTTATAAGTTTGTACGCACCAAAAACAAATAATTTAACTAATTTAAATCAATTCGTGCGAGCCATCTACGGTACATGCACTAGTTTAAATTCATTTATAAGAGTTTAAATAAATAATACAATTAAACAAATATTTGCATTTTCAGTTTTTAAGTAATGTATTAAAGTCGTTTAAAAAAAATGTTTTAACGACTGATATAATTTAAATTTCTTAATTATTCTTTGAAGCACATATGTTACATTCAAAGCACCTTGTATTTAAGCTGCCTATGTATAAGTTATAGAAAATTCGGTTTAAGTAAAGGGGCGGAGTTTATGTATTGATTTTTCACGACGCCGTTCACGAAGCACTTTGTATTGAAGCTTCGTATAAGTTAAGGCATATTTGCGCAGTAAAGGGGCGGAGTTTATGTATTGACTTTTCACAAAGCCTACAAAGTATTGATTTTTAGATATGCCAAACAGGTAGCGACATCGCCAAAAATTCCCAGTGGTTACGTTATGTTTAAGGTCACCGACCTGTGCGTTGCTCATAAATAAACTTGCATTCGACGCTCGCTGTCACGCAAAACGGCACAAATTAGTGTTTTAACTGTGTTTAATTAGTGTTTTAATTGGTCACGAGTGCGAAAGGGTGTCGTAATCGGTTTAGAATGAAAGTTCGCACAAAGTTCCAAATTCGAGACGGTCGCCGGAGCGCCGGCTTTCGCCCGACCACGGCGCAAGGGTGCCTTAGTGCGATCGCAGCGTCGGCTTTGGGCTTCCAGCCAAGCGAAAGATTCAGTTTGCGGTGCGTCTGCTTTGCGTGGGTCGAACGACCGAGCATCGACGTGCACTCATCAGAGCCGGTGAGTGACTTATTGCTATACAATTAAAAATTATGTTAAATGCAAAGAATTGGAAACTATCCTAAACGGCCGTAACGATGTCAAGGGGTTAATATTAATTTTTTGCAAGCCTGCAAAGATATTTAAAAATGCGGTTCGGAGTATATAAAAATCGATCAAATTTTAGAAGGTATTACTCGGCATGTTACGAAGATGTAGGGCCTTCGTAAAATCCTGTGGGGCAGTTTAAAAATTAGTTCCGATCGCGCCTTGCGTCATGGTATTAGTGCGAAGGTTTGTAAGTGTGCACGTAAAACTAGGTAAAACGTGTAATATAGAAATGTGTTATCATGACATTTTTTGGGGTTTCGGGTTGAGCGAAGATTATAAAAAAAAAAACGATTCTGAGGGCGTAACATACATAGGCAGTACTGTAACACACTCACAGCGATTTTAGTCTGAATTCACACAAAGAAAACTATTAAATCGGCTTTATAACAAAATTTTTGAACCATCGTTTCTTTGATCACAAGTTGACCTAAATGTGAATGAGTGGATGGAAAAATTACTGACTAAAAAAAAAATTATACACGATTAATCAGTTTTTTGCCCTCCACAATTTGAGTCCGGTCAGTAATTTTTTGGTTCGAAAGGCCAAAAATTGATCTAAGAGGCGCTGGCTCTTTATTGTTTATTGAAAAAAAACAATATTTTTATATTGAAACTCAAATTAAATAGTTTAACAAAAAAATCTATCGAAACGTTTCGCACCCCCAAATGCGGCCTAGCCCTCTCTCGACCAAACTTAAAAAAAAAAAACCTTCGGAGTTCAGTTTCGCGAGGGCCGGGGAACATTTAATAGGATCGGAGTGTTTTAGAAAAAAATCACGGGCTCGTGAAAGAAAGGCGTTCGAAAAATTTCGCGCATCTGCTTAGGGGGGGTTCTCGTCGAAGGACGTCCACATCCTTTCTAAGGATGCCGCTACAAGTTCGCTTCTCTATCTTATCTCTTTGCGGCTCGGTCGATTACATCAAAGATCGAAGAAGGCCGCTTCTTATCTTCCTTATCATCGCTTCAGAATCTCGAGTATGTGCGACACACTCGTTTTGATTTTTTTCCCCCCCTTCGAACCTTAATTACTAAATTTTCGTTTGGGCGACGACGACGTCTCTCTTTGCGGATTTTTTCGAAATTTTTTGCGTCGTGCGTTAAACGTGAAGATTTACGAGGGGCCATCCGCCAAATTACCTGTGACGTATTTATTGACGGGCCTGTACAAGTCCACTCGAGAATTTTTAGGTTTTCGGGTGTCGAAATGACCGGATGTCAGCGCAGACAGGCGCCTCTTTTGTGCGAAACGAGACGCCCGTTTCTGTCACGGCTCCTCGTTCCCAAATTTCGCCCATTTTTTTCGAAATTCGAACAAAACATCTGCAATCGCGAATCAAAGTCAAGAGTGTCACAAAAGCGTTATCGTAAACAAACAAGGCGGCGGAGAGGAGCCGCGATTGAAGAGCGACAAAAATTAAGTTGTTGGGCAAATAAAAAAAAAAAAATGAAAACTCGTAAATCGTTATCTTGCCAGTGGAGTGCTTTCCGATAAAAAAAATCGCGCGGGCTAAGTCGGGTTGCCGCAGAAGTCGTTCGGGATTAGGCAAAATTAAGTCGAGCTATTGTTTTTTTTTTTGATTTTTTGTAAAAAAAGAGCGCGTCAAATAATTAAGAGCTTCGGCCACTCGAGAAAGCGCAAACAGGAAATTGTCGAAACGATAAAAATTGTAATCGAGTTCCTCTCTCACACACACCTTTTGTACTCAAAAAGCAATCTTTTAATTTTAGTACGATTACTAATCGCGAACGCAATCGACGTCGCCGATTTGTTTTCAATGACAAACACAATATTTTATCGTTCGAGATTCGTTTTCTGCGAGAAAAGTGCCCCTGTTTCCGTTTTAGATCGTAAATTATAAAACGGGTGAGTTCGATTTGGTTTTTTTCGTTCCGCAAACCGAAATATTGAAGTTGGTAGTATTGTTTACTTTAGGAATTACCTTGGATACGTTGTATATAAAATTTTGATTTTATTTTTGGAATTAACTTTGTTTAAAACGTTTTGGCGTCTGTGATAATTTTTTATTTAAAAAATTAGTTGATTTTTGTGAATGGTGCTTAAAACCGAGTGTGCACATTCGAGCTCGAAGTGGCACATTCCGATCTCGGGAAAATGAAGCGCGCCGCTCCGCGTCGCGCTTCATTTGCCTCCCTCGCTCGGAAATGTGCCACTTCGAGCTCGAATGCGCACATCTCCGTATTTATCGATTTGCCCCCTCATTAATCTTGTCATTTTCAAATCAAAAAATTAAATTAGTTCAGTCAATATCGATTTTATGTCCAAAACACGTATATTTACCATAGCAACGAGTGGAAGCGAGCGAAAAGATACGCCAATTTCGTAGGTGCGAGTGAGAGAAAACGAGCGAATAATTTAATTAATTTTTTATCTAATTTATTGGCCTAAATTTTGTGAATCGTGCTTAAAACCGAGTGCGCACATTCGAGCTCGAAGTGGCACATTCCGATCTCGGGAAAATGAAGCGCGCCGCTCCGCGTCGCGCTTCATTTGCCTCCCTCGCTCGGAAATGTGCCACTTTTCGCTCGAATGCGCACATCCCCGTATTTATCGATTTTCCTGATTTAATTTTTTTTATTTTCGAATCAAAAAATTAAATTTCGTTTGGTCAATATCGATTTTATGTCCAAAACACGTATATTTACCATAGCAACGAGCGGAAGCGAGCGAAAAGATACGCCAATTTCGTAGGTGCGAGCGAGAGAAAACGAGCGAATAATTTAATTAATATTTTTATCTAATTTATTGGCCTAAATTTTGTGAATCGTGCTTAAACCCGAGTGGCACATTCCGATTTCGTCAAAATGTGTCACTTCTGGCTCGTATGGGCACATCTTTCGTTCTATTGCATTATGTATTTCGTTTTTGCAATATCTCAGTGAAATTATACGGCTATGGTCTTTTCAAAGTTTCCTTTTTTTTTCAATCATTTAATACGGCCTTATCAATTTTGTTATCCTGCCTTTTGCTGAAAACTGCGAGGATTCAAAGTTTGCGATATCGCAACAAATAAGTGAGTTCCAAAATTTTAGAAAGTAAAATCTTTTAAATTTCGATTTGAGACGAACTGTTTTAAAAGAGTTCTATTTTTTTTGATTTGACATAATCTTCTGTAATTGTGTTTTTCAATTAGTTATAAGTTTTCAAAATCAACGGGTCAAAAAATAATAATCCATAGGTCAGCGTGACAAAATTTTGAAAAATTAAATTAAATCACAAAGCCCTTTTATCAACATTGCTTTCATTGCGGGCATGAAACTCTTCGATTTTTTAAATTCAAAACTTAATTTTTAAAAAGACTGATTAAAAGTCTCGTAAAATCATTTATTGGGCACTTCAACAAAATTTTGCGAAATTTATTCAAAATTCTTTTTGATTTTCTTAATGTCGATTCAAAAAGGGAACATTTGCGGGGCCGTACCGCCCTGCTAGGCACAGAAGTGCTAACTCGTATTTTGGCCCCTTTGAGATACAGTTTTTAATTGTGGAATTTTCAGTCACTAAAATTTATAAGTATTCTTAATTATTTAAAAACAAATTAATTCAAAATTAATTTGAATCAGAAAGATAATAGCAGGTTACATTATTTTTTAATACCATAAAATATTAATTATTGGATAATTAAATAATAAAATAGAAATTTGACGTAGATATCTTATACATTTTTTTCTTGCTATATAAAATAACAATTTGTCAATAAAATCACTTTATTTTATTATTTCACGGAAATAAACATAGTAAATATAATATTGCATACAATAAATAATTAATAAGAAAAAGTAACGTATGAAAAAAAAAGATGAGTATTTTTTTTCTGAATTATCGGTAATTTCAGATATTGGTAAATCTTTTCAAAAGTTGTCCAGACATGTAGAAAATCTTTAATTAAAGCCTGTTTTTTCCCGTGCAATACCAATAGGTATTGTTTTCGCATTTTTAGTGTCGGTATCTCTTTTTTTACCAAAAACAACTCTTGGCTAGCAAGGCAGTATACCTTTATAATTTTACTGAGAATTTACGAATATAAAGCATGTGAACCAATAAGACGAAGTATTGGCACGTTCGAGCTCGAAGTGGCACATTTTCCCGAGATCGGAATGTGCCACTTTGAGCTCGAATGTGCACACTCGGTTTTAAACGCGTTTCACAATAATTTGAGCCAAAAAATTAGTTAAATAAATTTAATCGGTCCCTCTCACTCGCACTTATGAGATTCTCGTATCTTTTCGCTCCCTTCCACTCATTGCTATGGTAAATACGTTTTTCGAACATAAAATCGATATTTACTAACCTAAATATAATTTTTCGATTTGAAAGAGAGAAGATTAATGTACACAAATGTAATAAAGACAAAGATGTGCGCGTTCGAGCGAAAAGTGGCACATTGCCGAGCGAGGGAGGCAAATGAAGCGACGCGAAGCGGCGCGCATTTTCCCGAGATCGGAATGTGCCACTTTGAGCTCGAATGTGCACACTCGGTTTTAAGCACGTTTCGCAATAATTTGAATCAATAAAATTAGACAAAAAGTTAGTTAAATTAATTTAATCGGTCCCTCTCACTCGCACTTATGAGATTCTCGTATCTTTTCGCTCCTTCCACTCATTGCTATGGTAAATACGTTTTTCGAACATAAAATCGATAACTAACTAAATATAATTTTTGATTTGAAAGAAGAGAGATTAAGTAGACAAATGTAATAAAGACAAAGATGTGCACATTCGAGCGAAAAGTGGCACATTTCCGAGCGAGGAGGCAAATGAAGCGCGACGCGGAGCGGCGCGCTTCATTTTCGGAGATCGGAATGTGCCACTTTGAGCTTGAATGTGCGCACTCGGTTTTAAGCACGTTTCGCAATAATTTGAATCAATAAATTAGACAAAAAGTTAGTTAAATTAATTTAATCGGTTCCTCTCACTCGCACTTACGAGATTCTCGTATTTTTTCGCTCCCTTCCACTCATTGCTATGGTAAATACGTTTTTCAAACATAAAATCGATATTTACTAACCTAAATATAATTTTTTGATTTGAAAGAGAGAAGATTAATATACACAAATGTAATAAAGACAAAGATGTGCGCGTTCGAGCGAAAAGTGGCACATTGCCGAGCGAGGGATGCAAATGAAGCGCGACGCGAAGCGGCGCGCTTCATTTTCCCGAGATCGGAATGTGCCACTTTGAGCTCGAATGTGCACACTCGGCTTTAAGCACGATTCACAATAATTAATTTACTTTCAAAAGTTCCTAATTAAAAATTACAGAACCGTACTTGGATTGAAATTCCGAAAACTTCGATTTGGTGCTTTTAAACAAAGTTATTAACAAAATTTAACAATATAATTTATTTCGAATATAAAATCCCAGTTTATTGGGGCGAAATTAAATGTTTTGAAGTTAAATTAAAAAGATTGACGTAAATATATCGAATAAAATGATCTATGTGCGCATTGGAGCTCGAAGTGGCACATTTTCCCGAGATCGGCATGTGCCACTTCGAGCTCGAATGTGACCACTCCGCTTTAAGCGCAATTCGCAATAATTTATTTATTTTCGGTAAAAAAAAACGTTTATTAAAATAATAAAAGTGCAGTGCCGTATTCAAAAAAATCAATCTTTTAATTTCACCACTCAAATATTACTCTTTCCAGATTTAGTATCCCACTTTTCGTTTTAAAGTAAAATTATTTTAGTTTTTTTTAATTTCTGTAAACCTAAAAATCTAAGTTGGTACTAATACAACCACAAATTATAACCAATATAAAAATTGTTTACCTTAGCAACCGACTTTAAAATTTCAAAATTGCGCTATTTCGAATGCATCCTTCAATAACAATTGCCATTACGTAACGAGCAATTTTGCACTTTTTCCGATTCTCGACGAAGGTACTCTAAGCAAGCGTTATCCGTCAGTTATTATCTAAGATTACTCGTATTTATTTTACTGTTATGCAGAGATTAGTTAAGAAAATAAACTCAAATAATATTGCATAATTAAAGTACACTTCTAAAACGCTCTCGAAATTATTTATGACGTGCCCATCGAAAAAACCGATTTACGAACATTTTAAAATAGCTCTCTTCCAGCCCGCCCCGACCTCTCACCCCCCGCGCGCGCACTTCTTAAAACTACAAACAAAGAGTCGCGCTGACAAATTAAATTCTAAACGTTTTTCTAACGACTAACTTTCGAAAACATTCAATTTACAAAAAAAAAAACAATTGATCGTTATTTTTCGAGGCCCGATCGCGCCGTAGCGCGCGCCTCACCGAGCCAAAAGCCGAAAAAAACGTTTTTAAACAAATTTAAAAGGCAAACATTGCGTTGTTCGTACGAAGAACAAAAACGAATCGTCGAGTTTTCATAAATTCCTCCTCGAAATGGTAAATATGCATTGCCATCGAAGAAGAAACGGTAGAAACCAGTAGTCGGTCACGTCTTGCTTACAAGGTTAAAATTATATGTACAGGGGAGAAGGCAAGCAATTCTTGACACCAACCCCTCCACGCGCCTCATATTGATTACCTGCCGACCATTTTGTGTTCCCCGGCGCTAAACAGTCAAAAGGACGCGCCAATCGCGGACGAGCATTTCGTATTACCGAAGGCGTGGTGGGATCAGTGGGGATAATCCACGGGAAAAAAATCGTACGCCGAACCTTGCCGACTTACAATGACATCGAAGGCAGTTGACGGTTGCGGTCGGTTCAGAAAGGGTGTACAGGTCCCACGCTCGCGCCTTTTTTGCCGTTTGGAGGAAGCCGCCCTCGCGGCCCTCAAAAATTCCCAGTTCGTCCGGCCGGCGGATGCCCGAAAAGCCAAAACTGCGCCTCCGCTAATCGCGAAAGACCGACGTTTCGGCCCGAAAGTGGCCCTGTGTGAGTGTGTGTGTGTGCTGTAACAGTGTCCGTTTTGCCCAGTGGACTGTTCAAATTTCGCAGTTCGTATGGTGATGTCAGAGCAGGGTGGCATTGCCATGCATCAGCTTCCCATACACCACCGAGGATTGGTGCAGCCCAGTCTGGTCATGAATCCGCACCCCCTCAATGACACTTTAATTGATAGTCCGCATAGTAAGTGCTTTTTGCCTTCTTTTTGTCCTCGGCCCAAAAGGTTTGCTCCACGGGAAAAAGTTTTTGGCCCAAAAAGTTTGATTCCTCTCACAATGACACTTTAATTGATAATCCGCATAGTAAGTGCTTTTTGCTTTCGGCCCAAAGGGTTTGCTCCGCGGGTAAAAGTTTTTGGCCCAAAAAGTTTGCTCCACGGGAAAAAGTTTTAGCCCAAAAAGGTTCGATCCTTCTCGATGACACTTTAATTGATAATCCGCATAGTAAGTGCTTTTTGCCTTCGGCCCAAAAGGTTTGCTCCACGGTAAAAAGTTTTTGGCCCGCACAAACGTCGATCTCGTTGTTTTGGTTGTTGGTCGCGGACCTCTCCAGATGTCGAGTGCTTTCGTCATATCCTCGTCTTATCGAAAGATCATAGAAAAACACTTGAAAAAATTTCGGGTACTTGCGAACTGAATGGGGACATTTTCGGGCTCGGAACAGGTGTGCGTGTGTGTGTGTGTGTGTTTCGACGCGCTATTTTTCGAATGTGGGACGCGTCAAGTTTTTTCTCGCGACAAAAAAGACAGCTGATCTAGACTTCCTCTTCTGAACAAGCTGATCGATTTAGATCTATCGTTTTTTGGGCGCAAATTTAAAACCGGAAGCTGACTTCTATTTACTAAAATGAAAAAAAATAAATAAATAAATAAATTTGTTTTTTCGATGGGGTTTGCGCTATGGGTACCTCTTTAAAAGGCCTTTATCTGATTACAGTAAGACCCCGGTTAGCGCGGCGGATACGTTCGAATGAGTTCAAGTGCTATACGAAACAGCGTTAAGCGAGGTAATTTTGGAAATTGAATCGCGCTATTTTGAAGCTTTGAGCAGGCCGCGTTATATCGAATCAGCGTTAATCGAGGTCTCGCTGTATATATAAAAACTTGTTATAGCACATAAACTCAATTTGCGCAATGTTCGAAAAAGTTTCGAAAATTTCGTCGGAACTATTCCAATCTATCGACAATTCCGTTCGGGGTTGAATTACGCGAAAATGTGACACTTCTCGCTCGAATTTTCAAATTTTCGTATTTATCGAATTTTGACCAAGTGTATCTTGTTTTTTTTCTTTAATTTCGACGTCTATTTGTATTATTCTTGGGGTTTTGGTACATAGCTCACAGCACCGCGGCCTAAAAGACCTATTGTGCCCGTCTATTTGTATTAGTTCATGGTTGAAAAAAAATAAATATGTAATTGAAAATAAAAGCTAACTCGTGTCCCGAAGGTACCGCCTATGACTTTTTAAAAAATCTTTCTTTAATGCCAAACGCATTTGTGCTTAAACATTTTTTTATACAAGTTCTACCCTTTGAGTTGTTTTAAAAAAAATTAAAAAAGTTGGCCTAAATGCGAATGAGTGGATGGAAAAATTACTGACTTAGCCTGATTAGAAAGAGCATGAAAAATAAAATTGATTTGTGGAAAAAAATGTTTAAAAAAAGTTTGGGAACATTGAGAAAAACTCAAATGAAAATCGACCTATCAAAATTAGTTTCTGAAGGCTCAAATCAAAAAAAAATTTTTCCGATAATTTAGAAGCTTTTTTATGAATATCTAGTTTAAATAATTGGTGACAATTAAAAAAACTTGTTAAAATTGCGATAAAAACTCATTCAACCGTTCGAGCGCAGCTCATTTTTCAAGTCGCTAAAACTCCATGTTCCAGGCACTTTTAAGAAAAGAAAAAAATTAAACACGATTAATATCAGCTTTTTTGCCCTCTACAATTTGAGTCCGGTCAGTAATTTTTCCGTTCGGTGGGCCAAAAATTGACCTAAGAGGCGCCGGCTCTTTAATAAATACGAAGATGTGTACATTCGAGCGAAAAGTGGCACATTTTCACGAGATCGGAAATATGCCACTTTGAACTCGAATGTTCACACTCGGTTTTAAGCATAATTCACAATAAAATAGACGAAATATTAGTTAAAATCGTTTAATCTCACTCGCACTTACGAGATTATCGTATCTTTCGCTCTCTCCCACTCGTTGCTATGGTAAATATACGTTTTTAAGTATAAAATCATTATTTACTAAACCACTCTTAATTTTTTATTCGAAATAGCGAAAGATATACAAAAGAAATGTAATAAATGCGAAGATGTGCGCGTTCGAGCGAAAAGTGGCACATTTCCGAGCGAGGGAGGCAAATGAAGCGCGACGCGGAGCGGCGCGCTTCATTTTCCCGAGATCGGAATGTGCCACTTTGAGCTCGAACGTGCACACTCGGTTTTAAGCACGATTCACAATAAAATAGACAAAATATTAGTTAAAATCGTTTCATCTCACTCACACTTACGAGATTATCGTATCTTTTCGCTCTCTCCCACTCGTTGCTATGGTAAATATACGTTTTTAAGGATAAAATCATTATTTACTAAACTACTTTTAATTTTTTATTGGAAATAGCGAAAGATAAACAAAACAAATGTAATAAATGCGAAGATGTGCGCGTTCGAGCGAAAAGTGGCACATTTCCGAGCGAGGGAGGCAAATGAAGCGCGACGCGGAGCGGCGCGCTTCATTTTCCCGAGATCGGAATGTGCCACTTTGAGCTCGAACGTGCACACTCCGTGTTAAGCCTGATTCAAAATAATTTAGGTCAATAAATTAGAAAAAAAATGAGTTAAATCAATTTAATCGGTCCCTCTCACTCGCACTTACGTGATTTTTGTATCTTTTCGCCCCCTTCCACTCATTGCTATGGTAAATACGTTTTTTGAACATAAAATCGATATTTACTAAACTAAATTAATTTTTTTGATTTAAAAGAGAAGATTAATGTACACAAATGTAATAAAGACAAAGATGTGCACGTTCGAGCGAAAAGTGGCACATTTCCGAGCGAGGGAGGCAAATGAAGCGCGACGCGGAGCGGCGCGCTTCATTTTCCCGAGATCGGAATGTGCCACTTTGAGCTCGAACGTGCGCACTCGCTTTAAGCACGATTCACAATAATTAATTTACTCTCTGAAAATTTTTCGTTATACAGTGCACGGACCATATTTATAACGGAAAGCCCTAAATCGCCGATTTAATACTTCTAAACAAAATTATTACAAAAAATAAAATCTTTCAGTCGCACTAAATTTAATTTCGAAGCGAAGATCAACGTGGGCACATTCAATAAACAAATTACGGGCGCGTTCGTGCTCAAAGCGGCACATTTCGCCCTAGATCGAAAAGTGCCACTTTGCGCACGATTCGCAACGATTAAAAAATATTTCTCAAAAATGTGCGTTTTTAATTTCAAAATAGTCGGTCGCGTAGCAACGAAAATAAATTTGAGAAGCGCCGACTTAAGCTATAATGAGCAGTTTATACTTAAAATTCCTGAATTTTTTAATATAAAATCAATACGAACGGATTAAGTTTTTCCATATCCGAAAATCTCCTAATTAATAGGCCCGCATAGAATTTTTTCAATCGTCGTTTCTCAACCGTTCGACATAAATATTCGACAATCAATTCCCGGAAGCCTCCCCGTACCCGTCGACAAAATTTTCTCTGAAGCTATTTTCGCGGCAAGCGTCCCCGCGTCAGCCGATTTTGTAAAATAAACAAGCGCGCGACCGAGCCCCAATAAACAATCGACGAAATTTGTCCGTCGAAAAGCGATTAATTAGGAAAAAAGTGCGTGCGCCAACGTTTTTTTTTTTTTTCGTAATTTTATGTGACGGCCGACGATCACGAATCTCGCATACGCCAGATGCTGTTTATTTTTTTTTTCGTAATTTAAAATCGAAAATAACGGCAACCGATTCTCGAAATTTAAATTCTGACGAAGAAAAAAAAAAGATCGAGAGAGGCTTGCCCGTGCTTAATCCCCGACAGTTGGCGCACTTTCGTGCGGGAAAAAAATGCGGCCGAAAACCAAAAAATTGCGGTTGTAAATTCGCCTTTTCCCCCTCCCCCATTCGCCCCAAAATTAAAAAATGAATCCGTTCGCCCGTTCGGGATTTTCGTAAAGTCCCCGTCCGAAATGCGCGTTACGTCAGAGCTAAAATTAACAATAACAATATTTGGTCTAATTTCGAATGAGTCATGAGCGACGGGTCCGAACCCAAAAAAAATCGATTTCGCAACGCAAACGCCAATCTGCTGTTAATTTGGGTCGTTTTGACGAATGCCATCAGCCGAGCTGTTACCGTTGCAATAAATGACATATTATGACAGCTTACGCTTTAATCCGAACGGTATTTTAATTATAACACATAAATTACGCTAATCCCACGGGCGGAAAAGAGAAACGGGTTTTTTGAAAGTGGCCGAAGCCGAACTCGAAATTTGGGCACCTCGAATTCGGACCGAAACCGATCGCAAAACGAATTTTTTGCGCGACGAGCCAAAGTAAATAAAGTAACAAGCAGTACGACCCTGCAATTTTCGATTTTGTGCAGAAAATAAATTAATTCGTTGCGAATCGTGCTTAAAGCCGAGTTTGCACGGTCGAGCACGAAGTGGCACGTTTCGAGCTCGACAAAATGTGCCACTTCGAGTTCGGACGTGCACAGTACGGGCTTGTAATTTTAAATTTTGTTTAGAAAGTAAATTAACTAGTTGTGAACCGCGCTTAAAGCCGTGTGGGCGCGTTCGAGCTCGAAGTGGCACATTTCCGATCTCGGGAAAATGTGCCACTTCGAGCTCGAATGCGCGCATACCTCGTTTTATTTGTTTAAGTATTAATTTTTTACTTACGGTCCTGCAAAAGTTTTTATTAAAATTTTTAAATAGGGCCCTGTCGATTTAATAATAAAAGTTTCTAACACTGCGAAATTTTAAAGAGGAAAATCTGTCTAGATTGAAAAAAAAAATATTTTAATAACAAAATGAACCGACTTCAAAAAAGAAAAAGGTTGAAAAGCACTTATTTGGGGGAGGCCTACGTTCATAAATACTTATTTTGTTGTTTATTGTGTTTTTGTGAATTATTTTCAACTTTTAGTTCCTTTTTGAAGTCGATTCATTATTTGAAAACATTTTTTTTATTAAAATAAAAATTTAATAAGGTTTACTCGGAATCTAATACAGTCACACTTTCTTTTGTCACTTTTTTCGTTTAATTTTCAAGTTACTTAAAAATACATTTCGAATTGAGGCCTATTTTAAAAGTGTTCTGTTTTTTTTTGTATTTTGCGATATAATATTCTGTAACTGTCTTTTTAATTAATTACAAGTTTTAAAAATCAATAGGTCGAAAAATAATCTATGACAAAATTTTGAAAAATGTTTAAAAATAAAATCAAAATTTTTTGTAAATTGTAAATTCTCGATTTTTTTAATTGAGAACTTCATTTTTAAAAAAGACAAAACTAAAGTCTTGAAAATCCAGTCTTTTAAAAAAATTAATTGGTTACTTCAATATAATTGATAATTATTTTTGATTTTTTCGAAACTTTAAAATAGGTTAATCATAATGTTCACGTCCAATATCTTATAATATGTTAATGTTCACTGGAATTGTGTCCAATTCCAGTGAACATTAACATACTTTAAAATAGGTTTCAAAACAATAAAATGACATCACATTGTTATGCTGCTAAAACCTTTAAATTTCACTAAACTTTTAGTTTTCTCAAAAACTAAAATCCCCCGCGGATTTTTTAAACGTAAAATTTATTGAAAAAAATTTAATTCAAATTTATTCAAAATTTTTAATAGAAAATTAATTTTGTAAAGTGCTGTTCCCACTAATCTTTCTCGTTTAATTTTTAAGGGTTTTTCCATTAAGAAAAAAGGCTTTTTGATTTTTTAAAACTATTTTCTATTTTTTTAAAAAAACATTGTGTTCCATACCTTGAGAAGCACTGCTTTAAAGTTGCGCGACCTGGGAAGTTCATTAATTTTTGTTTAGGAGAAAAAAATCGAGGACTTAAGGCGCTTAAAATATTTAGTTTTAGAAATTTTATAATCCGGTAGTAAACACGTTGATTTTTATTATTTTTAATCATAATCCTTCGGACATTCGAAAGCGAAAAGGTGTGTAGTACCGTTAAATTAAAATGCGAGCCGTTTTCTCAGCGGGGGCCCGATCCGACGTTACTGACCCGTCATATTTATCAAAACAGTGTGAAAAGACTGGTTTTTCGGCTCTTTAATCGAAAAAGTTGAACGGTCCCCGAAAAGCGCCATTTCGACGCGCCTTTTTCCCATTTTTTTAAATTGTGCCTCATTTTTGAAAATCCAAAAAAAAAGGTCCATCGAGAGAAATAGTTCAATTTGTTTAACTTTTACATTCGTTTTTTAACTTTGCGTGTACTGGAGGGAGGGGGGTAATAACTAACGTGAACAATTTTTTTTTGTTAAAACGGCGTTTTTGGTAATCGAGCTTAAAATCGAGTGTGCACATTCGAGCTCAAAGTGGCACATTCCGATCTCGGGAAATGAAGCGCGCCGCTCCGCGTCGCGCTTCATTTGCCTCCCTCGCTCGGAAATGTGCCACTTTTCGCTCGAATGCGCACATCTTCGTATTTATTACATTAGTATAATTTACCGTGCGCTCTTTCAAATAAAAAAAATTAACTTAATTTAATAAATGTCAATTTTATTTTCGAAAAACGTGTTTACCATAGCAATGAGTGGGAGAGAGCGAAAAGATACGATTATCTCATAAGTATAAGTGCGATAGAACGATTAAAATTATTTAACTAATTTTTTGTCCATTTTTTATTGTGAATTATGCTTAAAACCGAGTGTGCACATTCGAGCTCAAAGTGGCACATTCCGATCTCGGGAAAATGAAGCGCGCCGCTCCGCGTCGCGCTTCATTTGCCTCCCTCGCTCGGAAATGTGCCACTTTTCGCTCGAATGCGCACATCCTCGTATTTACTATATTAGCATAATCTACCGTGCGCCCTTTCAAATCAAAAATTTTAATTTAATTTAGTAAAAATCGATTTTATATTCGAAAAATGTATTTACCATAGCAGTGAGTGGAAGGGAGCGAGAAGATACGATAATATTGTCAATGCAAGTGAGAGGGAACGATTAAAATTATTCAATTAATTTTTCGTGTAATAGATTGGTCTAAAATATTGCGAATCATTGTGAAATTGCCATGAAATTTATTTTTATTTCGTTGAGGGGTTAAAGTAAAATTATTAAGTGATAAATACAGTGAACCCTCGGTTATACCGCGGATTCGGACATAATGCCGGGGGGATCAGATCGCCCTATTGTACGCACTTGAGGCTTAAACTGATATTTTAATTTGTCGTTGCCGCCCCGGCGTCCGCGGTTAACGAGGGTCCACTGTGTTTGTTTGTTCGCATGGTAAAATGCGAACCGTGCCTTCCCGACAAAAATTCGCTTAAAACAAATGTACGCGCTATTATTATTATTATTATTTTTGAATTTGTAATGCAGAATAATTAAAAGTTATCGCACTATCCAATCTAAGCACAAACTCGTTAAATTGCGTTAGACAAAAAATAGGATTCGGCGACCGAACGGCTCGGCTCGCGCGCGCGCTTTTCTAATTTTATTGTTAATTTATATTTTTTTTATTGGGAGCTTGCACCGATCGATGCGATCTCTTGAATGCCTAATGAGCCAAATTAATTAAGTCCCTTGCGAGGGGCATAATTATTTTCGTTAATTATCGTTATTGGCGTCGACCAAAAAAAAAAAAAAAGAAGCGCGCTGTTTGCTCGAATTTCGAGGCGCGTAATTGGAAACGGGGCCGCGTCGATAGGGGTATCTTTGATATTTAATCGAATTATTTGTTCGAAGGGGGCGAAAGTTAAGCGAAGAGGGCGGGGAAGCAGAATGTCACTACGCTAATAATAAATAATTACATTTTAGGGGGTGCACGCGCACGCATGTGTACGTTTTTGGAGCCGTTCGATTTCGCTTTGTAGAAAAATTTTTTGAGGCGCGAAACGGGCTTTGATTTTTTTTCCAAACAAATAATTAAGTTTTAATTTATTTGAAAACGAAAACGAACTATTTTCTTGCAGAGGGCTCTTTTGTATCACAAATCTTTTTGGGAGGGGGAGGGGTGCATTTTTTTTTGGATGAATTTTTTTGGAATTAGTCTTTTTTAAAAAAATGAAATTCTTACAATTTAAATGTAGAAAGTTGCAAAAAAAATTTTTGTTTGCTTTCGCACAGACCTTGCCGTATCGAGGCTCCACTGTAATTAAAAATCGATCCTCTATTTGTGACAAGGTTTTTGCGTATTAAATGCCATATCGAAATTGATATTTCCACCGATCGAGTCGACATCCTTTTCACCCAAAAAAAAAAAAACAAAAACGAGGTGAACGGATATGTGATCGTGCCCCCTTAGGCGCGTTAAATTTTTCGGACCGCCAAGGAAAAAAAACCGCTCATTTTTCGAATCGAAAACCGATCCTGATTTATGAAGCGCGAACTGTCCCGTTACGTCGGACAGTTCGTAATTTGTAATGGAAACGTGCGGCGGCGTTTATTTACGATTTTTTCGGCCGACTTTCGCGCGACGCGGCAATTTCGGGGGCGGGCGGGCGGGCGTGTGCGTCAGTGTGTATGTGTGTGTGCACTTGAAAATTTGAAGGCTGCGGATTGGAAAGGCGAAAATACAAACACACATAATGATGTCACTCTTCTGGCTAATTAAATACGATTAACAAATTCTTTCCTATAAAAAGATGCAATAAAACTCCGAACCCGGTAAAATATACAGGTAGAGCTCAAAGTTCCGACGAGTTTGAGAAATCGTAGGTGATTACATTAGCTGTGTGTGAGATTCGCCGCGGAATTTATTGAGAAAGATGTTTGCATTTCGCCTCTTCTAAACTATCCGATAGTTTTGTGATATATTTGTCTATTTTCCGATTTTCATTTTACGCGGTCGGTTTTCTTCTTCTTCGGGACGCCACTGATTGAATTTGGGCCGCGGTGTGCGCACGAGGTGTACCTCGAAATTTGGTCGTTTCTTGCGGTTTTCTTAAATTCGCAAATTGGGCGATTTAGTATTGAGAATTTTGTGGTACTACTGCGAAATAAATTTTTTAATGACAAGGTTTTTGGAAACTGATGATAAGTAGCCGAAACCGCCCCCGCAGATTAGAATTTTTCAAGGAAAATTGGTAGAAAGTAGGGTGATGATTGTGAATCGTGCTTAAAGTCGGGTGTGCGGGTTGGAGCGCGAAGTGGCACATTTCGAGCTCTCGGAAAATGTGCCACTTTGAGCTCCAATGCGCTCGTTACGATTTTTTTCAAATGAAAAATTTAATTCTGACCTGAAAATTTGTTATAACGTTTATTTTGTTTAACAGAATTAAATTATTGGGGTTTCTCGGTTATAAATACGGTCCTGTACATTTTAATTAATTATGGAGTGCTAGAAAATAATTTAATGATTGTGAATCGTGCTTAAAACCGAGTGTGCACATTCGAGCTCGAAGTGGCACATTCCGATCTCGGGAAAATGAAGCGCGCCGCTCCGCGTCGCGCTTCATTTGCCTCCCTCGCTCGGAAATGTGCCACTTCGAGCTCGAATGCGCACATCTTCGTTTCGCTCAAATCAAAAAGTTTAATTTTGTCCCGTAGAAGGTTTTATATTTTAACTTTTATTTTTTATCAATAAGTTTATTTAAAAGCATTAAATCATTAGGTTTCTCGGTTATAAGTACGGTCCTGTAATTTTAATTAATTATGAAATTTTATAAAATAATTTAATGATTGTGAATCATGCTTAAAACCGAGTGTGCACATTCGAGCTCAAAGTGGCACATTCCGATCTCGGGAAAATGAAGCGCGCCGCTCCGCGTCGCGCTTCATTTGCCTCCCTCGCTCGGAAATGTGCCACTTTTCGCTCGAATGCGCACATCTTCGTCTCGCTCAAATCGAAAAGTTAAATTTTGTGCCAGTAGAAGGTTTTATATTTCCAAAAAGCAGTCCTAACGTTAATTATTATCAATAAGCTATTTTAAAGGCGTTAAATCATTGCGGTTTTTCGTTTACGAATACGGTCCTGTAAATTTTAATTATCCTATATCGTCCTAAGGGTAAAAATAAAAGAAAAACTGAATTTTTTCTATAAAATACTATAAAGCGAGTTTATTTACAGCCTGTCTTTTCTATCTTGCCAATTTTCTTGGAAATTTTTGGTTTGCATTGCTTCCTGCACCTTTTTGTGCCATCTTTTTCTGGGGCGTCCTCTCGTTCTATTTTCGGATGGGATCCGTTCGGTGATTTTTTTGGTCATCTTTTGTTGCCCCTTTTTTTGCACGTGTCCCCGTACCACTTTAGACGTTTTACTTCTATGCAAATAGACATTAAAATACTATATTAAGTACTTCTAAAGAAGAGATCCATAGAACCAAAAAAAAAGAAGTTTATTAATTAAAAAAGAACAACAAATAGTGATGCGGAAATGCACCGCTGGGAGTGAACGGGAAATAGAAATAAAATACAACATATGTAAACAAGTCCAAAATATGAAAACATTTAGAAGAAGAATATCTAATACATCTACTTCTTCTTCTTCTTTATTTTTAATACTCTATTTCATCTTTGTTTTTGCAATACCTATGTAATGTCAATAACCAAATGAAAAATTAATATTTCAAAATAGTCGGTATTTACCGGCCGAATATTACAATAAAACATCAGTGAATGACCGTTAAAACTATTTATATAATAAATCAAGTGATTGATAAGAAAACGAACACGATCATCAAAATATATAGTTTATGGAATCGTCATATTTCATAAATTTTTGTTGAATTTCATCAGTAATCAAGTAACAAGCAAATCGCAATATAAATTTAATTATTTTCGTTATACACTTCTTTATTACTTTTACTTCTTGCGCTTAAATGACAAGGGAGACGTACAAAATTGCATAAATAAATATGTCATGAATGTAAATTAATTTTTTTAAATATGTCTCGTAGCGATCATTCATTGGTAGGTGCTCGCACACGTTTTACCCTACATTTTGTTTAATATGTGATATTTGTTTATACCATTACTGAAGAGGAAGATCTGTTTTCGGTTACTTCAACAAAATTTTGAGAAAGTAATTAATCAAAATTGTAAAAATAATATACCTAAATCAATAAAACGAAGTATGTGCGCATTCGAGCGAAAAGTGGCACATTTCCGAGCGAGGGAGGCAAATGAAGCGCGACGCGGAGCGGCGCGCTTCATTTTCCCGAGATCGGAATGTGCCACTTTGAGCTCGAATGTGCACACTCGGTTTTTAGCACGATTCACAATAAAATAGACAAAATATTAGATAACATCGTTCCCTCTCACTCACTTTTACAAGATTATTGTATCATATCGCTCCCTTCCACTCATTGCTATGGTCAATGCGTTTCTCCAACATAAAATCGATATTTACTAAGCTTAATTCAATTTTTTTATTTGAAAGAAAGAAGATTAATGTACACACATATAATAAAGACAAGGATGTGCGCATTCGAGCGAAAAGTGGCACATTTCCGAGCGAGGGAGGCAAATGAAGCGCGACGCGGAGCGGCGCGCTTCATTTTCCCGAGATCGGAATGTGCCACTTTGAGCTCGAATGTGCACACTCGGTTTTTAGCACGATTCACAATAAAATAGACAAAATATTAGATAACATCGTTCCCTCTCACTCACTTTTACAAGATTATTGTATCATATCGCTCCCTTCCACTCATTGCTATGGTCAATGCGTTTCTCCAACATAAAATCGATATTTACTAAGCTTAATTCAATTTTTTTATTTGAAAGAAAGAAGATTAATGTACACACATATAATAAAGACAAGGATGTGCGCATTCGAGCGAAAAGTGGCACATTTCCGAGCGAGGGAGGCAAATGAAGCGCGACGCGGAGCGGCGCGCTTCATTTTCCGAGATCGGAATGTGCCACTTTGAGCTCGAATGTGCACACTCGGTTTTTAGCACGATTCACAATAAAATAGACAAAATATTAGATAACATCGTTCCCTCTCACTCACTTTTACAAGATTATTGTATCATATCGCTCCCTTCCACTCATTGCTATGGTCAATGCGTTTCTCCAACATAAAATCGATATTTACTAAGCTTAATTCAATTTTTTTATTTGAAAGAAAGAAGATTAATGTACACACATATAATAAAGACAAGGATGTGCGCATTCGAGCGAAAAGTGGCACATTTCCGAGCGAGGGAGGCAAATGAAGCGCGACGCGGAGCGGCGCGCTTCATTTTCCCGAGATCGGAATGTGCCACTTTGAGCTCGAATGTGCACACTCGGTTTTTAGCACGATTCACAATAAAATAGACAAAATATTAGATAACATCGTTCCCTCTCACTCACTTTTACAAGATTATTGTATCATATCGCTCCCTTCCACTCATTGCTATGGTCAATGCGTTTCTCCAACATAAAATCGATATTTACTAAGCTTAATTCAATTTTTTTATTTGAAAGAAAGAAGATTAATGTACACACATATAATAAAGACAAGGATGTGCGCATTCGAGCGAAAAGTGGCACATTTCCGAGCGAGGGAGGCAAATGAAGCGCGACGCGGAGCGGCGCGCTTCATTTTCCCGAGATCGGAATGTGCCACTTTGAGCTCGAATGCGCACAACTCGGTTTTAAGCATGATTTACGATAATTTAGGTCAATAATTTAAACGAAAAATTAGTTAACTAATTTTAATCGGTCTCTCTCACTTGCACTTATGAAATTCTTGTATCTTTTCGCTCGCTTCCACTCATTGCTATGGTAAATATGTTTTTCGAACATAAAATCGATATTTACTAAACTAAATTTAATTAGTTAAATAGTTTTAATCGTTTTTTCTCGCTTGCACTAACGAGATTGTCGTATCTTTTCGCTCTCTTCTACTCATTGCTATGGTAAATACTTTTCCCCAACATGTAATCGATATTTACTTAACTAAATTTATTTTTTTCGCTTTGAAAGAGCGAAAGGGAGGCAAATGTGCCACTTTGAGCTGAAATGTGCGCATTCGGCCTAAAACCGCGATTCACTATCATTCAATTATTTTCCAAAATTCCACAATAAATTAAAATTTACAGGGCCGTATTCATAACCGATAAACTTTAAACTTCTGCTTTGAAACAAACTTACTGATAAAAATAAACGTTATAACTACACCGAATAAAAAGGAGTTTAAGTGTACCTAACAATCACATCCCTCAAGCTCTTGGAAAAATCGAAGAGGCTGAAGGAAGTCGTCTGTGTGTGTGTGTACGAAAGAAATATTTATTAGATAGGTCGACATTTGTGATTTTAATAATTCGCAATTGTATATGCAAATGCATGGCATAAAAGCAGCGAAGTTGGTTAGTTGTGTGGCGAGGCGAGTCCCAAGAGATAAGACGAGCTCGTAATTACAAAGATTAACAGGCTGATAGCCAAACAAACCAAAGAACGAACCAACGACGAGGACGCCCTGCTCTCGTTCCATGCCATGTTTAAAATTACACACATTCGCACAGGAATGTGCAAAACAACCGTCGAAATTGAACGCGAGCGCATTTTTTTTTCAAATGGTTCAAAACGCGATCCTCGAATACCTCCACTTTTCGCCCTTTTCTTCCCGGCGCACACTTCGATCCTCTTCGGAGAGGGAAACGATTTTTCGCCCGCAAAACAATCCACCCCGTTTTTTTTTTTTGCTGAAGTAAAGCGATTTATGTTACGATTGAAGCAGTTCCATCGCCCACTGCCTACCAACAATAACCACATAAACTCTGGTTCTACAAATGACATAACAAGAAAACCGCATAAATCGCCGAGCGAAGCGAAGAAAAAATTCGAGTCGGGGCCCGTTTCGTAAAGGCGACGAAGAGGTTCTGCAAGGTGTATTAGTCTGCAGACGGGTTGTATAAAGGTGATAAGAATGGCGCCGACCGCCAACTCCGGAATGCCGGATTACACAGGCCACTGCTGATCCTCGTCGGAGCCCGAAAGGATCGAAGAACCGAACACCACGGACCGGATTATGCGTGTCAAAAAGACGTACAGCTGCCCGTCTGCCACACACCGGCCGTAACATTCAAATTTTCGTCTTTTCGATTGTTTTTTTTTGGCTTTTAATCCGCCACACGCAAGTAATCCCTTGGCCCTTGACGAAACCGTGCTATGGGAGGCGAGAACCGTTTTTTTCTTGGACGGTTTCGGACCGAACATAGGCAAATTTGATTGGTCGAATTGAAAAGTGTTTTTGTGATGAGAGTTTTGAAGTTATGCTTCTTTTGGTGCGTTTTTTTATGTCGAGAAAAGTATTTACCATAGCAATGAGTGGGAGCGAGCGAAAAGATAAGAGAATCTCATAAGTGCGAGTGAGAGGGACCGATTAAAATTACTTAATTAATTTTTCCTTTAATTTATTGACCTAAATCGTTGTGAAACGTGCTTAAAACCGAGTGTGCACATTCGAGCTCAAAGTGGCACATTCCGATCTCGGGAAAATAAAGCGCGCCGCTCCGCGTCGCGCTTTATTTGCCTCCCTCGCTCGCAAATGTGCCACTTTTCGCTCGAATGCGCACATCTTTGTCTTTATTACATTTATGTGCATAAATCTTCTCTCTTTCAAATCAAAAAATTAAATTTAGTTCAGTAAATATCGATTTTATGTTCGACAAACGTATTTACCATAGCAATGAGTGGAAGGGAGCGAAAAGATAAGAGAATCTCATAAGTGCGAGTGAGAGGGACCGATTAAAATTACTTAACTAATTTTTCCTTTAATTTATTGACCTAAATCGTTGTGAAACGTGCTTAAAACCGAGTGTGCATTCGAGCTCGAAGTGGCACATTCCGATCTCGGGAAAATGAAGCGCGCCGCTCCGCGTCGCGCTTCATTTGCCTCCCTCGCTCGGAAATGTGCCACTTTTCGCTCGAACGCGCCCATCCTCGTATTTATTTATATTTAATTTAGCTGAGCCAAAGAAGTATAACTTCTAACGCGCGTACGATTGGTTTTCTATGTTCTGGGGGGTTAATTCGGTTAATTTATTAAAGAGGAAAAAATATAATGAACATTAATGATTATTGCAGATATTACATTATGGAGTTTGATGATTAAAAAGTACTCCATCATATAAGCAATCGGTAAACTGTCGGCCATATGTGATTGATGAATGTTTTACCATATGCAATCAAATAAAAAATAATAATAATGGTCCCCCTCCCCCCACTGCACGCCATTAATTTTTTAGCGTGGTACGTTTTACTTAGTTTTTTTCGAGGCAAAAAGTTTTACATGCAATCGTCATCAGGTGTAATTGCTTTATGACAAATGTACTTAACGAATGGCCTTTTTAATTGATGGCTAAATTTGGGAACAAAATTTATTTTATTTGTATTATTTTTACTCGCAATAGTTCGAACGAAAGATTATTAAACAATTTTTCGATTAATGTTGTTCGACTGCACTTTTCGTGAAATAACGACAAGGTAACGTAAGGGGATCACGATTTTCGGTCGTTTGTAAAGATTTTTTAATAATTAAGAAAGATATAAATTTAAGATTTTATGAACAATGGGAAGCTATTCCAAAATTATATTTTAGAAAAAAAAATTAAGGATAGTTTTTTTGTTAAAGTATAACTCATACTAAAATATTGAAGGATTCTTTTTTTAATAGTTAACTATGCAGAAAAGTTAAAAGAAAAAATTGCGTTAAACTTGCGAGGCATATTATCTGAAGTAAAATAATAAAAAATAAGAATTTATAACAAAGGTATTTCTAAATTTTTATTTATTGCACGTTGATCTTGGGGTCAAGGTACAACTGATTGACGGAGTCCTAGGTACAACACACCGACCTTTGATTTAAATTAAAGATTAAAATGTGCCAAAATCAGACTTCTACTATACAAACGTTAATAAATAGTCTTCCTATTACGATGAGTCATTTGTTATTAGGTAATAAAATCATAAGATATTTAAAATATATATAAATATATAAATAAACGGTGCGTGTACTTATGTACGCGCACTCGAAGTTATACTTCTTTGACGTTTCTAAATTAAATGTAACCACGTGTAAAAATTAATATAAAAAAATTCAATAAATAAGAGGATGTGCGCATTCGAGCGAAAAGTGGCACATTTCCGAGCGAGGGATGCAAATGAAGCGCGACGCGGAGCGGCGCGCTTCATTTTCCCGAGATCGGAATGTGCCACTTTGAGCTCGAATGTGCACACTCGGTTTTAAGCACGTTTCACAACGATTTAGGTAAATAAATTTAAGGAAAAATTAGTTAAGTAATTTTAATCGGTCCCTCTCACTCGCACTTATGAGATTCTCTTATCTTTTCGCTCCCTTCCACTCATTGCTATGGTAAATACGTTTGTCGAACATAAAATCGATATTTACTGAACTAAATTTAATTTTTTGATTTGAAAGATAGAAGATTTATGCACATAAATGTAATAAAGACAAAGATGTGCGCATTCGAGCAAAAAGTGGCACATTTCCGAGCGAGGGAGGCAAATGAAGCGCGACGCGGAGCGGCGCGCTTCATTTTCCCGAGATCGGAATGTGCCACTTTGAGCTCGAATGTGCACACTCGGTTTTAAGCACGATTCACAACGATTTAGACCAATAAATTACACGATTACACTCGTTGCTATGGTAAATACGTTTTTCGAACATAAAATCGATGTGCACATTCGGTCTTAAGCATGATTCACAATAATTGATATAGATTAACTTCTAAACTGTCAAATTTTCAAAAATTTCACCCTCAACGCGCACCAAACGAAGTATAACTTAAAAAAAAACGAAACTGTAGTACAATTCGAAACGCTATTGTGACAACATTGTCTCCGGGGTTAATCCAAGATAAAAAAGGGGCTCCAAACTGACATTTTTCGGTCAAATAGATTTAATCCGGTCGACTTAGTCCTTGGGGGTATTTCTGTAAAATCGTAAGCTCTCCACTTATTCACCCAAAAGAGGAATTAAATCGAAAGAAAAAAAAATAAACAAATAGGGGGCCTCCTTATAAGCACTAATTGCCCTTTTTAAAAAAAAATGTTTATAATTCGTATCGAGCCGAACAAATAATTAAGAGCGACGAGTGAATTACGAACTTTATTTATTTTGGTGGTGATTAATAAATTTTTTAAGTCGTTTTTCGAGTGGTTAGAAAAATGCGTCATCGACCTTTAATTATTTTAAAAATCGCCCCCCCTCGCCCGCCCTCCCGCGCCGCCACAAAGAGCAAACCAGTCTGGACTTCGTCAGCTTCACGAAAACGGATAAGACGGCCGTGCCTTTTTGAGCCAAACCGTAAACGCCGGCGCCTCTCGCGTTGTCTCCTTCCGACAACACTTTAGCGCCATAGACGACCCTAATAAATCAACCCCCCTCGAAGCGCCGCCGAACCCGACTTATTTTTACTCTTCATTCACCTTTATTTTCTCCCGTTCCACTAAATCCGTCCTTTACGAAGCTGGCCGTCACGGTAACGTGTTTTTTGAAAAATCGTTAGAACGGGATTAGCAGCGGTACCAAAAAAAAAATGTTTGTGAGTCGAAGGGGGGGCCCAGGGAAAAAAATTATGGCGATGGTTTGTTGCGGGATCTATCGAACGCAATTGATAAATTTTTGAGCTCGGCGAGTTGTAAAATGGTCGTTGTCGTAAAGGTCCGTGGGGCCCCCCCGGCCCCCTTTGTGTTGTATAAAAAAACTACCGAGAAGTTACACGAAGATGCGGCACTTTTGATCCCAATAGCAATGCTCCTTTGCTTTGCTATAATTTGAAAAGAATATTCATGGCGCGCCCTTTATGTTATTTTTGGGTTGCGTGCTTTGGGGTACCTTTTAAAAATATTTAACGGGGGGTGTTAGGTGCTAATTGGCCTTTTTGGTCGAGCTTTTATTGGTTGTGCAGATTTTGTTGGACGAAAAATTTGATTTTGTACCATTTTAATGGTCCTTTAAAGTCCTTGTTTGTTTCGCGGGGGGCATTCGATTTTAAAATTAGCAAAATTGTTGATCTCGGTTTTTTTTTAAACGGAATTGATTCGCCCATTAAAAACGGATAATTCGTAAAATTTATTTTAAACACCCGGTAATGGGTAATTAGAAAATATATGTATAGCAAAACGTTTCATCTTTAATATTTTGTTCATTATTTTGTCACTAATTTAATATTTTTGAACGTTTCTTTGGGACGAAGATTCTGTCGTTTTTTATAATTTTAACTCGATTTGGATTTCCTTCTTTTTTTTGGGCTTCTAATCGAATCTTTTCTTTTAAATTTAATTCTTTTTTAATTAATTTTTAATTCTCTATTTCATCTTTTTTGTTTTGTTTATTTCTTTTTGCAATATGTATGTAATGTCAACAACCAAATGAATATATTAATATTTCGAAATAGTCGGTCATTTACCGGCCGAGTATTACAATAAAACATCAGTGAATGACCGTTAAAACTATTTAAATAATAAATCAAGTGATTGATAAGAAAACGAATACGATCATCAAATATATAGTTAATGGAATCGTCAAATTTCAGAAATTTTAGTTGAATTTCAGCAATAAGCAAGTAACAAGCAAATTGCAATATAACTTTAATTATTTTCGTTACACTTCTTTATTACTTTTAGTTCTTGCGCTTAAATGAAAAGGTAGACGTACAAAATCGCATAAATAAATATATCATGAATGTAAATTAATTGTTTTAATTATGTCTCGTAACGGTCATTCATTGGTAGGTGCTCGCACACGTTTTACCCTACACTTTTTTTAATATGTCATATTTGTTTATAATATTACTAAAGAGGGAAGATCTGTTTTCGGTTACTTCAACAAAATTTTGAGAAAGTAATTAATCAAAATTGTAAAAATAACATATCTAAAACAATAATACGAAGTATGTGCGCATTCGAGCGAAAAGTGGCACATTTTCGCGAGATCGGAATGTGCCACTTTGACTCGAATGTGCACACTCGGTTTTAACACGTTTTACAAGAATTTGAGCGAATAAATTCGAGAAAAAATTAGTTAAATAAATTTAATCGGTTTCTCTCGCTCGCACTTACGAGATTCTTGTATCTTTTCGCCCCTTCCACTCGTTGCTATGGTAAATACGTGCCACGAACATAAAATCGATATTTACTAAAGTAAATTTAATTTTTTGATTTCGAAAGAGAGAAGATTAATGTACACAAACGTAATAAATGCGAAGATGTGCGCGTTCGAGCGAAAAGTGGCACATTTCCGAGCGAGGGAGGCAAATGAAGCGCGACGCGGAGCGGCGCGCTTCATTTTCCCGAGATCGGAATGTGCCACTTTGAGCTCGAATGTGCACACTCGGCTTTAAGCACGTTTCACATTAATTTGGGCCAATAAATTCGACAAAAAATTAGTTAAATGAATTTAATCGGTCCCTCTCGCTCGCACTTACGAGGATTCTCGTATCTTTTCGTTCCTTCCACTCGTTGCTATGGTAAATGCGTTTCTCGAACATAAAATCGATACTTACTAAACTAAATTTAATATTTTGATTTAGAAAGAGAGAAGATTAAAGTACACAAACGTAATAAATGCGAAAATGTGCGCGTTCGAGCGAAAAGTGGCACATTTCCGAGCGAGGGAGGCAAATGAAGCGCGACGCGGAGCGGCGCGCTTCATTTTCCCGAGATCGGAATGTGCCACTTTGAGCTCGAACGTGCACACTCGGTTTTAAGCACGATTCGCAATAACTAATTTACTTTCTAAATAATTTTAATAAAAAAAATTACATTTACATTTTTGGGACCGCAGTCAAGAATTTTTTTTTAAATTGACGCTACCTTTTTTTTAGAAAGAGACGGCGCGCATCCTTTTTTACTATCGGTATTTTTTTTTAAATATTTCTTTAAGCACAATTTTTATTAGCTTTTTAACGAAGTTAATCCGAAACTGTACATTTTCTTCTAATGTGTGAAATTTATTTATAAAAATTATTAAAATGCGCATACGGAATTAGGATTTAAATGAACGACCAAGATTATCCCAGGTTATTCAACAGTATGGAACGGAAAGTGGCCGCAATAGAATTTATTTATTAAAACTAATGCGCCGAGGTCACTTGATCGTGGTGCATTTTCGCACTCTTCCTAATTACGCTCTAAGGCAAGCGCCTTAATTGCCTAATAACGGCCCGAGAGCCTTTCTTCCGAGTCGACCACGACACTATTTAAATTTTAATTGGAAAAAAAACCGAATTTTTACTCGAAAATGGAAAAACGCGCCTCGAATTTTATAAATTCGAATTTACAACGAGCTTAATTAACATTTTAATTAAAATTGAAAATTATACACATTTTTTTTTCGCGGTGGCTAATGCGGATTTGATTATTATTATTATTATTTATTTTTGGAAATAAGTCTTGAGGACCGGGAAAATTATGCAGATTATTTGACGGGGGGCAGGGGAGCTCGCGAAGAGCAGATAACATCCGAATTTAAATTGCGATTATAATTTATTGGTTATTTCATTAGGGAGACAGTTTTATAATCCGCGAAAGCAAATTAAAATGCTTCGAGTCGAGTTTTTTTTCCTTCTCCTTCTAATTTTCAGTCTTAAGTTTTATGGTTCATTAATTTGCGTGTTTCCTATCGATGTAATGAGTTTAATTTGGAGAAAAAATGGGGATAAAAGGCGATACGTTCGGAGGCATCACGCTTTTGCTAATCGCGCTTAACATTTCTAATCTCCTTTATGGGGAATGCCATAAAAATTAATGAGCCTCAAAATTTTTTAAACATGTGTAATTAATAGTCCTCGGTAAAGGTTTTGTAATTAACAAAGGGCTCTGTCGAAGGTGGAATGGGGCGCATTTTTATTCGCACAAAGTCTTCAGTTTTACTTTTTTGGAAATAATTGGGGGGAACACTCGTTTTACGAGGATTGCAAAAATTTTTAAAATATACATTTTTGCCAGAGATTTGGGTCCCGGTTCTGTAATTTTAAATTAGTTTTTGTGAATCACGCTTAAAAGCGAGCGTGCACGTTCGAGCTCAATGTGGCACATTTCGATCTCGGGAAAATGTGCCACTTCTCGCTCGAACGCACACACACTCCGTATTTTTTAGATTTATTTTTTATTCATCGCTCTTCTAAATCAAAAAATTAAATTTAGTGTGCTAAATATCGATTTTATGTTCGAGAAACGTATTTACCATAGCAATGAGTGGAAGGGAGTGAGAAGATACGAGAATCTCGTAAGTGCGAGTGAGAGGGATCGATTAAATTAATTTTTTGTTTAATTTGTTGGGACAAATTATTGTGAATCGTGCCTAAAACCGAGTGTGCACATTCGAGCTCAAAGTGGCACATTCCGATCTCGGGAAAATGAAGCGCGCCGCTCCGCGTCGCGCTTTATTTGCTTCCCTCGCTCGGAAATGTGCCACTTTTCGCTCGAATGCGCACATCTTTGTCTTTATTACATTTGTGTACATTAATCTTCTCTCTTTCAAATCAAAAAAATAAATTTAGTTTAGTAAATATCGATTTTATGTTCGACAAACGTATTTACCATAGCAATGAGTGGAAGGGAGCGAAAAGATACGAGAATCTCGTAAGTGCGAGTGAGAAAGACCGATTAAAATTACTTAACTAATTTTTCTTTAATTTATTGACCTTAAATTATGTGAATCATGCTTAAAACCGAGTGTGCCATTCGAGCTCAAAGTGGCACATTCCGATCTCGGAAAATGAAGCGCGCCGCCCGCGTCGCGCTTCATTTGCTCCCTCGCTCGGAAATGTGCCACTTCGCTCGAACGCGCACACACTTGTTATTTTTTAGATTTCCTTTTTATTCTTCGTTCTTTCAAATCAAAAAATTTAATTTAATTTAGTAAATATCGATTTTATGTTCGAGAAAAGTATTTACCATAGCAACGAGCGAAAACATACGAAAATCTCGTAAGCGCAAGCGAGAAGAAACAATTAAAATTATTGAATTAATTTTTCATGCAATTGATTGGCTTAAATTATTGTGAATCGTGCTTAAAACCGAGTGTGCACATTCGAGCTCAAAGTGGCACATTGCGATCTCGGGAAAATGTGCCACTTTTCGCTCGACGTGCACATACTTCGTTCTATTGAATTTTTCCACATTAATTTTTGGGATTTACACCGAAAAGAGTAATGTACCCAAATAAAAGGACGTATGTGCACATTTGAGCGAAAAATGCTAATTTTCTCGAGACCAAATTGCACGCTCGGCTTTTCACTCAAATCTACAACAAACGCTACACCTATCCCTCCATTTGCACGCTACTTGTTTTACACGATTTCGTCTTTAGACTGTATACAAAAATTAACAATCAAAAAATTTTCAAAAATCAAAACATACCTTTTTATGTAAAACAATTTTATCGATTTGAGCACATTATGCTTTGTTTTCGATTAACACGGTTTTCTTCGAAACCTATCCGCCGTGTAAATCGGGAACTAGATGTGCGGGGGGAAGGCAACAAAATTAATTTTTTTTAAAAACGCCTAAATTTAATTTGAGGCAAAAAATCAACGAATTACGCTAAACGCAATAATAAAATTAATCCGAAGTATTTTCGCGGTCGATTCTTATCAAAATTGCTATCATTTTCAACGAGGAAAGAGTTAAGACTTAATTAGACGAAGAGCCTAATTAAATTTGATTTTTTTTTAAAGTATAATAAAAGGCAAAGTTGTGCGTGTCATGATTTTTAACAGCTCGTACAAATAGATCTTTATTTATCCCGGCGAAAGAATGTGAATTAATAAAGATAATTCGTTTTAATTACTCGCACACTAATTGTAGGAGTTTCTTAATTTCGAATCTTTTTGATTTCGATCGTAATAATGGCCTTTTCTTCGTCAGAAGATGCGAACGAATAAGTGCGAATGAATTTTTTTTAAAGGATGCGAGCGCGCACGGGCGACCTTATCAAAATTAAGGAAGCGAACGATTTCGTGATAATCCCTAACCATAACAAATTATTACCGATAATATTATCTAATATGATGTGTAGAATAATGCGGGTATGAATGTTATGCTAATTGTAAACAAGTATAAATTACTGGGACTGATAGACATGCTTGTGAAATCACGACAAGTAACGAGTTACAAAAGGAAGCCATTAAGCCGGCCAGCTGTTGTCATTTTTCTCATTACAAAACTTAAATTTCAATTAAGTCATGTGGATTAACGCGCACCGAACATTCCTAACAGGCGTCCAATTTTGTGATCTAATAAGAAAATCTTTCGGAAAAACTACAATTTTTTTTGCGAATCTGAGATTAAATTAAATCTTTCACAAAATTTTTCCCATCTCAATTTAATCAAAAATAAGTCTGAATTTAAGTTTTTCGTTTGAAATGAATGTGCTCGGGCCGCCGAACAGACGGAGTGACCACGCTCTAAAAGCATGCTACTATACGGTTTTATTTGGGAATATTGCTCTTTTCTTTTTTTGAATTCGAAAATTAATGTAAACAAATACGAGGATGTGTGCATTCGAGCGAGAAGTGGCACATTTTTCCGAGATCGGAATGTGCCATTTTTGAGCTCGAATGAGCACACTCGGTTTATAGCATGATTTGCGATAATTTAGGTCAGTAATTTAAACAAAAAATTCACAGATGAGTAAATTTGAATTAAAATTCAATTAAAACAATAAACAAATCTCAATTATTAAATATTAATAATTGTTTGACGATAATTAGTGCTCAAATTCGATCTAAGAAAAATAAACGATTAAATTTGAATTTATCGCTGTTTTTATTAAAAAGTTTCGTTGGACTGATTTCATATCCTGAAAGCTTATAGCACTTCTTAAATAATAATGACTTTTTATTATTGCTCGCCAATTGTTAGTTAAGAATAATTATGAATTTTGGTACAAAGCAACATAGACTTTAGTATTTTATGTTTTAAAATTGTATTGTCTATATTAATTATTTAAAAACAAAGAAAACTAAAAGACATACATTATTAAAATTTAAAATTGATCTAACAATAAAAGTCCAACCATTTATTTTTAAAATATTAAACTCTACTAATTTTCTTTAGATAAAATATAGCTTTTGTGATAAGTATTCAGTTTTTGAATACAAGGAGGTTATTTAATTTATTTAATTTAATCGGTCTCTCTCACTTGCGCTTACGAGATTCTCGTATCTTTTCGCTCTCTTCCACTGATTGCTATGGAAAATGCGTTTTTCGAACATAATATCGATATTTAGTAAACGAAATTTAATTTTTTGATGTAAAAGAACGAATAATAAAAAAGAAGTCTAAAAAATACGAAGTATGTGCGCATTCGAGCGAAAAGTGGCACATTTTCGAGCGAGGGAGGCAAATGAAGCGCGACGCGGAGCGGCGCGCTTCATTTTCCCGAGATCGGAATGTGCCACTTTGAGCTCGAATGTGCACACTCTGTTTTAAGCACGATTTACGATAATTTAGGCCAATCAATTGGATGAAAAATTAATTAAATAATTTTAATCGGTCCCTCTCGCTTGCACTTACGAAATTCTCGTATCTTTTCGCTCCCTTCCACTCATTGCTATGGTAAATACGTTTTTCGAACATAAAATCGACATTTACTAAACTAAATTTAATTTTTTGATTTGAAAGAACGACGAATAAAGTAGACAAACTCAACAAATACGAGGATGTGCGCATTCGAGCGAAAAGTGGCACATTTCCGAGCGAGGGAGGCAAATGAAGCGCGACGCGGAGCGGCGCGCTTCATTTTCCCGAGATCGGAATGTGCCACTTTGAGCTCGAATGTGCACACTCGGTTTTAAGCACGATTCACAATAATTTAGGCCAATAAATTGAACGAAAAATTAATTAACTATATTTAATCGTTCCCTCTCCCTCGCACTTACTAGATTCTCATATCTTTTCACTCGCTTCCACTCATTGCTATGGTAAATACTTTTCTCAAACATAAATTTTTAAAAATCAAATTTTTTTAAAGCGCCCAACATAAGCAAAAACTAAAACGTTTGGGAGTCGTCGAGCGTGGTGTGGTCCCTTCCACCAAAAGCCTAATAAAACATCCAAACACCATAAACGCTAAAAGAAAATAAAAGACCTAAAACTATAGGTGAGTTTTATGGTTAATAAAGCGTTAATAAGCGAGGATAATGTAGAAAAATGTATGTCGGTAGCAGTCGGCGAGACAGGGTCTAATTAACACCCCTCCGCTAACTGTTTAAGGTTTAATAGAAGGGTCGCCGATCGGCGTCAACTTCTTCTTCATCTCCCAGACAACTACCTGAGATATCTATCTGCCCATTATGTCTTGTCTCCGTTCTTCGGATTGGGGGGTCCCGGCGACAATTTTAGTGCGGCCCGAAAGCGTTTAAACTGTAAAACGAACGGCCATCCTTTTCCCGAGCACTTTCGATCAAAATTGCGCAAAAAATAATCGGCAAACAATTTAGAGGTCCAAATTGTTAACATTTCTAATTAGACGTAATATTTATTCGTCGTTTGTTGAATTTCGCATAAAATGAAGGTTGTCCCCTCTGCGTCCCTCGTAATTTTAAATACAGTCGAACCCCGATAATTTGGTGCTGAGCAGAAACCAGAAAAAATGTTTTCGGTAGGTCGGGGAAAATCAAAAATAGTTTTACTTATTGTTTTTTTTTTTTTTAAATTGACAAACGTCTTCCATTTTGAGTTAATGACGTCATTAATTTTGCTTCGGTCTTATTGGAGCATTTATTTATTATGATATTTTAATTCGTCACTGTAGCAACGGGTCTTGTTTTAAGTGTAAACGCACTTAATCGTTTTAAGTGCATGTGCACTTAGATTTACTGTGGCACAGTCGAATCTCGATAAGTCGAAGCTTAGAAAACCAAATGTAATTCGAGCTGTCAAAAATGTCAAAATTCCAATTTTTGAAACGTATTTTTTATTTTAAACCTTTATACAAAATAATTATAATATTATTATTCTATTGGCTGCACTTAATTTTTAAATATGACGTCATCGCATATTTATCGTAAACAGATTTTACTTAAAATTTACTTACTTGTATCGAGGTTCGACTGTAGGTGTTTACTTTAATAATTTCTGCTAAAACAGCCTTCACACATTTTTATTGGTCCTTTGTTGTTAAATCAGGGTTGTCGGAAAATTTTCATCCATGTCGCGCCTCATCCACGTTCAAAAGACGCAAAACTTTGGAAAAGTCGCCCAATCGTGTTGTTAATTAGTTTTTACGGCAAAAAAAAACAGATAGTACATTTCCATGCGGACTTTTTATACAGTAGACCCTCGGTAATCCGACCCCCGTTTTATCCGGCGCCCTCTGTAATCCCACATGCTAATTACGTACATATGTATTGATTTACATCAAAATGTACTACGTTAAGTTTTTATTTTTTTATGAGGATGTTAATTGTATTTGATAATAATTTGGTAAACCGACAGCGCCTTTGGAAACGTTTGTGGTATTATCGGGGGGCGACTGTATATCAAATAAAAGTGGCTTAATCTGCGACTAATCGCGCAAATTTAAATTTGCGGGCATACGTATGGGTAAAATCGGCACAATTCGCTTTAAATTACCCAATCTGGCAGCGTTGTATTAAAAATCCACTTGTAACAAATCGAAATTTTCGTTTCGGCACAAAAATGTTGGAAGGATCGTGTGAGCCGCGCGCGAACGCAATAAATTAAAGTTTTATCGGAATTTGTTGAAAAAGTCCAAACATCGAACCAGAAATAGTTGAGACGAAAGAGCTTTAGATTCGCCGAGCGAAGTCAAAAAAAAAGAGAAAAAATGGTTTTAGATTAGGCATTTTTCGACGTTAGAAAAAAAAGCGAAACACATGTGTTTGATGAAAGATTTCACGTCAATATTTACTCGTACATAATGCCCAAAGCACTCTATACATTAAGGCACGATATAAATGTTTATTTCTTCTTCTGTATCTGTCAGCGAAGTAAATGCATTACATTCTCGCCATATAAACATTCCGGGAGTGTGTGAAATTCTCGGTTCGAACGCCGCACATTCGTCATTTCGTCCCTCCGACGAACCAAGAAAAAAAAAAGAAATTCCGTCGTAAATGCTCCCTTTCGCGTCGCTGGGGGAAAAAGCGAAAAGTTCGATTTCCCGAAGAGCCCAAACATTTTTTTTTGTTTTTTTGGGCGCGTGGAAAGTGTCGTCTCGCCTTGAACTTTTCGTGTTTTTTTACTATTTTTTTTTCAAAGCCGTAATTTACAACGCGCTTCTGTCATAAAATCGCCATTCGTAATTACTGCTTAATTGATTTTTAGTGATAAATATCAAATATCTCAAGATTAGAGGCGAATAATTTATAGTTTGTTGCTCGACGAGGTCTTTCTCGAATAGTTTTCGGTGGGCGAACCGTTACGGCTCTTCTATTTCGAAAAAATTGTTTTTTTTCGGATTTTAATTGGGAACGTATCGAGCAAAAATGGCAACCAATCCTTAATAACTATTTAAATTATTAAAAAACATTATAAAGGCCATAGGGGGATAAACAATGGTAAAAATGCTTTTTATAAATATCTTAATGTTATTCTATGAATATGTAGACAATATAGAAATATAAAGATCCTGAAAAATTTAGATCTTATCTATAGCGGTCCCTTCAAAAAGTTTAAATAAGTAAAAATTGGAAAATAATTTTTTTTCTTTGGATTGAGTGAATCGATTATTTTGAAAATTTAGTATATTATGCAGGCGATAGAAAGCTTTTACGGACACCATGGACTAATTTTTAGCTTAATAAATTAATGATTCAAAAAATTATTTTCTCTTACTTTTTCAATTTTTATTATGATACTTTTTGAGCAAAATTATGATTCTATCATTTTTACATTTCTTATAAGACTCATAATCACTCAGAATTTTTTCAAAATTTTCTTAATGGTACGCCATAGTTAAAAAAAATAAAAACTATTTTTATTAATAAACAAATCAAATTTTTCAACAAATTCTACCAAATAATTACAAATTATACTATATAAGTCCATGGTGTCCGTAAAAGCTTTCTATCGCCTGCATAATTTACTAAATTTTTAAAATAATTGATTCATTCAATTCAAAGAAAAAAACTATTTTCCAATTTTTACTTATTTAGACTTTTTGAAGGGACCGATATAGAGTAAGGTCTAAAATTTTCAGGATCTTTATATTTCTATAGTGTCTACATATCCATAGAATATCATTAATATATTTACAAAAAGCATTTTTACTATGCTTGGGAGAAAAAAATAATTATTACATTAAAGCACTTTGTTGCCCAAGTTTTACCTACTTTTGCAGACACACTGACGAACCTTCACACCAATATCTTGACCCAAGGTACGACTGAAACTAATTTCTATACTGCCCTTGAGATGTTACCAAGTGCCCAAATCCTTATAACATGCTGAGGGGTAGTACTGTAAGTGAAAATAGCAAAAACGCCAAAAAAAACAGTTTCTGAAAATTGCGTCGTTACTGGGTTTCAAAATGGGACCGTTGACTTCCTCTCTCCTTTTTTTTTTGTTGTCAAAAACGTACTTCTTAATTAATTAATTAATTTAGAAGTTTTATTATTTATCTGAAAGACTAAACATTTAAATAAAATACCAAAAATTAAGTTTTCAAAAGTAACCACTAATTTTAATACTACCACATTAACATATGCCCCCTCGGGGTACCACCGCCGTCTTTTATTAATAGATAATTTTTTTGTCGGCACAAAATTCGATATTTTTATTAATTATGCATCTAAATTTCTTTTGAGGAAATCGAAATGTGCCCAAGATCAAATTTCGTACACACATTTCGAATTTTTTTTTGGGCAAATGACAGTTACGTTTTAATTAACGATTTAATAATTAACGGTTCGCAATAAATATCGACTCTTCTTTACGGCCGCGATGATTTATAGTTAATTAATTAAAAAGTCGCGTATTTATTGCCGAATCTCACGGAAGGCGCCCCCTCTCCCCCCACGCATTTTTTGTCCCTTTTCCGTCGAGGAAAAGTACGCGCGCGGTGCAATTTCATTTATAATTAACAGGTGTTATAAGGTAGCAGGTTTAGTGTAACAGAATCTGATAAATTGATTATCGGAGAGAGAGATAACGATCTTATACGGTTTTCGTATGTAAATTTGTAGCTGGTGTGGTCGCCGTGTCCGTTGCCTTCAAGAACTCAATATTCTGTCGCAAGCCTTCTATTTCTTCCATTTACATATTTATAACTCTCAAAATGTCTTATTTAATTAACGGCGAAAATTTTGAGAGGCCACAATTATTTTATTTTATTTTTTTCGAATCGATAATAATCATTCTGAAGTCGACCCTTTACGCTTTGTGCCCTCTAGCGGCCCCCTCTATTAGTATTATTTATTTACTTTTACAGTAGGACCTCGGTTAACGCCGATTTCAAATGGCTCGAAATTTACTTCGATTCATTTTATTTCGATATACAGTCGAACCTCGATAACACGAATTATTTTTAGTTTCGACTTATGGAGGTTCGACTGCATGTGAAATTGATCTCGTTTAGCGCCAAAACTCATTGGAACGTATCACCCGCGCTAAGCGGGATCTTACTGTATTGCGTTTTAGATGTGAAGAGTAGAACTGTATTTTTTTCAATTAAAGCCTGACGCTGCGCAGTCGGTAATGAACGACGGCAAAAAAAGAAATCGTTCCAGAGCTCCCTATCACAATTACGAGTGAATTATGTGGGAGTAATGGATTGCATTTAAAATAACAGACTTCAAAATTGAGATAAGCTTTCAAATGTACGGATTGGCGAAGAGCCAAGGCTTTCGTTTTTTTTTTCGACGGTCTGTTGTCGGTCGGCTCATTTAAATTTGAACATGGTTTTAAACAGTTTTTTTTGGCTTTTGAGTTGAGGAGAAGAATTGAAAGCCGAGAAATTTCGTTATTGCTTTTTGAATTGGCCCTTTGAATAATCTCTTAAATTTTTATAATTTTTTTAAATTAAATTAGTATAAATACAGGGGTCCCCGAATTTACGCGTGGGTTTTTTGAAGTTATACTTCTTTTAGTAGACAACGGAAGTTGCGCGCGCACAGTTAACTTAAGTTTGATAGTATGAAGTTAGCTGTCTAAGAATTATTGTGAATCGCGCTTAAAATCGAGTACTCCCGAGTGGGGGGTTGCCAAATTTCAAATAAAAGATAGAGTGCTTTCGTTTTAACAATTCTTAAGAGTTCATTTTTAATTTAAATTGCCCTTTTTTGTTATTAAAATAAAAAAAATCATTAAATCAGATGTTCTCAAATTTTCAATGCATCGAAGGACAAAAAGGTGGAAGTTTCTGATTAAAAAAAAAATCGTAGGGGTTTGAAGAATTAAATTTTAAGTCGGGAAAATTTTTTTTAAAATAACCATCCCTAAGATTTCATTTTTAAATTAGGTCCCTTTTTTTCAATTAAAAAATATAATAAATTACTAACGGGAGGTTTCCAAATTTCCTAACCATCGAAAGACAACGTTGGAGGGTTTTTTTCTTTAAAAAATGCCCAGAGTTTAATTTTAATTTTAATATTTGTTTAATTATGCGTGATTGAAAAAAGTTCTATTTTATTCTAATTAATAATTGGCGAAAAAATGCGACACGCCCGACAAATGAAATTCTTTAATAGATCGCGCATTCAATAAAAAAAAATTTTTAATTTTAAAAGAAGTTCATCGCAGTCGAACCTCGATAAGTTAAAGCCGAGGGAAAACGAAAAAAAAAACAATCATCGATCGATATCCAATAAAATCGCAACATAAGAAAACTAATTTTTTATTCGACCTTTTACAAAACTCATTTTTGAAGCGCCCTAACTCTTTTAGTTCGAGGCGTCTCCGGGTGCGCTTGAAATTTTTGAAAAGCCCCGACTTTCAGCTTTAAAACAAGGTAAAACAACCCGTGCGACGCCCTTCAAAATTTCAATGAAAAACACCCTTAAAACAAGGTCTATCGAATTATCCACTTTTAAGATTTGAGCAACAAGCGCTGCCCGTATAGATCCTTAAAATCGATATTTTTCGTTGTTTCTTCTCTTGTAAATTTAGAAATCCATACTGGTTTTTAAAAAATTAATTCCTTTAGTGCACCCTTAAAACGTAAACACACCAATAGTAAATAAAAAGCGCACGCGCGCGCCCGTGAGCGAAAGACGAAGAGATTTCCGATACTTTCATACCTACGCGTTGTAAATATTCCAGTAAAGTCCCTGATATGAAGTTTTCATTCCGGTAGAAGCCCTAAAAAACGCCGGGACGCCAAAGGGGTGGGAATTTATGGCCGTTGCGCAAAGCCACTATCTCGACAGGATCAAAGTCCTCGACAACATGGCCGCTATGGCTTTTTATTAACGCGCACACACACACACCTTCGGTCCTAAATTGTTTCAAAACATCCTTTTGTGTTATTGCGTCGCCCTTTTTTTTGGGGGGAGACTCGCATGTTTTTCTGCCGTCGCGCAATTTTCTCGTAACGCAATTTGCGAAGGAAAACGAATTAAAATCGGAACAAATCGTCGCACTTTCCCTCTTTCCTTCTCTCTGCCGTGTACATTTTTGATTTTTTTTTCATAAATAATTTATTAAAAGACGGCGTTTGGTTTTCCTTTTCGTTGGGAGCGAAAAAAAAATCCGCATTAGAAACAGAAATGAATTTATTAACATTTAAATTAATTAATTGTATAATTAATAAAATTATCAGGCCGAAGTTAACGAGCGCATCAAAGATGACATAGCTTTATGCAACTAACCATAAAAGTTAATTGTTCTGAAAAGTGATTCTCACTTGGGTGCCAAAGTTTTATTATTTTTGAAGTTATACTGCTTTAGGGGCGCGCGGAATGCCAAATTTTGGTAGGCAACGGAAGTTGAGCGCGCACAGCTGTCGAAAGTTTGACAGTATGAAGTTAGCCGTCCGAGAAAGTAAATTAATTATTGTGAATCGTGCTTAAAACCGAGTTTTATGTTCGAGAAAAGTATTTACCATAGCAATGAGTGGAAGCGAGTGAAAAGATACGAAAATCTAGTAAGTGCGAGAGAGAGGGACCGATTAAATTTCTTTATTAATTTTTGGTTTAATTTATTAGCTTAAATGATCGTAAATCGTGCTTAAAACCGAGTGTGCACATTCGAGCTCAAAGTGGCACATTCCGATCTCGGGAAAATGAAGCGCGCCGCTCCGCGTCGCGCTTCATTTGCCTCCCTCGCTCGGAAATGTGCCACTTTTCGCTCGAATGCGCACATCTTTGTCTTTATTACATTAGTATAATTTACCGTGCGCTCCTTCAAATCAAAAATTTTAAATAATTTTAAATAATAAATTTTCGTTGGTAATTTTTAATTAAAATTAATTTAGAAAGTAAATTAATGATTGTGAACGGTGCTTAAAGCCGAGTGTGCACATTCGAGCTCAAAGTGGCACATTCCGATCTCGGGAAAATGAAGCGCGCCGCTCCGCGTCGCGCTTCATTTGCTTCCCTCGCTCGGAAATGTGCCACTTTTCGCTCGAACGCGCACATTCTCGTATTTATTAGATTTGTCTAATTTCATTTTCGCTATTTCCAATGAAAAATTTCAATTTAATGTAGGGCAAGTGACTCCTTTACCGAACATGGCCCCTCTACCGGCCGCTGCGCTAAAAATTCTGAAATGCATTATTACCAGTCGATGAACAACATTTAAAAAAATATTAAAACGTTGCTTATTTATTTGAAATATAATATAAACGTAGTTTAAATACTGTAAAGAGTGGTTTAAAATCAAAAATAAGAAATTTGTTCATCAATTTGCTACAACATTGATTTCTTAAAAGGTAGTTTAAGGTTTTTTTTCGACATGTGGTATTAACCCGTTGCCGTACACTTAATTTGGCGATCGTGCCTAGAAACACATTTTTTTTCGATTGTTTATAACTGCCAGATGAAACGACGGCTATAGCCGTCATTTGCCTACATATCGCCAAAGATCGGACGGCTATAGCCGTCATTTGCGGCAACGGGTTAAATATAAAAAAAAACAACTATAAAATCAAAAAATATTTTTGAGTTAATTACTTTAGGGTAAAATAATTAAAAATATTAACACCTTTTGTCTTCATTACAGCTTTGTAGATTTTTGGCATTCTTTCATCTAATTTTTGATAAAAGTTTTGTTTCAATTGCTTTTCAAATAAAATTTGTTATGCAATTCGAGTTAACATTAAATGGCAACGAATTAAATCTAACAATGAAAATTTTCATCGTAATAAAACTTTTCTACGTGACACGTTCTACCTACTTTTACGTGCACACTTACAAACCTTCACACTAATACCTTGGCCCAAGGCACGACCGAAAGTGATTTTTATACTGCCCCTCGCGATTTTCTCGTAACATGTAGAGGTACAGTATCTACTCGTATTTTACGCTGAAATAAATGACCGAATTATGCACATTTTACTTTTATTTCAATTTACAGTTTTTTGGGGACCTTATCTTTACTGTAAACCGCACCTTAGGAGTACTTTAGATGAATTACTTTTTGGGCCTAGAAAAATAGAAAGAATTAATTTTTTTGACTATACCATCAGTGTCGTCCAACGAATTGTCTTCAAAATAACTTAAAATGCACACCCTGTATAGCAAAAATAATTTTCTTCAATAGTTTTTGGAATTTACATTTTTGTAAATCGTGCAAAATAAGTAGCGTGTAAATCGGGCCATGGGCGTAGTATTTATTACAGATTTTGGGTAAACGCCGAGTGTGCAATTTGGCATCGAAAAAATGCACGAATGCGCACAAACGTCGTTTTATTTGGGCACATTACTCATTCCTTGTTTAAGTTCAAAAATTGATTTATGCAAGTTCAATAAATACGAGGATGTGCGCGTTCGAGCGAAAAGTGGCACATTTCCGAGCGAGGGAGGCAAATGAAGCGCGACGCGGAGCGGCGCGCTTCATTTTCCCGAGATCGGAATGTGCCACTTTGAGCTCGAATGCGCACACTCGGCTTTAAGCCCAATTCACAATAGTTAATTAACATTCTAAAAATTTGTATTTAAAATCTACAGGACCGTATTCCATACCAGGAGCACCAAAACTCTAATTTAGTGCTTTTGGACAAAATTATTAATTACAATAAAATAGAACTTTTTTCGAACACACATTATAAAACAAATATTAAAATTAAAATTAAACTTTGGGCATTTTTGAAATAAAAAACCCTTCAACGTTGTCTTTCGACGGTTAGGAAATTTGGAAACTCCCCGTTAGTAATTTATTATATTTTGTAATTGAAAAAAATTGACCTAAATTAAAAATGAAATCTTAGGAATGGTTTTTAAAAAAAAAAATTGTTTCCCGACTTAAAATTTAATTCTTCGAACTCCGTCGTTTTTTTTTTTTTAATTAGAAACCTCCAACTTTTTGTCGTTCGATACATTGAAAATTTGAGAACCTCTGATTTTATGAATTTTTTATTTTAATTACAAAAAAGGCCACTTTAAATTAAAAATTGTTTAAACGAAAGCACTCGTAACTCCATCTTTCGATGGCTTTAAAATTCGACAACCCCCCCCCACTTTTAATTAATTATCAAAAAAATATAGTTCAATCAACAACGAAACCTGGAGCATTTCTTTCGCACTAAAGCACCCGTCGTTCTCCCCCACGAATCCGCCTCTAGACGTGTTAAAAACCGAAAAACGGCAACGAGAGAAATCCGTGGGCGCCCCCCCTCAACAATTTTTTATCCAAATCCGATACGGCGATCCCTCTAAGTGCCCATCTAAGCGACGATAATGTTTTTTTCTCTGTGAGGTTTTCTGAAGAAAAAAAAAAGGAAAATAATGTTGGTTTTGAATTTACAGAAAAGCCACGAAGGCTGAGTCATTGCGTAGGGTGCGGTGGTCAAATACACGACCAGTACATCCTGCGTGTGGCCCCCGACCTGGAGTGGCACGCAGCCTGCCTCAAGTGCCAAGAGTGTCGCCAGTTCCTCGACGAGAACTGCACGTGCTTTGTCCGCGACGGCAAGACTTATTGCAAAAGAGATTATGTTAGGTAAGAAAAACAACATGGGCACTTTGCCAGCACCAACACCGCCAGTAAAGCTACCCATTTTTTTTCTTGCACGGCGGCGCGCCCGGCGTTTTGCGCGGAGGGCTACGGTTATGATTTTTTTTGTGTTTTAATTGTGATGAAAAGGTTTTGTTGTACAAAAATTAATGGGAATTGGGTTTGAAACTGAGCTCAAAGTGGCACATTTTGAGCGAGGAAAAATGTGCCACTTTGAGCTCGAATGTGCACATGCCTCATTTCGATAGATTTGTTTATATGTTCTTTTCTGTTTCAAATCCAAAAATTTGATGTTTTTCAACAAATTTAGATTATTAAACGCTCTAAATCGGATGTTTGGTGCCTCTGGTCTAAATACGGTTCTGTAATTTTTAATTTCGTGCTTTTTAGTAAGTTGATTAATTGTTGCGAATCGTGCTTGAAGCCGAGTGCGCACGTTCGAGCTCGAAGTGGCACATTTTCGAACGAGTTAAAATGTGCCACTTTTCGTTCGAACGTGTCCCCATATTCAGTTTCTTTCTTGCAAATTAATTTTGGTCGCGCTAAAAGATTTTATATGCGGAAAAATTACATTATTTATTTTCATTACGAATTTTGTTTAAAAGCAGTGTTTCCTAACGTGGGACCCACGCCCCACAGGGGGGCAATTTGATTATTCAAGGGGGCAATTAAAAAAATGGACCTCTACCGAATGTAATTTTAACCATATCGCAGCTCTTAGTCTCTTAGTTTTTTTAATAATTTTCTTGTGATTTTTTTCTAAAGTCCATTATTTAAGCTACTTAGTGAATAATTAAAAATTTTGAATATTAAAAATTATGCGTGGGAAGACATAATAAATTTTTATAAGCTTAGGTGGGGCATGGCACAAAAAGGTTGGGAAACGCTGCACTAGATCATCGATTTGGGGTTTTTGTTATAAATGCGGTGGTCTACTCTTTAGCCCCTTGACATACAAAAAAAATCGAATTTGATGAGTCCGAAAAAAACTATTAATAAATAACATAAAATAAATAATTAATAGTTTTAAAACATTTTGAAATATGTAGAGCAGTGTTTCCCAACCTTTTTAACATTCCCCACCTAAGTCATTCTAAAACGGTGATGCCCCCCCCCCCCCACGTAACATATAAATATTTTTTTATATTTAAAAATTGAATTAATCCATAAATGAAGCCTAATTACAGCTTGTTCAAGACACAAGATTTAGGTTTTAACAAGAAATCACTAGGAAATTATTAAGAAAAAAACCAATAAGTAATTTTTCAAAATATAAATTAAAAATTCAGTGCGTTTTCAAATTGTTCCATCGAATAATGATTTTGTCCCCCAAACATTTAAATTGCGCCATGTGGCGCGTTTGGAAACACTGATATAGAGTAACTAGGCATTTTTTAAACATTTTCTTCTTGGCCTCTTTTTTTCCTATTTATTGAAGACAGTTCTTGACGTCTTGAAGACGTCAAAATTTACAATGACACCCGAAACGATTGACGTCCCCCCAGACGTCATTGTATGTCAAGGGGTTAATTAAACATGAAAAATTAGTTAAATAATTGTAATCGTTCCCTCTCGCTTGCACTTACGCGAATGTCGTACCTTTTCGCTCCCTTCCACTCATTGCTATGGTAAATACATTTCTCGAACATAAAATCGATATTTACTAAACTAAATTTAATTTTTGATTTGAAAAATGGAAGATTAATATATACAAATGTAATAAAGACAAAGATGTGCGCATTCGAGCGAAAAGTGGCACATTTCCGAGCGAGGGAGGCAAATGAAGCGCGACGCGGAGCGGCGCGCTTTATTTTCCCGAGATCGGAATGTGCCACTTTGAGCTCGAATGTGCACACTCGGTTTTAAGCAAGATTTACGGTAATTTAAGCCAATAAATCAAACGAAAAATTAGTTAACTAATTTTAATCGGTCTCTCTCGCTTGCACTTACGAGATTCTCGTATCTTTTCGCTCTCTTTCACTCATTGCTATGGTAAATAATAAATATAAAATCGATATTTACTAAACTAAATTTAATTTTTTGATTTCATAAAACAAAAAATAAAAAAGAACTAAAAAATACGAGGATGTGCGCATTCGAGCGAAAGTGGCACATTTCCGAGCGAGGGAAGCAAATGAAGCGCGACGCGGAGCGGCGCGCTTCATTTTCCCGAGATCGGAAATGTGCCACTTTTCGCTCGAATGCGCACACTCGGCTTTAAGCACGATTCACAATAATTAATTAACTTTCTAAAAATTTTGCATTTAAACAATGTTAAAACGTTTGGGAAGCGCTGGCGCGCGCGGCACCCACCGAAAATTGGGTGTTGAAAAATGATTCGTAACATCTTTCTCAGCGTGTGTGGTTTTTAAGTTTGTTGACAGTAACCCGAGAATTTGAGTTGATTTAGCGGGACTCGATTATAGGGGCCAAACGTTAGGTCACAATTTTAACACGTCTCACCTGGGGCCCTACCACCGCGGTACACTTTTAGACCTAAAGCAAACACGCCCAGAAATGCTACCGAAAGAGAGGCTGCCTTTGTGCGTTCGTCGGATTTTTGTTAATTTTTTTGATAAACTTTTCGGTTTTTTCGGCGTTTCGTGTAAATATTTGTCCAGCGCCGAAACGCAAAGAAAAATTAAAAGGGACGCGGTCGCTTTAAAAAATTTATTTACGAGACAAAGGTTTGCGTTTTAATTAAATTTTAAATTGGTTTTTTAATGTTTGATTTTTGGCACTTCGTTGCTTTTTTGTGGGAAGCCGGCGGTGTTTGCGTAATTTGTTTAATTTTTTTTTTAAATATTTTACTGCGCTTGTTTTGTCATGAAGAACGCGTTTTTCTTTTCATCGAAATTTTTAGAATTACCGTCGACTTTTAGAGATTTAAAAAAACATTTTGAGAGCCTTAGGAAGTGATTTATAGAAAGACAGCGGTTTTATATATTTTTTTAAAATTTTTCAAAAATTTATAATCTTTTTTTTGCTCAGTTGTGCAAACGACTTTTAGATGCAAGGCGATTTGAGAAAAACAACGAATTTTAGTATTTTTGGGTCGCGATTTTCACTCAAAATTATTTTAATTTATTGGAGAAACTAAATCGAAGTCTTCGAAAAGAAGTGATGATTATTCAAATTCTGAAAGCTTTTTCGGTACAAATTTAGGGTATGTGTACAGTTCGAGCTAAGCGCGCGGTAACGGTTTCTTTAATTTCTCAAAATTTTGAGTTGTATTTGAAAATAGTGGAGTAGGGCCGAATTGATTATTGTGAATCGTGTTTAGAACCGAGTGTGCGCATTCGAGCTCAAAGTGGCACATTCCGATCTCGGGAAAATGAAGCGCGCCGCTCCGCGTCGCGCTTCATTTGCTTCCCTCGCTCGGAAATGTGCCACTTTTCGCTCGAATGCGCACATCCTCGTATTTTTTAGTTCTTTTTTATTTTTCGTTTTATGAAATCAAAAAATTAAATTTAGTTTAGTAAATATCGATTTTATATTTATTATTTACCATAGCAATGAGTGAAAGAGAGCGAAAAGATACGAGAATCTCGTAAGTGCAAGCGAGAGAGACCGATTAAAATTAGTTAACTAATTTTTCGTTTGATTTATTGGCTTAAATTACCGTAAATCTTGCTTAAAACCGAGTGTGCACATTCGAGCTCAAAGTGGCACATTCCGATCTCGGGAAAATGATGCGCGCCGCTCCGCGTCGCGCTTCATTTGCCTCCCTCGCTCGGAAATGTGCCACTTTTCGCTCGAATGCGCACATCCTCGTGTTTATTGACATTTGTTGATATTAATTTGTTCGTTTAACCTTTCCCGGTCTAAGTGAGATACATTTGTGTCCCAGGTACAAAGTTTTTGATAGTGCTATGTTAGTATTGCGTTTTTGGTGATAGCATTTTTTTTTTGCTACTTATTATTGTTAATTATTAATGCTAGCAATAGTTTTCATTTTTTTGCATTTAAAGCTTCAATAAAACTAATTAACTGGTTTGTGGCACGCATTTGTATTCCAATTTATCACGAGATGCCACAAAATTTTGATTTACTTGAATAATCGAACATGTTTTAACATGTTTGTACTAAAAACAAGGACTCGTACTGTTTATAATATTAATGAATAAGTTAAGGGGGTATTCTAGTCTAGAAGCATGAATTTTGGCCGCTTTTTCAAGCTCTGTATAAATAAAACAAAGAATATTTTTACTATCCATTTTTCTACCATTTGTTTATTGATACTTTAAGAACTCATAAAAAAATAAACGAAAAAAAAATTCAAAATTTAAGAAGTTATGAGCCGGCAAAGTGGAAGGTTCAAAAAAAAAGAGTGTCCTGGCGTACAAGATGTAAACCTTTATGGACGTCTAAATCAAAAAAATCAAATGGATTCTTAATTAGTAAAGATGTCGCTATGGCCTCAACCATGGACAAGTCTGAAAAAAATTATTTCACAAAAGGGCGGCCGTTTGAAAAATAAAAATTTATTTTGCACGTTTTTTTTTACAATTCCGAATTTTTTAAAAATTGTAGAATTCAAGATATCGATTTTTCGGTGGTTCACGCCATAGAGGAATGTATAAAGAATGTACACACTAAATTTCAAATAAATCGGTGAAGTAGAACTAGAGATATAGTGTACGCCAACTAGAAAAAAGTAGTTTCGAGAAAAACGCGTACTAGATATTTTACTCATAGAATGATGCGCTATACTAACATATTTATAATAGCTGTAACTTTTTAAATAATTTAAATTTTGAAAAATCCTTTTAAGAGCCTATTCTTGAATGTCTAAGCATCGGAAATATAAAAAAAAATTAGATTTTTTTAAATTTCTAGACTAGAATACCCCCTTAAAACCTTTCAAAACAAGTGAGCTTAATTTAACGAAAACATTTTGATTTATTTAAAATTTTTATATTTATAGAAAGTAAAATTATATAAAAGTATCATAATGTTACATATTAACATTATGAATATTGCAGACAAACTCAAAACAATAAAAAGTCGTGGGATACATTTGTGTCCCACTCCGGCTTTAACGTAACTTTTTTAACTTGGACCTGGAAAGGTTAAACAGAAAAGAGTAATGTACCCAAATAAAACGACGTCTGTCATTCGAGTAAAAAGGGCCACGCTTTGTGTAGTAACTTTTACTTTTTCACTATAGTTGGCGCTACTACAATATTGTAGTTGAGCTACCATTAAATTGACGTCGTCATAGTTTTACGCCAATTTGTTCTAAACTCAACTACATTCGTTGTTATAGCAACTACAATTTGTTTTCCGTGAAGTTAAAGAGAGATTATTTCATTCTTAACACTAGATTGTCTAAAGAAGTCATTTTGACTGCTTTAAATATTTACCGGAAATGAAGAAGGGGGGAGGTAGCTACAATTATTAAAAACGCATTTATATGTTGCTCAAAAAGTCGCAAAATTCTAAGAAATTGTGTCATTATATACATAATTGTTTTTCTAATTGAAATTAAAAAGTCAAAATGACTTCCCTGGACAATCTAGTGTTAAGGGGTCGCCAATAAAGAGAGATTATTTATTTTAACCCCTTGACATACAATGACGTCTGGGAGACTTCAATTATTTAGACTGTCATTGTAGATTTTGACGTCTTCAAGACGTCAAGAACTGTCTTCAATAAATAGGAAAAAAAAGAGGGCAGGAAGAAAATGTTTTAAAGTGTTTCCCAACGCGCCACATGGGGCAATTTAAATGTTTCGGGGGGCAATATCATTATTCGAGAGAACAATTTGAAAACCCACTTGATTTTTAGTTTATGTTTTGAAAATTTACTTATTGTTTTTTTTCTTAATAATTTCCTAGTGATTTCTTGCTAAAACCTAAATCTTGTGTCTTGAACAAGTTGTAATGGGGCTTCATTTATGGAATAATTGAATTTTTAAATAAAAAAAAATATTTATATGTTACATAGGGGGTGCATCGAAATTTTAGAATGACTTAGGTGAGGAATGTTAAAAAAAGGTTGAGAAACACTGCTCTACATATTTTAAAATGTTTTAAAACTATTAATTGTTTATTTTATGTTACTTGTGTATGCTCATAACAGTTAAGTTGAGCCAAATTAATAGTTTTTTTCGGACTCTATCAAATTCGGCTTTTTTTTTTGTATGTCAAGGGGTTAATAAAAAAATCTTTCTTTTTCAAGTTTTAATTAGTTTTGGCACTTTATATAAAATCTTATTATTTTTATTCATTAACCACTATCCTATATTTTTTAAAACAAGGGTAATTGATTTTTATTAATAAAAAATTGTATTTTAATTATCATGTTGTCGTGTGCCACTACAAAGTAAAATAATTATTGTGAATTATGCTTAAAACCGAGCATTTATTGAATTTGTTTACATTAATTTTTGGATTTAAACAGAAAAGACTAATGTACTCGAATAAAACGACGTATTTGTCTATTCGAGTGAAAAGTGTCACGCTTTGTAGTAACTTTAACTTTTTCACTATAGTTGGCGCTACTACAATTTTGTAGTTGAGTTACCGTTAAATTGGTGCCGTCTTTTTTCTACGCCAACTTGTTCTAAACTTCACTACATTAGTTGTTATAGCAACTACAATTGATTTTCCTCGAAATTAATTAATTAATTGTTGTGAATTATGTTTAAAATGGAAAGTGCACATCTTTGTATTCACTGAATTTGTTTACATTAATTTTTGGATTTAAAAAGAAAAGAGCGAAACGCGCCACACGTCGTAATAACTTTTACTTTTTCACTATAGTGATAGTTGAGGTAGCTTTAAATCGGTGTCGTCGTAGTTTTACTTTTACACTATAGTTGGCGCGCTACTACAATGTAGTTGAGCTAACTCCAAATTGGTGTCAGCACCTGTACTACGCTCAACTACATTTGTTGTCGCAGCAACTGCGTGCAAGAAAAAAATATCCCCGGCCCTCTCAGTCCTAAAGCCGCCCGAACCCCTCGCCCTCCCCCCTCAAAGCTAACTACTAATCGCATTTTATTTGCAGGTTATTCGGTACAAAATGCGACAAATGCGGTTCTTCGTTTAGTAAAAATGACTTTGTGATGCGCGCAAAGAGTAAAATATATCACATAGAGTGTTTCCGGTGTTCGGCGTGCGCGCGCCAGCTCGTTCCCGGCGACGAGTTCGCGCTTCGGGATGGCGGCGCCCTCTATTGCAAAGAGGACCACGACGTCATGGAGAAGACGTCCGCACCTTCGACGCCGCATCCCGGCGCCGAAAGCAACAACAACACGAGCCTTAGCAACAACAACAATCACAGCAGCACGAGCACGGAGCTCGGATGCATGTCCGGTGAGTCTTTCCTCTCTTCGACCCTTTTTTCGTCCTTCGCCCCCTCTCCCGCAACGCTCCCGAAAAAAATTATCATAACGAGGAGAGTGGCGCATAAATATTCGGTCTTGACGAAGTCGTCGGAAAAGAAAATTATCATAAAATAAAAATTAACGTGACTCGGAGGTGTAAGGCACGGAATTAAAGGAAAGCTAACAGTCGAAGCGAGACAATGGCATTGTAAATGAGATAATTCTATTCATTAAAGAGAGTATTAAAATTTTTTTGGGTGCTTTGATGAGTGCACGGGCCGTGACTATCGGACAGTACACTCCTAAAATAGGTGCAAAAGCAGTCGTCCAAAAATTTTATTGCTAATAGACATTTTAAAAACTAAATTCCCAACTTGCCATTAAGCGAACGAAAACTTAAATAATTAAAAGGCCATGTTACGTCGAATTATTTTAATTTTTTGTTAAATTAAAACGTTAAACGTAAACGTCAAAAGTTTTATTACGCGCGCGCATATTAAATTAATCGTGCACTTTTTGGGGGGGATTAGAATTTTTGTGCGGGGGTCATTCGATATTTACAAAGGAACTGATTAAGGCTTTACGCTGGTCAGCAGTTCGCGCCTGTCTTAATCCTTTTCGACTTTGTGCCTGGATTAAGGGCCCCCTCTTTTAGCTTTGCTAATTGGGAAGAGGGACATTGGGGATTAATTTTCTTTTTCCATCAAAAACAATAATCGTCACACCTATGGCGTTCGGAAGTTGTACTTCTTTTGGCGCGTTGAGAGCAAAATTGTAGTGGGCGATGGAAGTTGCGCGCGCACACCTGAAGAAAGTAAATTAATGATTGTGAATCGCGCTTAAAGCCGAGTGCGCACATTCGAGCTCAAAGTGGCACATTCCGATCTCGGGAAAATGAAGCGCGCCGCTCCGCGTCGCGCTTCATTTGCCTCCCTCGCTCGGCAATGTGCCACTTTTCGCTCGAATGCGCGCATCCTCGTATTTACTGGGTTTGTTTACATTAATTTTTTGGATTTAAAAAAAAGAGCGAAACGTGCCGCACTTTGAAATAACTTTTACTTTTTCACTATAGTTGTCGCTACTACAATGTTGTAGTTGAGGTAGCTTTGAATTGGTGTCGTCAGTTTTGCGCCAACTTGTTGTAAACTCAACTACATTCGTTGTAATAGCAACTACAATTTATTTTCCGTGAAGTAAATTGATTATTTTGAATCGTGCTTAAAATCGAGTGCGCACATTCGAGCTCAAAGTGGCACATTCCGATCTCGGGAAAATGAAGCGCGCCGCTCCGCGTCGCGCTTCATTTGCTTCCCTCGCTCGGTAATGTGCCACTTTTCGCTCGAATGCGCGCATCTTCGTATTTACTGGGTTTGTTTACATTAATTTTTTGGATTTAAAAAGAAAAGAGCGAAACATGCCGCACTTTTACTTTTTCACTATAGTTGGCGCTACTACAATGTTGTAGTTGAGGTAGCTTTGAATTGGTGTCGTCAGTTTTGCGCCAACTTGTTGTAAACTCAACTACATTCGTTGTTATAGCAACTACAATTTATCTTCCGTGAAGTAAATTGATTATTTTGAATCGTGCTTAAAATCGAGTGTGCACATCTTCGTGTTTATTGAATTTGTTTTTATTAACGTAACATAACTCGTGATTATATTTCATTTGGGCCCGCGAAAGAAGTATAACTTCTAACGCGCCGGTTTTTTTTAAGGCCGAGTTCCGAAAATTATTGTTCTTTTTTTAACAAATTGTACACATCTATTTTTTAAAATATTTCTTAGAGGTGGGGCGAAGTATCGTTTATAATCAATATTATTGTAAACAATTAACACTTTCTTATCAATACTGGCCTGCAATAGTAATTTATGCACAGGTTCCTGCAATATCACAAATAATAAAAATATTCGGGCATCGTTTGCCGAGTACACCCCTGTTTTTTGAATATTTTTTGAGGCGAAGTGATTTTTTATTTTTAATGAATTTTATATTAAATAATTAACTTTTTATCATGTATAATGACCTGCAAAACACAGTTCCGAAGAGTTATTTCCAATATCGTAAGTGATAAAAAAGATACAGGTGTTGTGCGCCGAGTACACCCCTGTTTTTTGAAAATTTCTTTGAGGCAAAGTGAAGTTTAATTTCTAATCAATTGTATTTTAAATAATTAACTTTTTTCTATGTAAAATGACCCGCAGAACACAGTTCTGAAGAGTTTTTTCCAATATCTTAAGTAATAAAAAAGATAGAGGCGTTGTTCCCTGAATGCACCTCTGCTTTTTGAAAATTTTTTTGCGACGAACTGATTTTTTATTTTTAATGAATTTTATTTTAAATAATTAACTTTTTATCATGTAAAATGACCTGCAGAACACAGTTCCGAAGAGTTTTTTTCAATATCTTAAGTAATAAAAAAGACACAGGCGTTGTTCGCCGAGTACACCCCAGTTTTTTGAAAATGAATTTGCGGTGAAGTGTTTTTTTACTTCCAATGAATTTTATTTTAAATAATTAACTTTTTTTCATATAAAATGACCTGCAGAACGCAAATCCGAAGAGTTTTTTCCCATATCTTAAATAATAAAAAAAATACGACGTTGTTCGCCGAGTACACCCCTGTTTTTTGAAAATGAATTTGCGGTGAAGTGATTTTTTTATTTCTAATGAATTTTATTTTAAAGAATTAACTTTTTTTCATGTAAAATGACCTGCAGAACGCAGATCCGAAGAGTTTTTAGCAATATCTTCAGTAATAAAAAATATACGGGCATTGTTCGCCGAATACACCCCTGTTTTTTTAAAATTTCTTTGCGGCGAAGTGATTTTTTATTTCTGATGAATTTTATTTCAAGTAATTAACTTCGTTTATGTAAAATGACCTGCAGAATACAGTTCTGAAGAGTTTTTTCCAATAGCTTGCGTAGCAAAAAAGAGACGGACAATGTCCCCTAAATGCACTCCTGTTTTTTGATGATTTTTTTGAGGTGAGATGAAGTTTTATTTTTAATAAAATTTCTTTTAAATAATTTACATATTTTGATGTCAAATTACTGGTAGAAATCATTGCTGAAGATTTTGTTCTAATATTTTAATTAATAAAAAAGTTACTGGCGTACTTCCTAATTACACTCCTGTTTTTTTAATATTTCTTTGAGACTTGGAAAATTTTATTTCTAATCAAAATTATTTTAAACATTTAACATTTTTTTTATGTTTAATGGTCCGCAAAAGCCATTTCTGAAGAATTTATTCCAATATCTTAAGTGATAAACAATATACGGACATCGTCCGCCGAGTACACCCCTGTTTTTTTAAAATTTCTTTGAGGCAAAGTGAAGTTTTATTTCTAATTAATTTTATTTTATACCATTAACATTTTCTGATGTAAAATGGTCCGCAAAAGTCATTTCTGAAGAGTTCCTTCCAAAATCTTAAGTGATAAACAATATACGGGCATCGTGCGCCCAGTACACCCCTGTTTTTTGAAAATTCCTTTGAAGCAAAGTGAAGTTTTATTTCTAATCAATTGTATTTTAATTAATTAACATTTTCTGATGTAAAATGACCCGTCAAAGCCATTTCTGAAGAGTTTAAGCCAATATCTTAAGTAATAAAAAACATACAGACATTGTCCGCCGAGTACACCCCTGCTTTTTGAATATTTCTTTGAGGCGAGCCGAACTATTATTTCTAATTAAATTTATTTTAAACAATTAACATTTTCGCATGTAAAATGACCCACAGAACTCATTTCTGAAGAGTGTTTCAAAATCTTGACTAATAAAAATTCATGCAGGCATTCGTTCCTCAGTACACCTCTGTTATTTTGAATATTCATTTGAGCCTGGACAAAGTTTCATTTCTAGTTAATTTTAATGTAAACAATTATTAATTTCTTATGTAAAAGGACCCCTAGAAACTATTCCAGTAGCGGAGCTCAAATCTCTGATAAAAAGAAAAAAATAAACCTTACCACTTCTCTTCTCTTGCCAAAATATTGCAATAAAAAATCAGCCCAAAATTAAATATCCTATTTTTTTTTTAAATTTACTAAAAACAAATCAAAACTCCTTTTCTAACGTAAATTCATATTTAACTTTGACTTTTTGAACAACTGCTTCTTGCGAAATTTGGAAAGGTTCTTCGGCGGGCAAAATTATTTTCTTGGCACGGCTCGGCCGTCCTTCGGGGACCTGGGGAACTAATTTAAATTAGCTTACAGGATTAAGGAGGCGTGAAAGGTATTCTTCGGGGATTAAATTGAAGTGAGTATGAATTACCTACGAGAATCCTACTTCGGTGTCAGAACAAGTCCCGAGACCGACAACTTTCCACCTTGTTTTTACCGAACTTTAACACAACTTATGCAGACATAAGCGGAGGTCCTTCGGGACCCCCAGCCCCGCGAATGATTCTGATAATGACCTTATCCTTTCAGATTCTGGTTCGGAGAGCGGTTCCCACAAGGGCGGCGGCGGACAAAGGAAAACGAATAGTGGTAGTGATGGAAAGCCAACACGAGTAAGAACGGTTTTGAATGAAAAACAATTACACACCCTAAGAACGTGTTATGCAGCAAACCCTCGGCCCGATGCCCTCATGAAAGAGCAACTCGTCGAAATGACCGGCCTCTCGCCGAGAGTCATACGGGTGTGGTTCCAAAACAAACGTTGCAAGGACAAGAAGAAGACCATCCTCATGAAACAGCAAATGCAACAAGAGAAGGTTGGTGTGTACAAAATCCTACTTCTTCTCATCTTCATCCGTTCATCTTCACCGAAAACGACTTTTCTCTCCTCGATCCCTGACCTACTCCACCGTCTCCCACCGCCTTCGGATGCCGGAGAATCCTCTGGAGGCGTGTAGAAAGACGGACCGAACTCCTCCCAGATGGCGCACCCGGTAACATCACGCAAACTCGTGGTCTTCTCCATGGGCATTGATTTTTTTCCGAAAAAATAATAATCGCTTGTAAAACTCGCTTTCGGCTCGCCCCCAGCGTCGTCGCTCTGGTAGGACGTGGAGTTCTTCTTCTCGTCCCCCCTCGCCACCACTAATTCTTGCTCGATGATGTTTGTCTTTCGAAATCCTCTTCTTTACCACCATAAATCCTTTACACCCTCCGCAGCTTATCTGTTTCGCGTTTTTGTTTGAATCGTAAAGAAGAAGAGATAATTGTGTCTCGGATGGCGCACTGGCGTTACCGCGTTAATTCTCTTTTTTTTTATATAGCAATAAAGTGAAACGTTTCTCGGTTTTATTATGCGAATAAATTTACGTTGTTCCGAGGCATTGTCTTTTAGATCGTTCATTTATATTGTGATGAATTGGTAAACAAACAGCGTGTGCCAAAATTCCTGCTTTGTCGCCTTCTTTCGAAATTTATTTGCTTCGTCGCCTTTTAAATTGGGCCGGAATTATGCCAAAACGCGTTCGACGTGTTGTTTTTTGCGCTTTTCTGCGGTCCGAGGGGACGAAAATAAGTTTTAGTTTGGTGGCTTTATTATTACTGACCTCCATTTAGATATTTTCGGCTTCTTATTTCATATCTTTATGAATTATGGCTCGGCTTTATTAGTTTTAATCACGCACGCCGTGGCGGAGTGCGTTTAAATTTAAATTTTACTTAAAGACGTATGCGAAGCGAAAAAACATTTAGTTTTTATGGTTTAAATTTAATGGTCGAAGATTCGGGGATGGTTTTGGATGAAAGTGCGCCTTGACACTTATGCAACTTAGTGCGCGCGCTCTCTGCGTTTGTATTACAGTAAAACCTCAATTAAACGGATTCGCGATTATTCGGATTGTCAACCGCGTGCGGACTCGTTGCGAAAATTAAACCTCGGTATTTCTTACTAAATATTTTATTATTTTATTTTCTATTTCGCACTAAACAGTGCTTTTTTTTGCGTTGTTCATTTTAAGATAATGTGCGACTGTTTTATTTAGTGATTAATGTTTGTTGCGTTTTTTGTACACATATGCGTAACAATTTGATCAAGTTTTTTTCCTGTTAAAACGAGACGCTTTGTAATCGTGCTTAAGGCCGAGTGTGCACATTCGAGCTCAAAGTGGCACATTTCGATCTCGGGAAAATGAAGCGCGCCGCTCCGCGTCGCGCTTCATTTGCCTCCCTCGCTTGGAAATGTGCCACTTTTCGCTCGAATGCGCACATCTACGCCCTTATTAAATTTGTGTAGTTTATATTTTGCTATTTCAATTAAAAAATTTAAATGTAGTTTAGTAAATATCGATTTTGTGATAAAAAACGTATTTTTACTATAGCAATGAGTGAGAGAGAGCGAAAAGATACAATAATCTCATGAGTATGAGTGCGATAGAACGATTAAAATTATTTAACTAATTTCTTGTCTATTTTTTATTGTGAATCGTGCTTAAAACCGAGTGTGCACGTTCGAGCTCAAAGTGGCACATTCCGATCTCGGGAAAATGAAGCGCGCCGCTCCGCGTCGCGCTTCATTTGCCTCCCTCGCTCGGAAATGTGCCACTTTTCGCTCGAATGCGCACATCCTCGTATTTATTGGGTTTGCGTTTATTATTATTATATTCTTCAATTCAAAAAATCAAAAGTCGAATAAATTAGATCTATTTGTTGTTTGAAAAAGGTTAGATTTTTTATTTCTTTTGATAAGTTATCGTGGTGCTCTTCCGCACGCCCAATTGTAGCTTGATAAAAATATTTTCACGTGTAGGTACTTTCGAATGGTTACTAATTCACATTTTTGATTAATTAAAATTATATATGATTCAAATTTTCTGAAGTGGGCCACCAAAAATCAATTACAGTCGAACCTCGATAAGTCGAAGTCGAAGGGACAGCAAAAATAATTCGTCATATCAAAAACTCCAGTTACCAAAAGAAGTTCAGTTAAATACTTCCGTATATATATATCATTCATTTTTTATAGAAAATAACCAAAATTGATCTACAATCATTAACATTATTTATTTTTATTAAGACCCAAAAAAATATAGTTATTTACATATTATTTACTGTTAAATTGAAAGTAATCTAAAATTGTCTTTTGCTTCATTGCTCCAAAATGTTACGTTTCTACAAATTTTTCCAATGATCTTACCGATAATAATATATCTGTAGGAACATCTTCTTGAGCACATAGGAATAGAGAAATAGTATCTATTGCATTGTAAACTTGAGTTGTTGAAGGATGTTTACTGTAACATCTGTATCACTTTCATATTCACTTTCACTTTCACAGTTTTTCTTATTTTCTTCTAGCACTTTACTTATAATGCTTTCATCGCTAGGAATTTCAGCAACTTCCAAATCTCTATCAACGTTGACATTTGTCATTTGTATCTTCAGCAGCTACAATTAGGTCTCTGTTTTTAAAATGGTTGATAAAGTGTTTGCGGAATACCAAAATCTTTAGCTATATCCTTTTTCTTTTGAGCCCACGTTCCACTTCTTTTATAAGATTAATTTTCTCCCTTATGGTTAAACTTTTAATTTTCGTTTACACTCCATGTTAATACGTAAATAATTTTAGAAAAGTATTAAACTTTTTAGATTTTCTGTTATACTCTGTTACAAACTATAAAGAACGTAAAACACATTTGTTAGTCTTCGTAGTCGACGAATAACTAGCAAATTAAAAACTAAAATGCAAAAATAGTTTCTTTTTTTGTAAAATAAACGGTAAAACCATCTCAAAAATTTATAACTGTTCATAAGGCATTTAAACATAAATTAGTTTTTAAATCCAATTGAAGTGCCGCCGTCAAAACATTCTTGTAGTATAAATCTTTTATTCGTAGTTAACAATAGAGCTTTTAAAGCACCAATAACACCAAACCAAGCCGTCGTTAATCCTCGCTCAGGTAGAGAAATTTTTAGAAAAGTTGTAAAATTTAACTTCGAGTCATCGACCTATTTACTAATGGAAACTTGAATTTAATGAATTGTTAAACGCTTCGACTAATTAAATAATTCGATTTATTAAGTTTCGAGTTATTGACATAAAAATATTAACGTTGAGATAGGCAAGTCCTAGGAAATTGGTTCGAGATCGAGCTACCAAAAATTCGGCTTATCGGCGTTCGACTTATGGAAGTACGACTGTAGTTGATTTTTATATCATCTTTTGCAGATTATTGAAGGTTTATATGTCAAAATTAATGTCTCCAAATATTTTTGAGTAATTTTCATTTTTGTAAAAAATTATAAACAAATTAGTTTTAAGGCACATTTTGTATACACTGTTGTAATTAGACTTCATTTATGGATTAATTCAATTATTAAATATAAAAAAATTGTTATGTTACATAGGGGGTGCATCAAAATTTGAGAATGACTTGGGTTGGGGTATATTAAAAAAAAGGTTGGGAAATAAAAGTCAAAATTCGGAAAAAGTTAAAGCATTTTTTTTTTCCTGTACGCTGAAGTCTAGTTTAAAAGTACTAAATTATAAATGTGGTTTTTGGTAAAAATACCCCTACTGTAATTTTTAATTAAAAGAAAAGCAAAAAGTGGTACATTTAGTTCAGCTTGATTCAATTAATATTATTTGTAAGAGAGAAGAATAAGATAGGCAAATTCAATTATTAAAGAGTATGAGCACTTTCAAGCGAAAACCGAATTTGAAGGATTTGTTATTGATATAGTCGAATCCAATTAACGCGAAGATGTGCGCATTCGAGCGAAAAGTGGCACATTTCCGAGCGAGGGAGGCAAATGAAGCGCGACGCGGAGCGGCGCGCTTTATTTTCCCGAGATCGGAATGTGCCACTTTGAGCTCGAATGTGCACACTCGGTTTTAAGAACGATTTACCATAATTTACGCCAATAAATTAGACGAAAATGCATTTGAATAATTTTAATCGTTTCCTCTCACTCGCACTGCCAAGATTGACGTATCTTTTCGCTCTCTTCCACTCATTGCTATGATAAATACATTTTTCGAATATAAAATCCATATTTACTAAATTAAATTAACATTTTTGATTTGAAGGAGCGCACGGTAAATTATACTAATATAATAAACACGAAGATGTGCGCATTCGAGCGAAAAGTGGCACATTACCGAGCGAGGGAGGCAAATGAAGCGCGACGCGGAGCGGCGCGCTTCATTTTCCTGAGATCGGAATGTGCCACTTTGAGCTCGAATGTGCACACTCTGCTTTTCGCCACGATTAACAATGATCAATTTACTTTAAAAAAATTCAATAATTCTAAAACCGTAGTTGCGCTCTCAAAATGTCTCCTTCGGGCTTCGCTTATTTTTTATAATTTTTAACTTTTTTCATTGCGAAATTGCCGAGAAATTAATTTGTATCTAAATGAGGAGACAAGAATGAAATTCTTGTTAGGATTTCTTAATATTCGATATCGTAATTGACAAATTTTTGAAAATGGGACTTTTTGGCATCCCGTTTGATTGCTTAGGGACAACGGGACGAATGATCTGAAAACGGAACAATCCCATTCAAAACAGGAAATATGGTCACATTATATATAGCTGAAATGCGTTTTTTTCTATACATTCAATTAACCGAATTTTCGATTATCCACTGTATTTGCTTTTTTATTGTATTTTGCGATTTTTTCGCTGTTATAAAAGCAGTAGTTGTTTAAGGCAATAAATAATAATTGATTTTTGCCTATGTGAAGAACGTTAATTCGGAATTTTTAATTTTGGACTTTTGATTCAGGCGAGCCGTGCGTTTTTAAAGTAAAATTTTTCTTATTGCTCGATGCGTTTTTAAAAATTAAATTAAAAATGCGTTTTTACCCTTAAAATATAAGTAATTAAAGTATTTTAACAGTCGTCCGTTGTGTATTTCCTTTCGCAACCGACTTTTTTTTCATGCAATTGAGATGGGCCAATTTTTGATCGAAAACAAATCTGTTTCTTAAGTTACAGGGATAAATTCGAAAAGGTCTTCTTATAATTTTGGGTTAAATACTGGGGTGAAAAATTATTCAAATGCAACGGGTGGTTTTCGAAATCATTTTTCGCTCCCCATCTAAAAATGTTAAGGCCCATTTTAAATTTCTCAATCTCGGGTCATTTTTCAAGTTATTTTTACAAAATTAAGACATTTGCAATTGCCAGACTTTTTGGCTTCGGAGAGACAAAAAAAAACGCTACCATTTGAAAAATTTTGCAAAAAGAAAAACGGGAATGAGCATTTTAATTCATTTGTATTAATTTAGAATTAAAAAAATACATTTCTACTATTTGTGTAGTTATGGAAAAACACTACAAATTCTTACTTTCTACCCTTTTTTGGTATTTAGCTTAAAAAACATTTAAAAATTGAAAAAAAATTTAGGGTAGAATAGTTGACGTATAATATTAGGTGCAATTCTATCTTATTCGCAGCTCTAAGCTTTGGCATATCTTCTTAATGACATTTCTTAGCTTTTGAAATACAAAATTGCGTTAAAAAAACAGTTGAGACTCCTTTTAAAAATTTTGAGGGATGGCGACAAGAAAATAACACTTTTCCGATGACCCAAAGCTCTGGCCTCGTTATAAATTTAATCATCATTATTTTTTCAATTATTTTCACTTTATTTAAACCAGCAATTTGTGATAGACCACGGAAATTAATTGATTATAGATCTTTATACAGGATGGACGAAAACTCGGTTATGGAGCAATGCAGGGGATACCGATGGTGGCCTCGTCTCCCGTAAGACACGATTCCCCAATCGGTGTGCATCCCTTAGAAGTGCAAGCTTATCAACCCCCCTGGAAAGCTCTTTCAGATTTTGCGCTCCACAGCGATTTGGAACAACCACCTCATGCTCCTGGCTTTCAACAGTTAGTTAATCAGGTTGGTAATCTACTTCACATCTTTTTCCTAAAAAAATATTAATTCAGTAAACGCTTTAAGTATTTAAGTTGTAAAAAGGAATGAAAAGAGCATAATAAAGACTAGCTGAAGTATTTTCAGATGCATGGCTATGATTTGCCACCGCCGTCCATGGGTCCGACTCCTCCAGGACCACCAATGCCTCCGCTCTCCGCTCCTCCATCCGATGGTATGACACATCCAGATAGCACAGACAGCTATGTCACGTATCTTGAAAGTGACGACAGTCTACCGGCCAGTCCTTAACCACGACGTGGGGCTATTTTCAATTTTTACATCTGCCACCTTTGCTTAACTTGGTTCTTGTCTTCTCCATCGGACACCGACACACACAGACACAACACCTTCGTGCAATATTTATTATTTGTAATAATTTAATTCTAATTTTTAAGTATGAAGAACATTTAATGACTTTCCATCCTCCCCCATTATCATTTCACCCGCCTCGCTCGACTCATTTTATGTGTTTTCTAATCGGAATTGTTTATTGCTAAAGATCCGAAGCAAAGGTCTTGTGTATAACTATTTGTATCTATTGTAATATTTTATTATTGTATAATCTGTTACGAATTTAACATGATAGTCGTTTTATAGGTGTTAATTAACATAATTGAGACCTAAGAGCTATTACATATAGTAAGATTAACTTTGGTACCATTTCTTTTTGCGTTATTTATTATTACTTCCATTGTTATTCGAAAGAAAAAGTATGTCTTAATGAAGCGTAATCTCTGCTATATGTACTGGCGCGCACCGTTCGGCCCTAAAGGCATTATTTTACTGTTCGATATTTTTGCAGACCTTCTATTTATCACATTATTAAACTAACGTTCTTACATATCTTTTATTTCTAGGAGAGAGCATGTCGAGAAATAAACATTTGCTTTTAACTTATACCATTTCAATAAATTAAACGCAAACGTTCTTCGTTCCACACCGAAATGAATTTTGATTAATTTAAAGGTGAAAAAAGAAGATTCATTAAAGCGTTCACATGCCTTGAAAATTGTTATAAATATGATTGTGTAAATTAATAAACAATTTCGGAGTTTTTTCCAAATACTTTCATCTGAATGCATGGCGCACGATTTGTTGTTCTAACATTTTTCTCCGTTTATATCCTTCGCATCTTCAATAAGTGAATGGCTGCAACAGAAACAATCTCTTATTTAAATTTATAATTACCTTACTTGATTGATAACAATTTATAGGTACTGAAGTAAAAGGTTTGATTTATGATCACATTTGATTTCCTTATAAATAAAGAAGCATCTCGACTTCTGGTAGAATCATTGAATCTTCCACTTAGTACGTACAACAATGAAGACATTGGTAAGAACTAAATTATTTGTTTTTCTTTAATAATCAGCTATTAACGATTTTTAGTGCTTAATTACTTGTGTTGTTTTATTGGTTTGGTTGACGAATGTAAGATCTTATCCGATGGAATTGGAACAACTTTCTCCAGCTCTTAAAAGGTCTTCCAGGGCGTAATATTGTTGAATTCTATTTATTTAAATTAATTACCAAGTTTTACTTTTTTAGCTTAGAATTGGCAAAGAAAAGTAATGATTTGGAAGGCTCGGAGAGTGCTTATGTACCATATCCTTACATCGGATACCATCCTTATGTACCCATATACAAACATCATGTGCCGTTCGTTTATTATGTTGGTTAAGGCTTTTAATTTTATGTTAACTCTTCGTTTGCTTACTGATTGCATACGTTTATAATTTTTATTTGGAATTCCAATAATTTTAATGTCTCACAGGTGCTATAATCGTTAAATAATTAGTACTGAAATCAATTTTTGTGTTTTTCTGCCTAAGACACGAGTCCTGTTGTAAATTATCGAACCATCTTGATAAATTTAAATACTTCTCCTTATCCAAATACGATAAATTGATCTAAAATGATTTGTTTTAGGTAGGTATGGCTTATTATTATGTCTGTGACTCACCATGATGTGGTACAAGACGTAGTACATTACCACATCGGCAATCGTAAGCTTGTTACTTATTAGAAATGTTCGGCTACTTAAGATTTCATTTAATTCCTAAAACGACACAAGTAGTGTACTTAAATTTCTATAATATGGTGTGCATACTTTTAAAACTTGCATTATATTCTGTGAATTGTTATTGTTAATAATGTATACAATAGCATATTCGAGCCATTGCTTCACCTCCGCTTTGTCTTTGATGTTTAGAACTGCTACATTACTATTTGCATGTTTTAATAATTCCAATATTATGGCTATGAAACCTGTGGTTGTAGAATTGTTAACGGTTCGAACTGGGATCTAAAATAGAAGAAGTTACAGATGGTTATTGATAAATGAAGATAAACTGACCGAAGTTGAATTGAAGGTTAGTTTTCCAGGAGGGACTTTCAAGAAGGAAGCCACTTGGTTCAAGCAATGGATTGTATTTATCGTCATCACTTATTTCGTTTGCAGATACTTATAATTAAATATAATAGCTCTTCTGAAAATTGTAAGTAAGTGTTAATTACAAAGTTGCACCTTTAGAAAGTAACTTTAGTGTTTTAAAGTTTCCTACCCTTATTTTTGGGGGATTGGCTATTTTGATATCAGTAGTTAGTTGACGTATGGAAGATGTGTAAAATGTTTACATTTTTAATTATGTGCTAATAAATTAATAAAACGTTATAGGGGTATCAATTACTAGTGCAAAAGGACATTCATGAGGAAGTGGTACGCAAGAGAAGAAATTTTTGGGTAGCAGCAACTAACTTCTCTTCATTTGTTTTGAACTATAAAGGGCATCGTTACGCAATTCAATAAATGTAAGAATTAGTTAATATTACAAGTTAATGGTTTTATTTAATTGCAGTAAATGTAACTCTCATTGATGGTTTCCAACGCTGTTTGAGAGAGATGGAGGGCCAGCTTCTGATTAATAGTAAAATGCATGAGACTATGGTACCGATGCAGCCCTAAGTATTAAAATGGAATTGAATAAGACGATCTTTTAAAAGAGGTAGGAGGAAGAAAAGGACATTCAAGGTGTTACATATTTACGTGCTGAAATGTCTCCATTTCTAAGAATATCCTTCTTGTTTTCCATCATGTTAATAGAAGATCAATCATCCAATTAATCAAAAGTAAAACTATACATTTAAGATATAAGAATGAAATGGCATTTAATTAATATTTTAATAAGACTTGATTTTTAGTTATCAACTTAAGATGCGAGTCATGATTTAGACCTGATCCAATAGAATTCATGAAATTAAATTCAAGACAGAAAGGACTTTGAACTGACAAAATGTAGAAGTAATAGGCTGCCGTTTTATATAGAAATTGGAAACGAACGGACTTGTAAAAAGCATTCTTTAAGTCTAAGTCTAATGTAAGTTCTCTCCTATTTCTGCAAAATGTGTTAATTATTGTTAATTGTACTATATTTGGTGTTGTAAATTTTTCAAAAGTCAACAGAACATATATTTAAATTTAATTTTGCAATTATTTTTTTTTTGCGTTAAAGTACATCTTATTTCTTAGTAATTATAACTTGTTGCTTATTAGCAAACATTCAAAATATTTATTGTAGTAATTAAATTGTATATATTTTCTGTTGGCTTTTTAAAACTGGTGTGGCCGTCCTTAGTTTAGAAATGTCTAGATTATTATTCCACAGGCACCTGTGTTTATTGATTAACAAATCTTTTTGGTGACGTAGACTTGGTGGTTTTGAGCGAAACTATAAGATAATCAGTCATTTTTGCTTTCATTTGGTTTGAATTAGTCTTGTTTGTTTCATTAAACTGAATAGTAATAAATTGTTGGTTAATTTAAATATTATTTAATCGTTTATTTGTAATTAGTTAAATTTGCTCGTTTTCGTAATTGTAATGTGTTGTTTTTTTTTAGGTATGGAAAATGGTTTGGAAATTAAATTGTAGCATTTCATTAATGTACAACTGGAACATATTATCGGAGAAGTAATTTCATTTCAGAAGGAAACTAAAGGAAGAAATTCAATGCGAAAACTTGTTGCAGGACATTGTTAAGCAACTTCTTCCTACCGACAGACTGAAGGATGTCTTACGTAAGTAATAGTCTTATGATGGTCCTTAGAGAGTGTTCATCGTATGGTTTAGTTCCAGGGCCCGAACATAAAAAACCCAGCGATTAGGTTACTAGTTTATTTCGTGTCGAAGTGACGTTGAGGCCCAGGTCTTTGACTTCTCCTTTTAAAAGCAGCAGTCCTTCTTTCATATGCTCTTCGACAACTTTTCACATTAAGTTTAGGTTTGTTTGTTTTTTTATTTTGTTTGTTTGTGTGTGGATTGTGCTTAAAAGTTTTGTGTAGTTGTAGTGATGCGTCGTCTGGAGCGCCCAGTTTAGAAGCAGCAAACCTTTCTTGACCCACTTCGACTTATTTTAATACATCAGAGTCTAAAGCCAAGTTCCTCTCCAAATTTAATCAAGACATGAACCAGTGCAACATCGTTAAGGATACTAAATATCTAAATCAAAAGAAAGTAAGTTTGTTATTTAATCTTTCGTCTTTTCAAAATTAATTTGAAAATAAGTACGGTTAGTGTTTTTCATTTTTTAATGTTTTTGTAACTCACTGAATTTTTCCATGATGGCGGCTTTTGTTGACATTTGTAATGCCGAGTTTTTGCGTTTTTTACACTGAATTAGTTAATAGATTGGATAGAAAATTGGAAGTTTTGAGGGGCCATCAGTTGGTTGTGAGTGAGGAATGTAGAATTAACGATGAGCTTAGTGAGAATGTCGAAGTGCATATGAATAGACTGGCAAGACTCCACGAAGCTGCTAAGTTTCGTTTGCATGTTGAGGAAGTTTGAAAGATTACTAGTTTATTGTTGGATTTGTCGGGGAGACTTGATCGAGCCGAGAATGCCCTGATGGGTGGGAATGAGCCACATCCTGAAAGGGTAAGGTTTTTGTTGTATGTGCATCGTTAGGCTATGTTGAATTGATTCTTTTTAGTGTATGATGGAAGGTAAAAGGGATAAGCTTAAGGAGCAATTGAAGGAGCCCAAGAAACTTAAAGAGATCATCGACAGAAGGAGTATAAGCGTTGCGAACATTCTTTGTAAATATATGAGTTTGGGAAGAGGATGCTGATTATGATCATTTCATTAATAAGAAAGCAAAGCTTATAATGGATGCGCGTGAGATTGCAGATAAGATCAAATTAGGAGAAGAGCAACTGTTGGCTCTTAAGGAAACACTTACCAAGGCAGACTGATGTGTTATAATTGTTTTAAGGTCATTTTATTAGCCCAAGTTGTATTGACCCTTTGCAAATAGTCCTTCGGTCTAAGATCAAGCAATTTGTGTTATAATTCGAAATTTTTATATAGATCTTCCTTTTTTTAAGTTATTCTTTAGGATTTACTTTTGATACTTAATTTGTATTGTTTTTTTTTCTCTTTTTTATTTTTGAGTACTGTTGCGCATTATTGTTTTTTTTTTGTATTACGTAGGGTTTACCTCTCAATATCTACAGTAAATTGCTTTGTACTCCTAGATTTGTTGGCTGCTTTGATTTCGGGCTGGTTTTGAGATCGGTCTCTTACCATTTTTGAAATGGCTAAGACGATGCATTGAAATTGTCTCGAAGAATCTCACATAAGCAGATTGGGTGTTCTTTCTTAGTTTTATTGTTTTTTTTTTTTTAATTAGTGACCATCTTTCTATCAAGTATTTAAAAGTGTCGGTCTACAATAATGAATCAAAATTTAGTATGCAATTTTGTTTAAAAAAATATATAAATGCGTCGGTTTGCAATTTTCTAGAGGGGTGCATGTTTTTCAATTTCTAATTTATTTTGTTTGGTTAAGAAAATTGCACATTGATGTGAGTGCGAAGATTTAAAAAAACCAGAGTAGACACTGTACATATATCGATAATAATTTAAAAAGCAATCGAATAGAATGGTGCTCTGGAGATATCGTTTATATTATGATTTTTTTCATTACATTTAAGGTTTTATTTTCTTTTTCTTAATTTTACGTTAAGATTATTTTATGTTCAATACATTTCAAGCTTTTTATGCCTTTGTTTGCCATAAAGGATATTTTTTAAATATCGTGAGCTTTGTTAAATGTAAGTTATAATTACTTTAATAATCCTTTTCTGTTTATTTGTTTCAGTTTTTGATTTCATTACCTCTAAAGGTAGGCAACTCAATTTGCACTTTTTACTTCGTGCGTTTCCGTTAAAAAATCAATACCTCCATGTCGATTTGCCTGCACCAATGAGCGAGGTATTGGTAGCTGTCATCATAAAGAAGATGGTGGTTTGTTGTGTTTTTCGTTTTCCGTATTTTAAGAAAGAAATTGAAGCAGCATAAGGTGTCGAAGTAATACATTTGGTAAGATAGAGTGAGTGCTTAGTTTGCTTTGTTCTGGTTAATGGTCAGCTTCGTTTTGTTGTAACTGCCACTTTGACCTACATTTGGAAGTAAATAAGCAGTTTATTCTTTTGCTGTTAATCTATTTTAGTTTCCTTGTATTAGAAAGTTGAGAGACTGATGAAGTTTTAAACAGTATTACTACTAAAATAAAAAGTTTACAAAGGTTGGTTATTTACAGCATTAATTTTATAAATGTAATGCAGCTCTTAATTATACGTTTTACAAGTGCACTGTTTATATCAGATTTTCTGTTTTGTATTATTGTTAATTCCTTTTTTACATGGAATTTAAACTGTTTTATGTTTCAGGTTCTATGTGTGTGTATTTTATGGTTTCTGGATGCTTTGGAAGAGCACCAGTTAAGACTTAGTTTTCTCCAAGATTTTATTTAGAAATGTGCATTTGGGTGCAGCTTTGAAGGATTGGAGATGAGTTATCCAACAATTTACTGTCTGACATTTAAAACAGAAAAATGGAACAAGTGTTAGGGTTAGGATTAGATTTTTTGAAGCCATTTTGGAGGGACTACGACAAGCTTATGTGAGGTTTCTTTTTAACATTTCTTATTATTAAATATTTGGAAGGGAGTGTTTTTTTTTCAGATTAATCTGTTATAAGTACTGGTTTTTATATTTCGCACTCCCCTTCAAATGGTTTTTAATTTTTAAAATGTTTTTTAGTTTAAATTGTTAGTTTAAAATTGTTTTGTGCGTAACTAATTCTCAAGTCTTACTAACATGTAAACTTGGGAATTAATTGCGCATTTGAGGTTGTATTATTACATAGTATTTAAATTTGATATTAAAAATATTTCTAAGTTAACCATATGAATTATTTTTATCGGAGTAGTATTTGCTTTTGCGAATGTGTTATTCATTTAAAAATTATTTTGTTATTAATAACTAAAGTCCTAAAAGTTTAAAATAATATATTTTATGTTTATGTTCGTTAGAATTAAGAATAACTGTGTTTAGTTTTTAATTAATTTGCGCCTGAAAGTAGGCAACTTGGTAACCCTTTCATGCTTGCGCCTTAAAGAAAATCAATACTTTCAAGATCGTCGTTTCGACCAATAGCGAGCGAGCTTTTGGCTTCCCTTTTAGTTCCCACCACCCTTTATCTCTCGACGGCAGTTGAGGTGTAATCAAGCTGGGGTGTACATCTCTGGTCGAAAAAAAATAATTTTGATCGGCGGGTAGTTCTGCGGGGGATTTCGAGACGAGCGGCTTTTCTTTTAGGTTCCGCGGCCACAGATAATAATATGGGTTGCAATTCTTTATTGTGTATAATACATTATACATTTTATTACAGGTTTAAGTTTAGGGTAGGTCTGTGGGTGAAGTAGGTGCTTTACATCTACTTCCTCCATCAGGGGTAGCTCAAGACCGCAGAGATTCGAATGCGAATGTCCGCGCTTTTGATCTCTTATCTTAGACGTAGTTAATAAGTAAGGGGATGTATAGGGGGAAAATTGGGAAAATAAATGTAATTTATGTACACGTCTTCTTTTTTTTTTATTTAAAATATACCTAATTAAAAAAATATAAAAATTAGAGGAAACTTTGTCAAAACGATTAATAAAAAATTGTTTTCGAATACCTCCTCATATATCATGTGATCCTGATACAAATTGACAAAATTTCGTTTGGTTTGCAAAATTAAGAAAATTACAGTCGCAGGCTACAAAAAATGTTGAAGAAAACTTTGGCAAAATGCACTAAATTTTGTCGATTTGTAACAGGAGTACAGAAGTGAAAAAAGGGTAAGTCGAAACTTTTGCCGGGAATAAAAGAAAAGGTTTGCACGTTAATAAGGTAAGGCAAAATAAATTTTTGCAAAAATGTAATAAAACGATTTAAAAAATTTTTGATTTCGAATACCTCCTCATATATCATGTGATCCTGATACAAATTGACAAAATTTTGTTCGGTTTGCAAAATTAAGAAAATTATAGCCGCAGGCTACAAAAAAATTTTGAAGAAAACTTGGGCAAAATGAACTAAATTTTGTCGATTTGTAACAGGAGTACAGAAGTGAAAAAAGGGTAAGTCGAAACTTTTGCCGGGAATAAAAGAAAAGGTTTGCACGTTAATAAGGTAAGGCAAAATAAATTTTTGCAAAAATGTAATAAAACGATTTAAAAAATTTTTGATTTCGAATACCTCCTCATATATCATGTGATCCTGATACAAATTGCCAAAATTTTGTTCGGTTTGCAAAATTAAGAAAATTATAGCCGCAGGCTACAAAAAAATTTTGAAGAAAACTTGGGCAAAATGAACTAAATTTTGTCGATTTGTAACAGGAGTACAGAAGTGAGAAAAGGTAAGTCGAAACTTTTGGCGGGAATAAAAGAAAAGGTTTGCACGTTAATAAGGTTAGGCAAAATAAATTTGCGCAAAAATGTAATTTCAAATCGAGAGTTACAGTCGGCCGAGTCGGCCGAGTCGGCCGAGGGTTTATCTTAGAGATTTTTAAAAATATTTTTCAAATCACGAGAATCCTACAGTCATTCGTCATTCGTCATTCGTCTCGTTCGGCTCGTTGCTCGTTGGATTTTTCTTAGAGATTTTTAAAAATTCGACCTGTATGGGAATCGAACCCGAGACCATTTGAACAAATAACCGATCCCAAACCAACTGAGCTATGGCGTTGTTATACGAAGTAAGTGTTTTAAACCTTATAAAGTACACGTTCCTATAATATTAATTTAAAAATTATTTCTTACAAATAAAATATTATTTTTATTATTATTTTTTTTCTGAAATTTCTCCCATTTTTCAAACTTCTAAGTATAAAGAACAAAAACATGTAAATAATTTTATTTATTTCCCCAATTCCCCCTTTACATCCCTTCACAATTAAGGTTACTGTATTTTATAATTTTATATCTATTGCTATTTTATTTTTTACACAATCTCAAAACTTGAGAGGAAGAGAGTGTAAGAGAGTGGAGGTTAAAAATAAAGAGCATTGCCCCTTTTATTTTTACCTTCCTCCTTTGCCCCACACAAGTTTTAAGATCGCGTATTACAAAAATAGTGTAACAACCCCTAAGTCTGAACTATTCTAATTAGGATGATCTTGACTGTGGTGTCCTGGGAAGATCTGCGATGAAGAGTTCCTTGGTCCATCCTTGGTTCTCGTGCCTGTCCATTGGTGTAGAAGCACCTACAAAAAATAGAAACACAGTTTATTTAAAAAAGAAAAGTCTTTTACAAGGGAAGGAAGGATATAATTTTTTTTAAAGTAAAACTTTGTTTTTTGACGATATTGAGTTTTGAGTTACGACCGGATTATGGCGTATTAAGGCCTAATACATTCGAGAATTAAATAGTTCCGGGCGCTTCTTAAAAATAAAAAAGTTAGAGCGTTTTAAAAGTTTCGTTTTAAAGCCAAATTTAATTTTTCAAAAGAGCGAAAATTTTTATTTTAGAGCGAGAGCGCCAGAAAATTACACCGGCTATAGTCGCTAGTGGTACGTAGGAACCCCCCCTTGCAATATAAAGCAATTCTATTTTTTTCATTTTTTACCCAAAATACATGGACTAAAACCCATCGATTTTGAATTTTCAAAACGTTTTCCCAAAGCTCTGGAATCGCACGCCTACGGTTTCTTAGGCCTATCCGAAGCCAAAAAGGCTGCCAAATCCGATTCTGAATAGTTTTTAAAGATCCGTCCACAAATAACGGCGCTACAATTTTTTGAAAGTTCAAAATTGGCTCAAAATGAGCTCTAAAAATAGCAATTTTTTAATTTCGAAAAATTAACGTCGCACCCTATACATATTATACATGTATCTTATGTAAAAAAGCCTCACGATTCCGAATCCGTATCGTTTGTAATGATTGGATCGAAAATAAGGGCGCTACGATTTTTTTTGTGAATCAAGGGGTACGTATTTTTAATCATTTAGTTTGTATCGAAAATTTTTATTTTAGAAGGAAGCGCGGGAAATAACACCGGTTATAGTCACGAGGGGTACGTAGGAACCCCCCCTTGCAATATAAAGCAATTCTATTTTTTTCATTTTTTACCCAAAATACATGGACTAAAACCCATCGATTTTGAATTTTCAAAACGTTTTCCCAAAGCTCTGGAATAGCACGCCTACGGTTTCTTAGGCCTATCCGAAGCCAAAAAGGCTGCCAAATCCGATTCTGAATAGCTTTTAAAGATCCGTCCACAAATAACGGCGCTACAATTTTTTGAAAGTTCAAAATTGGCTCAAAATGAGCTCTAAAAATAGCAATTTTTTAATTTCGAAAAATTAACGTCGCACCCTATACATATTATACATGTATCTTATGTAAAAAAGCCTCACGATTCCGAATCCGTATCGTTTGTAATGATTGGATCGAAAATAAGGGCGCTACGATTTTTTTTGTGAATCAAGGGGTACGTATTTTTAATCATTTAGTTTGTATCGAAAATTTTTATTTTAGAAGGGAAGCGCGGGGAAATAACACCGGTTATAGTCACTAGGGGTACGTAGGAACCCCCCCTTGCAATATAAAGCAATTCTATTTTTTTCATTTTTTACCCAAAATACATGGACTAAAACCCATCGATTTTGAATTTTCAAAACGTTTTCCCAAAGCTCTGGAATAGCACGCCTACGGTTTCTTAGGCCTATCCGAAGCCAAAAAGGCTGCCAAATCCGATTCTGAATAGTTTTTAAAGATCCGTCCACAAATAACGGCGCTACAATTTTTTGAAAGTTCAAAATTGGCTCAAAATGAGCTCTAAAAATAGCAATTTTTTAATTTCGAAAAATTAACGTCGCACCCTATACATATTATACATGTATCTTATGTAAAAAAGCCTCACGATTCCGAATCCGTATCGTTTGTAATGATTGGATCGAAAATAAGGGCGCTACGATTTTTTTTGTGAATCAAGGGGTACGTATTTTTAATCATTTAGTTTGTATCGAAAATTTTTATTTTAGAGAGGAAGCGCGGGGAAATAACACCGGTTATAGTCACTAGGGGTACGTAGGAACCCCCCCTTGCAATATAAAGCAATTCTATTTTTTTCATTTTTTACCCAAAATACATGGACTAAAACCCATCGATTTTGAATTTTCAAAACGTTTTCCCAAAGCTCTGGAATAGCACGCCTACGGTTTCTTAGGCCTATCCGAAGCCAAAAAGGCTGCCAAATCCGATTCTGAATAGTTTTTAAAGATTCGTCCACAAATAACGGCGCTACAATTTTTTGAAAGTTCAAAATTGGCTCAAAATGAGCTCTAAAAATAGCAATTTTTTAATTTCGAAAAATTAACGTCGCACCCTATACATATTATACATGTATCTTATGTAAAAAAGCCTCACGATTCCGAATCCGTATCGTTTGTAATGATTGGATCGAAAATAAGGGCGCTACGATTTTTTTTGTGAATCAAGGGGTACGTATTTTTAATCATTTAGTTTGTATCGAAAATTTTTATTTTAGAAGGGAAGCGCGGGGAAATAACACCGGTTATAGTCACTAGGGGTACGTAGGAACCCCCCCTTGCAATATAAAGCAATTCTATTTTTTTCATTTTTTATCTAAAATACATGGGTTAAAACCCATCGATTTTGAATTTTCAAAACGTTTTCCCAAAGCTCTGGAATAGCGCGCCTACGGTTTCTTAGGCCTATCCGAAGCCAAAAAGGCTGCCAAATCCGATTCTGAATAGTTTTTAAAGATCCGTCCACAAATAACGGCGCTACAATTTTTTGAAAGTTCAAAATTGGCTCAAAATGAGCTCTAAAAATAGCAATTTTTTAATTTCGAAAAATTAACGTCGCACCCTATACATATTATACATGTATCTTATGTAAAAAAGCCTCACGATTCCGAATCCGTGTCGTTTTTAATGATTGGATCGAAAATAAGAGCGCTACGATTTTTTTTGTGAATCAAGGGGTACGTTCTTTTATTCATTTAATTTGTATCGAAAATTTTTATTTTAGAAGGAAGCGCGGGAAATAACACCGGTTATAGTCACTAGGGGTACGTAGGAACCCCCTTGCAATATAAAGCAATTCTATTTTTTCATTTTTCCCAAAATACATGGACTAAAACCCATCGATTTTGAATTTTCAAAACGTTTTCCCAAAGCTCTGGAATAGCACGCCTACGGTTTCTTAGGCCTATCCGAAGCCAAAAGGCTGCCAAATCCGATTCTGAATAGTTTTAAAGATCCGTCCACAAATAACGGCGCTACAATTTTTGAAAGTTCAAAATTGGCTCAAAATGAGCTCTAAAAAAAGCAATTTTTAATTTCGAAAAATTAACGTCGCACCCTATACATATTATACATGTATCTTATGTAAAAAGCCTCAGGATTCCGAATCCGTGTCGTTTGTAATGATTGGATCGAAAATAAGGGCGCTACGATTTTTTGTGAATCAAGGGTACGTATTTTATTCATTTAGTTTGTATCGAAAATTTTTATTTTAGAAGGGAAGCGCGGGAAATGACACCGGTTATAGTCACTAGGGGTACGTAGGAACTCCCCTGCAATATAAAGCAATTCTATTTTTTCATTTTTACTCAAAATACATGGGTTAAAACCCATCGATTTTGAATTTTCAAAACGTTTTCCCAAAGCTCTGGAATAGCACGCCTACGGTTTCTTAGGCCTATCCGAAGCCAAAAGGCTGCCAAATCCGATTCTGAATAGTTTTTAAAGATCCGTCCACAAATAACGGCGCTACAATTTTTGAAAGTTCAAAATTGGCTCAAAATGAGCTCTAAAATGCAATTTTTATTTCGAAAAATTAACGTCGCACCCTATACATATTATACATGTATCTTATGTAAAAAGCCTCAGGATTCCGAATCCGTGTCGTTTGTAATGATTGGATCGAAAATAAGGGCGCTACGATTTTTTTGTGAATCAAGGGTACGTATTTTATTCATTTAGTTTGTATCGAAAATTTTTATTTTAGAGGGAAGCGCGGGAAATGACACCGGTTATAGTCACTAGGGGTACGTAGGAACTCCCCTGCAATATAAAGCAATTCTATTTTTTCATTTTTACCAAAATACATGGGTTAAAACCCATCGATTTTGAATTTTCAAAACGTTTTCCCAAAGCTCTGGAATAGCACGCCTACGGTTTCTTAGGCCTATCCGAAGCCAAAAGGCTGCCAAATCCGATTCTGAATAGTTTTTAAAGATCCGTCCACAAATAACGGCGCTACAATTTTTGAAAGTTCAAAATTGGCTCAAAATGAGCTCTAAAATGCAATTTTTATTTCGAAAAATTAACGTCGCACCCTATACATATTATACATGTATCTTATGTAAAAAGCCTCAGGATTCCGAATCCGTGTCGTTTGTAATGATTGGATCGAAAATAAGGGCGCTACGATTTTTTTGTGAATCAAGGGGTACGTATTTTATTCATTTAGTTTGTATCGAAAATTTTTATTTTAGAGGGAAGCGCGGGAAATGACACCGGTTATAGTCACTAGGGGTACGTAGGAACTCCCCTGCAATATAAAGCAATTCTATTTTTTCATTTTTACTCAAAATACATGGGTTAAAACCCATCGATTTTGAATTTTCAAAACGTTTTCCCAAAGCTCTGGAATAGCACGCCTACGGTTTCTTAGGCCTATCCGAAGCCAAAAGGCTGCCAAATCCGATTCTGAATAGTTTTTAAAGATCCGTCCACAAATAACGGCGCTACAATTTTTGAAAGTTCAAAATTGGCTCAAAATGAGCTCTAAAAAAAGCAATTTTTAATTTCGAAAAATTAACGTCGCACCCTATACATATTATACATGTATCTTATGTAAAAAGCCTCAGGATTCCGAATCCGTGTCGTTTGTAATGATTGGATCGAAAATAAGGGCGCTACGATTTTTTGTGAATCAAGGGGTACGTATTTTATTCATTTAGTTTGTATCGAAAATTTTTATTTTAGAGGGAAGCGCGGGAAATGACACCGGTTATAGTCACTAGGGGTACGTAGGAACCCCCTGCAATATAAAGCAATTCTATTTTTTCATTTTTCCAAAATACATGGGGTTTAAAAACCCCTCGATTTTGAATTTTCAAAACGTTTTCCCAAAGCTCTGGAATAGCACGCCTACGGTTTCTTAGGCCTATCCGAAGCCAAAAGGCTGCCAAATCCGATTCTGAATAGTTTTTTAAAAATCCGTCCACAAATAACGGCGCTACAATTTTTGAAAGTTCAAAATTGGCTCAAAATGAGCTCTAAAATAGCAATTTTTAATTTCGAAAAATTAACGTCGCACCCTATACATATTATACATGTATCTTATGTAAAAAGCCTCAGGATTCCGAATCCGTGTCGTTTGTAATGATTGGATCGAAAATAAGGGCGCTACGATTTTTTGTGAATCAAGGGGTACGTATTTCTATTCATTTAGTTTGTATCGAAAATTTTTATTTTAGAGGGAAGCGCGGGAAATGACACCGGTTATAGTCACTAGGGTACGTAGGAACCCCCTTGCAATATAAAGCAATTCTATTTTTTCATTTTTCCAAAATACATGGGTTAAAACCCATCGATTTTGAATTTTCAAAACGTTTTCCCAAAGCTCTGGAATAGCACGCCTACGGTTTCTTAGGCCTATCCGAAGCCAAAAGGCTGCCAAATCCGATTCTGAATAGTTTTAAAGATCCGTCCACAAATAACGGCGCTACAATTTTTGAAAGTTCAAAATTGGCTCAAAATGAGCTCTAAAATAGCAATTTTTAATTTCGAAAAATTAACGTCGCACCCTATACATATTATACATGTATCTTATGTAAAAAGCCTCAGGATTCCGAATCCGTGTCGTTTGTAATGATTGGATCGAAAATAAGGGCGCTACGATTTTTTGTGAATCAAGGGGTACGTATTTTATTCATTTAGTTTGTATCGAAAATTTTTATTTTAGAGGGAAGCGCGGGAAATGACACCGGTTATAGTCACTAGGGGGACGTAGGAACCCCCTTGCAATATAAAGCAATTCTATTTTTTCATTTTTCCCAAAATACATGGGTTAAAACCCATCGATTTTGAATTTTCAAAACGTTTTCCCAAAGCTCTGGAATAGCACGCCTACGGTTTCTTAGGCCTATCCGAAGCCAAAAGGCTGCCAAATCCGATTCTGAATAGTTTTAAAGATCCGTCCACAAATAACGGCGCTACAATTTTTGAAAGTTCAAAATTGGCTCAAAATGAGCTCTAAAATAGCAATTTTTATTTCGAAAAATTAACGTCGCACCCTATACATATTTACATGTATCTTATGTAAAAAGCCTCAGGATTCCGAATCCGTGTCGTTTGTAATGATTGGATCGAAAATAAGGGCGCTACGATTTTTTGTGAATCAAGGGTACGTATTTTATTCATTTAGTTTGTATCGAAAATTTTTATTTTAGAGGAAGCGCGGGAAATGACACCGGTTATAGTCACTAGGGGGACGTAGGAACTCCCTGCAATATAAAGCAATTCTATTTTTTCATTTTTCTCAAAAATACATGGGTTAAAACCCATCGATTTTGAATTTTCAAAACGTTTTCCCAAAGCTCTGGAATAGCACGCCTACGGTTTCTTAGGCCTATCCGAAGCCAAAAGGCTGCCAAATCCGATTCTGAATAGTTTTAAAGATCCGTCCACAAATAACGGCGCTACAATTTTTGAAAGTTCAAAATTGGCTCAAAATGAGCTCTAAAATGCAATTTTTATTTCGAAAAATTAACGTCGCACCCTATACATATTATACATGTATCTTATGTAAAAAGCCTCAGGATTCCGAATCCGTGTCGTTTGTAATGATTGGATCGAAAATAAGGGCGCTACGATTTTTTGTGAATCAAGGGGTACGTATTTCTATTCATTTAGTTTGTATCGAAAATTTTTATTTTAGAGGAAGCGCGGGAAATGACACCGGTTATAGTCACTAGGGGTACGTAGGAACTCCCTGCAATATAAAGCAATTCTATTTTTTCATTTTTTGCTCAAAATACATGGGTTAAAACCCATCGATTTTGAATTTTCAAAACGTTTTCCCAAAGCTCTGGAATAGCACGCCTACGGTTTCTTAGGCCTATCCGAAGCCAAAAAGGCTGCCAAATCCGAATCTGAATAGTTTTTAAAGATCCGTCCACAAATAACGGCGCTACAATTTTTTGAAAGTTCAAAATTGGCTCAAAATGAGCTCTAAAATCGCAATTTTTATTTCGAAAAATTAACGTCGCACCCTATACATATTATACATGTATCTTATGTAAAAAAGCCTCAGGATTCCGAATCCGTGTCGTTTGTAATGATTGGATCGAAAATAAGGGCGCTACGATTTTTTTTGTGAATCAAGGGGTACGTATTTTATTCATTTAGTTTGTATCGAAAATTTTTATTTTAGAGGAAGCGCGGGAAATGACACCGGTTATAGTACTAGGGGTACGTAGGAACTCCCTCGCAATATAAAGCAATTCTATTTTTTCATTTTTTCAAAATACATGGGTTAAAACCCATCGATTTTGAATTTTCAAAACGTTTTCCCAAAGCTCTGGAATAGCACGCCTACGGTTTCTTAGGCCTATCCGAAGCCAAAAGGCTGCCAAATCCGATTCTGAATAGTTTTTAAAGATCCGTCCACAAATAACGGCGCTACAATTTTTGAAAGTTCAAAATTGGCTCAAAATGAGCTCTAAAATGCAATTTTTATTTCGAAAAATTAACGTCGCACCCTATACATATTATACATGTATCTTATGTAAAAAGCCTCAGGATTCCGAATCCGTGTCGTTTGTAATGATTGGATCGAAAATAAGGGCGCTACGATTTTTTGTGAATCAAGGGTACGTATTTCTATTCATTTAGTTTGTATCGAAAATTTTTATTTTAGAGGAAGCGCGGGAAATGACACCGGTTATAGTCACTAGGGGTACGTAGGAACTCCCTGCAATATAAAGCAATTCTATTTTTTCATTTTTCTCAAAATACATGGGTTAAAACCCATCGATTTTGAATTTTCAAAACGTTTTCCCAAAGCTCTGGAATAGCACGCCTACGGTTTCTTAGGCCTATCCGAAGCCAAAAGGCTGCCAAATCCGATTCTGAATAGTTTTTAAAGATCCGTCCACAAATAACGGCGCTACAATTTTTGAAAGTTCAAAATTGGCTCAAAATGAGCTCTAAAATGCAATTTTTATTTCGAAAAATTAACGTCGCCCCCATACATATTATACATGTATCTTATGTAAAAAGCCTCAGGATTCCGAATCCGTGTCGTTTGTAATGATTGGATCGAAAATAAGGGCGCTACGATTTTTTGTGAATCAAGGGTACGTATTTCTATTCATTTAGTTTGTATCGAAAATTTTTATTTTAGAGGAAGCGCGGGAAATGACACCGGTTATAGTCACTAGGGGTACGTAGGAACTCCCTGGCAATATAAAGCAATTCTATTTTTTCATTTTTCTCAAAAACATGGGTTAAAACCCATCGATTTTGAATTTTCAAAACGTTTTCCCAAAGCTCTGGAATAGCACGCCTACGGTTTCTTAGGCCTATCCGAAGCCAAAAGGCTGCCAAATCCGATTCTGAATAGTTTTAAAGATCCGTCCACAAATAACGGCGCTACAATTTTTGAAAGTTCAAAATTGGCTCAAAATGAGCTCTAAAATGCAATTTTTAATTTCGAAAAATTAACGTCGCACCCTATACATATTATACATGTATCTTATGTAAAAAGCCTCAGGATTCCGAATCCGTGTCGTTTGTAATGATTGGATCGAAAATAAGGGCGCTACGATTTTTTGTGAATCAAGGGTACGTATTTCTATTCATTTAGTTTGTATCGAAAATTTTTATTTTAGAGGAAGCGCGGGAAATGACACCGGTTATAGTCACTAGGGTACGTAGGAACTCCCTGCAATATAAAGCAATTCTATTTTTTCATTTTTCTCAAAAGACATGGGTTAAAACCCATCGATTTTGAATTTTCAAAACGTTTTCCCAAAGCTCTGGAATAGCACGCCTACGGTTTCTTAGGCCTATCCGAAGCCAAAAAGGCTGCCAAATCCGATTCTGAATAGTTTTAAAGATCCGTCCACAAATAACGGCGCTACAATTTTTGAAAGTTCAAAATTGGCTCAAAATGAGCTCTAAAATGCAATTTTTATTTCGAAAAATTAACGTCGCACCCTATACATATTATACATGTATCTTATGTAAAAAGCCTCAGGATTCCGAATCCGTGTCGTTTGTAATGATTGGATCGAAAATAAGGGCGCTACGATTTTTTGTGAATCAAGGGGTACGTATTTCTATTCATTTAGTTTGTATCGAAAATTTTTATTTTAGAGGAAGCGCGGGAAATGACACCGGTTATAGTCACTAGGGGTACGTAGGAACTCCCTGCAATATAAAGCAATTCTATTTTTTCATTTTTCTCAAAATACATGGGTTAAAACCCATCGATTTTGAATTTTCAAAACGTTTTCCCAAAGCTCTGGAATAGCACGCCTACGGTTTCTTAGGCCTATCCGAAGCCAAAAGGCTGCCAAATCCGATTCTGAATAGTTTTTAAAGATCCGTCCACAAATAACGGCGCTACAATTTTTGAAAGTTCAAAATTGGCTCAAAATGAGCTCTAAAATAGCAATTTTTAATTTCGAAAAATTAACGTCGCACCCTATACATATTATACATGTATCTTATGTAAAAAGCCTCACGATTCCGAATCCGTGTCGTTTGTAATGATTGGATCGAAAATAAGGGCGCTACGATTTTTTGTGAATCAAGGGGGACGTATTTTTATTCATTTAGTTTGTATCGAAAATTTTTATTTTAGAAGGGGAAACGCGGGAAATAACACCGGTTATAGTCACTAGGGGTACGTAGGAACCCCCTTGCAATATAAAGCAATTCTATTTTTTCATTTTTCCAAAATACATGGACTAAAACCCATCGATTTTGAATTTTCAAAACGTTTTCCCAAAGCTCTGGAATAGCACGCCTACGGTTTCTTAGGCCTATCCGAAGCCAAAAGGCTGCCAAATCCGATTCTGAATAGTTTTTTAAAAATCCGTCCACAAATAACGGCGCTACAATTTTTGAAAGTTCAAAATTGGCTCAAAATGAGCTCTAAAATAGCAATTTTTAATTTCGAAAAATTAACGTCGCACCCCATACATATTATACATGTATCTTATGTAAAAAGCCTCAGGATTCCGAATCCGTGTCGTTTGTAATGATTGGATCGAAAATAAGGGCGCTACGATTTTTTGTGAATCAAGGGGTACGTATTTTTATTCATTTAGTTTGTATCGAAAATTTTTATTTTAGAGGGAAGCGCGGGAAATGACACCGGTTATAGTCACTAGGGGTACGTAGGAACCCCCTGCAATATAAAGCAATTCTATTTTTTCATTTTTCTCAAAATACATGGGTTAAAACCCATCGATTTTGAATTTTCAAAACGTTTTCCCAAAGCTCTGGAATAGCACGCCTACGGTTTCTTAGGCCTATCCGAAGCCAAAAAGGCTGCCAAATCCGATTCTGAATAGTTTTTAAAGATCCGTCCACAAATAACGGCGATACAATTTTTGAAAGTTCAAAATTGGCCAAAATGAGCTCTAAAATTGCAATTTTTATTTCGAAAAATTTAACGTCGCCCTATAATATTATACATGTATCTTATATAAAAAAGCCTCAGGATTCCGAATCCGTGTCGTGTGTAATGATTGGATCGAAAATAAGGGCGCTACGATTTATTTTGTGAATCAAGGGGTACGTACTTTTAATCATTTAGTTTCTATCGAAAATTTTTATTTTAGAAGGGAAGCGCGGGGAAATGACACCGGTTATAGTTAGTAGGGGTACGTAGGAACATCCCCTGGCAATATAAAGCAATTCTATTTTTTTCATTTTTCCTCAAAAAAACATGGGTTAAAACCCATCGATTTTGAATTTTCAAAACGTTTTCCCAAAGCTCTGGAATAGCACGCCTACGGTTTCTTAGGCCTATCCGAAGCCAAAAAGGCTGCCAAATCCGAATATGTATAGTTTTTAAATATTGGTCTGTAAATAACGGCGCTACAATTTTTTGAAAGTTCAAAATCGTGCCAAAATGAGCTGCTAAAATTGCAATTTTTTATGTTCGAAAAATTTACGTTGCGCCCTATATATTTTTTACATGTATCTTATGTAAAAAAGCCTCAGGATTCCGAATCCGTGTCGTTTGTAATGATTGGATCGAAAATAAGGGCGCTACGATTTTTTTTGTGAATCAAGGGGTACGTTTTCTTATTCATTTAATTTGTATCGAAAATTTTTATTTTAGAGGGGAGCGCGGGGAAATGACACCGGTTATAGTTAGTAGGGGTACGTAGGAACATCCCCTGGCAATATAAAGCAATTCTATTTTTTTCATTTTTTCTCAAAAAGACATGGGTTAAAACCCATCGATTTTGAATTTTCAAAACGTTTTCCCAAAGCTTTGGAATAGCACGCCTATGGTTTCTTAGGCCTATCTGAAGCCAAAACAGCTGCCAAATCCGAATATGTATAGTTTTTAAATATTGGTCCGTAAATAACGGCGCTACAATTTTTTGAAAGTTCAAAATCGTGCCAAAATGAGCTGCTAAAATTGCAATTTTTTATGTTCGAAAAATTTACGTTGCGCCCTATATTTTTTTTACATGTATCTTATGTAAAAAAGCCTCAGGATTCCGAATCCGTGTCGTTTGTAATGATTGGATCGAAAATAAGGGCGCTACGATTTTTTTTGTGAATCAAGGGGTACGTTTTCTTATTCATTTAATTTGTATCGAAAATTTTTATTTTAGAGGGGAAGCGCGGGGAAATGACACCGGTTATAGTTAGTAGGGGTACGTAGGAACATCCCCTGGCAATATAAAGCAATTCTATTTTTTTCATTTTTTCTCAAAAAGACATGGGTTAAAACCCATCGATTTTGAATTTTCAAAACGTTTTCCCAAAGCTTTGGAATAGCACGCCTATGGTTTCTTAGGCCTATCTGAAGCCAAAACAGCTGCCAAATCCGAATATGTATAGTTTTTAAATATTGGTCCGTAAATAACGGCGCTACAATTTTTTGAAAGTTCAAAATCGTGCCAAAATGAGCTGCTAAAATTGCAATTTTTTATGTTCGAAAGTTTACGTTGCGCCCTATATATTTTTTACATGTATCTTATGTAAAAAAGCCTCAGGATTCCGAATCCGTGTCGTTTGTAATGATTGGATCGAAAATAAGGGCGCTACGATTTTTTTTGTGAATCAAGGGGTACGTTTTCTTATTCATTTAATTTGTATCGAAAATTTTTATTTTAGAGGGGAAGCGCGGGGAAATGACACCGGTTATAGTTAGTAGGGGTACGTAGGAACATCCCCTGGCAATATAAAGCAATTCTATTTTTTTCATTTTTTCTCAAAAAGACATGGGTTAAAACCCATCGATTTTGAATTTTCAAAACGTTTTCCCAAAGCTTTGGAATAGCACGCCTATGGTTTCTTAGGCCTATCTGAAGCCAAAACAGGCTGCCAAATCCGAATATGTATAGTTTTTAAATATTGGTCCGTAAATAACGGCGCTACAATTTTTGAAAGTTCAAAATCGTGCCAAAATGAGCTGCTAAAATTGCAATTTTTATGTTCGAAAATTTACGTTGCGCCCTATATATTTTTACATGTATCTTATGTAAAAAGCCTCAGGATTCCGAATCCGTGTCGTTTGTAATGATTGGATCGAAAATAAGGGCGCTACGATTTTTTGTGAATCAAGGGGTACGTTTTCTTATTCATTTAATTTGTATCGAAAATTTTTATTTTAGAGGGAAGCGCGGGAAATGACACCGGTTATAGTTAGTAGGGTACGTAGGAACATCCCCTGGCAATATAAAGCAATTCTATTTTTTTCATTTTTTCTCAAAAAGACATGGGTTAAAACCCATCGATTTTGAATTTTCAAAACGTTTTCCCAAAGCTTTGGAATAGCACGCCTATGGTTTCTTAGGCCTATCTGAAGCCAAAACAGGCTGCCAAATCCGAATATGTATAGTTTTAAATATTGGTCCGTAAATAACGGCGCTACAATTTTTGAAAGTTCAAAATCGTGCCAAAATGAGCTGCTAAAATTGCAATTTTTTATGTTCGAAAAATTTACGTTGCGCCCTATATATTTTTTACATGTATCTTATGTAAAAAAGCCTCAGGATTCCGAATCCGTGTCGTTTGTAATGATTGGATCGAAAATAAGGGCGCTACGATTTTTTGTGAATCAAGGGTACGTTTTCTTATTCATTTAATTTGTATCGAAAATTTTTATTTTAGAGGAAGCGCGGGAAATGACACCGGTTATAGTTAGTAGGGTACGTAGGAACATCCCTGGCAATATAAAGCAATTCTATTTTTTCATTTTTCTCAAAAGACATGGGTTAAAACCCATCGATTTTGAATTTTCAAAACGTTTTCCCAAAGCTTTGGAATAGCACGCCTATGGTTTCTTAGGCCTATCTGAAGCCAAAACAGCTGCCAAATCCGAATATGTATAGTTTTTAAATATTGGTCCGTAAATAACGGCGCTACAATTTTTTGAAAGTTCAAAATCGTGCCAAAATGAGCTGCTAAAATTGCAATTTTTATGTTCGAAAAAATTTTCGTTGCGCCCTATATATTTTACATGTATCTTATGTAAAAAGCCTCAGGATTCCGAATCCGTGTCGTTTGTAATGATTGGATCGAAAATAAGGGCGCTACGATTTTTTTTGTGAATCAAGGGGTACGTTTTCTTATTCATTTAATTTGTATCGAAAATTTTTATTTTAGAGGGGAAGCGCGGGGAAATGACACCGGTTATAGTTAGTAGGGGTACGTAGGAACATCCCCTGGCAATATAAAGCAATTCTATTTTTTTCATTTTTTCTCAAAAAGACATGGGTTAAAACCCATCGATTTTGAATTTTCAAAACGTTTTCCCAAAGCTTTGGAATAGCACGCCTATGGTTTCTTAGGCCTATCTGAAGCCAAAACAGGCTGCCAAATCCGAATATGTATAGTTTTTAAATATTGGTCCGTAAATAACGGCGCTACAATTTTTTGAAAGTTCAAAATCGTGCCAAAATGAGCTGCTAAAATTGCAATTTTTTATGTTCGAAAAATTTACGTTGCGCCCTATATATTTTTTACATGTATCTTATGTAAAAAAGCCTCAGGATTCCGAATCCGTGTCGTTTGTAATGATTGGATCGAAAATAAGGGCGCTACGATTTTTTTTGTGAATCAAGGGGTACGTTTTCTTATTCATTTAATTTGTATCGAAAATTTTTATTTTAGAGGGAAGCGCGGGAAATGACACCGGTTATAGTTAGTAGGGACGTAGGAACATCCCCTGGCAATATAAAGCAATTCTATTTTTTCATTTTTTCCAAAAACATGGGTTAAAACCCATCGATTTTGAATTTTCAAAACGTTTTCCCAAAGCTTGGAATAGCACGCCTAGGTTTCTTAGGCCTATCTGAAGCCAAAAAGGCTGCCAAATCCGAAAATGTATAGTTTTTAAAATTGGGCCGTAAATAACGGCGCTACAATTTTTGAAAGTTCAAAATCGGCCAAAATGAGCTCTAAAATTTCAATTTTTATTTCGAAAAATTTACGTTGCCCCTATATATTTTTACATGTATCTTATGTAAAAAGCCTCAGGATTCCGAATCCGTGTCGTTTGTAATGATTGGATCGAAAATAAGGGCGCTACGATTTTTTGTGAATCAAGGGTACGTATTTCTATTCATTTAGTTTGTATCGAAAATTTTTATTTTAGAGGAAGCGCGGGAAATGACACCGGTTATAGTCACTAGGGGTACGTAGGAACTCCCTGGCAATATAAAGCAATTCTATTTTTTCATTTTTCTCAAAAGACATGGGTTAAAACCCATCGATTTTGAATTTTCAAAACGTTTTCCCAAAGCTCTGGAATAGCACGCCTACGGTTTCTTAGGCCTATCCGAAGCCAAAAGGCTGCCAAATCCGATTCTGAATAGTTTTAAAGATCCGTCCACAAATAACGGCGCTACAATTTTTGAAAGTTCAAAATTGGCTCAAAATGAGCTCTAAAATTTGCAATTTTTAATTTCGAAAAATTAACGTCGCACCCTATACATATTATACATGTATCTTATGTAAAAAGCCTCAGGATTCCGAATCCGTGTCGTTTGTAATGATTGGATCGAAAATAAGGGCGCTACGATTTTTTGTGAATCAAGGGGTACGTATTTCTATTCATTTAGTTTGTATCGAAAATTTTTATTTTAGAGGAAGCGCGGGAAATGACACCGGTTATAGTCACTAGGGGTACGTAGGAACTCCCCTGCAATATAAAGCAATTCTATTTTTTCATTTTTCCAAAATACATGGGTTAAAACCCATCGATTTTGAATTTTCAAAACGTTTTCCCAAAGCTCTGGAATAGCACGCCTACGGTTTCTTAGGCCTATCCGAAGCCAAAAAGGCTGCCAAATCCGATTCTGAATAGTTTTAAAGATCCGTCCACAAATAACGGCGCTACAATTTTTGAAAGTTCAAAATTGGCTCAAAATGAGCTCTAAAATAGCAATTTTTAATTTCGAAAAATTAACGTCGCACCCTATACATATTATACATGTATCTTATGTAAAAAGCCTCAGGATTCCGAATCCGTGTCGTTTGTAATGATTGGATCGAAAATAAGGGCGCTACGATTTTTTGTGAATCAAGGGTACGTATTTCTTATTCATTTAGTTTGTATCGAAAATTTTTATTTTAGAGGAAGCGCGGGAAATGACACCGGTTATAGTCACTAGGGGTACGTAGGAACATCCCCCGGCAATATAAAGCAATTCTATTTTTTCATTTTTCCAAAATACATGGGTTAAAACCCATCGATTTTGAATTTTCAAAACGTTTTCCCAAAGCTCTGGAATAGCACGCCTACGGTTTCTTAGGCCTATCCGAAGCCAAAAGGCTGCCAAATCCGATTCTGAATAGTTTTAAAGATCCGTCCACAAATAACGGCGCTACAATTTTTGAAAGTTCAAAATTGGCTCAAAATGAGCTCTAAAATAGCAATTTTTAATTTCGAAAAATTAACGTCGCACCCTATACATATTATACATGTATCTTATGTAAAAAGCCTCAGGATTCCGAATCCGTGTCGTTTGTAATGATTGGATCGAAAATAAGGGCGCTACGATTTTTTGTGAATCAAGGGGTACGTTTTCTTATTCATTTAATTTGTATCGAAAATTTTTATTTTAGAGGAAGCGCGGGAAATGACACCGGTTATAGTTAGTAGGGGTACGTAGGAACATCCCTGGCAATATAAAGCAATTCTATTTTTTCATTTTTCTCAAAAAGACATGGGTTAAAACCCATCGATTTTGAATTTTCAAAACGTTTTCCCAAAGCTTTGGAATAGCACGCCTATGGTTTCTTAGGCCTATCTGAAGCCAAAACAGCTGCCAAATCCGAATATGTATAGTTTTTTAAAAATTGGTCCGTAAATAACGGCGCTACAATTTTTTGAAAGTTCAAAATCGTGCCAAAATGAGCTGCTAAAATTGCAATTTTTTATGTTCGAAAAATTTACGTTGCGCCCTATATATTTTTTACATGTATCTTATGTAAAAAAGCCTCAGGATTCCGAATCCGTGTCGTTTGTAATGATTGGATCGAAAATAAGGGCGCTACGATTTTTTTTGTGAATCAAGGGTACGTTTTCTTATTCATTTAATTTGTATCGAAAATTTTTATTTTAGAGGAAGCGCGGGGAAATGACACCGGTTATAGTTAGTAGGGGTACGTAGGAACATCCCTGGCAATATAAAGCAATTCTATTTTTTCATTTTTTCTCAAAAAGACATGGGTTAAAACCCATCGATTTTGAATTTTCAAAACGTTTTCCCAAAGCTTTGGAATAGCACGCCTATGGTTTCTTAGGCCTATCTGAAGCCAAAACAGCTGCCAAATCCGAATATGTATAGTTTTTAAATATTGGTCCGTAAATAACGGCGCTACAATTTTTTGAAAGTTCAAAATCGTGCCAAAATGAGCTGCTAAAATTGCAATTTTTTATGTTCGAAAAATTTACGTTGCGCCCTATATATTTTTTACATGTATCTTATGTAAAAAAGCCTCAGGATTCCGAATCCGTGTCGTTTGTAATGATTGGATCGAAAATAAGGGCGCTACGATTTTTTTTGTGAATCAAGGGGTACGTTTTCTTATTCATTTAATTTGTATCGAAAATTTTTATTTTAGAGGAAGCGCGGGAAATGACACCGGTTATAGTTAGTAGGGGGACGTAGGAACATCCCTGGCAATATAAAGCAATTCTATTTTTTCATTTTTCTCAAAAGACATGGGTTAAAACCCATCGATTTTGAATTTTCAAAACGTTTTCCCAAAGCTTTGGAATAGCACGCCTATGGTTTCTTAGGCCTATCTGAAGCCAAAACAGCTGCCAAATCCGAATATGTATAGTTTTTAAATATTGGTCCGTAAATAACGGCGCTACAATTTTTTGAAAGTTCAAAATCGTGCCAAAATGAGCTGCTAAAATTGCAATTTTTTATGTTCGAAAAATTTACGTTGCGCCCTATATATTTTTACATGTATCTTATGTAAAAAGCCTCAGGATTCCGAATCCGTGTCGTTTGTAATAATTGGATCTAAAATAAGGGCGCTACGATTTTTTTTGTAAATCAAGGGGTACGTTTTCTTATTCATTTAATTTGTATCGAAAATTTTTATTTTAGAGGGGAAACGCGGGGAAATGACACCGGTTATAGTTAGTAGGGGTACGTAGGAACATCACCTGGCAATATAAAGCAATTCTATTTTTTTCATTTTTTCTCAAAAAGACATGGGTTAAAACCCATCGATTTTGAATTTTCAAAACGTTTTCCCAAAGCTTTGGAATAGCACGCCTATGGTTTCTTAGGCCTATCTGAAGCCAAAACAGCTGCCAAATCCGAATATGTATAGTTTTTAAATATTGGTCCGTAAATAACGGCGCTACAATTTTTTGAAAGTTCAAAATCGTGCCAAAATGAGCTGCTAAAATTGCAATTTTTTATGTTCGAAAATTTACGTTGCGCCCTATATATTTTTTACATGTATCTTATGTAAAAAAGCCTCAGGATTCCGAATCCGTGTCGTTTGTAATGATTGGATCGAAAATAAGGGCGCTACGATTTTTTTTGTGAATCAAGGGGTACGTTTTCTTATTCATTTAATTTGTATCGAAAATTTTTATTTTAGAGGGGAAGCGCGGGGGAAAAGACACCGGTTATAGTTAGTAGGGTACGTAGGAACATCCCCCGGCAATATAAAGCAATTCTATTTTTTCATTTTTTCTCAAAAAGACATGGGTTAAAACCCATCGATTTTGAATTTTCAAAACGTTTTCCCAAAGCTTTGGAATAGCACGCCTATGGTTTCTTAGGCCTATCTGAAGCCAAAACAGCTGCCAAATCCGAATATGTATAGTTTTTAAATATTGGTCCGTAAATAACGGCGCTACAATTTTTTGAAAGTTCAAAATCGTGCCAAAATGAGCTGCTAAAATTGCAATTTTTTATGTTCCGAAAATTTACGCTGCGCCCTATATTTTTTACATGTATCTTATGTAAAAAAGCCTCAGAATTCCGAATCCGTGTCGTTTGTAATGATTGGATCAAAAATAAGGGCGCTACGATTTTTTTTGTGAATCAAGGGGTACGTTTTCTTATTCATTTAATTTGTATCGAAAATTTTTATTTTAGAGGGGAAGCGCGGGGAAATGACACCGGTTATAGTTAGTAGGGGTACGTAGGAACATCACCCGGCAATATAAAGCAATTCTATTTTTTTCATTTTTTCTCAAAAAGACATGGGTTAAAACCCATCGATTTTGAATTTTCAAAACGTTTTCCCAAAGCTTTGGAATAGCACGCCTATGGTTTCTTAGGCCTATCTGAAGCCAAAACAGCTGCCAAATCCGAATATGTATAGTTTTTAAATATTGGTCCGTAAATAACGGCGCTACAATTTTTTGAAAGTTCAAAATCGTGCCAAAATGAGCTGCTAAAATTGCAATTTTTTATGTTCGAAAATTTACGTTGCGCCCTATATTTTTTACATGTATCTTATGTAAAAAAGCCTCAGGATTCCGAATCCGTGTCGTTTGTAATGATTGGATCGAAAATAAGGGCGCTACGATTTTTTTTGTGAATCAAGGGGTACGTTTTCTTATTCATTTAATTTGTATCGAAAATTTTTATTTTAGAGGGAAGCGCGGGGGAAAAGACACCGGTTATAGTTAGTAGGGGTACGTAGGAACATCCCTGGCAATATAAAGCAATTCTATTTTTTCATTTTTCTCAAAAGACATGGGTTAAAACCCATCGATTTTGAATTTTCAAAACGTTTTCCCAAAGCTTTGGAATAGCACGCCTATGGTTTCTTAGGCCTATCTGAAGCCAAAACAGCTGCCAAATCCGAATATGTATAGTTTTTAAATATTGGTCCGTAAATAACGGCGCTACAATTTTTTGAAAGTTCAAAATCGTGCCAAAATGAGCTGCTAAAATTGCAATTTTTTATGTTCGAAAAATTTACGTTGCGCCCTATATATTTTTTACATGTATCTTATGTAAAAAGCCTCAGGATTCGAATCCGTGTCGTTTGTAATGATTGGATCGAAAATAAGGGCGCTACGATTTTTTTGTGAATCAAGGGTACGTTTTCTTATTCATTTAATTTGTATCGAAAATTTTTATTTTAGAGGGAAGCGCGGGAAATGACACCGGTTATAGTTAGTAGGGGTACGTAGGAACATCCCTGGCAATATAAAGCAATTCTATTTTTTCATTTTTCTCAAAAGACATGGGTTAAAACCCATCGATTTTGAATTTTCAAAACGTTTTCCCAAAGCTTTGGAATAGCACGCCTATGGTTTCTTAGGCCTATCTGAAGCCAAAACAGCTGCCAAATCCGAATATGTATAGTTTTTAAATATTGGTCCGTAAATAACGGCGCTACAATTTTTTGAAAGTTCAAAATCGTGCCAAAATGAGCTGCTAAAATTGCAATTTTTATGTTCGAAAAATTTACGTTGCGCCCTATATATTTTACATGTATCTTATGTAAAAAGCCTCAGGATTCGAATCCGTGTCGTTTGTAATGATTGGATCGAAAATAAGGGCGCTACGATTTTTTGTGAATCAAGGGTACGTTTTCTTATTCATTTAATTTGTATCGAAAATTTTTATTTTAGAGGAAGCGCGGGAAATGACACCGGTTATAGTTAGTAGGGTACGTAGGAACATCCCTGGCAATATAAAGCAATTCTATTTTTTCATTTTTCTCAAAAGACATGGGTTAAAACCCATCGATTTTGAATTTTCAAAACGTTTTCCCAAAGCTTTGGAATAGCACGCCTATGGTTTCTTAGGCCTATCTGAAGCCAAAACAGCTGCCAAATCCGAATATGTATAGTTTTTAAATATTGGTCCGTAAATAACGGCGCTACAATTTTTGAAAGTTCAAAATCGTGCCAAAATGAGCTGCTAAAATTGCAATTTTTATGTTCGAAAAATTTACGTTGCGCCCTATATTTTTTACATGTATCTTATGTAAAAAGCCTCAGGATTCCCAATCCGTGTCGTTTGTAATGATTGGATCGAAAATAAGGGCGCTACGATTTTTTGTGAATCAAGGGGGACGTTTTCTTATTCATTTAATTTGTATCGAAAATTTTTATTTTAGAGGGAAGCGCGGGAAATGACACCGGTTATAGTTAGTAGGGGTACGTAGGAACATCCCTGGCAATATAAAGCAATTCTATTTTTTCATTTTTCTCAAAAAGACATGGGTTAAAACCCATCGATTTTGAATTTTCAAAACGTTTTCCCAAAGCTTTGGAATAGCACGCCTATGGTTTCTTAGGCCTATCTGAAGCCAAAACAGCTGCCAAATCCGAATATGTATAGTTTTTAAATATTGGTCCGTAAATAACGGCGCTACAATTTTTTGAAAGTTCAAAATCGTGCCAAAATGAGCTGCTAAAATTGCAATTTTTTATGTTCGAAAAATTTACGTTGCGCCCTATATATTTTTTACATGTATCTTATGTAAAAAAGCCTCAGGATTCCGAATCCGTGTCGTTTGTAATGATTGGATCGAAAATAAGGGCGCTACGATTTTTTTTGTGAATCAAGGGGTACGTTTTCTTATTCATTTAATTTGTATCGAAAATTTTTATTTTAGAGGGAAGCGCGGGAAATGACACCGGTTATAGTTAGTAGGGTACGTAGGAACATCCCTGGCAATATAAAGCAATTCTATTTTTTCATTTTTCTCAAAAGACATGGGTTAAAACCCATCGATTTTGAATTTTCAAAACGTTTTCCCAAAGCTTTGGAATAGCACGCCTATGGTTTCTTAGGCCTATCTGAAGCCAAAACAGCTGCCAAATCCGAATATGTATAGTTTTTAAATATTGGTCCGTAAATAACGGCGCTACAATTTTTGAAAGTTCAAAATCGTGCCAAAATGAGCTGCTAAAATTGCAATTTTTATGTTCGAAAAATTTACGTTGCGCCCTATATTTTTTACATGTATCTTATGTAAAAAGCCTCAGGATTCGAATCCGTGTCGTTTGTAATGATTGGATCGAAAATAAGGGCGCTACGATTTTTTGTGAATCAAGGGTACGTTTTCTTATTCATTTAATTTGTATCGAAAATTTTTATTTTAGAGGAAGCGCGGGAAATGACACCGGTTATAGTTAGTAGGGGTACGTAGGAACATCCCTGGCAATATAAAGCAATTCTATTTTTTCATTTTTCTCAAAAGACATGGGTTAAAACCCATCGATTTTGAATTTTCAAAACGTTTTCCCAAAGCTTTGGAATAGCACGCCTATGGTTTCTTAGGCCTATCTGAAGCCAAAACAGCTGCCAAATCCGAATATGTATAGTTTTTAAATATTGGTCCGTAAATAACGGCGCTACAATTTTTGAAAGTTCAAAATCGTGCCAAAATGAGCTGCTAAAATTGCAATTTTTATGTTCGAAAAATTTACGTTGCGCCCTATATTTTTTACATGTATCTTATGTAAAAAGCCTCAGGATTCGAATCCGTGTCGTTTGTAATGATTGGATCGAAAATAAGGGCGCTACGATTTTTTGTGAATCAAGGGGTACGTTTTCTTATTCATTTAATTTGTATCGAAAATTTTTATTTTAGAGGAAGCGCGGGAAATGACACCGGTTATAGTTAGTAGGGGTACGTAGGAACATCCCTGGCAATATAAAGCAATTCTATTTTTTCATTTTTCTCAAAAGACATGGGTTAAAACCCATCGATTTTGAATTTTCAAAACGTTTTCCCAAAGCTTTGGAATAGCACGCCTATGGTTTCTTAGGCCTATCTGAAGCCAAAACAGCTGCCAAATCCGAATATGTATAGTTTTTTAAAAATTGGTCCGTAAATAACGGCGCTACAATTTTTGAAAGTTCAAAATCGTGCCAAAATGAGCTGCTAAAATTGCAATTTTTATGTTCGAAAAATTTACGTTGCGCCCTATATTTTTTACATGTATCTTATGTAAAAAGCCTCAGGATTCGAATCCGTGTCGTTTGTAATGATTGGATCGAAAATAAGGGCGCTACGATTTTTTGTGAATCAAGGGGTACGTTTTCTTATTCATTTAATTTGTATCGAAAATTTTTATTTTAGAGGAAGCGCGGGAAATGACACCGGTTATAGTTAGTAGGGGTACGTAGGAACATCCCTGGCAATATAAAGCAATTCTATTTTTTCATTTTTCTCAAAAGACATGGGTTAAAACCCATCGATTTTGAATTTTCAAAACGTTTTCCCAAAGCTTTGGAATAGCACGCCTATGGTTTCTTAGGCCTATCTGAAGCCAAAACAGCTGCCAAATCCGAATATGTATAGTTTTAAATATTGGTCCGTAAATAACGGCGCTACAATTTTTGAAAGTTCAAAATCGTGCCAAAATGAGCTGCTAAAATTGCAATTTTTATGTTCGAAAAATTTACGTTGCGCCCTATATATTTTTACATGTATCTTATGTAAAAAGCCTCAGGATTCGAATCCGTGTCGTTTGTAATGATTGGATCGAAAATAAGGGCGCTACGATTTTTTGTGAATCAAGGGGTACGTTTTCTTATTCATTTAATTTGTATCGAAAATTTTTATTTTAGAGGAAGCGCGGGAAATGACACCGGTTATAGTTAGTAGGGGTACGTAGGAACATCCCTGGCAATATAAAGCAATTCTATTTTTTCATTTTTCTCAAAAGACATGGGTTAAAACCCATCGATTTTGAATTTTCAAAACGTTTTCCCAAAGCTTTGGAATAGCACGCCTATGGTTTCTTAGGCCTATCTGAAGCCAAAACAGCTGCCAAATCCGAATATGTATAGTTTTTAAATATTGGTCCGTAAATAACGGCGCTACAATTTTTTGAAAGTTCAAAATCGTGCCAAAATGAGCTGCTAAAATTGCAATTTTTTATGTTCGAAAAATTTACGTTGCGCCCTATATATTTTTTACATGTATCTTATGTAAAAAAGCCTCAGGATTCCGAATCCGTGTCGTTTGTAATGATTGGATCGAAAATGAGGGCGCTACGATTTTTTTTGTGAATCAAGGGGTACGTTTTCTTATTCATTTAATTTGTATCGAAAATTTTTATGTTAGAGGGGAAGCGCGGGGAAATGACACCGGTTATAGTCATTAGGGGTACGTAGGAACGTTCCCTCGCAATATAAAGCAATTCTATTTTTTTCATTTTTTATCGAAAAGACATGGGTTAAAACCCATCGATTTTGAATATTCAAAACGTTTTCCCAAAGCTCTGGAATAGCACGCCTACGGTTTCTTAGGCCTATCCGAAGCCAAAACGGCTGCCAAATCCGAATATGTATAGTTTTTAAAGATCCGTCCACAAATAACGGCGCTACAATTTTTTTAAAGTTCAAAATTGGCCAAAAAAGAGCTCCAAAAAATGCAATTTTTTATTTTCGAAAAATTAACGTCGCACCCTATACATATTTTACATGTATCTTATGTAAAAACGCCTCAGGATTCCGAATCCGTGTCGTTTGTAATGATTGGATGGAAAATAAGGGCGCTACGATTTTTTTTGTAAATCGAGAGGTACGTTTTTTTTATTTATTTAGTTTTATCGAAATTTTTATTTTAGAGGGAAAGTGCGGGGAAATGACACCGGTTATAGTTACTAGGGGTACGTAGGAACATCCCCTTGCAATATAAAGCAATTCTATTATTTTCATTTTTTGCGAAAAAAACATGGTACTAAATTCCAAAAATTTTTTTTTTGCCTTCTTAGGAATAATTTAAAACAAGTTAAATACTTTTTTCGAGCATAAAATCGCTAAGAAAATCGCCAGGAAAAATATTGGTCACGTTAGCGATACGTAGTTTTTGAATTTCACTCAAATTTCTGCGACCCTCAAAATATTGGTCACGCGCGTCCCACACACTTTGGGAAACCCTGCTCTATCTGCCTCCTATCTCCAAAGCAACTCGCACAAAAGCGTGTTGCACATGTGAAAAATGACCAGATCGGCTGCTCTCAGCGCGCAGACTGCGGTACCAGCCAAAATCGATATCCGTGCGAGAATATTTGATATCTGCATCTTACAATTTTTGTTACGCGCGCGTTAATTTCGCGGCGAAGGAGCGACGGGTCGCGGCCGGCGTTCGTGTCCGACGATTAACGCGGCTCCGAAAAGCGTGCGCCGACACCGAGAAAGCCGTTCGCGTTCCGACTTTACAAGTAAAGGTGTGCCGGCCGCCGCAGTCCGAATCGATTTTTGCGCCTTTCGCACCGCATTTTCCGCGTGGAAAAAAAATCTAATACAGAGAGCCATGGACGACGACATGTATTTAAATCCCGAAGTCTGTCGGCCCTGCGACCGCATCAATCACAACGAAAGGGGCGACGGTAAGTTGGCTGTGCTGTGTCAGGTTATGTTTACTTTTATTGAAAGAGCACGCATTTCGTGTTCTCTCGATTAATTCATTATCGAATTATTTCGATGGGATGTGGCACCTCGAAAATGTGTCGTTTTTGCGGAAATTTTTGCGGGCGATCGACGCAGGCGCGCGAAAACTATTTCGCAACAGTTGTTAATGTTGTTTAAAAAAAATAAATAAAGTGAGACTTAATTAGTTTTGTCGCTTATTAAATACAGTGAAGCCTCGATTATTCGGACCTCAGTTATACGGATTCGCCATTATCCGGATTGTCGTTGGGAAAATTAAACCTCGGCATTTCTTATTCAATATTTTATTATTTTATTTTGTATTTCGCACTAAACAGTGTTTTTTTTGCTTTGTTGATTTTAAGACAATGTGCGACTGTTTTATTTAGTTATTAATATTTGTTGGGTTTTTTGTAAACGTATACCTAACAATTTGACTAAGTTTTTTCCTATTAAAACGGGACGCTTTGTAATCGTGCTTAAAGCCGAGTGTGCACATTCGAGCTCAAAGTGGCACATTCCGATCTCGGGAAAATGAAGCGCGCCGCTCCGCGTCGCGCTTCATTTGCCTCCCTCGCTCGGAAATGTGCCACTTTTCGCTCGAATGCGCACATCTTCGTGTTAATTAGATTTGACTATATTAATAACAAATCCTTCAAATGCAGATTTTCTATTCGGAAAAAGTTTTTGCTTGAAAGTGCACATACTCCTTAATAATTGATTTTGCCTATCTTATTCTTCTCTCCTACAAATAATATTAATTAAATCAAACTGAACTAAATGTGCCACTTCTCGCTTTTCTTTTAATTAAAAATTACAGTAGGGTATTTTTATCAAAAACCACATTTCTAATTTAGTACTTTTAAACTAGACTAAATGGGATGCTTCATCGTACATGAAAAAAAATACTTTAAATCTTTCTGAATTTTGACTCTTATTTCCCCACCTTTTTCTTAACATACCCCACCCAAGTCATTCTAAAATTTTGATGCACCCCCTATGTAACATATAAATATTTTTGTATATTTAAAAATTGAATTAATCCATCAATGAAGTCTAATTACAACAGTGTATACAAAATGCGCCTTAAAACTAATTTGTTTATAATTTTCAGATAAATGAAAATTACCCAAAAATATTTGGAGACATTAATTTTGACATATAAACCTTCAACAATCTACAAAAGATGATATAAAAATCAACTAGTTGATTTTTAGTGGCCCACTTCAGAAAATTTGACTCATATACAATTTTAATTAATCAAAAACGCGAATTAGTAAACATTCGAAAGTACACCCGAAAATATTTTTATCAAGCTCGCTACAATTAGGCGTGCGGAAGAGCACCATGATGACTTATCGAAAGGAATAAAATATCTAACCTTTTTCAAACAAAAATAGATCTAATTTATTCGACTTTAATTTTTTGAATTGAAGAATAAAATAATAATATAGGCAAATCCGATAAATACGAGGATGTGCGCATTCGAGCGAAAAGTGGCACATTTCCGAGCGAGGGAGGCAAATGAAGCGCGACGCGGAGCGGCGCGCTTCATTTTCCCGAGATCGGAATGTGCCACTTTGAGCTCGAATGTGCACACTCGGCTTTAAGCACGATTACGAGGTGTCCCGTTTTAACAGGAAAAAACGAACGCGGTTGACAATCCGGATAATCGCGAATCCGTATAACTGAGGTTCGGATAATCGAGGTTTTACTGTATATTTTTGCATAAGGTAAAAGACCCAGTTATTGACACTTTAGGAGTGACAGCTGAGGTTATAACAGGATAACTTATAAAAAATTTAATTTAAATAATTAATTTTTTTTTTCATATATAAGTTCACGATTTCTAGAAAAGGTCATATGCGCAAAATAATTATTTGAAGCAGATTAATAATTTAAATTAATGTTTTAAAAAATAATGTTTGAATTCCAGTTTCTGACACTTAAAATTTTTATTGCTGTAGTTTCTGACACTGGCATCTGCCTAGTTTTTGACATTCCATATGTCAAAATTATTCGTCATTTATTAGGTTATACACTATCAAATTTAAATTTAATATAATCAAACATAATTTGTTATAATGTATCATTCATTATAAATAAAATGTTAATTTTTTCAACACAAAAATAATTAAAATAATAAAATTAAATATTATAAAAACAAATACGTAAACAAAACATAGGTTAAAATTTGAGTGTCAATAACTGTAACATACCTATAAAATTGAGGCTAGTTATTGACACTCTTATTTTAATAATAAAATATAATTTACTATGATGTTTTAATATTTAAAAATAAAGAGTAGTTAATTATTAATCGAACCATATATTTTTTATAATATTTTTATACTTACATGACGATTAAATCACTAATTCAATAGTCGAACGCTCTTCTGTCAATTGCTTAGACTATAACCAAAAAATGGCTTTCACAGTCACTCTGGGCTTAAATATTATTTTATATTAAGTAAGTTTTTTTGTAACTGATATCGTCATCAAATAGGTACACGATCAATTTATTTTAATTTTGAAAAAATTAATTTATCAATTCGAAGTAATTTTCTTTTTATTAATTCAAAGTAAAGTTAAAAGTGTCAGAAACCGGGTCAGTGTCAATAACAGGGTCTTTTACCATACACTGAAGTCTCTCCTCTAGTCTAGTTTAAAAGTACTAAATTAGAAATGTCGTTTTTGCTAAAAATACCCTACTGTAATTTTTAATTAAAAGAAAAGCGAGAAGTGGTACATTTAGTTCAGTTTGACTTAATTAATATTATTTGTAGGAGAGAAGAATAAGATAGGCAAAATCAATTATTAAGGAGTATGTGCACTTTCAAGCAAAAACTTTTTCCGAATAGAAAATCTGCATTTGAAGGATTTGTTATTAATATAGTCAAATCTAATTAACACGAAGATGTGCGCATTCGAGCGAAAAGTGGCACATTTCCGAGCGAGGGAGGCAAATGAAGCGCGACGCGGAGCGGCGCGCTTCATTTTCCCGAGATCGGAATGTGCCACTTTGAGCTCGAATGCGCACACTCCACTTTCCGCCACGATTAACGATGATCAATTTACTTTAAAAAAATTCAAGTAATTTTAAAACCGTAGTTGCGTTCTCAAAATGTCTCCTTTGGGCCTCGCTTATTTTTCATAATTTTTTACTTTTTTCATTTTCAATTAACCGAATTTGCGATTATCCGAATGAGCTGCAACAATAGTTAATCCGGATAACCGAGTTTCCACCGTAATGATGAAATCAAAGTGGTGCCTGGTCAGAAAAGGGTTGAGGACCACTGGTGCAGAGGAAAATGTGTAATTTGATAAACGAGATAATGTATTTATCTTTTACATGTTTTATTGGATTTTAGTTTTTCAGGAAACGGTTTTTGTAAAGCAATTAAATAAAGTAATGATGTGTGGTTTGGTTTATTGCAGTTTGAGATGAGAGATTTGCCGAGAAGAATTATATATAATTATGCCGGTTTTTTTTTTAATATTAATTTTAGTTGGATAGCTATTTATAACCGAAGGTGATACTTAAAATTCATGAGCGCATTGCACATAAAAACGTAGCTAATTTGTTATTCCATAATTTTACAGATAAGAATAATTATATTTTCAGTTGATGTAGTGTTTGGACAGATTTTACCTTGACTCGAAAAGAGAATACTGCAGTCAGCATGTAAAGTCAAGTAGGCGTTGTTAGTGTTAAGTTTCGTATACGGGGCGCTTTTGGAAAGTATTTAATTTTATATTAAATTTTCTCGAAAAAAGAAACATCGTTCTTATTAAAAAAATCTAAAATTATTTTATTGTATTAATTTTTATTCGATTTTAGAAGAGAGGAGTGGGGATTTTCAAAAAAAATTTCACACCTGTGTTTAAATCAATAGTGTAGCGAAACCTGTTGTACCTTGGTGCCATTGTACCATGGGCAAGTTCATTTTTTTTAATATTTGCGGGCTTTCGCTATTTCAAATGCCACATTGACAGACATTAACGTAAAGTTAGCAGCATCTGGCCAATGTACTTTGTTAATGTATGAGAGCAATTGATATTTTTAATCGAAAAAAAGTAAGTCTTTTTATATTCTTTTTACTTAAATATCTTATTGTTGTTTATTATCTAATAACAAATACTCTTCGTAATAGAAAGATTATTTATTAATGTTTGCATAGTAGTGGTCTGATTTTGGCACAGCATAATCGTTTAATTTTATTTTTGAGTTTAAACATCAAGGGTCGGTGTGTTGTACCTCGGACACTGACAATAAGTTGTACCTTGGCCCTAAGATCGACGTGCAATAAATACAAATTTAGATATACCTTTGTTCTAAATTCTAATTTTTGTTTTATTTTGCTTCAGATAATATGTCTCGCAAGTCTAACGAAAAATTTAAATTTTTGCAAAGTTAACCATTAAATATGTGAAATTTTAGTCAACGAGAAAAGTTTTGTTAATTTTTGAAACAATTTTAGTGTCATCTCAAAGAAGCACATTACTAGTTCTTATAATCCAAAAATAAATACAGTGAAAGCTCTCTTTACGGACAGCTCTAATAACCGGACATCTCCTTTGACCGGACAAAATTTATAGAACCAAATTTTTGACTATGGTTCTACATGTAAATTACGATCTAATAATCGGACGCTCTCGTAACCGATTACGGACACAAAATTTCTTCATTTTGTATTCTGTAAATTTCCGACAGCCGGACATAAACATAGCTGTTAGTAAGATTCAATAGCAATTGGAACCTGTTTATTGTGATCATATACCGCCTTTTTCGTTCGTTAATTCTCGTAAAGCCTTCGATTATGAACGTCAGTAGACTTCAGTACTACATAGATGAGAACGTGTAACTTTCAAAAACTTAATAAAATGGCTCCAAAAAAATTCTTACATTGAAAAAAATATGGAAGTTTTAAATGTTTTCGAAAAGGAGAAGCCAGCAGTACGCTCTTTAGCAGTGTGGTAAGGTACTTTATTTAACCACAAACATGATGTTTATTTACGTACTTTTTAACTAAAGATTTAACATTGGAAAAACACAAGCTGCCGAAATAATAAAAAATAAAGACCGTATACGGCAAAGATGGCAGTAAGGAATTAATTTAAACCAAAAAAAAAAAAGATTTTTTAAATACTAAGGGCTGTATGGTTGACAAAATATGTTACGAATGATTTTTAAAAGCTCTATGTCGAAACATACCAATATCTGGCCCAATATAATGGATTTTGTTCAATTAGAAAAACACTAAAACATTGTGCTTGTTTTTTTACTTCATATTTTACATATCAAAAATTTTTTCAATATGTACTATGAACGCAGGATAAAAGTTACCTATTCCTGAGGATTTAACTCCTCCTTAAGACAAATCAAGTGAAGAGTTTATCACATTAAAATATGGTAGGTTGGCCTTAAAATGACTAACAGTGTTTTATTATTAAAGTTTATTTTTCCGAAGTAATTGTAGAAATGTTTATTTATCAACCACTTAAGATATGAAAACAAAATACAACCAGCCCGTATGTTTACAGTATTAGGAGATTGTGAAAATATAGAATTAAATCAGATTGCTCTTTCATTCTACAATGACTAGAAACTGCTTATGTAGTATTTTTGCTCTTTATAGTATTTACAATTTTAGTTTCTCGATTAGGTATTGTTTTTGCACGATGTTATAAAGAATGAACGCTTGTAATTTCAAATTATCTAAGACGTGTCCGCTAAATAAAATAAAAAATAAAATTCCGTCATCATGATAAGACCCCCTTGCGCTAAAGATTAAAGCAGTGGTCTAAAGAAAACGTATTTTGGGGTTCGAATCCCAATGACAGCCTCTTTTTTATACGCTGTTCTAAATAATTCGAGTTGAACATGATGTGTCTGCAGTAATCTTGATTAGCACAAAATATATTGTTTTCTCTGTTTTTGATAAATATCATCTTAAATTATGCAACATTGAAAAATAAACTTATTCATATTTTAAATTATAGTTAAAAAAAAATGTTATGATTTGTGTCATATAAATATAATTTTTGGCAAATACAATATTTACTTTTAAATGATATTTGGGACACAAAGAACAAATGCTACGTAATTTAAAAAAAAACAATTGTTTTTTATTTAACATATACCGAAAAAACAACCTATCAGCAAAATTCGAACCACAGATTTTAATGCTCCGTATACAGATGTGTCGACCGTTATTCCTAACAAAATATGTGATTCATCTTATCTGAGTTTGTCCTTGTGAATATAATGAATACATACTATGTAGTATTATTCTTATTGTTTTTAGAAGATATCAGTAAGTCATACATTTTTACCACCTAGTTTCAACATTTATAATTAATGTTTGGATATTTAATTAATTTAGATTTTAACAAAATCAAATTTTAATATGTCTAAATAGGTGTAAAGAATTATTTGAAAAGCTGTATACATCCATAGATAAATATGTGGTAACTTTAAAATACAAAATTGTATGACCTCATCATTATTTAATACGAAGCATGCAGTCGAGATTTTCTAAGTTAAAATACTCCAAATCTTCGATGTAAGCAGTTCAGTTATGACATACGATCCGGCTTTATTTTATTTTCTTAAGATTTTAATTGGGAATAAAACGTGACTGATAAAGAAACACTGTATAATAATTGTAAGACCAACCCACCATATCTTATTATGATAAACACTCTGACTTGATTTGTCTTAAGGAGGAGTTAAACCCTCAAGAATAGGTAACTTTTATCCTGTGCTCATAGTACTTACATCTATTCCAATACATTAAATAAAAATATTTGGAATTCTATTTGTTGTGCATGTAAATATACTCACTATCTAATAACCGGACAAAAATATCCCGACCGTGAGTGTCCGCTTAACAGAGCTTTCACTGTATATAGTTTTCATAGAACAATGGGTTTTATTTTGCTTAATGTGAATAGAGTCAAGGTACATCACCTCTGTTGTACCTAGGCCATAGATCCACGAATTTTGAAATCTTATAGCAATTTGAGTAAACGGTTGGTAATGCTTTCAAATATTTTATGATGAATGCCTTATTAGTGCTCCACTACGATGCAATTCATTTTATCAACAAATTGTTACATATACAATTAAAAAAAAATACAAGTGAACAAAGGAGCCAAGGTACAACAGGTTCCCCTAATATGTTTAATATATCTGCAGTATATAGTAAGACTATTTTTTTTTGAATATTTTTAAATTATTTTATTATTAGCGTTTTTCGAATTGGATTTGTAATTTCTATTGACTTATTCACAGTACTGTAAGTTTTTGTTAGTGTTACTGATTTAAATTTCATTACAATCGATTTACGAAAGTTTTAATACATCTGTAATGCTTAACCCTGCTTCTTGCATTTACATTATGAATAATCTAATTATTATATTTTAAAATTTGCCAAAACAGCATTTAAATTATTTAATTTAACGTGTAAGAAACGAGAATTAAAAGAAAATTTATTTGTTTTGACAAATACGTCAATAAAATCTTTTAAAAATATTAATAAAATAATAATTTGTGATTTAAAAAAATAAAATGTTGGCAATAGATAAATACTAAAAAAACCGATGCGTTTACTTTTGTAAGCGCGTTAGAAGTTATACTTCTTTGGCATGACTAAATTAAATATAACCACGTGTAAAAATTCATATAAATAAATTCAATAAATACGAAGATGTGCGCATTCGAGCGAAAAGTGGCACATTTCCGAGCGAGGGAGGCAAATGAAGCGCGACGCGGAGCGGCGCGCTTCATTTTCCCGAGATCGGAATGTGCCACTTTGAGCTCGAATGTGCACACTCGGCTTTAAGCACGATTCACAATAATTAATTTACTTTCTAATTAATTTTAAGTACAAATTACAAGACTGTATTTAAGAGTTAATTTCAATTTTTAGTTTATTGCGCTAAATTTAATAAAAAAAACAAAAATAGACAGATCGAATGAATGCGGGATATGTGCACATTCGAAAAATTAATTAAAAATTTTTAATCGTTTCCTCTCACTCACACATATGAGATTCTCGTATCTTTGCGCTCTCTCCCACTCATTGCTATAGTAAAAATATGTTTTTAAACGTAAAATCGATATTTATTAAGCTACATTAAAATTTTTCATCGGAAATAGCGAAAGTTAAACTACACAAATCTAATAAATGCGTAGATGTGCGCATTCGAGCGAAAAGTGGCACATTTCCGAGCGAGGGAGGCAAATGAAGCGCGACGCGGAGCGGCGCGCTTCATTTTCCCGAGATCGGAATGTGCCACTTTGAGCTCGAATGTGCACACTCCACTTTAAGCATGATTCACAATAAAATAGACAAAATATTAGTTAAAATCGTTCCCTCTCTCCCACGAAGAGCCGTCCCGCTTTAATTTTTTAAAGAAACCGTCTTGAATATATTTTACAACTAGTCATGAAAAAAAGTAATTATAGCGTAAAATGTCCAGTGAATGACCGATTTGTTGCATCGACAGCTATTTTGATGTAAAAGAGTATAAAGTATGGCTCCAGTAAATGACCACTTTCGGCCAAAGAATGACCGGGTATAACCCATTGAATGACCGATTAATTAATTCACCTATTAAAAACATTCATAAAATAATTGTGAAATTTATTTTTAACACCAAGCTTAGAAGTATCTTGGTGTAGTTTTTTTAATTAAAGTTCCTTATTAATAATATATAAATCGCAGGATTTCTTGGCGCTTAGAAGAACCTTTTTAATTGCGCACTTCAAAGCTTCAACAATAAATATATCACGAATACAAATTAATTTTTTAATTGGTAGTCGTAGCGGTCATTCACTGGCAGGCGGTCAAAGACCGGCCGGTCCATCCTAAATCGATTTTTTATTTCAAAAATTTTTTTTTCGGCGCCAAGGGCGACACGAAAATAATATTTACACGAAGATGCAGGAGGCTATTTATAGGCGTCCTTTGGACAAATTTAGCGACTCGCTTCGGATTCGCGAATTAAGACGCGAATTTAACGTCGCCCTCGCAAAAAAGCGATTGAAAAAGTAAACTTTCGCGCCGAGGCGCCCTTGCCGCGCAATTAGCGCTTCGCCAAATCAAATAATCCAAAGTCGACGGTTGTTTGTCGCCTTTTAATCAAGTCGTCGGGCGTAACGTCAAAATTATGTTTGTTTTTTGGTTTTGACAATGTCCAAACGTTCTTTGGTTAACTGCGAAGCTTACAGTTTGCATTACAGCCTCTCTTCGGACGAAGATTATTCGTTAAAAGGTACCCCCACCCACCCTCTCCCTGCGTTTAATTTTACCAATTATCGAAATTACAACAACAGGTAAAGGCGCCATAATTTTTTCCTCTCGCTCTCTGCCGAAACGTAAATTTTCCCCTCTCTATTTTCGAAACGAACTAAAAAAAGTTGACGTTTGTTCGTTTAGTTGTCTTTGTTTTGCAATTTGTGAACGTGCCAGTCGGTCCTGGCGTAGATTTAGTGCTCGCCGAATGTTTAGAAAGAATACACGCGAATTTTTCGTTGGATCAATTGTGATTTTCGCCGATCGAATTTCGAGGGAATGTGTTCTCGGGGAGTGCTTCTGACCCCCGACTGCGACGATCCCGACGACAGGATCCATTCGCCCAGCTTCCTTCGATTGGACTCGTTTATTGATGATCGAGGTACTACTTTTTTTTTAGGCGTTTCGCTTATTATCGTTAACCGTTGCCGATTTTGCGTCGGAACAAATTGGAAGGAGTGCGATTTGTTTTCTGAAGTTATACTTCTTTTGGTGCGGCGAGAGTAACGTTTTAGAAGGTGGCGGAAGTTGCGCGCGCACGGCTAACTGAAATTCGACAGTTTAAGTAAGCCGTCTGATAAAGTAAATTAATTATTGTGAATCGTGCTTAAAGTCGAGTGTGCGCATTCGAGCTCAAAGTGGCACATTTCCGATCTCGGGAAAATGAAGCGCGCCGCTCCGCGTCGCGCTTCATTTGCCTCCCTCGCTCGGAAATGTGCCACTTTTCGCTCGAATGCGCACCTCCTTGCTTTTATTAGATTTCTGTAGTTTAACTTTCGCTATTTCCAATGAAAAATTTAAATGTAGCTTAATAAATATCTATTTTACGTTTAAAAACATATTTTTACTATAGCAATGAGTGGGGGAGAGCGCAAAGATACGAGAATCTCATATGTGTGAGTGAGAGGGAACGATTAAATTTTTTTAATTAATTTCTCGAATGTGCACATATCCCGCATTCATTAGATCTGTCTATTTTTGTTTTTTTTTTATTATATTTAGTGCAATAAATTAAAAATTGAAATTAACTCTTAAATACAGTCTTGTAATTTGTACTTAAAATTAATTAGAAAGTAAATTAATTATTGTGAATCGTGCTTAAAGCCGAGTGTGCACATTCGAGCTCAAAGTGGCACATTCCGATCTCGGGAAAATGAAGCGCGCCGCTCCGCGTCGCGCTTCATTTGCCTCCCTCGCTCGGAAATGTGCCACTTTTCGCTCGAATGCGCACATCGTCGTGTTTATTACGTTTGGCATTGAATCCATCGTTTTTTCAAATTAAAAACTTAGAACCTCTGCTTTTTTTTGGAAAAATAGAAAAAAATAGATTTGCTTTATTTTTTAAGGGGAGGTACCTATGGGCCCGTAGTGAGCATAGCCGGAGCCATTTTGCTCTGCTTTCCCCTTAACAGTAAAAAATTTCTGACATTATTAGAAGTCAATATTTTTTCGAAATCAAAATTTTCAATGCTGACACCTTTTTTATTTTTAATTATTTCCCGAAATGCTTTTATTTCCGAACGTATTGGACCTTATTCTATCGGAAACTGGTGCTAACTCAAAACCCAAAAAATCGGCCAAAATCGAGGAAAAATATGGGTTAACCCCTTTGTGTTTTTTGGAAAAATTGAAAAAATAGATTTGTTTTATTTTTTAAGGGGAGGTTCCTATGGGCCCGTAGTGACCATAGCCGGAGCACTTTTGCTCGGCTTTCCCCTTAACGCAGTGGTTTCCAACCTTTTTGTACCTACGCCCCCCTTTAAAAAAAAATTGTTGCGCCTCCTTAATTTTTCTAACAATCTAATTTCATAAATACTCAACTGATATTATAATTTATTTAATGGTTTACAAAATAATACACAATATTATGTAAAAATATACATAAAAATTTTTTGTTACCTATTCGACTTTTTTGGTTTGTATTCGAAAATGATATTTTGGAAACAGCTGCATGCCCCCCTTGCAACAGTCTCGCGCCCCCCTAGGGAGGCGCGCCCCACAGGTTGGAAACCACTGCCTTAACGATAAAAAATTTCGAGATTTATAGAAGTCAATATTTTCTTCAAAATCAAAATTTTCAATGTCGCTACCTTTTTTATTTTTAATTATTTCCCGAAATCCTTTTATTTCCGAACGTATTGGACCTTATTCTATTGGAATCCGGTGCTAATTCAAAACCCAAAAAATCGGCCAAAATCGAGAAAAAATATGAGTTTAACCCCTTTGTGTTTTTTGGAAAAAATTAAAAAATAGATTTGCTTTATTTTTTAAGGGGAGGTACCTATGGGCCCGTAGTCACCATAGCCGGAGAAATTTTGCCTGGATTTCCGCTTAATAGTAAAAAATTTCTGACATTTTTAGAAGTCAATATTTTTTTCCAAATTAAAATTTTCAATGCTGCCAACTTTTTTATTTTTAGTTGTTTCCCGAAATCCTTTTATTTCCGAACGTATTGGACCTTATTCCATCGGAAACCGGTGCTAACTCAAAACCCAAAAAATCGAGAAAAAACATAGATTAACCCTTTTGTTTTTTTTTGGAAAAATGAAAAAAATAGAATTGCTTAATTTTTTAAGGAGAGGTACTTGTGGGCCGGTAGTGACCATAGCCGAAGCAATTTTGCTCTGCTTTCCCCTTAACAGTAAAAAATTGACATTTTTAGAAGTCAATTTTTTAAAATCAAAATTTTCAATGCCGATAACTTTTTATTTTTAATTATTTCCCGAATTCCTTTTATTTCCGAACGTATGGGACGCTATTCTATCGGAAACCGGTCCTAACTCAAAAACCCCAAAATCGAAAAAAAACATGGATTAACCCCTTTTTTTTTTTTTTGGAAAAATTGAAAAATAGATGTGCTTTATTTTTTAAGGGATTTCCCCTTAACGCTAAAAAATTTCGCCATGTTTAGACACATAATTTAATACCCCACTTCGGATGTTACAAAAACTTTAAACTTCTTCAGACTTTCTCAACAATTGTACCGCGAAAAGGTGATGCACAAAGGACCTGCATTATGCGAAGAGGAAATTAGATAAGATTAGTAAAACAGGCGAACGCATTGTGGCTGGGCTATTTTAAATCTTGGTAAGGAATTCCGGACGGTTATCTCTGTCTATTAAAAGAACTTCAATTAAATTAATCGGGACGATAAACCTACACTATACGTTCTCAAAATGTTTTTGTATCCGATTTTATTTATAATAACTTTCGCTAAAGTGGGGCGTTTTAGCCGTCCTCGAATCGTTTCATCGGCGTGGGACAAAAAGAATGTTCACGACTTCCCATCGATTTTTGAGTTTTGGTATCGCTAACTGCAATATCAAAAACTGTATTTACCATAGCAATGAGTGGAAGCGAGCGAAAAGATACGTCAATCTCGTAAGTGCGAGAGAGAGGGAACGATTTTAACTAATATTTTGTCTATTTTATTGTGAATCATGCTTAAAGTCGAGTGTGCGCATTCGAGCTCAAAGTGGCACATTCCGATCTCGGGAAAATGAAGCGCGCCGCTCCGCGTCGCGCTTCATTTGCCTCCCTCGCTCGGAAATGTGCCACTTTTCGCTCGAACGCGCACATCCTCGTAATTATTAAATTTATTTATATTAATTTTTACACGCGGTTAAATTAATTTTAGTTACGCGAAAGAAGTAGGGGAACCTGTTGTACCATGGCTCTTTTTTCAGTTGTAATTTTTTTTAAATTGTATATGTAACAATTTGTTGATAAAATAAATTGCACTGTAGTGGGGCACTAATAAGGCATTTATCAGAAAATATTTGAAAGCATTACCAACCGTTTACTCAAATTGCTAGAAGATTTCAAAATTAGTGGATCTATGGCCTAGGTACAACAGAGGTGATGTTCCTTGGCTCTATTCAAATTAAACAAAATAAAAGCCATTGTTCTATGAAAACTATACATTTATTTTTGGATTATAAGAACCACTAATGTTCTTTTTTGGGATGACACCTCAATTGTTTCAAAACTTTTCTCGCATACCAAATTTTCATATACTTAATGGTTAACTTTGCAAAAATTTAAATTTTTCGTTAGACTTGCGAGGCATATTATCTGAAGCAAAATATAAAAAAATAAGAATTTATAACAAAGGTAGGGGAGACCGGGGTTAGAAGTCACAATTTTTGTTCTTTTGCATTTATAGAGCCCATGGTCTTAATTTATCAATGACATTTATATATCAATAGATAGTGTTTTTATTCTAGTTTAAGAAAAAATAAAGACTTTTTCTCTACCATTATACGTATAATGAGAACATATTAAAGAGTTGCTACTATTGAACCGGAACATCTTTGAGCGGCTAATTTAAATAGAAAGAAATGGGTTAACGCACCGAAAACTAGATCCCCATGTCAATCGAAGCGCGGGCTTTCATGTAAACAAAAAAATTTACGATCAAAATGTCTAAATATAAATTAAATCGCGTTGAAGTGGAAGTGTTTCGAACAAATGCGCGCCGCTTCTTCGAAAATGAAGCAAACAGAGATCCTGCAATAACTCGTCAATATTTTTAAAAGGTGGATACAGAAAAACTCTCGTTTATGAAACTGTCATTATCACGAAAATGTGCGCGACTTCTTGGAAAGCAAGAACGTCGAATTTGTGCCTAAATTGAAAAACCCAACAAAACTACCTCAAGCACGCCCAATCGAGCAATTTTGGACTATATGCAAAGAATCCCTCAAATCAAACAATATTGTGTCAGAAAATGATGAAGAATTCTGTAAAAAATGAACAAAAGTATCAAAAATAGTCGCAAAAAAGAGCGGCGCGAACCTAATGAGAGGTATCCGATCAAAGCTCCGAAAACTTAACTGCCTTGAATAAATAGTCAAATATGTTCATTAATAATGTAGCTAGCCAACTACAAGAAATTGTTCAAGTAAATTAATAAACAAATTATCTTTAAGTGATCAAAGATTTTCCGGTTCAATAGTAGCAACCCTTTATAATTTTTATGAAAAAAGAGAAGTGTGACTTTTAACCCCGTGTCTAGGCTAAGTAGTCACATACTAAATAAAAGGTAAAATACAAAACTACAAACCAAATGCCTATTTTTATTAAAGATAAAATGTTGTTTGTAAGAAATTGTACCTTAGAAAGGAACGAAAAATATCTTATTCATAATTAAAAAAAATAAAAAATATTTGCTGTGGGCGAATAGTAACTTCTATCTAACGAACTTAGGTTATGTTAACAAAAATGACACAAATATAATTACACCTAGAAACCAACAAAAAAAGCCGCACATATTTATGGTGTTGCTTTGCACATGTGACAACTAGCCCCCGTTAACTTGAGACAACTTTCCCCATAACAGTTTTAGACAATTAACTCCCGAAATAAATTTAAATCAATGGTCATTTAAGAAACCATATGGATGATATCATGAAGCATATCTTAAACATCATAAATACACGGAAAAGTATATCACTATGCAAAATTTAAATATACTTATGAGACTCAACACAGATTCACAAAAAATCACTTTCAGAGCGAACTGAAGTGAAGTACGCAAGGAGGTATTGTGCTCGGGCTTCTTTGACACGGGTAAATAAATTTATTAATTCATTAGGTTTGCTGTTATGGCTTTTGTGACAAATTACCCGTGAGACAACTATACCCGGTCTCCCCTATATCTAAATTTTTATTTATTGCACGTCGATCTTAGGGCCAAGGTACAATTTATTGACAGTGACCGAGGTACAACACACCGACGCTTGATGTTTAAACTCAAAAATAAAATTCCAGGATGGGGTACGAGTTTCACTCTGCCCCCCAATGCGCCCCCAGCTCCTCCGTCCACGCTCGCACGTTAAATAATAATCGCAATTCCGCCGGTAAGTGGCACGCAAACGAATTATGAGCCGACCGACCCTGTATATGCAAACGAAAACACGTTTTAGTCATCTTTCGGTTTTGTAATATCGCGCACCGATTTGTTGTTATTTATCTCTTCTTCGGTGATTGCGCGCCACGTCTTCGTATTATCGGCAGGGAACGCATTGGACGATCGTCCGACGGCATGACCTTTGATACGACAAACAATTTAAAAACGGTTTTGTAACATTCTACAAATCGGAATTATAATTAGTCGAAAATTGTCGTACACTTCACGGCGGTGCGTTTTCGATATGGAAAAAAGGAGGCGCAGATGGAGTTTGGAATTTTTCGGTAAGATGTACTTTTTTCAATTAACAGTGCGTTTTTTCTTTATAAGACACGAGATTAAATTAATTATGCTGGACCAAGTTCACGGCTTAATCGGATTTTGTCTACGAGTGTTGTTTTTAAAATCGTTATTTACATCGTAAATTAGTTTTTTGCTCGTCCGACGCTAATTTAACGGAACGGTAATTATTTTTGGAACTATCGCGAATAAAATTTTTAATTCGACGAAAGCCTGCGGTAATTTAATTTTACGAAATCGACGGCCACAGAAGAAATTCCACAAAAATAAAGTGCTTGCGGTTAATCTTTGAGCGCCTTTATCAATTCTGTTGTAAAAATAATAATTCAATTGATTACATTTCAAACAAAGAATATTTAATTTGGACGAATTCGATGGACGTTTTGAGAAATTTTTAATTTTTTCGAGAACTTAGTTTTTTTTTTTTTTTGAAATATCACTTCGAGCTTTTGTGCTCGTTATTTTTTAATAATTTTGCACCTTGTAATTTTTTTGGTTTTTTAGAATTAATGAAAACGTTATCGCAATTTGGTCCTAAACTTTGTAACATTAATTATAAAGAGTATAAAATGAGTGGTTCACTAAATGACCACTTTCGTCTAAAGAATAACCGGGTATAGCCTAGTGAATGACCGATTAATCAATTGATATATTAAAGCAAATAATTTATAAAATTTATTTTAAACAGTAGGCTTATAGTATTTTAATTAAAGTTCCTTTTGGTATTTTATAAATCAATATAAATTTAATTATTTTACCTATGCATTTCATTATTACTTTTATTTTTTGTATTTAAATGCAATATATCACGAATATAAATTAATTTGTTTAAATTGTTATAAACATTATTTTTCTTAACGGTCATTCACTGGTTTTGGCAAAATGGTAAGAACAAAATCGCTTACGTTTAACAACAACGATTTAAGGAGTTTTTTTTGAGAGGGTGCGAGAGAACGTCTAAATACCTATTTTTTTATTTGCCCCCCCCTTAAATTTACTGTCGATGGAATTTTATGTAGGAATATTTCGACTTTTAGTCATTTTGGCTGCGATTCAATGAATCTTTTTATAAGCATTTTATGAAAAGCGGTGTTGTTATTTTTGCCAACGCGCTTCAGTTCCTGTTTTGCAAAACAAAAAAATAATTAAAAATAGATTATGTGGTTTAAAATGTCGTAGTCAATTTTAATCGTTTATTCAAACATTGTAAATTAATACTTAATTAAATATTTACTTATGTCGTTAAGAGATCTTTTAAAGGTTTCTCGTGTGACCAGACAAAAAAATGATAAATGCGCGTTTTTATTTATTAATTAATGTGTAATTATTGTTAAAAAAATTGAGGTCTTTGTTGTTCTTAATTAGTTTGCAACCCCCGACACCTTTCGGGAAGAAGAAGAATTATTTTTGGAACGAAGATAGAATTTAAGGAAACTTCCTAAAATGGTACTGTAATTTTTTTAATTGCAGGTAGTGAAAGCCCGACGTATTCTGCGACCAGGTTTCCCGTCGCGGATCCTGCAGGACTTTCAAATGAGATTTCGGCCCCCTACGAGGTTCCCCAGTACCCCATCGAGCAGCTCGAGAAGAAGCTCGCCATACAAAAACAGATCAACGTTAAGTAAGCTCGGCTTTATCGTTTGGGGATTTTTCATTTTAATTATGGTTTTATTTATTAAAATGCTGATAAGAAAGTAGTTTAGGTTTTCGAAAACGATAGAGGTATAATTTTTTTTTTTTTTGAATCACTTCGGTCAATGTTACAATTTTTTCCGATTTCGAAATACGGTCCTGGTATCTTTCGTTTAATTTTCAAAAAAGCTAATAAATTATTGTGAATCGCGCTTAAAATCGAGTGTACACGTTCGAGCTCAAAGTGGCACATTTCCGAGCGAGGGAAAATGAAGCGCGCCGCTCCGCGTCGCGCTTCATTTGCCTCCCTCGCTCGGAAATGTGCCACTTTTCGCTCGAACGTGCACATCTTCGCATTTATTAGACTTGTCTAGTTCATCTTTCGCTGTTTCCAATGAAAAATTTAAATGTAGTTTAGTAAATATTGATTTTATGTTTAAAAACGTATATTTACTATAGCAATGAGTGGGAGAGAGCGAAAAGATACGATAATCTCATATGTGTGAGTGAGAGAGAACGACTAAAATTTTTTAATTAATTTTTCGAATGTGCACATTTCTCGCATTCATTCGATCTGTCTATTTTTGTTTTTTTTTAATTAAATTTAGTGCAATAAATTAAAAATTGAAATTAACTCCTAAATACAGTTTTGTAATTTGTACTTAAAATTAATTAGAAAGTAAATTAATTATTGTGAATCGTGCTTAAAGCCGAGTGTGCACATTCGAGCTCAAAGTGGCACATTCCGATCTCGGGAAAATGAAGCGCGCCGCTCCGCGTCGCGCTTCATTTGCCTCCCTCGCTCGGAAATGTGCCACTTTTCGCTCGAACGTGCCCATCTTCGCGTTTATTAGATTTGTCTAATTTATCTTTCGCTATTTCCAATGAAAAATTTAAATGTAGTTTAGTACATATTGATTTTATGTTTTAAAAACGTATATTTGCTATAGCAATGAGTGGGACAGAGCGAAAAGATACGATAATCTCATATGTGTGAGTGAGAGAGAACGATTAAAAAATTTTAATTAATTTTTCGAATGTGCACATTTCTCGCATTCATTCGATCTGTCTATTTTTGTTTTTTTATTAAATTTAGTGCACTAAATTAAAAATTGAAATTAACTCCTAAATACAGTCTTGTAATTTGTACTTAAAATTAATTAGAAAGTAAATTAATTATTGTGAATCGTGCTTAAAGCCGAGTGTGCACATTCGAGCTCAAAGTGGCACATTCCGATCTCGGGAAAATGAAGCGCGCCGCTCCGCGTCGCGCTTCATTTGCCTCCCTCGCTCGGAAATGTGCCACTTTTCGCTCGAACGCGCACATCTTCGCGTTTATTAGATTTGTCTAATTTATCCTTTCGCTATTTCCAATGAAAAATTTAAATATAGTTTAGTAAATATCGATTTTATGTTTAAAAACCTATTTTTACCATAGCAATGAGTGGGAGCGAGCGAAAAGATACGAAAATCTCTTAAGTGTGAGCGAGAGAGATCCATTTTAACTAGTATTTTGTCTCATTATCTTTTTTTTGTTTTTCTCAATTCAAAAAACGAAAGAAACAGTTTTTAAACTTATTTGTTTTTAAATCTCTAAAGAAATGAAAAGGGAAGTTTCGAATTTTTTTTCTTAATTATTTATTGAACGAACCTATGATTTCTTTTTAAAATTAATCCCAACCTAAAAAATCTGGAGGACGGATTATTTTCTTTTATTGAAAAAGAAACGAGATACGGCCTCTTAAAGTCAGCTTTCTAAAATCGCATGGAAAAAATCAAATGAAAAACTGCGTTCATTAAAACCTTCACGTTATTAGTATTCTTCGACCAATCCGAAGCCAAGTACTTAGAAAATAAATTATTGTATAAAGTAAGAGATCCAATACCGGATCACTATAAAAATATTAAAATGCCCTTTTCTTTTCATTTATTGATTAATAAAAATTTCCAGATATAAAATTAATAAAATTTTCAGTAATAAATCGAGAGCAATTAGTAAAATGAATATTTCAAAATAATTACTCGATTACACCAATACCCGATCACGCTAAAATGTATATTTTGAAGTTTTATTTCTTTTGTAGCTGATCGAATACTAATTCCACACAAAAAAAATGGTACCAGTACTAGATCACGGTTTTATACGTTATTAATAACATAAAAATAATATTTACTTTATTTAATTGTTAAAATAACTTATTAAAAATTATACAAATCAATATAACTATATTATAGATACAGTCGAACTTCTATAAGTCGAACGTCGATAAGCCGAATTTTTCATAACTCGAACTTGTTTCACTAGAACTTGCCTATTTCAACGTTAATATTTTTATATCGATAACTCGAATTTTTGATAACTTGAATTATTTTTAGCTTCCCTTCAGCCTCGACTTATCGAAGTTTAACTGTATATACATATACAGTGGAACCTCGCTTAACGAGCACCTTGCATAACCGGCGAGGTTTCGCATAACAACAAAGCAACAATCGTCTGGCGAAATGCTGAAATCATGGTAAACTGTACCTTCGTACGTTGAGAAGCATCACCCTAATAGGGCAGTGACTATGCGCGTTAGAAATTTATTTAATGATAATGCGGTGTCGCATTTTTACCAAATTTTGAAACGTAGGCAAAAACAAATGTCTCGACAGAATTCTAGCAAAAAAGAAAAGTATGTTACTAAGAAAAGATGAATCAGGCTTCTTAACAATTTATATGTATTTTTCTTTGAACAAATGCCACACATAACGTTTTTTGGAGTAGTTTTTTTGAAAATTTCAATTTTTGAGTATTTTTTTCGGCATGGAACGCATTATCGTATTTTACATCAATTTATATGGTAAAAATTGTTTCGCTTAACATGTGTTTCGCATTACGAGTAAGACTCCGGAACGAATTATGCTCGTTAGGCGAGGTTCCACTGTATGTATAAATAGCACAAATATCGTAAGTGATCGGGTATTGGGTCTTATTGTATTATTTTTTTAATCATCAATTTATTTTGTAAAGGAACTCAATTAAAATACGAGGCACGTGCACCTTCGAGCGAAAAGTGGGCCATTTTCGATTAACAATTAGAAAAAAAATCGCCAATCGTAAAAAAATAGATTAAGTTTGCTTTCATTTGTGCTTTTCGCATAAAAAAAATCTTGCGGCCAACGAGCCCTGAAATCGAAATGCAGCCATTTAAAAAAAAAAGAACAACAACGGCTCTAAAAATAACTTTGTCGAATTTTCTCGAAACTGGCGATCGAAAGAAAGGATTTATTTTTAAATTTTTGAGTAGTCGAGTTCATTCTCATTACATTGAACTTGGCCGGTTGATTCATGGGAAATATTTTAACGCAAAAGTCGCGAACGATTAGTGTTTTTTTTTATTATTGCAGAAGCGAAATAAATGTGCAGCGACTTCGAAACGGATTTATCGTTGTTTTCGCGTAACATTTGCGATTAGGGAAGATATACATTACATTATTTAGTTGTTTGTTGTTATTTAATACTGCAAAAATGATTAACTAAAATTGAGTAATGAGATTTGATTGCTTTTTTACTTACTTAAAGACTTAGTGCCAAAAAAACCACCAGACGGTGCGAAGACGAAGTTGGAACGGAAAACATGGTTTTTGAAAATTGTACCGTTTTTACTTTTGATAACGAACCGACACCGTACGACGAAAAGTGAGTAGCATTTAGTTTCTCGTAAAAAAAAATATAAAAAATTTACACTGGGAAGTTTTGGACGACCGAAATTATTAGAGCAGGGGTTCCCAAACTTTTTGATCGACGGGCCAAATATTACAATAATGTTTTTTAGCGCACCATAATTTTTTTTTAAAGCATTATTCGTTAAACGAATAGTTGAGAGCTTGAATCCAGATCGAGGACCGAATTGAAACAACTTGCGGGTCTTATCAGGCCCGTGGGCCGCTCTTTGCCAACCCCTGGATTTGAACGAAGGCTGGCGCGCCCCGAATTTTTGAGAAGGGGGTGCACGATCGGCAATTTTCCGATAAACCCTTTTTAGAAAATAATTTAAGTGCAAATTGTGAATGGTGCTTTCGGCCAAGTTTTTGTTTAATTTGTCTACATGGAGCGCAACTAGGGTTGCCACCCATACTTTATAATAAAGTATTGTACGTTATTTTGGGCAATTATACTTTATGAGAACAATAACGTACGCCAAAATACTTTATTTCACATAGTTTGATTTTTCTAGGATGCATTTTACGTAAATCATTAAAAGACCAAATAAGTTGATCGTAATTTTACGTATGACGGCCGAATGACTGAAGTCGTTTTTTAACGTGCCCTAAGCTCAAATGTTAATATGTCAATCTCAAAGTTTCTTGTTTGTGTTTGATGAAAAACGAATTATTTATTTATTTTCACTTAAAGATAAACTGCAAAGATGCTGTGAAGCTATTTGGCAGTGACAATTATCTGTTGAATATTGCTAAAAGTAATAAAAAATATGTTTTTAAACAAAATAATAAAGTAAAATAAATAATACTTTAATCTGACACAATGTACTTTTTTTTCTCTACCTTGAGCAACTAATATACTTTATTTATTGAAATAAAAGGTGGCAACCCTAAGCGCAACCCTCAAAACAATTTTTTTTTTGAACAGTAAATTTAATTTTTTTTTCTGTTAGTAAAATATTTTTTTTAATAACTCTTGTTCTATTTTTTTTTTTGAGAAAACAACACATTAAATATGGCCGAAGATGAGAAATAGAAATTTTGAGAAAATCCATGGTATGATTAAAATGGAGTTGTCACAAATCAAAAAAAAAAAAAATGATTAAATTTGGGCAAACGGCAGTCTGAACGATTTTTAAAAAAAATTGTTCGTTATAGATTTACAATTGTATCGAGTTTTAATTTAAATTAGAAAGTTTTTTAATGTTTTGGCCCCATCAAAATTAGTTAAGTACTTTTGTAAAAAGTACTGTAAAAAGCTCGAATGTGCACCACTCGGTTTTAAGCATGATTCACAATAAAATAGACAATATATTAGTTAAAATCGTTCCCTCTCACTCACACTTAGTAGATTATCGTATCTTTTCGCTCTCTCCCACTCATTGCTATAGTAAAAATAGGTTTTTAAACATAAAATCGATATTTACTAAATTAAATTGAAATTTTTCGTTGAAAATAGCGAAAGGTAAACTAGACGAATCTAATAAATGCCAAGATGTGCACATTCGAGCGAAAAGTGGCACATTTCCGAGCGAGGGAGGCAAATGAAGCGCGACGCGGAGCGGCGCGCTTCATTTTCCGAGATCGGAATGTGCCACTGAGCTCGAATGCGCACTCGGTTTTAAGCTTGATTTACGATAATTTAGGCCAATAAATTAATTAACTAATTTTATTCGATCCATCTCACTTGCACTTACGAGATTCTCGTATCTTATCGCTCTCTTCCACTCATTGCTATGGTAAATACGTTTTTCGAACAAAAAATCGACATTTAGTGAACTAAATTTAATTTTTTGATTTGAAAGAACGAAGAACAAAAAAGTAGTCTAAAAAATACGAAGTATGTGCGCATTCGAGCGAAAAGTGGCACATTTCCGAGCGAGGGAGGCAAATGAAGCGCGACGCGGAGCGGCGCGCTTCATTTTCCCGAGATCGGAATGTGCCACTTTGAGCTCGAATGCGCGCACTCGGTTTTAAGCTTGATTTACGATAATTTAGGCCAATAAATTAATTAACTAATTTTATTCGGTCCATCTCATTTGCACTTACGAGATTCTCGTATCTTTTCGCTCTCTTCCACTCATTGCTATGGTAAATACGTTTTTCGAACAAAAAATCGACATTTAGTGAACTAAATTTAATTTTTTGATTTGAAAGAACGAAGAACAAAAAGTAGTCTAAAAAATACGAAGTATGTGCGCATTCGAGCGAAAAGTGGCACATTTCCGAGCGAGGGAGGCAAATGAAGCGCGACGCGGAGCGGCGCGCTTCATTTTCCCGAGATCGGAATGTGCCACTTTGAGCTCGAATGCGCGCACTCGGTTTTAAGCTTGATTTACGATAATTTAGGCCAATAAATTAATTAACTAATTTTATTCGATCCATCTCACTTGCACTTACGAGATTCTCGTATCTTATCGCTCTCTTCCACTCATTGCTATGGTAAATACGTTTTTCGAACAAAAAATCGACATTTAGTGAACTAAATTTAATTTTTTGATTTGAAAGAACGAAGAACAAAAAAGTAGTCTAAAAAATACGAAGTATGTGCGCATTCGAGCGAAAAGTGGCACATTTCCGAGCGAGGGAGGCAAATGAAGCGCGACGCGGAGCGGCGCGCTTCATTTTCCCGAGATCGGAATGTGCCACTTTGAGCTCGAATGCGCGCACTCGGTTTTAAGCTTGATTTACGATAATTTAGGCCAATAAATTAATTAACTAATTTTATTCGATCCATCTCACTTGCACTTACGAGATTCTCGTATCTTTCGCTCTCTTCCACTCATTGCTATGGTAAATACGTTTTTCGAACATAAAATCGATATTTACTAAACTAAATTTAATTTTTTGATTTGAAAGAACGAAGAATAAAAAAGAAGTCCAAAAAATACGAAGTATGTGCGCATTCGAGCGAAAAGTGGCACATTTCCGAGCGAGGGAGGCAAATGAAGCGCGACGCGAGCGGCGCGCTTCATTCTCCCGAGATCGGAAATGTGCCACTTTGAGCTCGAATGTGCGCACTCGGTTTTAAGGTTGATTCACAATAATTTATTTATTTTTTAGGCTGGTTTACATGTTAAATATTCTCAAATAAAAATGACAGGGCCGTATTTAGAACAAAAACTTCAAACCCCCGTTTTAGTACTTTTAAAGTTCTTTTGAAAGAAATAAAACGAATAAATACAAATCTAATTAATACGACAATTTAAGCACGATTCACAACAATCAATTAATTTTTGAAAACTTAACCAAAAATTCCAAACCGAAAGAATTTCTTCGCGAATCTTCAATTATTTAACAGAATTTTACAAAATTTGCTATATAACGTAATTGCCCTTGCACTTAATTTATATTTAATGGCGGACGAACGGCGGAAGGGGGCAGCATCCCGTCAGCCCCCCTTGGGCGCGCCACTGAGACCAAATCAAAAAATTAAATTTTTTTCTTACAAACTTTCAGAATATTTGTATAAGTTTTGATCAACGCAAATTTTTTTAAAAAAATTCTTATCTTGCAAATTTAAGTTGGTGGTTTTGTGTACTCAAAAACAAGGCCCAATGGGCACTTTCGATCCAAATTCGCACATAATATGCCTCTCTATTTATTGTTTTCCCTTAGAAAAATGACAACAGTTCAATTAAAGCGTTCTTAAAAATATTGCGTAACATCGAATTACAAAAAGAAGTGTGCGCGCGGAGTTCACGCACGATTGAAGTGAAACTTCGTGCTCTTTAATAGGTAGTTTTTTTTATACGGTGAAATATTTCGAGATTAAGGCCTAATACGTAGCAAACTTGTAAATGATAGTGATAGCAATCGAAAAAAAATAATATAACACAAATTTGCTGCCCCCTTCTCCCCCATTCTTTCATTGTTCGTAGTCAATAATTCTGTATTTAAGCGCTTTGAAATCCGTTTCTGATAAATTTTATATTTAGATTTACGCCCCCACGTACTTCTCCTCAACCCGCTTCGCCAAACTCTTCCCCTTATTCGATCGGAATTTTCGTAACGCCCGAAAATCGTTAGCGCCCCAAGCAAAGAAGTTTCACTTCAGAAAAAGACAAAAAGATTCGCCACCCAAGCAATCGATCTGAAAAAGATGAAAAATTCCACCCTGACTGCAATTCCTTCCCTAATTCGAGGCGCTTTATGGGGGTTCACAATAAAACCGATATTATTCTCTTGCAATTAATAAGCATCTTGAAAGTCGTTCGTGCTCGGCACTTTTAATTGGTCGACTTGGTAAATAATCGCTAATTGCTGCTCGTAAGGCATCGAAAATGTCGCACACGAGAAAACACAATAAATACGACCCCCCCAAAGCCTCCTTCGAAGACAAACGTTTTTCCCACACAGTCGCGTACGACGCAATACGACCGCGAACCACCCCCCAACGACGCTGCAAGTGTCTCTTTGCTTAAAAAAATAATATGCGACGCGGGGGGTGCGGGCGGAGGAGAAGGAGGGTGGGTGGGTGGGTGGTGGTAGTAAAAATAAATAATTATCCTGAAGGATTACCGTCGGACGGATTAGTTCGTCGTGACCTTCGCCTTAGAGTGGACGTCGGGGGTTGCACCACAGTGGCGTGCTGCGCTCCGGCGAAAATAATGTTCGGACCCGCTTCGGAGTGTAAAAAATTTATATCTTATTATTACGAATATCACAAGTACAGCGATTTGCGTTTTTTTTGGTGTCCATTTAATTGTTGGTCGTTTTTGTTCATTTGCAGGACGTTGGATCGCCGAAGTCACTACGAGCCGTCTGTGACCGCCGACGAGCAGGACATCGCCGTCCAAAATTTGGAGGAGCAGGATGTCGTGCCCCATTTTCAGCGGGTTTCGATTTCGGGGGAGGACACGAGTGGAGTAAGTTGATTTTTTGCTCGATTAAAGGTTTTTAATGATTTTTCTTTTAAAGGCGAGATTTGGCGTGTAGATACGGTCCTGTATATTTTTATTAAAAATTTTTAGAAAGTAAATTAATCATTGTGAATCGAACTTATTGAATTTGTCTGCGTTAATTTTCAAAAAATTAAATTTAGTGCCACTAAAAAAGTTATAGCGTTTATTTTGGTTTGAAAGATGCAAATTAGGTTTTTTTTATAAATACGCTCCTGTACGTTTTAATTAGAAAATTTTAGCAGTAAATTAATTATTGTGAATCGTGGTTAAAACCGAGTGCGCACGTTCGAGCTCAAAGTGGCACATTTTCGATCTCGGGAAAATGAAGCGCGCCGCTCCGCGTCGCGCTTCATTTGCCTCCCTCGCTCGGAAATGTGCCACTTTTCGCTCGAACGCGCGCATCTTCGTAATTATTAGATATGTCTAGTTTAAATAAATAATTTAAATGTAGTTTAGTAAATATCGATTTCATGTTTAAAAATGTATTTTTACCATAGCAGTGAGTGGGAGCGAGCGAAAACATACGAAAATCTCTTAAGTGTGAGCGAGAGAGATCCATTTTAACTAGTATTTTCTCATTATCTTTTTTTTTGTTTTTCTCAATTTAAAAAACGAAAGAAACAGTTTCTTAAATTTATTTTCTTTTAAAATCGCTAAAGAAATGAAAAGCGAAGTTTTCGAATTTTTTTCTTAATTATTTATTGGACGAACCTATGGTTTTTTTTTTAAATTAATCCCAACAAAAAAAAATCTGGAAGAAGAATTATTTTCGATTTAAAAAACCGTGTTGTATTGTTAGAATTTGGCGCGAACATTTTGTTTCCAGTTCTTTTCTAATATTTGAGACTCAAAATACCGTATTAATTAGTTATTAATTTTGAATTTTTGAAAAATTAAATTTTAGTATCCTTTTTGACATTGAAATTTGCAGAAATGAGATATCAGCTTATTTTTCAATGTTAGGGGTCATCCATGTACAACGTCACACAATTTTTAAGATTTCTAGGGCCCCCCTCCCACTATATCAGATTTTCCAGTGACCCTACAGTTTAATAATCAGCGGTTAATTTTTTTTTTATGGATATCTATATTTATATAGATGAATATATATATGAATATATAGTACGGCTGAAAAAGTATCCGACGACTCATCCGTGGATCAAAAAATCGATTTTTTTAAAGATTTGATTTCGTGACATCGCAATATTTAAAATGTTCCCTTTTTAAAGCGACATTTAAAAAATCTAAAATAATTTTGATTAATTCTATTGTCAAAATTTCGTTAAAGTGACCAATGAATTTTTTTTCACGACCCAACTATCAAAACGTTTTATTTGTCCTTTTAAAAAATTAAGTTATTAATTAAAAAAAAAAAAAATCAAAGACTTACAAGTCCGTAAAAAAATCAAGTGTAACGATTCTATTATAAAAGATTTTTTTTTAATTTTGTCGAATTAGTCTATGGATTCTTTTCTATCGGTTGATTTTTATAAAATTTTGAGAAAATGGGGGGGTGGTGTAAATTTTGTATTGTGATTTTTTTTTAGAATTTATTATGTTTCAAAATTTGAAAAGTCCATCACACAAATTTACAATTCTCGGTCTTCCTTTTTTGGGGGGGACTATATTTATTTTTCGTTTTTGGCGCCACACAAAACACTCTTAGGAGATTCGTAAAAAAATAATTATCTACCTTTGTTTGTTTTTTTCTTCTTGCACTAATTAATTTAATATCACAAAGGGCTCTAATTAAAAATAAAAACGGAATTACTTTGAGACACCGTCACAAAGCGAACGCCGAAACAACACTAAACGTTTACAAAACCGAAACGAAGAAAAAGCGGTACGATATCGACACCATGCAGCTCTTTATCGGTTTTTGCAAACGTGACTTAGAGGCATAAAAGTCATTAGTCACGACTAGAAAGTCTTTATCAATACGCTCGAAATCAATTTTCGATTCTAAAATTTTTGCGTTTGGGAAAATCAAAATTAATTTAGAATTTTTGGTAAAAAAAATTAATTTTGCCCCCCCCCATGCACCGGCCAGCCGGTGTAACAAATCCCATTAGATTTGTTTACTTCGAAAGGAAATCGTTAATTTTATTTTATAAGAATTTTTATATACAGAGTGTCCGAAAATAAAAAGACACCTTAGTCAGAACTTTCCGATTTCAATTAAATCAATTTTTTTTCCGATTGCGTTCATTGAATTCGTTCATAAATGCTATAACTTTGATTGATTTTTTTGTTTTGTGGTTAGTTCCCGTGGTTTTCTATTTAATTAGCGCCGAAGAAGCCCTTAAAGCGGCGCTCAAGTACGATTCACATGTAAAACGACGGAGAGGGACACGTGCGAGTTCCAAGTTATTAATTTTTGTCGGGGGACAAAAACCGTTATTTACTTTTTACGATTGTTGGTTATATATTATTAATTGTTGTATTTTCGTTTAGATCTGTCTGGGATATTATAAGGTGATGGTGCATGCTGTTGTTGTTTTGCTCGACTTTCCGATTAAAACACTAATCGCAATCGATTTTTGCCTATCGCGAAGTTATACTTCTTTCGGCGCGCGTTGAAGGTAGAATTTTAGCAAGCGACGTTAATTTTTCGAATTTAAATTCATTCAATTTCTGATGGAAGCACGGCCCTGTAATTTTTCTTTAAATATTTTTGGACTGTAAATTTTTTATTGTGAATCGCGCTTAAAGCCGAGCGTGCACGTTCGAGCTCAAAGTGGCACATTCCGATCTCGGGAAAATGAAGCGCGCCGCTCCGCGTCGCGCTTCATTTGCCTCCCTCGCTCGGAAATGTGCCACTTTTCGCTCGAATGCGCACATCTTTGTCTTTACTGCATTTGTCTACGTTAATCTTCTCTCTTTCAAATCAAAAAATTAAATTTAGTTTAGTAAATATTGATTTTATGTTGGAGAAACGTATTTACCATAGCAATGAGGGGAAGGGAGCGAAAAGATACGAGGATCTCGTAAGTGCGAGTGAGAGGGACCGATTAAATTTATTTAACTTTTTTTTTGGGCCAAATTATTGTGAAACGTGCTTAAAATCGAGTGTGCACATTCGAGCTCAAAGTGGCACATTCCGATCTCGGGAAAATGAAGCGCGCCGCTCCGCGTCGCGCTTCATTTGCTTCCCTCGCTCGGAAATGTGCCACTTTTCGCTCGAATGCGCACATCTTTGTCTTTACTGCATTTGTCTACGTTAAACTTCTCTCTTTCAAATCAAAAAATTAAATTTAGTTTAGTAAATATCGATTTTATGTTCAAAAAACGTATTTGCCATAGCAATGAATGGAAGAGAGCGAAAAGATACGAGAATCTCGTAAGTGCAAGTGAGAGAGACCGATTAAAATTAGTTAACTAATTTTTCGTTGAATTTATTGGCCTAAATTATCGTAAATCATGCTTAAAACCGAGGCGCGCATTCGAGCTCAAAGTGGCACATTCCGATCTCGGGAAAATGAAGCGCGCCGCTCCGCGTCGTGCTTCATTTGCCTCCCTCGCTCGGAAATGTGCCACTTTTCGCTCGAATGCGCACATCTTTGTCTTTACTGCATTTGTCTACGTTAATCTTCTCTCTTTCAAATCAAAAAATTAAATTTAGTTTAGTAAATATTGATTTTATGTTGGAGAAACGTATTTACCATAGCAATGAGGGGAAGGGAGCGAAAAGATACGAGGATCTCGTAAGTGCGAGTGAGAGGGACCGATTAAATTTATTTAACTTTTTTTGGGCCCAAAATTTTTGTGAAACGTGCTTAAAATCGAGTGTGCACATTCGAGCTCAAAGTGGCACATTCCGATCTCGGAAATGAAGCGCGCCGCCCGCGTCGCGCTTCATTTGCCTCCTCGCTCGGAAATGTGCCACTTTTCGCTCGAATGCGCACATCTTTGTCTTTACTGCATTTGTCTACGTTAATCTTCTCTCTTTCAAATCAAAAAATTAAATTTAGTTTAGTAAATATTGATTTTATGTTGGAGAAACGTATTTACCATAGCAATGAGTGGAAGGGAGCGAAAAGATACGCGAATCTCGTAAGTGCGAGTGAGAGGGCCGATTAAATTTATTTAACTAATTTTTTAGGGCAAATTATTGTGAAACGTGCTTAAAACCGAGTGTGCACATTCGAGCTCAAAGTGGCACATTCCGATCTCGGGAAAATGAAGCGCGCCGCTCCGCGTCGCGCTTCATTTGCCTCCCTCGCTCGGAAATGTGCCACTTTTCGCTCGAATGCGCACATCTTTGTCTTTACTGCATTTGTCTACGTTAATCTTCTCTCTTTCAAATCAAAAATTAAATTTAGTTTAGTAAATATTGATTTTATGTTGGAGAAACGTATTTACCATAGCAATGAATGGAAGAGAGCGAAAAGATACGAGAATCTCGTAAGTGCGAGTGAGAGGGCCGATTAAATTTATTTAACTAATTTTTTAGGGCAAATTATTGTGAAACGTGCTTAAAATCGAGTGTGCACATTCGAGCTCAAAGTGGCACATTCCGATCTCGGGAAAATGAAGCGCGCCGCTCCGCGTCGCGCTTCATTTGCCTCCCTCGCTCGGAAATGTGCCACTTTTCGCTCGAATGCGCACATCTTTGTCTTTACTGCATTTGTCTACGTTAATCTTCTCTTTCAAATCAAAAAATTTAATTTAGTTTAGTAAATATTGATTTTATGTTGGAGAAACGTATTTACCATAGCAATGAGTGGAAGGGAGCGAAAAGATACGCGAATCTCGTAAGTGCAAATGAGAGGGACCGATTAAAAATTTATTTAACTAATTTTTTTTAGGGCCAAATTATTGTGCGTTTAAAACAGTGTGCACATTCGAGCTCAAAGTGGCACATTCCGATCTCGGAAAATGAAGCGCGCCGCCCGCGTCGCGCTTCATTTGCCTCCTCGCTCGGAAATGTGCCACTTTTCGCCTCGAATGCGCACATCTTTGTTTTACTGCATTTGTCTACGTTAATCTTCTCTTTCAAATCAAAAAATTTAATTTAGTTTTTTAAATATCGATTTTATGTTCGAAAAACGTATTTGCCATAGCAATGAATGGAAGAGAGCGAAAAGATACGAGAATCTCGTAAGTGCAAGTGAGAGAGACCGATTAAAATTAGTTAACTAATTTTTCGTTGAATTTATTGGCCTAAATTATCGTAAATCATGCTTAAAACGAGGCGCATTCGAGCTCAGTGGCACATTCCGATCTGGAATGAAGCGCGCGCCCGCGTCGCGCTTCATTTGCCTCCCTCGCTCGGAAATGTGCCACTTTTCGCTCGAACGCGCACATCCTCGTATTTATTGAATTTATTTATATTAATTGTGTTGCACCAAAGAAGTATAACTTCTAACGAATCAATAATAAATTTTATGTAGAAGACTTAAATTAACAATTAATAATTAACGATTAACCATTTAAGTTTGCCGCTCAATTTCGTAAGGTTTTTCTTGTAATTGATCGTCGCAAAGGATTTTCATTAATATCGATAATTTTGTTTTGGATAGACTAAATATTTGTGATTACAATTCTTAAATTTGAATACATAAAGAAATATCAATTTTGAAAACGTACGATTTAACAAAAAAAAATTGTAATAATGATTTAATATTTCTCACTCGAGTTAAACAAGATTTTTAATTAACTCTGACAGTTTTGAGCTTTTAATTAAAAAAATAATTGAAGATTGCTTAATTTTGACTTTTTGTAGAATATTCAGAAAAATAACCGAGATATATGTTTAAAAGCTCAAAACTAGAACCCAAGTCTTTCACAACGAACAAATATAATTAAAAGTAAATAATTTAAAAAAAGTATATATAAAAATTTTGGTGTGGGTTTAATACTCTTGGTCTTTTTTATTTTATTTTATTTTATATTGGGGAGATAGTAAAATTTAAATCTCTGTTCTTTATAACGATATACCGGGTGTTTCATTTAAAGTGCCACGAGCTTATAATAATAATAATAATTTCCAAAAAAAAGTACAAGTATAAAAGTTTATTCGATCTATGCACTGGCATAAATTCAATTTTTTTTCTACTTGCGATTTAACGCGAAATCGAGTCAAGTGTCTTATAGTATTAAATGAAAGGTATTAAATTTTTTAGATTGGGTAGAGCTCGTCGAGAGTTTTACAAAAATGTATAACAAGCTACCATTTAATTAATAAATAATTTTAAAAAAAATATTTTCTATATATTCGTTGTGGTATTTTTGAAATTTTTATTATTTTTAGGTATTATAAGTTTGTGGCACTTTAAATGAAACATCCGGTATACAAAAATAAACGACCGACGTTTTAATAAAAAAAAATTGGAATACCAATTCATAAAGTAATATATTTTAATATTTCCCCCACAATTTAAACACGATTTTTAATTGCCCCCCTGACAAGTTTTAGATTTTCATTTAGAGAACTAATTTGGAATTGCAAGGGCTATATCGTTTTCCGGAATATTGGGGAAAATAAAAGAAATATGATTTTACAAGTTCAAAAATAAAATCGAACGCTCTCTAAAACGAACAAAGAATTTTATCTACAAGCCTTGGCCGGGGGGCCTTGTGTAAGCGCTTGTATTTTTAAAAAGTTAAAATCGATAATTCAAACGTTAAATATTCGTCGCTTTTACAATAAAAATCGAAATAAACCGCATTTTGTCGATTTTTGAGTAAATCCGTCGACTTAGAACGGTTGGTACGAGGGCAAGACAAATAGTTCGAAAGCATCGAGTTCTATTGCGATGTCAAAAAACAATTCTTTGACGCCCTTCCAAAACGTCCTACCAGCAATTTGAATAAAACACACAAACAATAAATACATGTAAAATACAACAATCAAAAATCGTACTGATCATTTTTTTTTCATTCAATTTGTTTGTTGATAAAAATAAAATCCAATCTGTACATTTTTTGAAAATCAAACCACTGAAAATAATATTTAGCACAAACGAAATTGATTGTTGTAAAAGTAAAAAAAATTAAAAAAATCCTACCTTAAAGGTCTCGACGAAGGGGCGCTCAATGACGGGCAGATCTACCACGCACATACACTTTCGCCAACTGCAACAAGAAACGCTGGTCAAAATCACAAAAATTTCGCACATACACTTCCATTCCCAGCGATTCTCAAAAGACTGAATTATTTTACCAAAACTATCGACAAAGGCCAATCGAAAACTTGCACACTTTTTGACACGTGCATATCAAGTCCACGTGAACTGTTTTGCGATAAAAGCACCACCTGCTATTTTATCAAAAACCAAAAAATTCCTAATCAGCGAGCGTACACGAAATAAATTATTATCAGACGGTGACCGATCAAAACATCCATAGCCCCGAAGGATTAACAAATTCTGCGACCCCCTTATTTTATAAGATTTTTTTTTTAATTATTTAATTTACTCGAGTATAAAATCTAAGAAAAAATGCGATTCATTCTGTACACTGCTCAAAAATCAAATCAAACCCCCCAAAATAATATTTAGTACCAACGAGCTCGATTATTGTAAAGGTAAAAAAAATTAAAAATCCTACCTTAACGTCCGTGATGAAGGAGCACCCCCAACGAGGGGGGACACAGCTACCCCGCACATTTTCACCACCTGCAAAAAAAAATTCTGATAAAATTCACCCAAATTTCGCATACATTTTTACTCTAAGAATTTATATAAATCTGGTACCCCCCAACGTCCTTAATAAAATAATTTAATTTTAAAGCGACTTTAAAAAAAAAACAACACAAAAATACGTTAAAATATTTGCTTAGCACACAGGACCGGCACCAATAAAATTAATTTTTCTACATTAAAATCTCACACAACCAGTGGCGTTTCCAGCCGACTGGCCTAGAGGGGGTAATTTTAAAAAAAGAAAAAACTTAATTTGTTTGTTTGAAATATTGGCAATTTTTAAGAATAAAAATAAATAAGCGAACGAAAATTTTTTAGGTGGGGTAATTATCCAATTACCCCCCTCTGAAACCGCCACTGCCCACAACGTTCAAGCTTTTATTAAATTAACGTCGGACAAAGTAAACGTTTATTTGTCCGAATATGACGTCATCGTGATTGATCCAAGTTGGAAAAAATAATTTAATAAAATGGGATAGATTGCTCTGGGGGCTTTCAATTAATTTTTGAAGTCGTTTGACGGTTTCCCGAGCTTCGACGAATTTTTCGAAGTTCTTCAATAAAATATGTTCCTTAACGTTTGGTCGGACGAGACGCCCCCGACGGGGTACGATTATCATGCGGCAATGATCAAATTAAACGGAATTGAGCAGGTGACGATTATGCGTTTAAAAAAAATCTAAATAAATCGCAAGGCGTAATTTTTTGGTTGATTTGCACGAGAATTTTGATTTTTTGAGTTGATTAACAGTAGCGATTTTTGAAATGCAGCGTCGATTTACGAGGGGTTGTAATATTTAATAGGTTAATGTTTTGCAGGTCCCCTTGGAAGATCTCGAAAGGGCGTCCCGACTGTTGGTCAACGCACTGCAGATTAGACAGCGCTATATGAAAATGTCGAACCAAACTTTTCCCACGACCGCGTCCACTTTTTTGCATTCTGTTAGTGCGGACGCCGATTCCGTCATTGAGCCGAGGCATCACGACGCCAAGCAGACTATCGCAGGTAACGTTGCTTAAAAAAAACCGTTAGAAGTTTAACTTCTTTGGCGTGCCTACAAGTTGCGCGCGCACAGCTAGTTTAGTAAATGTCGATTTTATGCTTATTGCTATAGCAATGAGTGGGAGCGAGCGAAAAGATACGAGAATCTTGTAAGTGTGAGAGAGAGGGAACGATTTTAACAATTTTTTTGTCTATTTTATTGCGAATCACGCTTACAACCGAGTGTGCACATTCGAGCTCAAAGTGGCACATTCCGATCTCGGGAAAATGAAGCGCGCCGCTCCGCGTCGCGCTTCATTTGCCTCCCTCGCTCGGAAATGTGCCACTTTTCGCTCGAATGCGCACATACTTCGTATTTTTTAGACTTTTTTATTATTCTTCGTTCTTTCAAATCAACAAATTAAATTTAGTTTAGTAAATATGGATTTTATGTTCGAAAAACGTATTTACCATAGCAAAGAGTAGAAGAGAGCGAAAAGATACGAGAATCTTGTAAGTGTGAGAGAGAGGGAACGATTTTAACAATTTTTTTGTCTATTTTATTGCGAATCACGCTTACAACCGAGTGTGCACATTCGAGCTCAAAGTGGCACATTCCGATCTCGGGAAAATGAAGCGCGCCGCTCCGCGTCGCGCTTCATTTGCCTCCCTCGCTCGGAAATGTGCCACTTTTCGCTCGAATGCGCACATACTTCGTATTTTTTAGACTTTTTTATTATTCTTCGTTCTTTCAAATCAACAAATTAAATTTAGTTTAGTAAATATGGATTTTATGTTCGAAAAACGTATTTACCATAGCAAAGAGTAGAATAGAGCGAAAAGATACGAGAATCTTGTAAGTGTGAGAGAGAGGAACGATTTTAACAATTTTTGTCTATTTTATTGCGAATCACGCTTAAACCGAGTGTGACATTTGAGCTCAAAGTGGCACATTCCGATCTCGGAAAATGAAGCGCGCCGCTCCGCGTCGCGCTTCATTTGCCTCCCTCGCTCGGAAATGTGCCACTTTTCGCTCGAATGCCACATACTTCGTAATTTTTAGATTTTTATTATTCTTCGTTCTTTCAAATCAACAAATTAAATTTAGTTTAGTAAATATGGATTTTATGTTCGAAAAATATTTACCATAGCAAAGAGTAGAAGAGACGAAAAGATACGAGAATCTTGTAAGTGTGAGAGAGAGGAACGATTTTAACAATTTTTTGTCTATTTTATTGCGAATCGCGCTTAATTATGAGTGCATTCGAGTCTCAAAGTGGCACATTCCGATCTGAAAATAAGCGCGCCGCCCGCGTCGCGCTTCATTTGCCTCCCTCGCTCGGAAATGTGCCACTTTTCGCTCGAATGCGCACATACTTGTATTTTTAGACTTTTTATTATTCTTCGTTCTTTCAAATTTAACAAATTAAATTTAGTTTAGTAAATATCGATTTTATGTTCGAAAAACGTATTTACCATAGCAAAGAGTAGAAGAGAGCGAAAAGATACGAGAATCTTGTAAGTGTGAGAGAGAAGGAACGATTTTAACAATTTTTTTGTCTATTTTATTGCGAATCACGCTTAAAGAGTGTGAATTCGAGCTCAAAGTGGCACATTCCGATCTGGAATGAAGCGCGCCGCTTCGCGTCGCGCTTCATTTGCCTCCCTCGCTCGGAAATGTGCCACTTTTCGCTCGAACGTGCACATCTAAGAATTTAGATTTAAAAAACTGTATTGTATTGTTAAAATTTACCGCAAAAAGATTGTATCCGGTTCTTTTCTAATATTTGACAATCAAAATACTATATTAATTAGTTATTAATTTTGAATTTTTGGAAAATTAAATTTTGGGATCATTTTTTGAAATTGAAATTTGCAGAAATGAGATGTCAGCTTATTTTTGAATGTTAGGGGTCATCCATATACAACGTCAAACAATTTTTAAGTTTTATAGCCCCCTCCCACTATATCACATTTTCATTGCACCTTGCCCTACCCAGTGACGTCAAACTGTGGCACCTACCGTACAATTTAATAATCCGCGGTTAATTTTTTTTTAATAATTAATTTAATGGATATCTATATTTATATACACTGATAAAAAAAGTATCTTCATTCAAGAAAAATATTCTTGATCAAAGAAAATTATTTTGAAGAGAACTAGTTGTCTTGCTTCAAGAATTTCTTGTCTTGAATTCATGTTTCTTGGATGGAGAGGTCGAATCACTCCGATCGATAACATTTTTACTTGGTTCAAGACTATATTATCTTCGATCGATACAAGTGAATTCTTCCTTCAAAAATTATTTATTGTTGATTCAAGAACAAATTTTTTTATTTAGAATCTTATAAGTTTAAGTCAGAAAAAAACTTAGAATTAAAGAAAATTTTGTTTCATTGTATGCCGAAAAATATTTATACCTTATATTTTATTAATACGGTCGGTAACATCTTGAACCAATGTTACCGTCTATCTTAATCCCAGAGAAAGAAATTCTTGGGCGAAGTTGTATATATCTTATTTGAAAACAACCAAGTTCCTTGATTCAAAAATCAATTTCTTAAGTTAACAGAAATGAACTACTTAAAACAAGAATGACATTTTGAAGAAAACATTTTTCTTGAATCAAGTCATTTTTTTTATCAGTGTAGATTAGTACAGCTGAAAAAGTATCCGACGACTTATCCATGAATCAAAAAATAGTTTTTTTAAAGATTTGATTTCGTAACGTCGCAATATTTAAAATGTTCCCGTTTTAAAACGACATTTTAAATTTCCAAAATAATTTTGATTAATTCTATTGTCAAAATTTTGTCGAAGTGACCAATGAATTTTTTTTTCACGACATAACTCTCAAAACGTTTTATTTGTCCTTTTTATTAATTTTGATTTTTTGGAAAATTAAATTTTGGGATCATTTTTCGAAATTGAAATTTTCAGAAAGGGGACATCAGCTTATTTTTCAATGTTAGGGGGAGTCCATATACAACGTCACACGATTTCTAAGATGTCTAGACCGACCCCCCCCCAATCACATTTTTATTGAACCTCATGGTCGCTATAATTGTATAATGTACCCTATAATTTAATAATCCATGTTAATTAAAAATAAACCGTAGCTGTGGTTTAAGAAATACTCAAAAATATAATTTTGAACGTTTCTCCTGGTTTCAAAAAAAAAAAAATTCGCATAATACTTATGGCTGAATAATTTATGTAGTTTTACAAATTGTTTGAATGAATTACAATTAAATAAAAACCATTCAAAACTTGGAAATGCACATATAAAATGCGTTAATAATATTTCTAGTGAATATGCTGGCCTCTGGTGAAGATAAACAGCAGTAAATTCTATGTTCCAAACCATTCTATTATTTATTTACATGTTGCTAACGTATACTTGGCGTTACCAATATCTATAAATATGTTTATCCAATATTGTTTACAAAAAATTGAAGTTGCCAAAGTGATAGCAAATAGGAATAGGAACTACAGTCAAACCTCGATAGTGTATACCCTATTAGTATGAACAAAACCTTCTGGCCAACATGTTCATGATATCGAGGTTTAACTGTATCAAAAATTTATAACTCGATTGCTTGTAATTTGTTAAAAATCTTTTGGTACCTATTTAGAATTGTTAGCTTTTTGGCATCAAACGCAATCTTAAGACAGTTAAGTTGTCAAAAAGAAATTGGGAAAAAATCGTAACTGCAAATACAGTAAAACCTTGCATAACGAGTGTTTCGCATTACGAGCAAGACTCCGGAACGCATTGTGCTCGTTATGCGAGGTTCCACTGTATATGCATTTTTCTAAACAAAATACGATTTTTAGAAATTTGCAATTTGAGTCTTGAATATTTTGAACGACTTTTGATATTTGGCATCTTTAAATTATTTTTAACGCTAAATGAGATCTTGAGACTCTTACAAGCTTGCGCATAATAATTTTGATTTTTAAAATTAAAAAAAAACAATTCAGTCAAACCTTGTTAGTATGGTACCCTATTAGTATTATGAACGGAATCTTCCCGACAAACATGTTCACAATATCGAGGTTTGACCGTATTGCTTTCAACCTGTAATTTGAAAATAAGTAGCGCCAGCTACTGGCGCAACGTAATAACTAGCGACACACTTCTACCTTAATTTCCCAAATTAAAAACTAAGCATATAATAATTAGTTTAAGATGTGTTTTATGCATTTTAGAGCCACTTCCTCCTACTTCAGAAGATAGACTAATAGATCATTACAAAACAGTCCAATCCCTAAGCGATACCATCCTCAACCTCATTTTACAAAACAAATTTCCGAAAGGTAATGGTCCCTCCTTTTCCTTCCCTAAAACACCTTTTTTTTTCCTTGCTTGTATTTTTGATTTAAAAAACAAATTTAATTCGACTATTTCCTAAGACGTAATTTTTTTGGTGCAATTTTAGAACATGGCATACATCCTCCATCGGCCCGCGCAAATCCCTGGGACATGGATGTGCCAGATGACACGAACCACGTATTCCTACCAAAAGATGGCGTCTATCACGTTTACAAAGACAGCATCGACGCTTCCAGAAATATAGCCCTAGATTATCCGTATCCCGATTTGGCAACTTTCGTGACCGACATGAACAACATGTGCAACATGATAGCCGATGGTCCCTTGTAAGTTTCCCACCCCCACACGATAATTACTTAACACTAGAACCGCGGAATCGGTCATTTGGACCGTTTAGTAGAATATGGTTCTGCCGTATTACATGACTTTTCCTAATTTTTAGTTGATAATTACTGTCCCATAATTGTTTTGTTTTAAATTGTATTTTTGGCCTTTAATAGAAGACACATACTTTTTTCTTTCCGTTTATTCATTTGATCTGTTCTATCGTTAATTATTTATAGCAGCAGAGAAATGCTTTATTACATAGAAAAAGTGACCGGAAACAGTGCCTTATTATAACGAAAACTAAATAAAAGTAGACGTTTTTGATCAAATGGCCAAATAATATTATGTAAAGGCAGCTTCTTGAAGATGACCGTTTTTAACATTTTGAATATAAGAGGAATCACTCGCTATATTTGCTCGAAACTATTAGCCCATGTTCTTGTTCAAGGTCCAAGCTATCTCTATATTAAAATTTATCAAAATTAGTTCAGTGGTTTAGGTGTGAAAAGGTAACAGACAGACAGATAGACAGACAGAGTTACTTTCGCTTTTATAATAATTAGTTTGGATAATTAATTTTTTTTAGAAAACAAATTAACTATTGTGAATCGTGCTTAAAGTGGAGTATGCACATTCGAGCTCAAAGTGGCACATTCCGATCTGGGGAAAATGAAGCGCGCCGCTCCGCGTCGCGCTTCATTTGCTTCCCTCGCTCGGAAATGTGCCACTTTTCGCTCGAACGTGCACATCTTCGCATTTATTAGATTTGTATTGTTTATCTTTTGCTATTTCCAATGAAAAATTAAGAGTAGTTTAGTAAATAATGATTTTATGTTTAAAAACGTATTTTAACTATAGCAATGAGTGGGAGAGAGCGAAAAGATACGATAATCTAGTAAGTGTGAGTGAGATGAAACGATTTTAACTAATATTTTGTCTATTTTATTGTGAATCGTGCTTAAAACCGAGTGTGACATTCGAGCTCAAAGTGGCACATTCCGATCTGGAAATGAAGCGCGCCGCCCGCGTCGCGCTTCATTTGCCTCCCTCGCTCGGAAATGTGCCACTTTTCGCTCGAACGTGCACATCTTCGCATTTATTAGATTTGTTTTGTTTATCTTTTGCTATTTCCAATGAAAAATTAAGAGTAGTTTAGTAAATAATGATTTTATGTTTAAAACGTATTTTAACTATAGCAATGAGTGGGAGAGAGCGAAAAGATACGATAATCTAGTAAGTGTGAGTGAGATGAAACGATTTTAACTAATATTTTGTCTATTTTATTGTGAATCGTGCTTAAAACCGAGTGTGCACATTCGAGCTCAAAGTGGCACATTCCGATCTCGGGAAAATGAAGCGCGCCGCTCCGCGTCGCGCTTCATTTGCCTCCCTCGCTCGGAAATGTGCCACTTTTCGCTCGAACGTGCACATCTTCGCATTTATTAGATTTGTTTTGTTTATCTTTTGCTATTTCCAATGAAAAATTAAGAGTAGTTTAGTAAATAATGATTTTATGTTTAAAAACGTATTTTAACTATAGCAATGAGTGGGAGAGAGCGAAAAGATACGATAATCTAGTAAGTGTGAGTGAGATGAAACGATTTTAACTAATATTTTGTCTATTTTATTGTGAATCGTGCTTAAAACCGAGTGTGCACATTCGAGCTCAAAGTGGCACATTCCGATCTCGGGAAAATGAAGCGCGCCGCTCCGCGTCGCGCTTCATTTGCCTCCCTCGCTCGGAAATGTGCCACTTTTCGCTCGAACGTGCACATCTTCGCATTTATTAGATTTGTTTTGTTTATCTTTTGCTATTTCCAATGAAAAATTAAGAGTAGTTTAGTAAATAATGATTTTATGTTTAAAAACGTATTTTAACTATAGCAATGAGTGGGAGAGAGCGAAAAGATACGATAATCTAGTAAGTGTGAGTGAGATGAAACGATTTTAACTAATATTTTGTCTATTTTATTGTGAATCGTGCTTAAAACCGAGTGTGCACATTCGAGCTCAAAGTGGCACATTCCGATCTCGGGAAAATGAAGCGCGCCGCTCCGCGTCGCGCTTCATTTGCCTCCCTCGCTCGGAAATGTGCCACTTTTCGCTCGAACGCGCACATCTTCGTTTTTATTAGATTTTTACATGAATCAAACAATTAAAATTTCAATCAATTTTGATTTTAATTCGGTGGCACTTATTGTTTTTAAAAACTCTTCGAAAGCATTAAATGTGTTGCAATAAATATTTAATTGTTAAAAGGCCAATTTTTCTTAAAGGTCTAATTGACCGGTAACCGCGCTTGTAGTAAGTTCAAAATTGCCGCGGTTCTAGTGTTAAGACCTTAAACTACTTCCTTCGTTTCGCAGAAAATCCTTTTGTTATCGTCGCCTAAGTTACCTTTCGTCCAAGTACCAATTGCACGTGCTGCTGAACGAGCTGCGAGAGTTGGCTTCGCAAAAGGCGGTGCCGCATCGCGATTTTTACAACATTCGCAAGGTGGACACTCACATTCACGCCGCCTCCTGCATGAATCAGAAGCATCTGCTGCGCTTCATCAAGAAGACGTTGAAGAATAACGCGGACGAAGTTGTGACGGTTCACAAAGGGGAAAAGATGACGTTGAAAGAAGTGTTCCAAGTAAGTCGCAAAAACCAAACGCGTTTACCTTGTTCAATGATCGAAACGTCGGGGTATCCCTTTTGGTGAATTCGTATAAGAGACCCAATAACCCGATCATTATTTTGTCGTATTGAATGACATAAAGCTTTAAAAATAGTTCTTTCTGTTAAAATTCCCTTTTCTTTCTTTTAATTGATTAATTAACGTTTTTTAGATATAAAATTTCAAGTAAAAATCAACAGTAATTAGTAGAATTAAAATTTATTTGAAAATAATTATTTGGTTATCGGAATACCCGATCACACTATAATCAAGAGAATTAGTAGTTGATCAGTATATACCCCAGTACCCGATCACTACAAAGTATTTTCATAAACCGACAAAGAATATTAGTTTAATTTCATCAGCTATTTAAAATTGTATTTATTAAATTCCAAAATATTTGTTAATAATTACAATTAAATTATTTAGAAGAAAGAATAATTAGTTTAACCTCTTGACATAAATAAAATGACACATGTGAGAAACGTCATTCATTTCATGTGCCACTGTATATTTTGAGATTTTATATGTATCGTAGTTGATCAAGTACTAATTTCACACAAAAAAAATGGAACCAGTATTAGATCACGGTTATATACGGTGTTAGTAACATAGAAATAATATTGTTAAAATATTTTCTCAAAAATCATAAAAATTAATATAATTACACACTTTTGCTAATAAATAGTTTAATGTGGAAATACGCATAGCGCGCGACGCAACTGTTTAATGCGGCTTGGCTTGTAAACGAGTAAAAACAGATAGGGTGTACGGCGGCTGTTCGAAAATTTTTGAATACTATTTATCAAACATAATAAATTCAATTTCGGAAATAATTATATTATTATTATTATTATATTATTTTTTTATATAGCAGTCTTCACATAATTGTTTTATAAATACAAAACATACTTGCAAGGGATCGAGTATTGGGTCTCTTACCATAGATAAATAAATAAATAATTTTTAAATTAAAAAACATCTTTATTTATTTATTTACTAAAAAAATAATTGTTAAAATTATTATTGTAGTGTATTAGCTTGAATATTGAATATCAGTCATGTGGGTCCCCGGCCACGCTGTATATTGAACAAGTGTATAGTTGACTTTAACAAATTAATTTAGATTTTATTCCAAAAGCAAACGTAAGGGTTGCTGTAAAATTGATCAAATTTAAAATATCAGCATCAACAGATCAACCATTGTACTTTAAATGGACAGAGGGGGTACCCGGGTACTCGGTTATTGACACAAGGGTTAACTATCCATACACTTCATGTAGAATTGTGCTCTAAATATTGTATGATTGGTTTTATTTTAAAAAAATATTTTTTTAAGCAAGTCATTAAATTTAAAAGTTTTTAGAAAATTTTAAATATATATTGTAAACTTGATCATTTGATTACATGGTTTTATGGTACCATTATAACAATATAAAAGGCTTAAAATAATTTTCGCACTATCTAAAATTAAAAAAACACTAAACCCATCACAAGAGTAAAACGCTTGGACTTTGCTAAAAACAATGGATTGTAACTGGGTTCCTTCCATTTCTAAGGATGGTTAAATTCCTCTCACCTCAGGGACAGAGTAAATAAACAATTTAGCGCAAAATTTGTAGAAAATCAATTTAAAAAATATCGATTTCAATGTTCATTTAAATTCTTATATTATATTCGAAGCCAAAAACTGCACACAATAATTTAGGCTACTTCCAAGTAAATTTACGTAATGGAAAAATGCCCTTTTTGACTCGAAACCGATTTTTAAAAAAGTCCAGTTAAACATTTTTGTTTGATTTTAGAAAAAAAGTCTAGTTTCCAAAATTGTTTAATTATCTAAATAATTCAAAAACCATCCGAAAAATACAATACACAATTCATTTATTTACAGAAAAGAAGATATACGGAGAAGGTAAGACGCCCAATACTCGATCGTGACCCAATGCCCGATCACTTGTCCTATTTTTCGTATATGACTGCTACATAAAAAAATTACTACAACTTATTATATAATCAAATACAATAATGCTTGATAAAAAACATTTAATAATTTTTGAACGGCCGCCGTAATCCGCGAAGCGAGCCGAGCAACGTTAAACAGTGGCGGCGCGCGTCGTGCGTATTTCCATATTTAACAGTTATGTATTGCTTAAACCGTGCAATTCGATCAATGTTTATGATTTCTAATAGGTTGTTTTAATAATTGAATAAAGTAAATGTTATGTTTATGTTATTAACACGGTATAAAACCGTGATCTAGTACCGGTAGCATTTTTTGTGTGTGGAATTAGTACTCGATCAATTACGATACAAGCAAAACGGCAAAATATACAATGGCGCATGAAATGAATAATTATTTTTGAATTGAAAAAAATACTATCTAGTGATCGGATATTGGGGTATGCACTGATCGACTACTAATTCTTTTGATATATTATTATTTTTACTAATTGCTGTTGATTTATTACTTGAAATTTTATTAATTTTATAACTGAAAACTCTTATTGATCAGCAAAAAAAAAATTAATAGATAGAAAAACTTTTATAGCTGTATTTCATACAACACGACAAAATAGTGATCGGGTATTGCGTCTCTTAATTTAATAAGTAAATATCGGCATTTACCAATGTTTTTTTTTCGTTATTTTTTCAGTCCATGAATTTGACGACGTACGATTTAACGGTGGACATGTTGGACGTGCACGCCGATCGCAACACCTTCCACCGTTTCGACAAGTTCAACGCCAAATACAATCCGATCGGGGAGAGCAGATTGCGCGAGGTGTTCCTCAAAACCGACAACTATTTGAACGGCAAGTACTTCGCGCGGATCATCAACGAAATAGCGAGCGATCTGGAGGAGTCGAAGTACCAAAACGCCGAACTGAGATTGAGCATCTACGGCAAGAGTCACGAGGAGTGGGACAAATTGGCCAAATGGGCCATCGAATCGGACGTCTACTCCGACAACGTGCGCTGGCTCATACAGATCCCTCGATTATAGTAAGTAACACTTTTTCGGCCATTAATTATTGAAGTTATACTTCTTTGGGCGAGGGGAGAGTGAAATTATGGCGGGAAACGGAAGTTGCGCGAGCATAGCTGACGAAAATTCGACATTTGAAGGTAGCCTTTTGAGAAAGCTAAGTAATTATTGTGAATCGTGCTTTAAAGCCGAGTGTGCACGTTCGAGCTCAAAGTGGCACATTCCGATCTCGGGAAAATGAAGCGCGCCGCTCCGCGTCGCGCTTCATTTGCCTCCCTCGCTCGGAAATGTGCCACTTTTCGCTCGAACGCGCACATCTTCGCATTTATTAGATTTGTCTAATTTATCTTTCGCTATTTCCAATGAAACATTAAGTGTAGTTTAGTAAATAATGATTTTATGTTTAAAAACGTATTTTAACAATAGCAATGAGTGGGAGAGAGGGAAAAGATACGATAATCTCGTAAGTGTGAAGTGAGATGAAACGATTTTAACTAATATTTTGTCAATTTTATTGTGAATCGTGCTTAAAACCGAGTGTGCACGTTCGAGCTCAAAGTGGCACATTTCGATCTCGGGAAAATGAAGCGCGCCGCTCCGCGTCGCGCTTCATTTGCCTCCGCTCGGAAATGTGCCACTTTTCGCTCGAACGCGCACATCTTCGCATTTATTAGATTTGTCTAATTTATCTTTCGCTATTTCCAATGAAAAATTTAATGTAGTTTAGTAAATATCGATTTTATGTTTAAAAACCACTTTTTACCATAGCAATGAGTGAGAGCGAGCGAAAAGATACGAAAATCTCTTAAGTGTGAGCGAGAGAGAACGATTTTAACTAGTATTTTGTTTAATTTTTTGTTTAATCTCTTAAAAAACCCAAAGAAACACATTTCTTAAACGTTTTTTTCCTCCCCGGAAAGACTTTTGTCGAACGGAATTTTCGAATTTTTTCTTTAATTTTTTTTTGCGATTCCTAAAGATTTAATTTTTAAAATTAATTTCCCTTTTACCTAAACAATAGTGGAGGACGGATCGATTTTCTTTAATTGAAAAGAGAGAGATCCCTCTTAAAGTATTTTTCTCATTATCGCCAAAGGAAAAACAAAGAAACTGCGTTCTTAAAACCTTGTTATTAATTCTAAAGAAATGAAAAACAAGTCTTAGAATTATAAATTATTTATTGAAGAACCTACGGATTTCTTTATAAAATAATAATAAAAATTGGGGCCGTTTATTTTCATTTATTGATTAATAAAAATTTCCAGATATAAAATTAATAAAATTTCAAGTAATGAATCAACAGCAATTAGTAAAATGATTATTTCAAAATAATTACTCGATTACACCAATACCCGATCACACTAAAATGTATATTTTGAAGTTTTATTTCTTTTGTAGTTGATCGAATACTAATTCCACACAAAAAAAATGGTACCAGTACTAGATCACGGTTTTATACGTTATTAATAACATAAAAATAATGTTTACCTTATTTAATTGTTAAAAAAATAACTTATGAAAAATCATACAATTCAATATTAGTATATGTATACGTATATGGTCAAGTAAATTTAACTTTTAAAATCGCGGAAAAAACGTTTGAACGACTGCAAAAAATTTCACAGTGGTGCACCAAAATGTGAAACACCTTGTATATCAATTTTTTTATAATCCCTCAACAAAACCCAAATAATTTGCATTAATTTTACAAAGTAAGGGTCAATTACATATTAATTACGTGCAAACGCAAATTCCATTATAAAGGGTGTTTCGAATTAAAGCGGAAAATAATAAGATTTTCAAAAATTGCCAAAAACGATCGTTACGAGGCTTTGTAATTATTTATAAGAGATTATTATTACGAACCGATAAGCACGTGTGCCTATTTAAAAACTCAAATGCACGATTCCGGAAAGCGCGATAACGTTAACTTGCGAATGACTGAAAGCGCTACGTCGAATAAAAGAAAATTAATTTTGGGCCTCGCAACTAACATTTTGGAAAGCCATTACGACCAAAAAAGCCGAGATTTTTGAGAAAGGTGGTGTAAAGAATTTTAATGTATTATTTGTGACTTAACAAAAACGACAAAACATAGAATATTTAAAAATAGCTTACAATTCAGATTTATATACAGGGTGTACTTCGGAGAGTTCCAAAACCGTTTGGTAAACACTATTCTGTTCCACACAAACACTAAATAGTCAAAATCAAAATTTTCTAGAACATTCTTAACACTTCAACCTGCGATTCACAACTGGGGTGCGGGGGGGAACGATGTATGCAGTTTGCAACATTATCCGTATATTGCAATTTTGGTATATGTTTAATGCGATTAAGAAACTTTCTAAAAACGGCCGTACCGATGTTTTATAATTATTTATAAGTTTGTACACACCAAAAACAAATAATGTGACTAATGTAAATCAACTCGTGGGAGCCATCTACGGTACACGCACTAGTTTAAATTCATTTATAAGAGTTCAAATAAATAATACAATTAAACAAATATTTGAATTTCAATTTTTAAGTAATGTATTACAGTCATTAAAAAAAGGTTTTAACGACTGATATAATTTAAATTTCCTAATTATTCTTTGAGGCACATATGTTACATTCAAAGCAGGTTGTATTTAAGCTGCCTATGTATAAGTTATGGAACATTTGGGTTAAGTAAAGTGGCGGAGTTTATGTATTGATTTTTCACGAACCCGTTCACGAAGCACTTCGTATTGAAGCCGCCTATAAGTTAAGGCACATTTGCGCAGTAAAGGGGCGGAGTTTATGTATTGATTTTTCACAAAGCCTACAAAGTATTGATTTTTAGATATGCCAAACAGGTAGCGACATCGCCAAAAATTCCCAGTGGTTACGCTATGTTTAAGGCCACTGACCTGTGCGTTGCTCGTAAACGAACCTGCATTCGTCGCTCGCTGCCACGCAAAACGGCACAAATTAGTGTTTTAACTGTGTTTAATTAGTGTTTTAATTGGTCACGAGTGCGAAAGAGAAAGACATATGAGTGTCGGAAGCGGTTTAGAATGAATGTTCGCACAAAGTTCCAAATTCGAGACGGTCGCCGGAGCGTCGGCATTCGCCCGACCACTGCGCAAGGGTGCCTTAGTGCGATCGCAGCATCGGCTTACGCGCTTCCAGCCGAGCGAAAGATTCAGTTTGCGGTACATCTACTTCGCGTGGGTCAAACGACCGAGCATCGACGTGCACTCATCAAAGCCGGCGAGTGACTTATTGCTATACAATTAAACCATAAAAAATTATGTCAAATGCAAAGAATTGGAAACTATCCTAAACGGCCGTAACGATGTTTTCTAATTATTTAGAGAGCAATGCTATAACGAATAAATAAACGTGTAAACATTTTAAAACTCGAATGCATGGAATCACAAAAAGTGCGATAACGTGAACCGGCAAATAAACGAAACCGCTTCGTCGTTTCCATCGCTTAATCAAAGTCAGAACAAAGCAAATGCATTTCAAGTTTTGCAATAAATATTTTACAAAGCCATTTTAAGCAAAGAGGCCTAATTGTCCGAGCAAGGTAATATTTATATATATGTATACCTATAGTATATATATTATAGTAATTTTCTTATCACATAACTAATTTATAAATAGGGCAAATATCGTAAGTGATCGGGTATTGGGTCTCTTACCTTATAACGTTGGTAAAACAATGTTGTATCGTTCTATCTCATACGCACTTATTCGATTCCCGTATCTTTTCGCTCGCTCCCACTCATTGCTATGGTAAAAATACATTTTTTAAACAACATCGATATTTACTAAAGGGCATTGACATTTTCAATTGGAAATAGCGAAAGGTAACCTAGACAAACTAATAAATTCGCACACTCGTCTCTCAGCACGATTCACAATAAATAATGTTCTAAAAAATTTTTATTCATATTTGAGGCCCTCTTGCGGCTTCGATTATTATTTTTCCCAATTGTCACTTTTTCCATAAGAAATTCGACTTGAGCCAAACCAACAATTTGATCATGCGAATCGAACTAATAACATTCAATTTTTCAGCGACATCTTCAAGCTGAACAAAATGATGAACAACTTCCAGCAGATCCTAGAAAACATATTCTTGCCGATATTGGAAGCGACCGCAAGGCCGACGACCCATCCGGAGCTCCACAAATTTCTCTCCTACGTGATCGGCTTCGATTCGGTGGACGACGAGAGCAAGCCGGAAAATCCCTTATTCGAAAAGGACGTGCCGACGCCCGACAAGTGGTCGGACGAGGAAAATCCGCCCTACGGCTACTACTTGTACTACATGTACGCCAACATGGCCGTCATCAATCACTTCCGGGCCGAAAGAGGCCTGAACACGTTCGTCCTGCGGCCCCATTGCGGGGAGGCGGGACCCATCCAGCATCTCGTCTGCGGGTACATGCTTTCGGAGAACATCTCGCACGGCCTTTTGCTTCGCAAAGTGCCCGTTCTGCAATACCTCTACTACTTGGCCCAGATCGGCATCGCGATGAGCCCTCTGTCCAACAACAGTCTCTTTTTGAACTACCATCGCAATCCGCTGCCCGAATATCTGGCTCGCGGGTTGGTCGTGTCCCTGTCGACCGACGATCCCTTGCAGTTCCATTTCACGAAGGAGCCTTTGATGGAGGAGTACAGCATTGCCGCACAAGTGTGGAAATTGTCTAGCTGTGATATGTGCGAATTGGCACGGAACAGCGTGCTCATGTCCGGTTTTCCGCACAAGATGAAGCAATATTGGCTGGGACCGAACTACACGAAGGAAGGCGTCGCCGGCAACGACATCAGTCGTACCAACGTGCCCGACATTCGCGTGGCTTTCAGATACGAAACGTTGTTAGACGAGCTTTCGAATATTTTCAAAGCTTTTCGTTCGAGCGTTTAGAATTTTAAACTGCAATTTTGATCGTTTTTAGTTTGTTAGGCCTTGTAAATAATTACACACACTAGGGCGTCCCTTGTTTCTCAAAATGTTTTTTTTTAACGTGGCAACCACTAAACCATAAGTTTATAAACTAAAACTAAGGTTTAGATGCAAGCAAAGTGCCTTGTGGCAATAGGAAACAGTACAGTTTCGTTGTTCCTTTCTGCACGTGTGTGGAAAGTGCTTACTTTCGCTCTTTTCGCAGTTTAAATCTCAATTTTAGGGTACAAACTTGTGATTTAGGGGGCGCTACGATAAAAAAAAACCATTTTAGGAAATAACGGACACCCAAATACACACACACTTTTATTGCGCATTTTATTGTAGTGTTGCAGATTTACTATATTTTTTTACCATGGATTTCTATAAAAGAATCCGAGATGTAGTGAGTTGTCGATTAAAAAATGCTGCATTCTTTTATTTTGAAGAGTTTCGTCTTTAATTAAAGGCGAATCGATATGATTTAGTTTTTAAAGCTTAAAATAGGACGAGAAATGTTTTTGAGAGTTGTTTTGTTTTTTTTTTTTTGGAACCGAGGTGCCCAATCTGCGGCCAAAGTAACGATTAATTTTACAAAAAAAAATTGATTTCGAAGAGCGATTCAAATTGGTCACTTTTTTTAACTTAAAAAACAATTTCTGATTTGGAAATAATTTTAGATTTAACGTTTGGCGTAACTTCAAAAAGTTTGGGGACCGCTGTCTTAAGTTAAGCTATTGATATGGCTCTTTCAAGTCTGATGAAACGGTTATATTTATTAACGAATGATTTAGATTTATCTTTTTTATATATAATGTATTTTATTAAAGATTTTGTATACCTATTGTTTATTGGATTCATTAACATTTGTGATTTTTGTTATTATTTATAATGGTTATAGTCTGTTTGTTATTGCGTAATATATTAGGAATTTAAAGTTCACGTTGTATATTGCACTTTTGAGAATACTAAAGCGGTTATTCTAAATAACGACCAACAGTGCATGTTAATTGTTGATTGGCAATTGATAATGTGTAAACTGATGTTGATAATGATGCGTAATAATTATTATAGTTCGTTGTAATAACATAACAGTGATAATAAAAGGTAGTAATAAACAATTCGCATTGTATTTTTTTTTCCGTTAATTAAAAAAAGTGCATGTTTGCATGTATTATAATTTTTTAAGTGTTTCAATTAGAAGTGGATATATCAAGGTTTTCTGAAGGAAAGTTTATTGCAATAATATAATCTTAATTAATAATGTATTATTGCGCTTTGTCTTTTTTTTAGGAGGCACTCTTTCAAGTACAGTAAAACCTCGATTATCCGGACTTCAGTTATACGGATTCGCGATTATCGGGATTGTCAACCGCGTTCGTTTTTTTCGTGCTTAAAGCCGAGTGTGCACATTCGAGCTCAAAGTGGCACATTCCGATCTCGGGAAAATGAAGCGCGCCGCTCCGCGTCGCGCTTCATTTGCCTCCCTCGCTCGGAAATGTGCCACTTTTCGCTCGAATGCGCACATCTTCGTGTTAATTGGATTCGACTATATTAATAACAAATCCTTCAAATCCTTTAAATGTTTGATAACTCGAACTCGAACCTGTTTCGAGAAATCGATTTTATGTTTGGAAAGTATACTTACTATAGCAATGAGTGGGAGAGAGCGAAAAGATACGATAATGTAGTAAGTGTGAGTGAGAGGGAACGATTTTAACTAATATTTAGTCTATTTTATTGTGAATTGTGCTTTAAACGGAGTGTGCACATTCGAGCTCAAAGTGGCACATTCCGATCTCGGGAAAATGAAGCGCGCCGCTCCGCGTCGCGCTCCATTTGCCTCCCTCGCTCGGAAATGTGCCACTTTTCGCTCGAATGCGCACATCCTCGTATTTGCTTATATTATTATTTTATTCTTGAATTCAAAAAATTAAAAGTCGAATAAATTAGATCTATTTTTTGATTGAAAAAGGTTAAATATTTTATTTCGTTTGATAAGTCATCATGGTGCTCTTCCGCACGCCTAATTGTAGCGAGCTTGATAAAAATATTTTCGGGTGTACTTTCGAATGTTTACTAATTCGCGTTTTTGATTAATTAAAATTGTATATGAGTCAAATTTTCTGAAGTGGGCCACTAAAAATCAACTAAGGTAAAAGACCATGTTATTGACACTGACCCGGTTTCTGACACTTTCAACTTTACTTTGAATTAATAAAAAGAATATTACCCCGAAATGATAAATTAATTTTTTCAAAATTAAAATAAATTGATCGTATACCGATTTGATGACGATATCAGTTACAAAAAAAAACTCACTTAATATAAAATAATATTTAAGCCCAGAGTGACTGTGAAAGCCATTTTTTGGTTATAGTCTAAGCAATTGACAGAAGAGCGTTCGACTATTGAATTAGTGATTTAATCATCATGTATGTATAAAAATATTATAAAAAATATATGGCTCGATTAATAATTAACTACTCTTTATTTTTAAATATTAAAACAACATAGTAAATTATATTTTATTATTAAAATAAGAGTGTCAATAACTAGGCTCAATTTTATAGGTATGTTACAGTTATTGACACTCAAATTTTAACCTATGTTTTGTTTACGTATTTGTTTTTATAATATTTAATTTTATTATTTTAATTATTTTTGTGTTGAAAAAATTAACATTTTATTTATAATAAATGATACATTATAACAAATTATGTTCGATTATAATAAATTTAAATTTGATAGTGTATAACCTAATAAATGACGAATAATTTTGACATATGGAGTGTCAGAAACTAGGCAGATGCCAGTGTCAGAAACTACAACAATAAAAATTTTAAGTGTCAGAAACTGGGATTCAAACATTATTTTTTAAAACATTAATTTAAATTATTAATCTGCTTCAAATAATTATTTTACGCATATGACCTTTTCTAGAAATCGTGAAATTATATATGAAAAAAAAAATTAATTATTTAAATTAAATGTTTTATAAGTTATCCTGTTATAACCTCAGCTGTCACTCCTAAAGTGTCAATAACTGGGTCTTTTACCTTAGTAGATTTTTATATCATCTTTTGTAGATTGTTGAAGGTTTATATGTCAAAATTAATGTCTCCAAATATTTTTGGGTAATTTTCATTTTTCTGAAAATTAGTTTTAAAGCGCATTTTGTATACACTGTTGTAATTAGACGTCATTTATGGATTAATTCAATTTTTAAATATAAAAAAATATTTATATGATACATAGGTGGTGCATCACAATTTTAGAATGACTTGGTTGGGATATGTTAAAAACAAGGTGGGTAAATAAGAGTTAAACTCTAGTCTAGCTTAAAAGTACTAAATTAGAAATGTTGTTTTTGGTAAAATTACCATACTGTAATTTTTAATTTAAAGAAAAGCGAGAAGTGGTACATTTAGTTCAGTTTGATTTAATTAATATTATTTGTAAGAGAGAATAATAAGATAGGCAAATTCAATTATTAAGGAGTATGTGCACTTTCAAGCGAAAACTTTTTCCGAATAGAAAATCTGGATTTGAAGGATTTGTTATTAATATAGTCGAATCAAATTAACACGAAGATGTGCGCTTTCGAGCGAAAAGTGGCACATTTTCGAGCGAGGGAGGCAAATGAAGCGGGACGCGGAGCGGCGCGCTTCATTTTCCCGAGATCGGAATGTGCCACTTTAAGCTCGAATGTGCACACTGGGTTTTAAGCACGTTTCACAATAATTTGGGCCAATAAATTAGACGAAAAATTAGGTAAATACATTTAATCGGTCCCTCTCACTCGCACTTACGAGATTCTCGTATCTTTTCGCTCCCTTCCACTCATTGCTATGGTAAATACGTTTCTTCAACATAAAATAAATATTTACTAAACTAAATTTAATTTTTTGATTTGAAAGATTAATGTACACAAATGTAATAAAGACAAAGATGTGCGCGTTCGAGCGAAAAGTGGCACATTCCCGAGCGAGGGAGGCAAATGAAGCGCGACGCGGAGCGGCGCGCTTTATTTTCCCGAGATCGGAAATGTGCCACTTTGAGCTCGAATGTGCACACTCCGCTTTTCGCCACGATTAACAATGATCAATTGACTCTATTTGGTATTTTTTACTGTTGATTTTATAATTAATACTTATTTGTTTCGATTTTTTTGTAAATAAATACCTAACAAGGTAAAATTGTTTTTTTTTCAATTATCCGGATGAGCTGCAACATTAATTAGTCCGGATAATCGAGTTTCCACTGTATAATGTATTTAATATCTCCCTTAATAAAAAATATATTATAAAAAATATATTATAATTCCTAAAATAATAATTTCCAAAAAAAAGTACAAGTGTAAAAGTTTCTTCAATTTCTTCGATATACCTATGTACTCGCATAAGTACAATTTTTGTTCTACTTGCGATTTAATGGAAAATCGAGTCAACTTTCTTGTATTAAATAGAAGGATATTAATTTTTTTTGGTAATTGTGTAGAGCTCGTTAAAGGACTTTCAAAAATTTATAACAAGGTATCATTTGATTAATAAATAATTTAAAAAATTTTCTATATATTCATTGTACTTTTTTTGAAATTTTTATTAAATTTAGGTATTATAAGTTTGTGGCACTTTAAATGAAACACCCGGTATACAAAAATACACGACCAACGATTTAACAAAGAAAAAATTGGAATACGAATTCATAAAGTAATATATTTTAATATTTCCCCCACAATTTAAACACGATTTTTAATTGCCACCCTGACAAGTTTTAGATTTTAATTTAGAGAAATTAGTTAGAATTACAAAGCTGTATCGTTTTCCAGAATATTCAGGAAAATAACAGAAATATGATTTTACAAGTTCCAACGCTTTCTAAAACGTGCAAAGCATTTTATCTACAAGCCTTGGCCGGAGGTCCTTGCGTAAGAGCCGCTACGTAAATAATCAGCTGTATTTTGTAAAAATCAAAATCGATATTTCAACCGTTAAATGTGCTTCATTTTTACAATAATTAAAAATCGAAACAGCGCATTTTGGCGATTTTTGTGTAAATCCGCTGATTTAGAACGGTTGGTACGAGGGCAAGACAACTAGTTCGAAAGCATCGAATTTTATGCAAATATCTAAAAACTTTGACAAAACGCGAGTCTTTAACGCCCTTCCAAAACGTCCTACCAGCAATTTGAATAAACGCACATACAATAAATAAATGTAAAATACAACAATCAACCATGTCTTACCGGTAATTTTTTCGTTCAATCAAATCGATTGTTAATAAAAATAAGATCCAATCTGTACATTACTGGAAAATGAAATCAAACAATGAAACTACTAAAAATGGTACTTTGCACAAACGAGATTGATTGTTGTAAAGGTAAAAAAATTAAAAAATCCTACCTTAAAGATCTTGACAGAGGAGCACTCAATGACGGACACAGCTACCACACACGCACTACTACCACCAACTGCAACAAAAAACGCCGGTCAAATACACCAAAATTTGACACATACTTCAATTACCATCAATTTTCAAAAACTGGATTATTATAGAAAAAAAATTGGCATATAAAGTCCACTTGGACTGTTCTGCGTTACAAAATATCACCTTGTTTTATCAAAATAAGTTTTGGGACCCCCTCATTTGTTTTTTCGTTTCATTTACTCAAGTATAAAATCCAAAAAAATGCGATTCGATCTGTAGACTACTCAAAAATCAAATCAAACCCCCCAAAATAATATTTAGCACCGGAGAGCTTGATTATTGTAAACGGGCCCGGCGACAAGGGAGAACTTTGAGTACACCTGTACCGAGTCCTGGACGATAGCAGCCCTCCATGTAATCATACTTGCTACCAGACGCAAATCTAGGGACCAAAACGGCCCAAATCGGAATCAGAGTAACGGGTTTCAACTTTTCTGTCGCCGAGCCTAAATGTAAAGGTGAAAAAATTCAAAAAAATCTTACCTTAACAAACGCGATGAAGAAGCACACAATGACGGCCGGAGCTACCACACACGCACTAACACCAACTGCAACAAGAAACGCCGGTCAAATACACCAGAATTTGACACATACATCCATTACCATCAATTTTCAAAAGACTTAATTATTTTAGCAAACAAATTGGCATATCAAGTCCACTTGGACTGCTCTGCGTTAAAAAATATCACCTTGTTTTACCAAAACAAGTTCTAGGACCCCCACATTTTATAACAATTTCATTTACTTAAGTATAAAATCTAAAAAAAATGCTATTCAATCCGTAGACTACTCAATAAACAAATCAAACACCCCAAAATAATATTTAGCACCAGAGAGCTTGATTATTGTAAACAGGCCCGGCGACAAGGGAGAACTTTGGGTACACCTGTACCGAGTCCTGGATGATAGCAGCCCTCCATGTAATATTACTTGCTACCAGACGCAAAACGGCCCACATGGGAATCAGAGTAACGGGCCTCGACTTTTCTGTCGCCGAGCCTAAATGTAAAGGTGAAAAAATTCAAAAAACTCTTACCTTAACAAACGCGATGAAGAAGCACACACAATGACGGCCGGAGCTACCACACACGCACTAACACCAACTGCAACAAGAAACGCCGGTCAAATACACCAAAATTTGACACATACATCCACTACCATCAATTTTCAAAAGACTTAATTATTTTAGCAAACAAATTAGCATATCAAGTCCACTTGGACTGCTCTGCGTTAAAAAATATCACCGTGTTTTACCAAAACAAGTTCTGGGGCCCCCTCATTTTATAACAATTTCTTCTAATCGTTTCATTTACTCAAATATAAAATCTAAAAAAATGCGATTCGATCTGTCGACTACTCAACAACCAAATCAAACCCCCCAAAATAATATTTAGCACCAGAGAGCTTGATTATTGTAAACAGGCCCGGCGACTAGGGAGAATTTTGGGTATACCTGTACCGAGTCCTGGATGATAGCAGTCCTCCATGTAATATTACTTGCTACCAGACGCAAAACGGCCCACATGGGAATCAGAGTAACGGGCCTCGACTTTTCTGTCGCCGAGCCTAAATGTAAAGGTGAAATAATTAAAAAAATCTTACCTTAACAAGCGCGATGAAGAAGCACACACAATGACGGCCGGAGCTACCACACACGCACTACCACCAACTGCAACAAGAAACGCCGGTCAAATACACTAAAGTTTCGCACACGCTTTCACTCTGCCAATTCGCGAAAGACGGAGTTGTATTTTCAAAACCATAGAAAAGCTCACCTTGCGCGTTAAAATGGTCCAATTAAAAATTCGCATAGTTTTGTACACGTGCATATCAAGTCCACATGGACTGTCTTGCGATAAAAATTACCACCTGCTCCTTTATCGAAATCCAAAAAATTGTTAATCAGTAATGTGACTTGATAAAAATTATTATTGGACTGTGGCAAATTAAAACATCCATGGGCCTGAGGGACCCCCTCACCCACGTTCATTCCTTATTTTATAACAATTTTTTAATTACTCATTTATGAAATCCAAAAGAATTTTGATCTTCGTGGCCCGATGCAATTGCTTGTTTTGCCAGTGGGGTAATCCGCCACTGCTAACACATGAATAGCAAAAAACTTAGTTATTAATTAAACTATTGTTTGTAAAAAACTAAACTAGGCTACTTTTATAAGCAGGCATTTGATAAAATACAAAATTTTATAAAAATGCAGGAAAATACCAAGTTTGCACATAGGCTGCCAGATACTCACAACCGCAAAGGTTTTACCTAAACATTAAACAATTAATCGCAATACATTATATTCCTTATAAAATATTCTTAAAACACTATTACTTAAAAAAACTCTTAGATCTAAAAAAAGGTTTACAAGCATTCCAATCTTTTATAACAAAATAAACGTAAGACTTAAATCTACCTCTTTGTAAAAACTCAAAACTATCAGTATTTTGTACCCTTAAGACACAATCTTATGATTGCAAAATAATTATTTAAAAAAAGTGCCTTACAGAAATTATTAAAGATGACTATCTTGATTAGGGTTGCTCGAATGGGTTTCACCTGACGGCTTCGACGCAAAACCTCTTGAAGGCGTCAATAATTCCTTGAATATTTTTCTAAAAGGGGCTTCTACCCCCAAGTACAAGAATAAGGCATAAGTAAAGGCCAAAACGATATCTGCGACGGCCAAACCAACCTGTAACAAAATCAAATATCAAAGTGGATAGAGATTACTCGCTTAAAATGTACCTACACAACTTAATTTCAATCACACAGACTTACCACATCAAAATAGGTAAAATATTTCGGAGTGATCGTCATGGCAACGCTTCGAAGTTGAAAACTCATATGTATCAGATAAGCTCCGTAAACTAATTTCCCGAGGGATATCCATGGTGACCACGACAACACAGAATAAAGGATTTTGGCGTGACCATAGCTCGCTGCAAGTAGAAGTCCAATGGTGCCGGCGCCCCATCCGACCCTGTGAAGAGCTGCGTAGAAAGCTGATTCGATCACGTCGTATTCGTGGTAGCGATCGTAGAAAATGGCACCGGTTCCGACGACACCCAACAAGATCAGGAATGAAATCAGAGTCAAACAATGAGATACGGTCTGAAAAAAAATCTTAGATTATAAGGGGGCAATTCTTGTATACATACACATATACTTGGGGACCAAGTTTTGCTCACTACATTATGATATTTCAGTTTACAGTTATCACTTAAGAGTTTTATAAGTTCATGTTAACAATGACATGTCGTGTCATTTGTTGTTTAGTAGCTAAAATCAATTGCTATTATAAATGATAAAGTAAAAAATCAGTAATAACCATAATATAGCTGATTATTTAAAATAGTTTTGAACGATGTGCATTCTTTAATTTAATTTTTAACCGACTCCACTTCTTATGTACGAAATATAGTGAGTATTGCAAAATATTTCATTTATTTCAGTACCTGGGCAACCGAAAGTTATCACATTCCCACGGCAAATTCGAAAGACGTCTGGCGAAGCTCGATCGCCCAGGTCATTTACCTTAATTAGATTTCTTGTAAAAGCCGTCTACAACCTACTTTTGATAAATATGCAGGGGATTCCTTCTGCTTGAAGTAAATGTACCCCCCGATCATCCCCATCACGTAGGACGTCGCACGTATATGGCTCTTCGTATAGATTAAACGAAAATCAATGTTGTTTTTAACATCTTTGAGCGTTGGGAGATAAAACTGAAGGAGAGCTGGCCGCAAGTAAATAATTGTTATGGCAAAAGGAATAATGATGGAGATGACGAGGAAAGCAACTAAGGCGCCCACTCCCAATTTCTTCCGCTTTTTTAGCAGTAGGACGAGGAATATTGCTATTATAAAAAAATGGAAGTCGCATGGTAAGTACCACGAATGGGTCATGCACTAAAAAAAATGTAATCCAATTAATCTGATCGAATTAAAATCAAATAACTTACAGAATGCGAGTCGTTGTAATAATTATTGATGTACAAAAGGTTGGACCATCCGTTTTTTCTGCAGTCTTCTACTTCTGGTTTTATTATCGTCTTCCATAAGGGACCCGATCCAGTATGGTTCAGCATGGATGCCCAATATAAAATAACGAATGCATAAGCTGGAGTTAATCTAAAATCAATATTATAATGAATTAAAATAATTCTAAAAGAGCTGATATAATAAATTGTTTATATGATCCATTTTTAAAATTTGGAGCAATGTGATTGGTTGAGATTAAATAAATTTAATTGTGAGAGCGCCAGTTTGAAAATGTTCATTGGCGATTATTGTGATTAAAGGATTGTTTTATTTAAGCAGGTATAAGATTTAGAATGTTTGATTACCATATTTTACGTGCAAATAAATAATCCGCGTACGTTTTTACATAAATATAAAAACGCGAAACAGATATTATAAATTAATTGGTGATCTTAAAAAGGAAATAAGTAACCTTGAGGTAGCAGAGAAGCTATTGTAATAATTGTAAATTAGCATTATTACTAATCAATGTGTAACGCAACTTTTTACTTATCCAATAATCTTGTACTTTTTAATTTGTAATGAACAGGACCGGATTTAAAAGAATACGAGCTTTAACGTCTTCTAAATGTTTCCTAAAAAAACGATTTCAATAAACATCGTATAAAGCAAGACATAAACAATTTTTTTTTTAATTGTAGAACCTCTTTGAAGCTCTGGATTTTTCTTTAAATTAAAATTATTAAACTAGCACTAAATTTAAATAAACCCGTACTTACCTGATGTATCTCAAAAAAATAATAAAAAAAGGATTGACGATTTTCTTATTATATTGTACCAGCAATCCATAAGTTACCAATAAACCACTTAAAATGAAAAAAGTATCCACAAAAAGGTCCCCATGGAAAATCAACGACGTGGCTTTCGAACGATATTCCTAAAAATACATAACTAAGTTAATAACATCAAGGATATGCAGAAATTATGGCATTTATAAAAATATAATAAATCTCCAAAGTCAAGAACAACAATTATTGTATAACTTTCGCACGTTTTCTTTGTTAACAATTATTTACCCGTTCGATATAATCAGTATTGATGATCGGTCCTGAGAGGAAAGTCCCGAATCTATGGTCCATAATAATCATAAATATTGAGACGGTTTTTAAGCCATACAAAACACTCAACGCTGGGTTTGATTCGTCGGCTTTTGGTAGGTCTTTAAAGTTTTTTCTAACGGAAAACGCCAAGCATAATTTGTTCAACATCGTGGCTACAATTTATACATAAAAGTTATAATTTAAAAAAACTATCGTGGCTTACGTTTGTTTGGTTCCTTGTGCATGTCTTTTTCTTCGGATTGAACGTAATCATAAATTGTGGACAAAACGACGAGTAGTATCAAGATAAATAGTATTACACTGAAAATATATATGTAATTCAGTTTTATGATCAAAGTCTGATTTAACCTTCCGCATACTAGGTGACTAAATGTCACATGCCATACTAGGTGGGGTTTGCTATACCCCAAAAATAAAATGAAATAAAATCCACAAAATTGTACTTTATGACAGTTCAATGATAAGAAATATATTTTAATAATTCATAATTAAAAGGTTTCAGTAAAACACATTGTATCTTCTCGCTCCCTTCCACTCATTGCTATGATAAATACGTTTTTCGAATATAAAATCAATATATGGGCGATTCTCAGATAACTGTGATTTTTTATGTCCAGTATTTTATTTGTCATCCAACATAGTTTTTTCTTATTGAGAAATCATTAATATTATAAATCTGATAATTATCTTCAACCTACATTAGGTTTTGGAACATAAGTGATCTTGGATTACTCATAACTTACGAAAATCTACTCGAAATGTCACTACCGTGGCATGTCCGATTCTCATTTTTCAAACTAAATGTATAAATTTCTATCGATATTTGATTTGTAATTTAAAAGTTACTTCTCATAACTTAAGTCTAATATATACTCCATTAAATTATATTGCAATTATACGAAAATAATGTTTGGTAAAAAAAATAATCGTCTTTGATTTATGTCCGGGAATTTTATTCAATTTTTAAATTTGAAATGTTTGCCGCCTAATCGCCATCTTAATTTAGTTTCATCCACTCCTTCTGGCAGCATTTTCAGGAGGGACTATTTGTGCAATGTTTACAGCTGTGTATTTATTTTGAAGTTTCAAAAATATAATTAAATTAATTTGTTTTATTTTGAAAAAGGTATGTCATAAAATTACATGTCGATACCGTGGTATTGAAATTTACGGTAATTAATATGATGTTTGAATCAATTATAGTAAATTTTTATTTACTTTTACGTAAATAATCGAAATTATTTAGGAAATTATTTTATTTATCTGCATTATAAAGTTAGGTTCATTTTAAATTCAAATGTCATAACCGTGGATGTCACTACCATGGCAAAAATAAGAAATAACTTTTTAATTAATTTTTTCCTCAATGTTTTAACTTATTTCTCTATTTATTTGTTATAGTTTTGTTAAAAATTTTTGCCAGAATAACAATTGAATGTAAATTTTGCAAAAAAACAAAAAAACTGGCGCTCAACAAGTAGCAACAAAGGACTTTCTAAATCGTGGTCTAGCAGAATATTGGTCAAGTATTAATGTACCAGACCAATTCTATTCAAAAGAGGATAAAAAACAGATGTTTTGACGTTTAATTTTTTCTTATACCTTATATAGAAAATTTATCATTGCAATAAATATTTTGAGGGTAGTCTGGCAAACAGTTGGTAAAGAATAAGGGCGCCAGACTTAAATTTTATATTCTACTGATCGAAACTTCTTCGAATAGTAAAACATTGTACTTATGTCTTATACATCATTTTTACAAAAAATTAGGAAAAAAAATTATAAAAAAAAACAGTTGGACAAGTTACAGATCGCCGGACAGTTGGTTTATTTTTTGTCGAACATCTAAAAAGTAATAAAGTCCATTTTGTACTTATTTTGGTTCACCACCCTTTTAACGGTCGCCGCTTGAACTATTATATGTCAGTACCGTGGCATTAAAATTTTCAAATTATGTCTTAGTTTTCGCTTCGTTGTAGTTGTAGTAGAACTACAGCACAGGCTTAGTTCTGCGTATAATTGGAGACAGAAAACACCCAAAACACGCGTTTTCAAAACATTTTTAATTTCAAAAAAATTTTAGTTATAAAAATCACAGTTATCTAGGAATAACCCATATACTAAAGTAAATTAAAATTTTTGATTTGAAGGAGCTTATGGTAAATTATGTTAATGTAATAAATACGAGGATGTGCGCATTCGAGCGAAAAGTGGCACATTTCCGAGCGAGGGAGGCAAATGAAGCGCGACGCGGAGCGGCGCGCTTCATTTTCCCGAGATCGGAATGTGCCACTTTGAGCTCGAATGTGCACACTCGGTTTTTAGCACGATTACCAAGCGTCCCGTTTTAACAAGAAAAAAATTGGTCACGTTAGTTATATCCCACCTCGTACACGGAAGGTTAAATAAAATTTAACTCAATTAAAAAAGTATTTACCAAAAAGTAACGTCCCACGAATCAAAATAATTGATATCGTCAATCGTCTGGCATTTATCCGAAGAAACTTCAACGTTGTACGTTAAATTAAGTTCGTTCTCAAAAAACTCCGATTGTAATTGTTTGTTAAAAGAATCTTGTAGATCTTCCAGTGTGCACGAAGCCGGAACGCAAAGCCCCAAATGTACAGCGTCTCGGCTTACCATCGACACTTCTTCCGTTTTCTTAAATCAAAAAAAATGTTTAATAATTAAGTAATAAATAGTAGGTCCAAAAAAAACTTACATAAAGCCTGTTCAACATCGAATCAAAAGGGGGGTAATACAAAGACAAAGCGTCGTCTCTCGGGGGTTGAGGTTCTGGAATATCGGCCCCAAGAACGACCAAACAATATTGCGTTTTATATGGAGCATCCACTGTTATGCATTCGTCCCAATCGCCCATTTGGAAAAGATTTCCTCTTAGCACTCCCGTTGACGATTTGGCCGAAGCGTCCCACACTGTTGATGAACAAATCAAAATTAGTATAATTAAACGAAAAACTAACGAAAAACTAACTCTCGTGAGCCCATAACGTTAAATTCTTCAGATGGTCTTGATACAATTTACTTTGACTTTTGCACAGTTGGTTTTCAGTAAAATCCACGTTATTTATCAGCCTTGGAAAAGCTATTTTTTCACTTAAATTTAAAGGAAGGGCTGAAGTGCTTCTCACTAGAAAAATCAGCAAAAGTTTTAACCGCATCTTTATCGAAACGGAGATAAATTTAAAAATTATGTACTGCAGAAATGATTTCCAGATTTTTCATAAAAACTACGAAGGTAATGCATAGCAAGTGATTGTTTAAATAATGGGAAAAGAAAGAAAATTGTGATAGTTTATATAACTTCGCGGTGAGAGAATGCTTCGTTATCCTTGAAAATCCTTTTGATTTTTTTACGACTGGATATGGAAAAAGTCCTCGAGCTTGACCGATGCACCCCACTTGGAAATATCGGGCTAGAAATTGAAAAAGCCAGTTTTACAATACAATAATTTACATTTCACAAAATTTTGGATTGTTTCATGGGTTTTGGCTACACTTCTTTGATTAAAGGGGGCAAAAATTACGTTTTTGATTGGAGACCCACCATTAAAAAAAAAACAACAATTAAATTGCTATACAGAATTATTGATTTCAATTTCAGGATTTAAAAAATTATTTTTTACTAATTAATATTAATTATTACAAAGTTAAATTTGTTGAATCTGGAAGATCGTAAAAAAAACTTACAAATTACCGTAAAAAAACGTTCTCAAATAAAAATTAATAAACGTCCATAAGAACAATAGTGACCAATTAAATCATTTTAATTATTTCAGTAAATTTTTAATTTGTAGAATTTTTTTCTTGAATAAAAAACACCCATTAATTTCGAAGATTGGTTGAATTAAATCTCCAAGAGAATATGCAATGAATTTTTTTTGGTATTTTTGTCCTTTTGGAAACGGTATTTTTTTCTTGGTTTAATTGTTAGTTTTTAAAATTGTATTTTCTTTTGCAGGGTCCCATGATGACGAGGTTAATAATGTTAAGGAACGTTTGAAAGAAATGTGCATTGAAACCATCTCCCATTGATGCATTGAAATAATTTTTCTCACTTCGGTATAAACAATTAAGTGCAATTAAAATATTTTACGTTTTGCAGATATAAATTGTGAAGTGTATCAAATAATTTTGAAGATCTGGTAAGTTTCCTAAAACATTCCAAAGAATTTAGTTTTAAAATGATTCGAGAGAGCTTTTAATCCAAATCAATGGAATTAAGCGCTGGTTCTTTTCATTCTGATTAAAATAATCGCAAACTAGTTCTAATTGTTCGTATCATAATTAAAATTAGCCAAAAGCTAAATTAAAAAGTTTTCATCTTTTCCCAAAAATGTTTTAAAAAGGATGCACCAAAATTAATATTATATTTTAAGTAAAACATAAAAACAATATATACAGAGTTGCACTAGGCTTTAAAATTAAATTTTTTGATATAATTTAGTAAAAATCTAAAATAAAATCTTCAGAATAATTTTACATGCATAATTTGACAAGGGAAATGCATGTTTCAATTAATTTCCTATCGATAGATCATAAATGAAATTTATCCTGCGACAAAACGAAGGATTTCCATAAAATAAGTAAACAATTTAATATTTAGTTTAATTAGAATTGTTCTAGTGACCTTCATTTAAAATAATTATAAAAAAGATTATTATAGATAGTTAAGTGAATGCGTTAAAGAAATTAACATAATACACCTAAGTCCGATAATTTTAATTAATTTGTTACCTGTAGAAAATATATTTGTAAACATTGATTTAATAATCGTCAATAATAAATCTAATCTCACGAAATACATTTTAAAAGCCAAAATACTGTGTCAAAAATAATAATTGTAAACTTTTTACTATTTGTATTATTTTTTTAGATTAATGAGAGCCCCTTTTACATAAAACAGTGCCTAAATTGTCTCAAAAAATCGTTTTTGTGGCAAATCCCTATATTTTGTCTCAAATGTAGTACAGTAGACCTCCAATTATCCGGGTTAATTGGGACCGGACCCGATCCGGATAACCAAATATCCGTATAATTGGATAACAATAAAAGGAAGGCAATTTCTTAGAAAAAATAATTGTACAGTACCTCATAATACATATATACAAAAATTATTTAATATTTTAATAAAATGATTTGTTCCCCAAAAAGATTCGGATAATTGCAGTTCCACTGTACTTTATTATTTCCCTTAAGTTTCCTTGACGTTAGATCAATTTCTGTTTAAATCGAACGATCAAAGCAATCGCAACTCAAAATATTTAATAGTCAGACGAATCTTAAGAAAATGATTTACGACTACGATGAATTACCGGCAGAAGACAACCAAGAAGAAGATATTCCCAAAGAACCCGACGCAGAAGTCGAATTTATTACCGCAAAAATGTTCCTCCAACAATGCAGCACTTTGACAGGTGACAATTTGTACGTATCTACTCCTGAAGTAAGCTAAAAAAGGCCCAACGTCCATTATTTTAAAATCTATATTAAAATGTTTCTGCACAAACCCATTACAGTGGAAGCTCGGTTATCTGAACTAATTGTTGTTACAGCTCTTTCGGATAATCGAAAATTCGGTTAATTGAATGTATAGGAAAAAAACGTCTCCCTAAAATCAAAAATTTTAATTTAATTTACTAAATATTGATTTTATATGCGAAAAACGTATTTACCATAGCAATGAGTGGAAGGGAGCGAAAAGATACGAGAATCTCGTAAGTGCGAGTGAGAGGGACCGATTAAATTTATTTACCTAATTTTTTGTCTAATTTATTAGGCCAAATTATTGTGAAACGTGCTTAAAACCGAGTGTGCACATTTGAGCTCAAAGTGGCACATTCCGATCTCGGGAAAATGAAGCGTGCCGCTCCGCCTCGCGCTTCATTTGCCTCCCTCGCTCAGAAATGTGCCACTTTTCGCTCAAATGCGTACATCTTTGTCTTTACTACATTTGTCTACATTAATCTTCTCTCTTTCAAATCAAAAAATTAAATTTAGTTTAGTAAATATTTATTTTATGTTGAAGAAATGTATTTACCATAGCAATGAGTGGAAGGGAGCGAAATTTCAATTGTAGAATAAAATAATAATATAGGCAAATATGAGGATGTGCGCATTCGAGCGAAAAGTGGCACATTTCCGAGCGAGGGAGGCAAATGAAGCGCGACGCGGAGCGGCGCGCTTCATTTTCCCGAGATCGGAATGTGCCACTTTGAGCTCGAATGTGCACACTCGGCTTTAAGCACGATTACAAAGCGTCGCGTTTTAACAGGAAAAAACTTGGTCGAATTGTTTACAAAAAACGCAACAAATATTTATCGCTAAATAAAACAGTCGCACATTATCTTAAAATGAACAAAGCAAAAAAACACTGTTTAGTGCGAAATACAAAATAAAATATTTAGTAAGAAATTCGGAGGTTTAATTTTCGCAATGAGTCCGTATAACTGAGGTCCGGATAATTGAGGTTTTACTGTATTCATAACTGTAAGCCAGCCTTGTAAACGCATCTAAAATACATCACAAATATATTTTAGATACGACCACTTGACAGACATCCTCAACAAAATCCTGGCAGAAAGGCCCGAAAACGTAATCGACTTCTTCGAAGAATACAGCCGCAAAGCCAAAGAAAAACGTTACAAACCGATGACCGACCACTTGGAAGACATCTACATAGCTCCTGGTCGGTACGCCCTCGCCAAAAAAACGATGCCACTTCTCAAAGTAAATTAAACCCCCATTTCCTACAAACAAATCCCTAGAAATCGATTTCTAGCCGCCACCGCCAACGAGAAGAGCCCGCCGTGGACCCCGAAGACGAACAACTCGCAGACATGTCCCGCAACGACATGTTACAAATGTGTTATTTCTTCGAACAAGCCGGCTTGGGCTTGCCACGAAGAGACATGTTCAGTTTAATGCTTTCCATGAACAACTTGATCCGAAGCCAACCGATAGCAACGATACGATTTTGGGGTAAAATTCATGGGCTGTACAAAAACTATTTAATCGTCGAAACCGAACTAAAAGAAGAAGAAATCATGAGACGCAACGAAGTAAATCTAAAATTACCTCAAACCCTTGAAATTAATCCAAAAACATCCGTAGCTGCTCGCGGAAGAGCTGGTCGAACCTCCGGGACCAGAACCAGGAACTGACGTCGATGCAGCCCTCCAAGACATCGCCAAAGACCAAGAGGAAGAAGGCGAAGGCGACGTTAAACCGCCCTCCAAGGTTCCTCGTCGTTTACCACCGGTCCCTCCAATCATATACGAAGAACCACCCGAACCCCCCATTGAACCATCGGGAGTTGGAGCTAATAAAAAAGTGTCCTAAAACAAACATAATTAATCTTGCAATTCATCTTTAATAATCTTAGGTTTATTACGTCTGCAATGAAGCTGGCGATGCTTGGATTGAATTACCGGACGTCACCCCTAAACAGATCCGTGTGGCGCGCCAGATAAGAAAATCTTTCACCGGCCTGCTCGGACAGGAAATCACAACTTATCCCGATTTTCCGGGAAACGAAACGAATTATTTGAGAGCACAAATCGCACGCATTTCTGCTGGTAATTTACTATAATTAAAAAGGAATGAATGCAACACATCTTTGTAGGCACGCAGATTTCTCCTTTGGGCTTCTACACCTTCAAAGACGAAGGCGGCGAAGAGGAGGAAGAAGAAGCTGAAGACGAAGAAGGCGCTGGTGCGCCAAAAACCACTTATAAAGAAAATAGTAGATACGAGCCCGTTCCCTTACGGGAATTAATGGATGCATCTATGTCCTTTTGGGTCCATCACACCCTTTACATTCTACCGCAAGGTACATTCTAAAATAAACCATTATCGATTTGTTTATTTCATACATCAGGTCGGACTTCGTGGTGGAATCCGAATCCTCCCGTGGGTGGAGAAATGGATGAAGAGTTAGGGGAAGAAGAAGGCGGGAAGCCAGAAGCCATCGGTCCCGAACCGGAAACGGGTCCTTCACTTTTAACACCGTTAGCAGAAGATGCGACTCTGGAAGCCATTCCTGCGTGGTCGGTTAGGATGTCATCGAAGCTCCTACAAGAATATGCTTTAGTTATTGTACGGTCTAACTTATGGCCTGGCGCTTATTGCTTTACTACACAAGGGAAGATCTTTCAAAATATTTATTTGGGTAATTTCTGCCCTAAGGACTAAATGTTAAAATTAAAAAATGATTTGATTAGGTTACGGTCATAAATATATGGCTCATAATTTTACACCATTACCATTGCCTTTCGTTCAGCAAGATTATCCTTTGGGGCCGGAAATTATGGAAATCTTTGACCCAACCGGTGCGCAAGAAGAAGACTGGCGGATCGATCATCTTCCTAAAATTCCTCCGCCAAAAGAGATGGGCGAGGAAGAGGCCGAAGAAGGCGAGGAAGAGGAAGAAGAAGAGGATTAACTTTTCTTTACAACCTCTACGAAAGCTGCTTTTTTAAACTGTCAACTTAGAATTAAAGAATTAATATATTCAACTTCAAAACGATCTAAACGATATAAATTGAACAAGAATTATTTCCTTAGTACTTGGAGCCTGGGTGCTGATAATTTAACTTTTCCCGGCATATTCCGGGCGAGTTGTTCGTCTCTGACTGATTTTAGCAAATCTTTTTCTCGTTGAGTGGTCGTGCGTTCTTTTAGAAACATTGTGACCGCTGTGCGGGCTGCTTTGCCACGTTTTCCGGTGCCCGGAGTTAATTTGACTTTGAATCTAAAAAACAAGTTATGAAACATTGGTTTTGATAAAAACCACTTTAAGTTACTTATAATTATTGAGCGTGTTATAAGGTGCGATTACGGGGACGGCAAATAATAATTCATCATCGAGATTTGGTTGTCCTGTGAGACAATCGATCATATCGACATCAACTTGAATTCCAGGATCTTCATCTTCGCCTTCTTCCTGATTTTCGTTCTTTGGTACTCTGGGAACTTTAGGGACATTCTTTTGGGTTTTGGTATTGTGTGCATCTTTGCCCTTTTTAATTTTCTTAGTTTTTTCCCCTGAACCAGCTGACTAAAAAAAGAGAGGGCAATATATATTTTTTAAATTAAGATCAACTGATTTACTTGTAATATCTCCATTCTCAGTTTACGTTCCTCTTCATCTTGATCTTTGTATTTTTCTTTAATCTTTTTTAGTTTGCCCTTTTGACCTCTTTTCGACGGGGCTTGTTTGGAGTTCTCATCTCTCTGTTCTAAAACTGTTTGGATTTAGATTTCAAACATTATAAAAGTGGAGATTACTATTTTTACCACCTTTTTGTGAATTTTTGCGTTCCTCTCCTGCCTTTTTCACGTTCTTCTTATTTCTGCCTTCTTGGTTTTTTAATTTAATCGGAATTCCATCTCCAAGAGATAGGACTTGCTCTTTGTCCCCTTGCTCGTTTAATTTCACAATTGGTTCTGTTATAACTTGTATCCTAAAAGATTGTTGGAATTAGAAATTACATTATAGTTTTTAAAGACACTTACTTCGTCCCTTCGGAATGTTGTATTTTGATTTGGGTATCAGGAAATTTAGAATCATTTTCTTCCGAACCAGATGAATCCAAGTTATTTTCTTCATTATCTGGCAGAACTTTAGAAGTTACTTCGTCTTGGCTCGATTTGTCGTCGATTTTTTCAAGATTATCTTCTGCAAGGAGAGTAACTTATAATTTTTTAAAATTAAATCGTATTAAATTAGCTCACCATCGCTTTCATCTAAGATTTCAACTTCAACTTCTTCCGGAGCTTGTTCGCTGTCTGCAAGGCTTTGGGTGTCTTCATTTGTGATTATTTTGCGCTCCCCTTTGTGTTTTTCTACGCAGCTATCTTCTAAGCGGAATAGAAAACTGAGTCCTAAAATGAGATGCGATGGTGGTAGAAAATTCTTTTTGCCTCTTATCATGAAGCTGCCCGTCGTCAGATATTCACCAGTGGGAGCTGTTTTGCTTACTTGCTCGCCTAAGACCCAATAGGCGTTCGTTACAACTTTAGCCTCCCAAGCAACACTAAAATGATTAGTTTTTTATTTTGAAATTAAATTAGTAGCGTACGGTTTATTTTACTAAATTAATGATTTGTTAAATGTTACTTTGTTAAATATAAAAAAGTACCTGTAACAAATTGCCATGGTTCCAGCTTCGTTTAATGTTTTCGGTGGAACTGGTAAAGCCGAAGGATTTTTGATGATAATGCTACTTGCTCCGTGGATGTCAGCGTGAACGTAAATATCAGTAGGCTTCATGTATCTACAAAAAAGTAAATTGAATGACGATTTTAATGGTTTTTGGAAATTACCTTTTTACAATGAGTTCGTTTTGTTGTTGGTCTCGTCCTGCGATTACTAAATAGTTTTCTGAGCTGATAAACCAGAAGAATTTTTCAAACCAATACACTTTTCGAGCTTTATTAATATTTGTAATAGCTTGGACCTGAAAAAATTGTAAATAAATCATAAACCAATTAATAACAACATTAACCTAATTTTTAGGAGGAAGAACGTTAAAATATATTTATTATTAACGTCGATAGATTCTTTTAAATATTTTAACTATTTATTAAGATTGATTAACCCTTCGTTAATCACCTGAAATATTCTAACATGTTAAGTCAATGGAGGTGGTCTTTGATGGTAGACCAGGTGACTAACAAAGGGTTAAGTCGATTGTCCATAAGTTTTTAGCACTCTTATTTAGAACTGTTAAAATACTCAAAGAATATAGTTTTTTTTAAGTTTCCATTTCAAAATCAAATTATATAATAATAATTTTAACACTAAAAGAAGGTTGTACTTTAAAACTTTCAAATTTGTAATAACGTGAATCAGTAATAAACCAATTTAAAGTTATACATTATTAAATAATCAAAGATAAAAATACGGTTACTTTTAATGTAGAATGATTTTATAAATAACTGTTCTGTATATTAAGTTGAACTAATATAATTGTTGTTAAGTTTTCAGTACTCTTATTTAAACTCGTTTAAATCCTTAAAAGATTTCCTTTTTTTAAGCCGATATAATAGTAATAAATTTAAAACATTAAACGAACCAGCTTTCTACAAGCCCTTAAAATATTTTGGTCCCGTTCTTGTCTCTTCTTTTTTTTTAAATTACAAAATTAAAATAAAATCTTACTTCTTTAAGAGTTTGTTTGGTTTTTTTCTCGGCTGATTTTAAGGCTTTCCCTTGTGACTCTATGGTTTTTTGTTGTTTCTTTGCAGCATTACGTTTCTTATCGTAATATCTAAAACCAAAGATAATATAATATCAAAACGAATGTTAAAACAATTTAACCTTCTAGCATTTGCAAAAGCTGACAAATCGAGATCTATATCTATGATAGCTGATGGAAGGCACTCTTTCTCATCGTCATCTTCGCTATCAATCTCTTCATTACTGTCCTCCCTTTCAACATAAGGATCGGTGAGATACAAACTAATATGATTCGTTTCCAGTTTTAAAGATTTTATGTGTTTAGCAACAGGATCCCCTCTTGCAGTGGCATCTTTTATTAATTCATCGATAGCAGGCCAGGACATCTGAAAAATTCTTAAATCAATATCCTATCTTAACAATTAAAGTACTATTAATATTACTTGGCTAGCTAAAGCACTTTGAATTGCTAAAATTGCATTATCAACCAATTGTTGATTACGTGTGATTAATTCAGCTTTTTGTTTATCGGTTTCTTGAGCTCTCTCTAAAACCGTTAGTCTCTGATCGTGGTCTTTCCTAATGTTCTCTAATTTCTTCATTGCATCTCGTTCTTGCTGCAAAGAACGCAGTTCAATCTTCTGGCCTTCAAGCGTGGAATAAAATTCGTCTACTGCTATGTTAAAGGTATCGAATTCTTGATATGGTTGTGTTTCGTGCTGTGCAAATAACATTGGATGAAATTCTTGATTAGAGTAAAAGTATTCTTTTGCTCCCTCGGCATTGGGATTTGGACGTTCTTCTTTTTTCTGAATTAAGTATCCCTATAAAAAAAAAACAAAAGTACAGACGGATATTTCAGAATTAATCATAACTGGAGTTGCCAAGTGTACCAATCTGCATTGTAGACGTGGCAAAACTAATCCTAACGCACCTTAGAAGGCTCTTTCTTAGCATTATCCATGTAAATCTGAGCTTCTTGTATCGCTAATAATAATTCAGATGAATCGTTGTCGATATCAAAAGTTTTTCCTACTTTTTTTGCATTCGTAAAACCGTGTTTTAATAGAACGTGCTCGATTAAAGCTGGCCCATAATCTACAAATTACCGTGTTAACTCTTGGATCTCATGTTTCATCATAATAAACTAGATAAAATTAAAGAAATATACCTAAGTGTGGCATCAAAACCTTCTTTAAGGGATCCCCAACTTTGGCTGTCTCTAAAATTACTTTTAATTGTTCCAAAGTGTTTATATCGTTAACTCTAGCACGATTTTGTGGATATTTCTCTCGAACTGCAAATTTAACCTTGTCTCCCTCGGTGTGTGGCCGTAAAACGTTAAGAATTGTCATCTCAAAGTCTGTTAGCACTATATTTCCTCTGTCATACAGTTCTAAGACAATATGATAAGCAGCTTCGCCAGAACCGAATTGTAAATCAACAATTCTATCTGAGCCAATCTGTATTAAGCTTTCCAAACGTTTATTCTTGAGATGTTTTCGCATCTAGAATAGATTTCAAGTAAAATTTGATTGAGCAAGCTTCAATTTACCTTCATGCTAAAGCCGGACGGGGCTACGTTTTTGGGCCATTCAAAATTGGTTATGTGGAAACGATTACCAGATTCTAACAGTAAGACACTTTTTTCTTCGCTTCTCTGAAGTCTTATTAAGTATGTTTTATTGTCAATATCATAGATATTATTAACTCTCATCCCAATGAGCCTGAAAAGGAAATTTAGTTTGTTAACACATAAATTGGAACTTTTAAATAAGTACTTACCTTTGAAGCTCTGTAACACTACAGACAATGTCGTAGGAATTAAATCTTGTCTTCATGATGATTTGGTATACAAAATCTAGACTTAAATTGCGAAAGACTGTTTCGAAATTTTGTAAGTTTTATTAAAAATTAATTTAAGAATCGTAGATGCACACACATACAGTTTTAATCACTCCTCAAATTTGAGGTTAGAATTAATGTTTCAGGCCAACAATGTTACCTGTGTTTTTAGAATCTGTAAGTTTATTAGTTCGAATAAGTATTCGAGTATAATTTACTTGTGAAATTTATTTATCTATCCTGAAGGGCTTCTAGTGCTACAGCAGGGCTGTTATAAGCCTAAATATATTAATAAAATTATAGCTACAACTTTTAACGAAACTAGTTTCATAAGTGAGGTTAATCTGTTTTCTTAACTACCTGTAAGTGTTGTTTATTAATATTCCTGTTACAGGTGATGCAGTTGGGTGGATCCCGTGGTAAAGGAAACTGGTTTCTTCCTTTGATACATATAAACGATGCAGTTAAACTAATATCCTTTGCCATAGAAAGACAGGAAATCATGAAACGTTAAACGATGTGACTTCCCAAATAATAACAAATAAGGAGGTTTTTGTAAGCGTTGACGAGATGGACTGAAAAATTGGGAGGAAATCTATGTCTTTTGGGCGGATAGTTATTATAAGACTATCTTAATATGATAGATAAGCCATTGTAGTGAATCGAATCGGAGAATAGCATGTATAGAGAGGAGACTCTTCGGGAACAAAAAAATCTGTAGGTGGTCAGTTTGTTATAATGAAGTGAGTAGTTTATTATTATTAATTAAGTTGTTGGGTGTGCAGCAATGTTTGTTTTGATCGCAACACATTAGCCGACATTTGATAATATTTAATGGTCCGATTAACTGTAACATTAAATTTCTTTACTTTTGCAGATGATGAGAGCTTGGTATAAAATCAGAGGGATGGGAGCGTATGGAGGAAGTTAAACTGATGCACACTTTTCCCATCGAAAGTTAGTCTAGTTATACATTTTTTGGAGGTTAAAAGGGTTATTCTAGCCTCAGCAATTACAGATTAATGTGAGGAACATGTACTTTTATTTTATCTCTTATTTTTAAATTAGTTTAATTTTATTTGGGCTTCCCCTAATTGTAAAGAATTGTTTTTTAGGCGAAACGAGTAATTTATGATTAAATGGAAGCGCTTCGATCATGGGCGAATGGAACTCATTCTAGACTAACTGGAGGTCAGTACACGAAGAATAATTGCTGTCTTACAAGTGACTGGAGCGTTTGTTCTCCTCAAACGATGGAAGGAAGGACTATTAAATCTTTTTATAAGTATTTGTTAAACATTTAGTCTTAACACGGCTATTGAAGGGAGCTTCTTGTCTCTAAAACTAATTCTATTGCATGTTCTAGCTTTATTTTGCATGATTTTATAAATATTGTTATTTTTAAGTTTTCCTCCAATGTCAATGTGTGAAATATTTTTATTTAAGCTGTTTTAGTTTTAAGAAATTGCTTGGAATGTTACTAATTCCTAAATACCATTAACATGTAAATATGGGATTTAGTTGTGCATTTGTGATATAATATTAGGTGCCCCTTAGATTAGCTTTTGAAAATATGTCTCTTATTAGGTTTACGAAATATTTTCATCGGGGGTTTGCTCTTTTATTTTTAAGTTAAAGATGTATTTCTCAGTTATTATTAACTAAGTGATTAGTGTAAATATAGCGTTTAACATCTAATTTGGTTTTTATTTGTTTTTGTTTTATTTTTAGTTTTCTGAAACTCGATTGGAAACGTATGGCAGTGTCATGCTTGTATGAAAAAAAACGGGATGGTTGCATTTTGAGTAACCCTTGTTTCTCTTCTAATCTTTCTTACAGCTAAACCAGTGACGGTTTCATGGGCATAAAAAGTAATGGCCATCCCACTTCGTTTTTATATTCGTCATGAATTGACGTAGCACAAACAATAAGTAGGGATAGATTTGACGTCACTTTTAAAAGCGCCCCTGTGAACAAATAGCTGAACCAGGACGGTTTAAAAGGTTCCCTTATTAACGGCCATCCCACTCCGTTTTTACATTCGTCCTGAATTGACGAAGCGGAAACAATAAGTAGGGCTAGATTTGACGTCACTTTTAAAAAGCGCTCCTGTGGACAAATAGCCGAACCAGGACGATTTAACAGGGTCCTTTATTAACGGCCACCCCACTACGTTTTAATATTCGTCATGAGTTAACGTAGCACAAACAGTGAGTCGGGTAGATGTAACGCGCTGGAGCGTGAAACAGCACACGTATAATAAATTTTTCAAAAAAAGTTTTTTATCTGTACGAAAATCTATTGAGCCTCCGGTTCTAAAATTTTTAGTAAATTTAACAAAAAATACCTTAAGGCAAATACGAAACTTTGGGAAAACGACCAAAAAATGTTTTTATGCGTTTTCTATAAAAAGTTTTTCACGGTTAGGCGATTTAGATCTTGGCATTGATAAGAATTTTGAAATAGCCCCAGGCGATTTAGGACCACCCATTTTACCCCCAGGCAATTTAGCCTGAGGCTATATAAAATCCTTATCGGTACAAAAATCTAAAACGCCTAACCGTGAAAAACTTTTTATAGAAAACGTATAAAAACATTTTTTGGTCGTTTTCCCAAAGTTTCAAAAACGCGCTGGGGCGTGAAACGGCCCATGTATAATAAAATTAACAAAAAATGTCTGAAAACAAATAGGAAACTTGGGAAAACGTCTGTTGCCATAATGGCAATGGTAAATCACACAGCTTTTCGAGAACATGCAGGCAACAATAATACATTTTACCATTGCCCAGCACCTGATATAACACTACCAAAACCATAGTAAAACTCCTTATTTAAATTATTAATAATAGAAAGATGCAAAGTGAATTTGTTTTTAGGATGGTCCTTTTGCATGGGTCGAAAAAACACAGGGTATAGTTTTAGGATCTTTCTTATATGGTTATGCACTAACCCAAGTGCCAGGTGGCCGTTTAGCTGAATTATTTGGAGGAAAATTAATCTTTGGATGTGGAGTTCTTCAGGACATTTGAAGTGTTCGGGCCCGAGAGTTGTTTTACATTCGTTTCATTTGCACATTGTTCGATTTATTTGTTATTTTTAATTCTTATCTGTAAGGAAATGTGTAAAATATGTTAATAACTACAGGTTAAATTATTTTGCTCATTTGTGGAATGTTAAACGAAACTAGTTTCATAAGTGAGGTTAATGTGTTTTCTTAACTACCTGTAAGTGTTGTTTATTTATTTTCCTGTTACAGGTGATGCAGTTGAGTAGATTCTGTGGTAATGGAAACTGGTTTCTTCCTTTGATACATATAAACGATGCAGTTAAACGAATATCCTTTAAAGACAGGAAATCATGGAACGTTAAACGATGTGACTTCTCAAATAATAACAAATAAGGGGGTTTTTGTAAACGTGGACGAGATGGACTGACAAATCAGGAGCAAATCTATGTCTTTTGGGCGGATAGTTATTATAAGACTATCTTAATGTGATAGATAAGCCATTGTAGTGAATCGAATGGGAGATTAGCATGTATAGAGAGGAGACTGATCGGGAACAATAAAATCTGCAGGTAGTCAGTTTGTTATAATGAAGTGAGTAGTTTATTATTATTAATTAAGTTGTTGGGTCTGCAGCATTGTTTGTTTTGATTGCAACACGTTAGCCTTCATTTGATAATATTTAATGGTCCCATTAACTGTAACATTATTTTCTTTACTTTTGCAGGTGATGAGAACTTGGTATAATGTCAGAGGGATGGGAGCGTGTAGAGGAAGTTAAACTGATGCACACTTTTTCCATCGAAAGTTAGTCTAGTTATACATTTTTTGGAGGTTAAAAGGGTTATTCTAGCCTCAGCAATTACAGATTAATGTGCGAAACATGTACCTTTATTTTATCTCTTACTTTCAAATTAGTTTAATTTGATTTGAGCTTCTCCTATTGTAAAGAATTGTTTTTTAGGTGAAACGAGTAATTTGTGATTAAATGGAAGCGCTTCGATGATGGGCGAATGGAACTCATTCTAGAATAACTGGAAGTCAATACACGAACAATAATTGCAGTCTTACAAATGACTGGAGAGTTTGTTCTTCTCAAACGATGGAAGGAATGGGAGAATAGCATGTATAGAGAGGAGACTGATCGGGAACAATAAAATCTGCAGGTGGTAAGTTTGTTATAATAAACTTTTAAATCAAATACATTAAATACATTTTTTTGCAAACTACCGTTACACTATAACATTTAAATTTACACATAAGACATTATTAAACTGTATACAAAATTTAAAAACAGTACATTAGAGGAAATCAAAACCAAATAAATAATCACTGAAATTCTAAATCAAATATTTACATAAAAACGACTACTCTTTTTTTACAAACTACCTTTAAATTTTCTACTTTTAAATATGCAGATGGGGTGTAAAAATGCATTGTTAAACTTGATATAAGATTGACAATTCTAGCTTATGAGGAAATTAGAAAAACAAAATAATATACATCAAAATTCTAAACCAAATACATAAAAATTAATATAAATTTTTTTGCAAACTACCCTTTAGATTATAACATTTAAATTTACACATTAGGGTGTACAGAGACATTATTAAACTGTATACAAAATTTAAAAACAGTACATTAGGAGGAAATCAAATACCAAATAAATAATCACTGAAATTCTAAATCAAATATTTACATAAAAACGACTATATTCTTTTTTTACAAACTACTCTTTAAATTACTACTTTTAAATATGCAGATGGGGTGTAAAAATGCATTGTTAAACTTGATATAAGATTGACAATTCTAGCTTATGAGGAAATTAGAAAAACAAAATAATATACATCAAAATTCTAAACCAAATACATAAAAATTAATATAAATTTTTTTGCAAACTACCCTTTAGATTATAACATTTAAATTTACACATTAGGGTGTACAGAGACATTATTAAACTGTATACAAAATTTAAAAACAGTACATTTAGAGGAAATCAAAAACCAAATAAATAATCACTGAAATTCTAAATCAAATATTTACATAAAAACGACTACTCTTTTTTTACAAACTACCTTTTAATTTATTATTTTTAAATATGCAGATGAGGTGTAAAAATGCATTGTTAAACTTTATATAAGATTGAACAATTCTAGTTTATAAGAAAATTAGAAAAACAAAATAATATACATCAAAATTCTAAACCAAATACATAAAAATTAAAATAATTTTTTTTGCACACTACCCTTTAGATTATAACATTGAAATTTACACACAGGGTACGAAAAGACATTATTAAATTGTACACAAATTTTAAAAAATATACATTAAAAGGAAATTAACAAATAAATAAATTTTCAAATCAAATCTACAATTTTTTTGCAAACTACCCTTTACATTATAATATTTAAATTTGCATAGAGGGCTGGTTAAAAAGATATTATTAAACTGTATGCAAAATTTAAAAAGTGCACATTAAAGAGAAATTAAAAACTTAATAAATTTCCACTAAAACTCATAAACCAAATACATACAAACTAATAAAAATTTTTTGCTTACTACCCCTTAGATTATGACATTTAAATTCCCACATGGGGTGTAAAAGGGCATTATTGTACTCTATGTGATAATTAAAAGTACTATTTTAAGAGGAAATTCGAAAACCAAATCAACCCCAACCAAATTCTAAACTTAATGCACAAAAACTAATATAATTCTTTTTGCAAACTACCCCTGACCCTATAACATTTAAATTTTCACAAGTCGTACCAAAGGGCATTTTTAAATTTCGTATAAATTAAAAATTCCTATCTCAAGAGAAATTCAGGAACCAAATCAGCTTCATCAAAAATTCTAAACTAGATCTATAAAAAGTTAGATAAACTTTTGTGCTAACTATCCCTTAGACTATGACATTTAAATTTGCACCCGGGGTGCTTAAAAACATTCTTAAACCCCATACAAAATTGAAAAAACCCACCCTAAGGGAAAATCAAAAACTAAATTAAGTTCATTTAAAATTCAAAATCAAATGTAAATGCACCTACAAAATAGTTTACAATGAATTCGCAAATATTAAAATTGTTAAGGAGATGCTTCCCTCTAGCGTTAAAAAGCACAACTTATTTAAAACTTTCGCTAACAATCGGCCGCCTTCGTTCATACATGATTCATAGGAACATATTCTCTTTTTATTTAGTATCAGTCGGTTTTTATACGTGTCGGGGTATATCCGTTTTGCGTTACAATAGTCCGTGTGTGATGTGCGTTTCGTTCTAGAAAACAAATCGGTTTTTAAGCAATTTTCTGTATGAAAATAATGTTCGCGAGTGCGTCGTGAAGAAGGAGCAAGATGGTGCAGCTCGAGTTCGGGGGATCCGGTGAGTAATTTTGGCGTTTCGAGGCGAGCTGCTGCAGCCCCTTCTTCGGGGGTAGTATTGACATTCTGCAATATTAGCATGTCGTATGCAGTTTTGTTCCCCTCGTCGCCAGGGCCGCCTCGTTCTTATATTGTTTATAAAAAAAAAAAAAGGTGTCCCTCGATCGTTTCGCTTTTTTGGCCGATGTTAAAGTGTGCAGAAGCTCGAGCGACCCACCCTGTTCCGGGGTGGTGCGAATGACATATTTCTCCTATTCCCTTATTTAATTTGAAGTGTGCCTTTCGGGCGTGAGAGTTACCTGTGAACGATTTGGGATTATCGCAGAAACCTTTTGGAGTAGATAACCGCACACACACACACACACACACACTACTTTTTCTTGTTAAGTTCTTCATAATTGTTTTTTAATTCGATAATGACAATTTAACTGGATTCTTTTAATTTTGTCCACAATTGGTCTGGTAAAATGTAAGAATTTTACTTATCGGCCAATTTCTGTTTTTGTCCCAAATTAAGGGTAATAGATTAATTGTGCCCCCGAACAACCCTTAAAAATTAGAGGTGTGCTCTCGACGCGCCGATCCAAAACAAAGAAATGCAATTATAAAGGGAAAAATGCACAAATGGGCTGGTAAATAGACAAGGATTTAAGTGGCTCCACAAGTCGTGCACGACAAGTGTTAAAAGAAGGGATGATAATGGATAAAGTGCAAAAATCATAATTTTTTTTGTTTGCTTTCCACCCCTACAATTTTGTACTTAATTTAATGATGTGGCAATGGCTATTTATTTATTTTGAATGGTTAAAGTGACATGAAACTAAAATTTAGGGAAATTATTTAATATAATTAGCCAGAACCGTGTTAAATAATATTTCAAATTTGGTAATCGGTCTTAAAACCGAGTGTGCACATTCGAGCTCAAAGTGGCACATTCCGATCTCGGGAAAATGAAGCGCGCCGCTCCGCGTCGCGCTTCATTTGCCTCCCTCGCTCGGAAATGTGCCACTTTTCGCTCGAATGCGCACATCTTCGTGTTTATTACATTTGTGTATATTAATCTTCTCTCTTTCGAATCAAAAAATTAAATTTAGTTTAGTAAATATCTATTTATGTTCGAGAAACGTATTTACCATAGCAATGAGTGGAAGTGAGCGAAAAGATACGAGAATCTCGTAAGTGCGAGTGAGAGGGACCGATTAAATTTATTTAACTAATTTTTTGTCTAATTTATTGGCCAAAATTTTTGTGAAACGTGCTTAAAACCGGGTGTGCACATTCGAGCTCAAAGTGGCACATTCCGATCTCGGGAAAATGAAGCGCGCCGCTCCGCGTCGCGCTTCATTTGCCCCCCTCGCTCGAAATGTGCCACTTTTCGCTCGAATGCGCACATCCTCGTGTTTATTACATTTGTGTATATTAATCTTCTTTCTTTCAAATCAAAAAATTAAATTTAGTTTAGTAAATATCTATTTATGTTCGAGAAACGTATTTACCATAGCAATGAGTGGAAGTGAGCGAAAAGATAGGAGAATCTCGTAAGTGCGAGTGAGAGGGACCGATTAAATTTATTTAACTAATTTTTTGTCTAATTTATTGGCAAAATTTTTGTGAAACGTGCTTAAAACCGGGTGTGCACATTCGAGCTCAAAGTGGCACATTCCGATCTCGGGAAAATGAAGCGCGCCGCTCCGCGTCGCGCTTCATTTGCCTCCCTCGCTCGGAAATGTGCCACTTTTCGCTCGAATGCGCACATCTTCGTGTTTATTACATTTGTGTATATTAATCTTCTCTCTTTCAAATCAAAAAATTAAATTTAGTTTAGTAAATATCTATTTATGTTCGAGAAACGTATTTACCATAGCAATGAGTGGAAGTGAGCGAAAAGATACGAGAATCTCGTAAGTGCGAGTGAGAGGGACCGATTAAATTTATTTAACTAATTTTTTGTCTAATTTATTGGCCAAAATTTTTGTGAAACGTGCTTAAAACCGGGTGTGCACATTCGAGCTCAAAGTGGCACATTCCGATCTCGGGAAAATGAAGCGCGCCGCTCCGCGTCGCGCTTCATTTGCCTCCCTCGCTCGAAAATGTGCCACTTTTCGCTCGAATGCGCACATCCTCGTGTTTATTACATTTGTGTATATTAATCTTCTCTCTTTCAAATCAAAAAATTAAATTTAGTTTAGTAAATATCTATTTATGTTCGAGAAACGTATTTACCATAGCAATGAGTGGAAGTGAGCGAAAAGATACGAGAATCTCGTAAGTGCGAGTGAGAGGGACCGATTAAATTTATTTAACTAATTTTTTGTCTAATTTATTGGCAAAATTTTTGTGAATCGTGTTTAAAGCCGAGTGTGCACATTCGAGCTCAAAGTGGCACATTCCGATCTCGGGAAAATGAAGCGCGCCGCTCCGCGTCGCGCTTCATTTGCCTCCCTCGCTCGAAATGTGCCACTTTTCGCTCGAATGCGCACATCCTCGTGTTTATTACATTTGTGTATATTAATCTTCTCTCTTTCAAATCAAAAAATTAAATTTAGTTTAGTAAATATCTATTTATGTTCGAGAAACGTATTTACCATAGCAATGAGTGGAAGTGAGCGAAAAGATACGAGAATCTCGTAAGTGCGAGTGAGAGGGACCGATTAAATTTATTTAACTAATTTTTTGTCTAATTTATTGGCAAAATTTTTGTGAATCGTGTTTAAAGCCGAGTGTGCACATTCGAGCTCAAAGTGGCACATTCCGATCTCGGGAAAATGAAGCGCGCCGCTCCGCGTCGCGCTTCATTTGCCTCCCTCGCTCGGAAATGTGCCACTTTTCGCTCGAATGCGCACATCCTCGTGTTTATTACATTTGTGTATATTAATCTTCTCTCTTTCAAATCAAAAAATTAAATTTAGTTTAGTAAATATCTATTTATGTTCGAGAAACGTATTTACCATAGCAATGAGTGGAAGTGAGCGAAAAGATAGGAGAATCTCGTAAGTGCGAGTGAGAGGGACCGATTAAATTTATTTAACTAATTTTTTGTCTAATTTATTGGCCAAAATTTTTGTGAAACGTGCTTAAAACCGAGTGTGCACATTCGAGCTCAAAGTGGCACATTCCGATCTCGGGAAAATGAAGCGCGCCGCTCCGCGTCGCGCTTCATTTGCCTCCCTCGCTCGGAAATGTGCCACTTTTCGCTCGAATGCGCACATCTTTGTCTTTATTACATTTGTGTACATTAATCTTCTCTCTTTAAAATCAAAAATTTAAATTTAAATTAGTAATATCGAGTTTATATTTGAAAAATGTATTAACCATAGCAATGAGTGGAAGGGAGCGAGAAGATACGATAATCTTGTTAGTGCAAGTGAGAGGCAACGATAAAAATTATTCAATTAATTTTTCGTGTAATTTATTGTTCTAAATTATTGCGAATCGTTAAGAAATTGCCGTGAAATTAATTTGTATGTCAATAAGGAGGTAAGAATTAAATTCTTGCTAGGTTTTCTTAATATTCGGTATCGTAATTGACACGTGTCAATGGAATTTAGTAGGGGAAAACCGGGGTTGGAAGTCACAATTTTTGTTCTTTTGCATTTATCGAGCCCATTGTCTTAATTTATCAATGACATTTATATATCAATAGATAATGTATTTATTCTAGTTTAAGAAAAAATAAAGACTTTTTCTCTACCATTATCTAATGAGATATGAGAAGTGTGACTTTTAACCCCGTGTCTCGGGTACGTAGTCACATACTAAATAAAAGGTAAAATACAAAACGACAAAACAAATGCCTATTTTTATTAAGGGGACCCGGTGGTCTAGAAGCTCAGAATTACATGAGCTTTTAGAATTTTTTTTTTGTATCTAAATAACAACCAAAACTTTTGAAACTTTTAAAGCACTATTTTATTACTATTGAGGTATACAAAATCATTGTTACAAACAAAAAAAATATTTTAACTATTTTAAAGATGGCGTTGAAGTCGGTCTGAAATAAAAAACCAAAACGGATTTTTAATCATTATAAATAAATCTATCGCAGGACGAAAAATACAATTTTTGCGTTGAATATTTTTATTTTTTTACATGCAAAACGTGATTAAAAAATAGAAATTTTCGGACTACAAATTTCAACAATGCGCCATTTCTACAAAAAATTTTTTTTTTTATTTCACGTCCTGCGATAGATTTATTTATAATGATTAAAAATCCGTTTTGTTTTTCTATTTCAGACCCATAGAAGAGCTAAATCATGGTGCGTCGCCCAGGTTCTTCTTTTTAAGGAGACTGACATCAACGCCATCTTTAAAATAGTTCAAATATTTTTTTTGTTTGTAACAATGATTTTTGTATACCTCAATAGTAATAAAATTGTCCTTTAAAAGTTTTGGTTGTTATTTAGATATAAAAAAAATTCTAAAAACTCATGTAATTCTGAGCTTCTAGACCACCGGGTCCCCTTAAAGGTAAAATGTTATTTGGAAGAAATTTTACCTAAGAAAGGAACCAAAAATATCTTATTCATAAGTCAAAAAAATAAAAAATATTTGCTGTGAGCGAATAGTAACTTCTATCTAACGCACTTAGGTTATGGTAACAAAACTGACATAAATATGATTACAGCCAATCGTTTATGTAGTGAAACCCCTAGAAACCAATAAAAAAGGTCGCACATATTTTTGGTGTTGCTTTGGACATGTGACAACTAGCCCCCGTTAACTTAAGACAACTTTCCCCAAAACAGTTTTAGACAATTAACTCCCAAAATAAATTTAAATCAATGGTCATTTAAGAAACCAAATTAATAACGTCATGAAGCATATCTTAAACATCATAAATACACGAAAAAGTATATCACTATGTAAAATTTAAATATACTTACGAGACTCAACACAGATTCACAAAAAATTGCTTTCACTGTACAAAAAAAACAAACGCATATATTTCTTTTACGGTATTTCAGAGCGAACTGAAGTGAAGTACGCAAGGAGGTATTGTGCTCGGGCTTCTTTGACACGGGTAAACAAATTTATTAATTCATTAGGTTTGCTGTTATGGCTTTGGTGACAACTTACCCGTGAGACAACTATACCCGGTCTCCCCTATAACTCGAATTATTTTTAGTTTCCTTCAACTTCGACTTATCGAGGTTTGACTGTAATTTATTAACCAAATGCTTTTTATACTTGTACTTTTTTTTGAATTTTTTATGATTTTAGGAATTATAAGCTGGTGGCACTTTAAATGATACACCCGGTATACAGTGCATATAAAATAAAATGAAAAACTGCAAATACATAAGACTAAAAAAATAAATTATAATTAAAATAATAATAATCGATAATCAATTGAACTTTGTGCATTTTGCGGAGTGGAAGAGACCGGGGTCATTTTCGAATCGAAGACAGTAATTTATGACGCCAACAAAAATTAGAATAAAAATGGGCACTAACGAGCTAATCTCGTTTAGTTTCTTTCGCATCTCTCTACCTGTTCGACGTGTTTGTCATAAATTTCCCGGCAAAAGGTGAGAAGGCAGCTGCTGCCTCGAGCACAGCACGTGCCCCTTGCATCTGCTCTTCGTTGTTGCATAACTGAGTTATCTCGAACGACTAAAGCGACAAGCCCCTTCAACTTAATGATAAAGTTTAAGTTTACCAAACACCTTGTCGCAAAGAGAAAATAATTAGTTTTGCTTTTCGTTAGTCATTTGCGTTTATCGATCTTTTGTCGAAAAGCTTGCAATCAAAATGGGGACGAACGATTGCGAAGAAGTGTGTTGAGGGGGGCCGAGGACCTTGTTATCTTTGGGGGTTATTTATTAAAAGAGCACGACTTGCCTTTTTACTGTTTTTTTGGAGCTTCGTTCGATTCCGTTTCGATTTTTTTATAATCTATACCAATATTATAAAGAGGAAAGATTTGTAAGCTTGTTTGTAATGAATAGGCTCAGAAACTACTGGGCCGATTTTAAAATTCTTTCACCATTAGAAAGCTACATTCTTCGTGAGTAACATAGGCTATATTGGAGTTTCAAAAAGTTTAGGGTTCCGTACGAAATCTCGAATAATGTAACCCAAGGTGTAAAAAAATTACTTATAAAGTTCCTTACATCGCGTACGCTGCGAAAACTTGACGATACAACAAAATAAATTTCCACGGAAACGTTTTTGCCACCCGTGCGAAGCCGGGGCGGGTCGCTAGTGTGTAATAAAGTATCAGTACCTATTCGTCCGACACCCCGAATAGCTTTTGTTTGGTTTAATCAACGATTTACAAAAATTAGATTATTTTACCGAAAAAAGAATCGAATGGAAAAACTGACGAGATTACTTCTAAAAAAATTATGTTCTTCGTGATCGTTTTTATATCATTTTTGCTCGAGAGCATAAAGTTTGAAAACCACTGATTTACATTAAAGGAAAGTCGAAAAATCCGAATCTTGAACCGTTTCCTTTAAAAGAATATACGTACTTATATTTTTTTTAAATGCCTACGAAATTTGGTGCTAAAGTTCTTCAATTACTAAAACAATAATTTAAGCAAAAAAACTACAGACTTGGTAGAAGAGCGTTGTTTTCTATCAATAAAAAGTTAAATTTAAAAGTTTCGAAGTGTACTTTAAAATTTTTAGTCTTCGAAAGTTGAGTGGCAAAAACTGACATCTTCTGAAGCACAGGAATCGATACCTGCCCCCGAAAAGAACTTAACAAAAATCAATTCTTCAACCCAAAACTAACAAAATCTCTTTCAAGTTTAACAAATTTGGAATATTGTTTATACGGTTCTGGTTAATTATCTATATGTACATCTATACATATAAATAAAATTGAAGTGCTGTCTGCGATTTCAAAATAAAGATTTTTTCTTAAGCTCATATAGTTATTTGAATGTTACTAAAGTCCAAACACCCGTTTTTAAAATTTTTGTCTGTCTGTCTGTCTGTCTCTCAGTTTGTCCGTCCGTATATCTCGGAAACGGCTGAACCGATTTTGACGGGACTTGAATTAACAGGTAGAAGACACTATCTTTGTGTAACATAGGCTATATTATATTTTGAAAAAAATTAGTTTTTACTTTGAAATCGCAATACCCGTGCGAAGCCGGGCGGGCTAGCTAGTATTAAATGATTTTTATATACGTTATTGTATATTAGGAGTTATAAGCCCGTTGCACTTTACTGCAACGCCGAACTTGTAATTTAAAACGCTGGGGGGACTTCCACCACAAGAAAGGATCGTCTTCTACAAATGCAAGCTGCCAATGGCCGCAGCCTGCCCTACGATTTATGCTTTTATTCGTATTATTTTTTTTTAAATCGGTTTATTTGTATGTAAACTAGTTCAGTCGGAAATGAAACGAAAAAGGTGGCGAAGGTTACATTTAAAAGCTTAATAAAGTGTGTGTGCGTCTAGGTTTTCGATAGGGAATCGATCGGAGAGCGTCTGCAAATTGCAAAGTCAGCACTTTTAAACGATCGGCGGCGGTTTGGAAATTCCAGTTTCCGGTGCTCCTTATCAAATCAAACAATAATTTCCTTTTGTGCGATTTACGCCGGGCGCGCAAAGGTCGATAGCTACTTCAAAGAGGCGTTTTCGGAAAAACTAGAAAAAAAACGAAAGAAATCGTCCCTTTCTCCGTTCTTCAATTATTATTTTCGTCCGAATTGTTTTGTGTCTTTAATTAAAATTGGGCTTTCGATCGAAAAGTTAGGTTAATTTCAATTGCCTTGTTTTGTTTTATGTTTTATTGGGTGCGTATTTTATTAAGGTACTGGAGGGTAATAAGGCCCACTTAGTGTTAAATATTCTAAGTGATTTTGACATATTTTTTTTTGAAAATAATCTATTTAAAAACAAAAAAACTGAAAACGCATTTTTAAAAAGCAAAAACCTATACACTGGTGTTTGGGCCTTATTAAGCGAACAGGCGGATAATAAGGCTCGCCTTAAAATACAATGGCAGATATTAAGGCCCGAATAAAGTATTCAATTCAGGGGTAGCAACTTTGGCATATAAAAGGTGCTTGGTCATCTTTTGTTAGTCCAACACCTTCTTCATGTGCCCAAGTGTTACATAACCTACAAAATCATGGGTGCAGACGGAACACATCCAAGATTGTTTTGAGGAGCCAGCAATATTGTATTTTTACGTAACCCTGATTTTGATTGTAAGTCACGACCCTCAAGCATTTGCCTTTTATTAAAATATTAAGGCCCGGGCCTTATTACATGACTAGTACATTTTTTTTTAAGATTATCTTTTTTCCTGATTAAATAAATCAAGTCGACTAAAGAAGAAGTCAAAGAAGAAGCTTACCTCTTTGTATATAATTTTGCTCCTCTTAAATATTCACACGATGGCACTAATTGAAAGTTAATTTGGCAGAGATACATTTATAATTTGCACATAATATTGAGGTAGATTCACTAAATCCAGGTTTCTCGCGTTAATTGAAACCCATAAAATTTTCCAACCCAGAGGTGATATGTTTTACATGTTTTTCGCTAAATAAGCGATTTTTATTAAATGGCTTCTGGGCTTTATTACCTGGCGGGCTTTATTACCCCCAACCCGGCACCTTACGATTTTTATACAACGCCTTTTCCTGCTTTTCCGGTTCCCCCACCACGTACCTGACTATTCCCCTGGCGCGATCGAAATTTTCGTAACGCTCGAAGATCGTGGCCCTCTCGGCAAAGAAGCTTCACTTCAACTGCTTTGTAATAAATTAAATATTAACTTTTTTAACAGTTCCTTCATCTTTGATTTGATTTACAAAGAGACGAAATCGATTTGCAAAAAAGCGAAGTGGGGGGGGGCAAAATCCGCACCCCCAATCCAATTTGGCAACATTTAATTTGCAATTTCGAACGAGCTCATTTTTATCCATTTCGGTGCCAATAAATTTTCAATTATTTCTCATAATTTTTTTTCTTTTCTAGGCGACATTCCGGACGGGGGTGTTCCAGATATGACTCGCCTGACGGAACTAAACGAAGAGACCGTCAACAGGAACCTGAGGGCTCGCTACGATCGAGATCGGATTTATGTATCCTTTTTCCAAATACGCAAAGGGTTCGTTTTGCACGCTTTTTAATTTTTGGTCCCGAGGTAAGAGCTCCACTTTTCCATTTCGGGGGCGCGATCGCCCCTTCGACGGCGCACACGACCGCTTAATTTCGATTGCGAAAAAATTACATGTTCTCCAACTAAATTGATAGCGACTTCGCACGCCTGTCAAAGGGAAGGTCGATCTGTTTAAAGTTTATTGCCAAGGTCCCGTCGAAATGTTTCCCGATGCTAGATTAGTCACCGAAATTTCCGGAAGAAGACCCATTTTTCTGAATCATCAATGAAAGATGACCTAAAATGATATGGCAAGTTTTACTTCCTTTTTTTAACTTTCATCAATACTTATCGAATCGAGTTCTTGGAAATTTATCACGTCCTAACTATGAAAAGGCTTCGGAGGTCGTATCGCATTCTTTAACGCATCCATTCTTGAAATAACTAACAAGTTTTTGAAGTTGTCCTTCTTTTGGCGCGCTCGGAGTGAAATTTTACGAGGCAACGAAAGAAAGTAAATTAATTATTGTCAATCGCGTTTAAAGCCGAGCGCGCACGAACGAGCTCAAAGTGGCACATTCCAGATCTCGGGAAAAAGAAGTTAGATAAACGTATTTACCATAGCAATGAGTGGAAGGGAGCGAAAAGATACGAAAATCCCAGCAGTGCGAGCGAGAGGGAACGATTAAAATTATTTTATGTTTGAAAACGTATTTTTACTATAGCAATGAGTGGGAGCGAGCGAAAAGATACAATAATCTCGTAAGTGAGTGAGATGGAGCGATTTTAACTAATTTTTGGCCATTTTATTGCGAATCGTGCTTAAAACCGAGTGTGCGCATTCGAGCTCAAAGTGGCACATTCGATCTCGGGAAAATGAAGCGCGCCGCTCCGCGTCGCGCTTCATTTGCCTCCCTCGCTCGGAAATGTGCCACTTTTCGCTCGAATGCGCACATCTTCGTGTATATTATATTAGTATAATTTACTGTGCGCTCCGTCAAATCAAAAATTTTAATTTAAATTAGTAATATCGATTTTATATTCGAAAAAATGTATTTACCATAGCAATGAGTGGAAGGGAGCGAAAAGATACGAAAATTCTGTCAGTGAGAGTGAGAGGGAACGATTACAAATTATTTAACTAATTTTTTATCCAATTTATTGGCCTAAATTATTGTGAACCATGCTTAAAACCGAGTGTGCACATTCGAGCTCAAAGTGGCACATTCCGATCTCGGGAAAATGAAGCGCGCCGCTCCGCGTCGCGCTTCATTTGCCTCCCTCGCTCGGAAATGTGCCACTTTTCGCTCGAACGCGCACATCTTAGCATTTATTACGTTTGTATACTTTATCCGTCATTCGTTCAAATCAAAATTAAATTTTTTATTAATAAACTATAGTTAAAAAATCAAAAATGATGTAATGGCGAATTTATTTAGACCGAAAAACGTATAATTTAAAAGACTTTCTTGAACGCAATTTGACAAAATATTTTTTTTAAATGCGGTGGTTCATATTTTAGAGGTGGATTCCCCCTTATATTAGAAGATTTTTTTATTAATAAACTATAGTTAAAAAATCAAAAATGATGTAATGGCGAATTTATTTAGACCGAAAAACGTTTAATTTAAAAGACTTTCTTGTAGGCAATTTGACAAAATATTTTTTTTAAATGCGGTGGTTCATATTTTAGAGGTGGATTCCCCCTTATATTAGAAGATTTTTTTATTAATAAACTATAGTTAAAAAATCAAAAATGATGTAATGGCGCATTTATTTAGACCGAAAAACGTATAATTTAAAAGACTTTCTTGAACGCAATTTGACAAAATATTTTTTTTAAATGCGGTGGTTCATATTTTAGAGGTGGATTCCCCCTTATATTAGAAGATTTTTTTATTAATAAACTATAGTTAAAAAATCAAAAATGATGTAATGGCGAATTTATTTAGACCGAAAAACGTATAATTTAAAAGACTTTCTTGAACGCATATTTGACAAAATATTTTTTTTAAATGCGGTGGTTCATATTTTAGAGGTGGATTCCCCCTTATATTAGAAGATTTTTTTATTAATAAACTATAGTTAAAAAATCAAAAATGATGTAATGGCGAATTTATTTAGACCGAAAAACGTTTAATTTAAAAGACTTTCTTGAACGCAATTTGACAAAATATTTATTTTAAATGCGGTGGTTCATATTTTAGAGGTGGATTCCCCCTTATATTAGAAGATTTTTTTATTAATAAACTATAGTTAAAAAATCAAAAATGATGTAATGGCGAATTTATTTAGACCGAAAAACGTATAATTTAAAAGACTTTCTTGAACGCAATTTGACAAAATATTTTTTTTAAATGCGGTGGTTCATATTTTAGAGGTGGATTCCCCCTTATATTAGAAGATTTTTTTATTAATAAACTATAGTTAAAAAATCAAAAATGATGTAATGGCGAATTTATTTAGACCGAAAAACGTATAATTTAAAAGACTTTCTTGAACGCATATTTGACAAAATATTTTTTTTAAATGCGGTGGTTCATATTTTAGAGGTGGATTCCCCCTTATATTAGAAGATTTTTTTATTAATAAACTATAGTTAAAAAATCAAAAATGATGTAATGGCGCATTTATTTAGACCGAAAAACGTATAATTTAAAAGACTTTCTTGAACGCAATTTGACAAAATATTTTTTTTAAATGCGGTGGTTCATATTTTAGAGGTGGATTCCCCCTTATATTAGAAGATTTTTTTATTAATAAACTATAGTTAAAAAATCAAAAATGATGTAATGGCGCATTTATTTAGACCGAAAAACGTATAATTTAAAAGACTTTCTTGAACGCAATTTGACAAAATATTTTTTTTAAATGCGGTGGTTCATATTTTAGAGGTGGATTCCCCCTTATATTAGAAGATTTTTTTATTAATAAACTATAGTTAAAAAATCAAAAATGATGTAATGGCGCATTTATTTAGACCGAAAAACGTATAATTTAAAAGACTTTCTTGAACGCAATTTGACAAAATATTTTTTAAATGCGGTGGTTCATATTTTAGAGGTGGATTCCCCTTATATTAGAAGATTTTTTATTAATAAACTATAGTTAAAAATCAAAATGATGTAATGGCGCATTTATTTAGACCGAAAACGTATAATTTAAAAGACTTTCTTGAACGCAATTTGACAAAATATTTTTTAAATGCGGTGGTTCATATTTTAGAGGTGGATTCCCCTTATATTAGAAGATTTTTTATTAATAAACTATAGTTAAAAATCAAAAATGATGTAATGGCGCAAATTTTTTTAGACCGAAAAAAGTTTAATTTAAAAGACTTTCTTGTAGGCATATTTGACAAAATATTTTTTTTAAATGCGGTGGTTCATATTTTAGAGGTGGATTCCCCCTTATATTAGAAGATTTTTTTATTAATAAACTATAGTTAAAAAATCAAAAATGATGTAATGGCGAATTTATTTAGACCGAAAAACGTTTAATTTAAAAGACTTTCTTGTAGGCATATTTGACAAAATATTTTTTTTAAATGCGGTGGTTCATATTTTAGAGGTGGATTCCCCCTTATATTAGAAGATTTTTTTATTAATAAACTATAGTTAAAAATCAAAATGATGTAATGGCGAATTTATTTAGACCGAAAAACGTTTAATTTAAAAGACTTTCTTGTAGGCATATTTGACAAAATATTTTTTTTAAATGCGGTGGTTCATATTTTAGAGGTGGATTCCCCCTTATATTAGAAGATTTTTTTATTAATAAACTATAGTTAAAAAATCAAAAATGATGTAATGGCGCATTTATTTAGACCGAAAAACGTATAATTTAAAAGACTTTCTTGAACGCAATTTGACAAAATATTTTTTTTAAATGCGGTGGTTCATATTTTAGGAGTGTATTTCCCCTTATAATAGAAGACTTATTTATTAATAAACTATAGTTAAAAAATTAAAAATGATGTAATGGCGAATTTATTTAGACCGAAAAACGTATAATTTAAAGCACCAATGAAATGGTACATTTCAAAAAATCAATTTTGATATTTTCTCTTTTTAAATTTCACTTTTGAAAACATATAAATATTTTGAAAAAAAAATTATTTGTACCGAATGGCGCCAAATTCAAAACGTCTTCAATCTTACAAAATCGCTTTGTATTGCGCGCATATACAGGCGCTCCTCGGCTTTCGTACTGTATTTAAAACATTTCGTAAAAACACAAGATTTTCGCAGCATCACAATTTTTGCATTTTTCTGTAGATTGCTCTGCATTCGCGCACTTCAAGTTTCGTACATATTTCAGGCACTACGAAAGTCGAGAACCACTTTTACATACAGGGTGGTTTATAAATAACTCTACGTACTTTACTCATACGTAAACGACCAGCTGAAACTGTTAAAAACTGTAATTTTTTGCTTCTGCGCGTTTTAATTCATTACATACAGGGTGTTTTGTAAATGCTTTTAAAGACTTTAAAGGTCAACTATTTTACTACACCCTGTATAGGAAAAAGGCAGCAATCCACTAATTAAAATAACATCCGCTTAACATTAAACAAAAAAAATTTTTGTACACCAGTTTTGAAAGAAGAAAATTTATTTATGTAAAATATTAATTAGGGAAACGCGATTGTTAAACAAATGCAATTCGACCGAAGCCAATAATTCTAATTGCTCCCTTCCTTTAAGGACTCCCGTGCCATTTAATGGAGGCGAAACTAATTAAGCGCAACTGTTGAGCACATGGCACGTCGAAATCTCATCGAGAATATCTCGAAATTAAAAAAAAAAGGTCACAAAAAGATATTAAATTGCGAATTCGGCATGTGTTGGCGTAAAATGTTAATCGTCGGGCGTTTCCTTCGCGCCGCTCGTTTCCTTCGCGCGAAACATTTTTGCGCTGTGCTTTCGGTTAAAAATAGGTCGTAAACATTCTTAAAGAAGCGCTTTTTATCGTTGCATTGCACTTCAAAAGATATCTCGACATTTTACGAAGTGAGTCATAGTGATAAGTAGGTCGAGCAACCCCCGGGGCTCTATTCCTGTGCGTGTACTTCCCTTGTGTGAAAAAACTACATAAAACCACCCTTATTGTCGCGGCTCATAACCGTAGGGGTTGGCTTGTGCAGCACTAACGACGACGATAATTCTTTTCTAATCCCTCAACATTGAACGCGACCGTTTATTGTCGAATTCGAATACAGTCGAGCCTCGATAAGTCGAAGTCGAAGGGAAACTAAAACTGATTCGAGTTATCGAAAAAAGTTGAGTTAAATACTTTTCTGTGTATATACCCGAGTCGAAATTTAGCGCCGACATTGAGCCTCCTAAAGTCGGACTCATTCCGGACTCGGAGAATCAAAGTAGAGTTTATTCCTATGTTAAATTAGGTCCGACTTTGGTCTCCAAAGTGGTACAAATTTTCATTTGCACCACTTTGGGGTTTAAAGTCGGATCTGATGGAAATTTAAATTAGGTCCGATTTTAGACCTTTGTACCCTATTTTATAATAATAATAATATGGATTTAATTCGCATTTAAAATGTTTAGAATACTTTTATTTAAAATACGTAGCTAAAGTTTAAAATAACAATTTAAAAATAACAATTACATTAACAAAAAGAAGAATAATAATCATAAATATTATTATTAGTGTTTATAATAATTAAACTAATATTCTATGTATATATATATATTTATTTTGTATTATAATATACAAATACATTGTTAGTACAGAATTACCTAGTAACTTTGATAAAACAATATTCAAAATTATAAAATACCTGGATTACTCTGAGATTTTGTAGGATGGGTTTTACTTTCTGAGTTGGTAACTTTTTAGTAACCTGTTGCTGTTTCTTCGGAATTAAAGACAAATCGGTAAAGATTAATAATAAGAGCGCACTTTTTAGGTTAGGTTGCCCGACCATAAGATTTACTTGACTGGTGGACAGTCATCAATGTAAAAGAACACATGTAAATAGGCAGTGTTGCCACGTCTTTTTCATATAGTCGAACCCATTTAATGCCATTCTCATAAATTTAATAGACAAGATTTTAAAAACATTTTAGTTATTAGTATTAACAGTTTTTTATTTAAATATACATATAATTAATTTGGATGTTAATTAATAAACGTAATAGTGTAATAACCAATGTCAACGCTTAAAACCATGACTTACATAAAAAGTATTTAGTTTACGCGTACTTTATGTGTATAAATGATATGAAAAAATATAAACGTATTCAATTGTAATATAACAGCTAACTTGTGATCAACAAACAAATTACAATATCGAAAACAACTGGCAACGCTGCTCAGCTGATTTCGGTATTTGCAGCTATCGGACAGAGGTTCAAAATCACATCTCTTGGGGAATAGTAGGAGCTAGGGGCCTACTGTCGGACCTAGTCGGGTTACACTGCTATAAATCGGGTCTTTTTCGGACTAGGGGAATCTATGTAGGCTCTAAATTTCGACTCGGGTAGTACATCTATATTTACCATCCTTTGTACAAAATAACCACAATTTGTAAACAATTATTAACATTACTTATTGTTATTAAGTATATATATTCGAAAAAATGTATTTACCATAGCAATGAGTGGAAGGGAGCGAAAAGATACAAAAATTCTGTCAGAAAATAGATATTTACTAAACTAAATTTAATGTTTTGATTTGAAAGAGAGAAGAGTAATGTACATAAATGTAATAAAGACAAAGATGTGCGCATTCGAGCGAAAAGTGGCACATTTCCGAGCGAGGGAGGCAAATGAAGCGCGACGCGGAGCGGCGCGCTTCATTTTCCCGAGATCGGAATGTGCCACTTTGAGCTCGAATGTGCACACTCGGTTTTAAGCACGTTTCACAAAAATTTTGGCCAATAAATTAGACAAAAAATTAGTTAAATAAATTTAAGCGGTCCCTCTCACTCGCACTTACGAGATTCTCGTATCTTCTCGCTCCTTCCACTCATTGCTATGGTAAATACGTTTCTCGAACATAAAATAGATATTTACTAAACTAAATTTAATTTTTTGATTTCAAAGAGAGAAGATTAATGTACAGAAATGTAATAAAGAAAAAGATGTGCGCATTCGAGCGAAAAGTGGCACATTTCCGAGCGAGGGAAGCAAATGAAGCGCGACGCGGAGCGGCGCGCTTTATTTTCCCGAGTTCGGAATGTGCCACTTTGAGCTCGAATGTGCACACTCGGTTTTAAGCATGATTCCCAATAAAAAAACCAAATCTTAGTTAAAATCGTTCTATCTCACTCACACTTACGAGATTATCGTATCTTTTCGCTCGCTCCCACTCATTGCTATTGTAAAATACGTTTTCAAACATAAAATCGATATTAAATTAAACGAGAAATCAGTTGAATGTGCACACTCGGTTTTAAGCATGGTTCACAATAATTTAGGCCGATAAATTGGACGAAAAATTAGGTAAATAATTTTGATCGTTTCCTCTCACTCGCACTGCCAGAATTTTCGTATCTTTTCGCTCCCTTCCACTCATTGCTATGTTAAATACTTTTCTCGAAGTCTTTAAACGAACCCGCGCGATTCCGAATGTTATGAATGGACGGATATAAATAATCAACAAAGCTCTTTCATCAATGGAATATTTTCGTCCGGTCAATTAGTTTGGAAAATGCATAATTGAACTCCTGCATCGCTTCAATCAACATATCATAACATTAAAAGGCTGCCTTAAATATTTTGATCGATAAACCAAGAGAATAGAAAGCTTTCATCAAACCGACCGTATGCTGTAACAATTTTCTCGTACATTTAATGTTAAAAGCACATGCTCAATTCTAAGTGTAATATCTTCATTAAGTCCTCAACGTATTAATTTTACATACAACTAAGTTCAAAAAACCGTTTAAAACCCATCTTTTTCATAATAATTGCTGCCAACACAAAACTTGTACAAAATACACGTCAATTTTGAGTTTCGGCATTCGGGCCCGTTTAAAAGCAACAAAAACCTTCAATAAAAAAAAAAAAAAATACACCAAAATTGCAAGACCAAAAGAAAAGTATGCTTAAATCTGGAAAATGCGATGCTCAGAGCGCGTCACGTAAGAAAATGCCGAATAAAATTTCAATAAGCCAAAGGAAAACTACTTTCGTTCGCTGACTCAGAGTTTTTACTTAATAAACATTTTTTCCCCTGATTTTTATAGTCAACAACAAGTTAAACGGTCTGCCTCAGCTAATGAGAGTATTTTTTTTTGAATTTTTAACTAGAGTTGAAGCCCAAATCTTTCTTATTTCGTGCACTTACAAAAATTGGAGAAAAAAACAAGGGTGGTCCCTTTGTCAAATAATAGATTTCGCGTTTAATAAGTTTGAAAAAATTGGTTAATTAGTTGGGTTAATTAGTTCATCAGACAATCGGCCAAATTAACCGGTTAAATTAGTGAATTGGTTAAATCAGTTAACCGATTAATCTCTGCAATTAGTTAACCGGCCAAATGGTTAAATTAGTTGGCCGCCTAACTGGTTAAACTATTTAACCGGTTAATAGATTAAATCAGTTAACGGATTAAATTAGTTAACCGGTTAAATTAGTTAATCGGTTAAAATAATTAACTGGCCAAATGGTTAAATTAGTTGGCCGTTTAACTGGTTAAACTATTTAACCGGTTAATAGATTAAATAGTTAACGGATTAAATTAGTTAACGGCCAAATGGTTAAATTAGTTGGCCGCCTAACTGGTTAAACTATTTAACCGGTTAATAATTAATGCGTTAACGTTAAATTAGTTAACCGGTTAAATTAATTAACCGGTTAAATAATTAAGGCCAAAGGTTAAATTATTGGCCGTTTAACTGGTTAAATCATTTAACCGGTTAAGTTAATTAACGAGTTAATCGCTCGAATTAGTTAACCGGTTAAATTATTAAGCGTTAATTGGCAAATTCATTTAACCGGTTAACGTTAATTAGAGTTAACGCTCGAAAAATTATTAACCGGTCTAAATTAATTAAATCGTTATTCGGCCAAATAACTTCCCGGTTAATCGCAATCAAGTTGATTTGTACCCAGAATTAAATTAGCAAGCATCATAAACATTTATTCTTAAACAAACATTTGTATCTTCGCCCAAGTTCCTGATTCCTTTAAAACGCAACAATTAATTTTCCATCGGAAAGAAATCTCAGAACGATAATAAAAGCGATTTTTCAATTTTCGGTACCAAAGCTACCGAGTCTTCCACGAGGAAATTTCCGAGTTGGATTTTTGAAATCGTCAAAATTTGTTAATTTTCCATCGGAAGAGAAATCTAAAAATAGAAGTCGATTAATAAATATTTGCGGATTGCGTATTTAATCTAATTGTTTTTGACGGCTATAAAATCTTCGATGTAAAATTATAAACTAACAAATTGGGAAATTATTTAATCATTGATTTTTAAGAGCGAATAAGTCGAACCATCGAGTAAGTCGAAATTTTTAACTAAGTCGAAGTGTTTCGCAATTTTTAACATTCGAGTGTTCCATTCAGTAAATATTTCTGATGCTCGGTATTTAATGTGCCACTTTTCGCTCGAATGCGCACATCTTCGTATTTATTGTATTAGTATAATTTACCGTGCGCTCTGTCAAATCAAAAATTTTAATTTAAATTAGTAATATCGATTTTATATTCCAAAAATGTATTTGCCATAGCAATGACTGGAAGGGAGCGAAAAGATACGAAAATTTTGGCAGTGCGAGTGAGAGGGAACGATTAAAATTATGTAACTAATTTTTTGTGCAATATATCTGCTTAAATTATTGTGAACCATGCTTAAAACCGAGTGTGCACATTCGAGCTCAAAGTGGCACATTTCGATCTCGGGAAAATGAAGCGCGCCGCTCCGCGTCGCGCTTCATTTGCTTCCCTCGCTCGGAAATGTGCCACTTTTCGCTCGAATGCGCACATCTTCGTATTTATTATATTAGTATAATTTACCGTGCGCTCCGTCAAATCAAAAATTTTAATTTAAATTAGTAATATCGATTTTATATTCCAAAAATGTATTTGCCATAGCAATGACTGGAAGGAGCGAAAAGATACGAAAATTTTGGCAGTGCGAGTGAGAGGAACGATTAAAATAATTTAACTTATTTTTGTCATATTTATTTGCTTAAATTATTGTGAACCATGCTTAAAACCGAGTGTGCACATTCGAGCTCAAAGTGGCACATTTCGATCTCGGGAAAATGAAGCGCGCCGCTCCGCGTCGCGCTTCATTTGCTTCCCTCGCTCGGAAATGTGCCACTTTTCGCTCGAATGCGCACATCTTCGTATTTATTATATTAGTATAATTTACCGTGCGCTCCGTCAAATCAAAAATTTTAATTTAAATTAGTAATATCGATTTTATATTCCAAAAATGTATTTGCCATAGCAATGACTGGAAGGGAGCGAAAAGATACGAAAATTTTGGCAGTGCGAGTGAGAGAGAACGATTAAAATTATGTAACTAATTTTTTGTGCAATATATCTGCTTAAATTATTGTGAACCATGCTTAAAACCGAGTGTGCACATTCGAGCTCAAAGTGGCACATTCCGATCTCGGGAAAATGAAGCGCGCCGCTCCGCGTCGCGCTTCATTTGCCTCCCTCGCTCGGAAATGTGCCACTTTTCGCTCGAACGCGCACATACCCAGCGTTCGTTAAATTTTTCTACCTTATCCTTCGCTCTTTCAAATCATTTTCAATTTAGTTTCGTAAATATCGATTTTACGCTCGAAAAACATTTTTACCATAGCAATGAGTGGAAGAGAGCGAAAAGATACAAAAATTCTGTTAGTGCGAGTGAGAGGGGACGATTAAAATCATTTTAGTTACCCCAAATACGCGCTTATATAACTACACGCACCGGCTATTTTGTCTTACAACCAAAAATAGCAATTTTGAATTTTTTGGGACCCTATTCTTTCATCTTTCGAGCTACTATTAATCATAAATTATTATTTACTTTTAATAATTGAGAAAATTCGAGAATAAAACGTCTCGGAATTAATAAAATCGAAATAGTTTTAAATTCAAAATTTAAATAATTTAAAACTCCATTATTTGTTGTCGCATTTTAAAAATGAAGGATTAAAGACTTTAATGGCGTTTTTTTGTGCGCATTTTGACATTTTTGGTAAAAAGCATACAACCTTTAATTTTCATCGCTCAAAAATAATTCGCAAATCGACGATTTTTGAATGAATCCAAAAAATAATGCTCCAATTAATTGTTCGCTTTTTTGATCGAAAAAGAGTTGCGCTTCTCAGTCGGCCAACTTTCGAAGAAAAATGTTTTACATTAGGAAATTTGGCTTTATTAAAACCTCTTGGATCGATATTAATTAATATTATAAATAGGTAAAATTTGTTTGTTCGTACGTATGGGTTAAACTACTGAACCGTTTCTAAATTTTTTTTTACTAATAAAAAGCTACACTATCCTTGAGTAATATAGGATATCTTTTAATTTGATAAAAATGAGGTAGTTAATCAAATAAATAAGAAAAGCATAGTCAAACGTCGCATTTCTCACCAAATTCTTCTTTTAAGAAGAAAGTGTTTATATAAACAATTCGCATTATACAATATCACACAAATAAAATTAAAAATCATTAAATTAGTGGGTAGGCACTTACTTAACTATGCAATCAATATACTTAAAGGAGGAAAACAAGCCATTAATTCGTTTTGTAAGATTTAAACGATAACTAATTTACTTTTAATTACACACACACACAACTAGTCAATTAGCATTATTTTATTTTCATAATAAATAAACAATTATATTTTTTATAAACAATACTAAAGGATCAATATTCAATTCGAAATATACATTTCTGTCTGTTCGAAACATTTTTTTTTTTGAAATTCGTTCCTTTCAAACAGTTCGTGGTTTTGTTTTAGTGCAGTCTATTGTGAATCACCCCATTGAAGTGTCTCGTTCGCCCTTCGTTTGCATTGTTTTAGGTGCCACACGTTTCGATGTTGTGGGGTCGCTTGCTCTTTTGGAACTGCATTTTGCTGGAGGGCATTCGTTTAAAAGAAAAAAAATACGTATCGATATTCGTCCCCCCTGCAACGTAAAAGATTGCGAGAAAACCGAATTAAACTTTATCGGAAAAAATATTTTAAATAAGGAAGTGGCGTGCTTGTAAAACGTTTTTAAATTTGTGGTTTTACGAGGGCAAGAACTCCACTTGGAATATTAATGGAATTACTTTTAAAATCGATGACAACTTTCCTTTATTATTTTTTTTTAGTGCACTGTTTCAATACAACAACTTTCGAGTTCAAAAACGTGCAATCGCTTTTATTGTGTTTTCTTAAAAACATCTATTTTTGGTTTTGCTTCGACTTTATTATTATTTTTTTAAACAAAGAAACGTCGCATTTATTACGAATCTCGCAAAACTAATAAGACGGAATGTCATTTGATATTTTCTTCGGTTTTTCAAGATTTATGTTTGTGGAAAATAATATTTTGATATATTAGAAGAAAGACAATAGGAATGTTATAAATAGAAATTGTTTTTCTGGTTTTAGTTTAAATTAACCAAAAATCGTATAAGAATGTGAAACTTAGTTAATTTAGGGTTAGAATAAGGCACTTTTGTGTAATTAAGGGTTGAAGTTTTAAGTTCGTTTTTGTTGTAGTACAAAACTCTACGTTAAAAAAATTGTATCGCCGTTATTTGTGGCGCGATCTTTAAAAACTATACAAATTCGGATTCGCCAGACTTTTTGGCTTCGGATAGGACCAAAAAACCATAGGCGTGCTGTTTGAAATTCTCGAGAAAAACGGGTTCGAAGAGTCCGACTTGTAATTAACTTTATCTAAATTTCAACTTTGAAAAATCGTAGCTCGGTTATTTGTGAACGGATCTTTAATGACTTTTTAGATTCTGAAAGTTTGTTTATCAGAGTGTAAGATCAGCGAAAAAAATCAACAGGGCCCAATGTTAAGTATGGGAGAAAAACGCGTTCGAGGCTTTCAAAATGTAAATTTTGCCCTTATTAGATTTGTGTAGTTTATATTTTGTTATTTCAAATTAAAAAATTACATGTAGTTTAGTAAATATCGATTTTATGTTTAAAAACGTATTTTTACTATAGCAATGAGTGGGAGAGAGCGAAAAGATACGATAATCATATGGGTATGAGTGAGAGGGAACGATTAAAGTGATTTAATTTATTTTTTCGTTTATTTTTTATGGTCAATCATGCTTAAAACCGAGTGTGCACATTCGAGCTCAAAGTGGCACATTCCGATCTCGGGAAAATGAAGCGCGCCGCTCCGCGTCGCGCTTCATTTGCCTCCCTCGCTCGGAAATGTGCCACTTTTCGCTCGAATGCGCACATCTTCGTGTTTATTGTATTGGTATAATTTACCGTGCGCTCCGTCAAATCAAAAATTTTAATTTAATATTCGAAAAAATATATTTACCATAGCAATGAATGGAAAGGAGCGAAAAGATACGAAAATTCTGTCAGTGCGAGTGGGAAGGAACGATTAAAATTATTTTACTATTTTTTTGTTCAATTTATTGGCCTAAATTATTGTGAACCATGCTTAAAACCGAGTGTGCACATTCGAGCTCAAAGTGGCACATTCCGATCTCGGGAAAATGAAGCGCGCCGCCCGCGTCGCGCTTCATTTGCCTCCTCGCTCGGAAATGTGCCACTTTTCGCTCGAATGCGCACATCTTCGTGTTTATTGTATTGGTATAATTTACCGTGCGCTCCGTCAAATCAAAAATTTTAATTTAATATTCGAAAAAATATATTTACCATAGCAATGAGTGGAAGGGAGCGAAAAGATACGAAAATTCTGTCAGTGCGAGTGAGAGGGAACGATTAAAATTATTTAACTAATTTTTTGTGCAATTTATCTGCCTAAATTATTGTGAACCATGCTTAAAACAGAGTGTGCACATTCGAGCTCAAAGTGGCACATTCCGATCTCGGGAAAATGAAGCGCGCCGCTCCGCGTCGCGCTTCATTTGCCTCCCTCGCTCGGAAATGTGCCACTTTTCGCTCGAATGCGCACATCTTCGTGTTTATTATATTAGTATAATTTACCGTGCGCTCCGTCAAATCAAAAATTTTAATTTAATACTCGAAAAAATATATTTACCATAGCAATGAGTGGAAGGGAGCGAAAAGATACGAAAATTCTGTCAGTGCGAGTGAGAGGGAACGATTAAAATTATTTAACTAATTTTTTGTGCAATTTATCTGCCTAAATTATTGTGAACCATGCTTAAAACAGAGTGTGCACATTCGAGCTCAAAGTGGCACATTTCGATCTCGGGAAAATGAAGCGCGCCGCTTCGCGTCGCGCTTCATTTGCCTCCCTCGCTCGGAAATGTGCCACTTTTCGCTCGAATGCGCACATCTTCGTAGTTATTAGATTTGTGTAGTTTATATTTCGCTATTTCCAATGAAAAATTTAAATGTAGTTTAGTAAATAACGATTTTCTATTTAAATCGCCAAAAATTGGGGAAAAAAAATTTTTAGGTAATGGATTTGCTTGAAATTTTTGCGGGACGTTCCTATGGACCTCAAACCACCATATCAGGGAGCCGTTCTTTCCTGCTCCCCCTTTAACACCATAAATTTTCGAGAAAACTAAATAAATCGAAAAAAATACACTTCGACTCACAAAAAAAATCGTAGCGCCCTTATTTTCCATCCGATCCTTAAACACCACCCGGATTCAGAATACTGAGACTTTTTTCCATAAGACACGTGCAAAATCGCCATAGGGCGCTATGTTAATTTTTCGAGTAATTAAGGGTTGAAGTTTTAGGTTCTTTTTTGTAGCACGTTAAAAAAATTCTAGCGCCTTTATTTGTGGACGGATCTTTAAAAACTATACGAATTCGGATTCGCCTGACTTTTTGGCTTCGGATACGGCCAAAAAACCATAGGCGTGCTATTTGAAATTCTCGAGAATAAACGGGTTCGAATAGTCCGACTTGTAAATTATTTTTTCTAAATTTCCACTTTGAAAAATCGTAACTCGCTTATTTGTGAACGGACCTTTAGAATATAAACATTTGGACATCTGTACTTTTTTTATATTTCGAAGTTCATTTCGTACGTGTATAGACATCTGTTTATTCTAAAGCAATGATTAACCTCGACAATAAAAAAATTGTTAATAACCGATAATGAGATCTTTTATCAACTTAAATAAGGGTTCAAGGAAATTATGTTTACAATGCAAACGCAATTATGGATCCGATACAAATATTTCAAAACCACATTAGTAACTCGATTTGAAAAAGAAAAACACCCCCTATTTTTCATTGCACTTAACATATTGCGCACACAAACGTCGATTCACAATGAAGACAAGTCCCCTTAAACGCATTTAATTGCGTAACGAACGGAAATCATTTTGTTTAACCAATTAAGCTAGTGTAATTGATTTAGAAAACTTTTACGAGCTGATATTATTCACAATTAATAGGTGTAGGAATCCTTTTGTCGAAGTTAATGGGTCAACTTTTCGCTTGCGTGCCTTCGCCTTGTAAAACACACATTTTTATGTAACAAACGAAACAATACATTCCGAAATTCTCGTTTAAAATGCATTACATTTGTAAATGCCCGTGTTTAACACGTTTTCTTGTGAACCGTTTATTTATAAAATCTCATGGCTTAAGAATTGGAAGGTATGTAGCAATTTTTGGCGTTAGTCATCAAAACCGCATACATCAGGTGTGTGTGCGTAATTGGGTACGCTTACAAGGAAATTGCTCGAATTCTTTGTAAGAATTTATTGCTGAGAAACACCTTTTGTTGAGCTGAATGTATCACTACTTTTTCCCTTCAATTAATCCCAAAAGTTATCACGAAAAATTAAAGCAAGTAAAGCGTTTTGAAAAAAATTAATTACCGTTTGAGGTACAGTGAAACCTCTCTAACACGAACAAGGATGGTTCTTGCTCCAATTGATCTTTTGAAGGGGGGCATTCATATTGTTAAATCAAATTAAAAAATTTAGCAAAATTTACATTTTGAAAGCTTCAAACGCGTTTTTTTTCAGACTGAACATTGGGCCCTGTTGATTTTTTTGGCTTATCTTACGCTCAGATAAACGTACTGTCGGAATCTGAAAAGATTTTAAAGGTCCGTTCACAAATAACCGAGTAACGATTTTTCAAAGTGAAATTTAGAAAAAATAATTTACGAGTCAGACTCTTCGAACCCGTTTTTCTCGAAAATTTCAAATAGCACGCCTATGGTTTTTTGGCCGTATCCGAAGCCAAAAAGTCTGGCGAATCCGAATTTGTATAGTTTTTAAAGATCCCTCCACAAATGACAGCGATACAATTTTTTTAACGCAAAATTTGTGCTACAAAAATGAACTTAAAACTTCAACCCTTAATTACTCGAAAAATTAACATTGTGTCGTGTACCGATTTAGACTACGACGAATTATCACACAAGTTTCACTTTTTCCGTGAGCTCACTCGTTTTTTTTACACGAAAGTTAAGTGCACATTTAAAAATAGCAATTTATGGCAAATATTTACCTATTCACATTTTATTCAAAATTATTAAATGTTTGCATCAGAATAACGAATCTTTAATATTAGAACAAAGTGTCATTGTTCTAATCTCGTTGAAATTTTTTCAACTCGAGCACTTTGCGAAGGGCTTTACCCGTAATGTATCTAATTTACCTTAATTGTGGGCTACATTATCTACGTCCATTTAATATACAAAAACAAATAGAAAATAATGAACAATCTAATTACCACCCAAACTCAGTTTCCACGGGCAAAGCGAGCTCTCATCGATTAATCATTAACTTGATGAAAAATCGAAAAACACAAAAGAATTAAATTCAAAATTTAAAATCAGACCGCCGATCGCTTTTTTTAAAACGATCTAATGGGTTATAGGGGTGTAACGAATTTTTATTTAATAATAAGTTACAAAATACAGTCGAATCTCGATAAGTCGAATTAGTGATAACTCGATCTCGAACCTGTTTCCCTGGGACTTGCCTATTTCAACGTGAATATTTTTATATCGATAGCTCGAATTTTTCGCTAAGTTGAAGCGTTTTACAATCCCTAAATTCAAACGAAAATATCATTGGAAAAATTGGTCGAAACCCAACATTTTGGACCAATGAAGCAAAAGACAATTTTAGATTACTTTCAAAGCAATAATAAATAAGATGTAAATAACCATATTACCTAAATACTTAATAACAATAAATAATGTTAATAATTGTTTACAAATTTTGGTTATTTTGTATTGAGAATGGTAAATATAGATATGATATATACACAAAAAAGTATTTAACTCGACTTTTTTTGATAAATCGAATTACAGTGGATTTCGGTTATAACGATAATGAAGGGACCATAAAATGTCGTTGCTATATCCGGAAGTCGCTACAAACGACTAGGTAATTCAACATTTCAGTAAATGTAGATAAGTAATACAGTTGATAGTATATTAAGAACAATAGTTTTAGTTATCAAATAACCTCAAAATTTACAATGGTTTTGAGACAGTTGTTGAGAAACGATTTTTATTTCTCAATAACTCGCTCGAGCAATACTAACTTTTCGTGGATTTGGCTGAACTAATAAAACAAAAAATTAACAAAACAAAAAATGCCTTTCGGTAAATCTTTGTCAATAGAAGATTCCAACAATAATAAATAAAATTTTAAATAATGTCTACGTGATAACATCACTACATACACACATAACATTATTTACTATCCTTTGCGTAAAACCAATGAGAATTGAATGTAGGCAGTATAAAAATAAGTATATAAATCTATATAAGTTGCATACAATGAATTATAATAATAAAACAACGGACGAGATAGAAAAATAAGAAAAATTTATGATTTTATAAACAAATATTTGCGTCTTTGCCGCCTCCGGCCCAATATCTGCATGGCATTTTTAGAAACTTGTTACAAATGACTCATTAACCGCTATATCCGAAATCGGCGTTATATCCGAAGTCGCTATATCCAAATGAATTTTCTATGAAAGTATTCGTTAAACACAAGAGACTTTACAGTTACGTTGCTATAACCGAAAGGTCGTTAAAACCGAGGTCGTTATAAATGAAATCCACTGTATTTTTAGTTTCCCTTCGACTTCGACTTATCGAGGTTCGACTGTATCTATTTATGCAAAGAATAGACTTTTATTAATAAAAATACAAAAACTTAACTTTTTTTTCAACTATTCAGTCTTTTCTTGAGTGTCAATTACGATACCGAATATTAAGAAAACCTAGCAAGAATTTCATTCTTGCCTCCTTATTGACATACAAATTAATTTCACGGCAATTTTTTAATGATTCTCAATAATTTAAAACAATAAATTACACGAAAAATTAATTGAATAATTTTTATCGTTCCCTCTCACTTGCATTGACAAGATTATCGTATCTTCTCGCTCCCTTCCACTCATTGCTATGGTAAATACGTTTTTCGATTATAAAATTGAGATTTACTAAATTAAATAAAAAATTTTTGATTTGAAAAACCGCACGATAAATTATACTAATGTAATAAAGACGAAGATGTGCGCATTCGAGCGAAAAGTGGCACATTACCGAGCGAGGGAGGCAAATGAAGCGCGACGCGGAGCGGCGCGCTTCATTTTCCCGAGATCGGAATGTGCCACTTTGAGCTCGAATGTGCACACTAGGTTTTAAGCGTATTTCACAATCATTTAGGCTAATAAATTGGACGAAAAATTAGTTAAATAATTTTAATCGTTCCCTCTCACTCGTACTAACAGAATTTTCGTATCTTTTCGCTCCCTTTCACTCATTGCTATGGTAAATACGTTTCTCGAACATAAAATAGATATTTACTAAACTAAATTTAATTTTTTGATTTGAAAGAGAAGATTAATGTATACAATGGTAATAAAGACAAAGATGTGCGCATTCGAGCGAAAAGTGGCACATTTTCCCGAGATCGGAATGTGCCACTTTGAGCTCGAATGTGCACACTAGGTTTTAAGCGTATTTCACAATCATTTAGGCTAATAAATTGGACGAAAAATTAGTTAAATAATTTTAATCGTTCCCTCTCACTCGTACTGACAGAATTTTCGTATCTTTTCGCTCCCTTTCACTCATTGCTATGGTAAATACGTTTTCCGAACATAAAATAGATATTTACTAAACTAAATTTAATTTTTTGATTTGAAAGAGAAGATTAATGTATACAATTGTAATAAAGACAAAGATGTGCGCATTCGAGCGAAAAGTGGCACATTTCCGAGCGAGGGAGGCAAATGAAGCGCGACGCGGAGCGGCGCGCTTCATTTTCCCGAGATCGGAATGTGCCACTTTGAGCTCGAATGTGCACACTCCGTTTTAAGCATGGTTCACAATAATTGAGGCCGATAAATTAGACAAAAAATTAGTTAAACAATTTTAATCGTTCCCTCTCACTCGCACTGACAGAATTTTCGTATCTTCTCGCTCCCTTCCACTCATTGCTATGGTAAATACGTTTTTCGAATATAAAATCGATATTTACTAAATTAAATTAATTTTTTTTATTTGAAGAAGCGCACGATAAATTTTCCCGAGATCGGTAATGCGCCACTTTGAGCTCGAATGCGCACACTCGGTTTTAAGCTCGATCACCAAACGTCCGTTTTAACAAAAAAAAAAATTGTTCACATTAGTTATACCCCACCTAGTTCGACTTCGACTTATCGAGGTTCGACTGTAACAAGAACCAGATTCGGAACGGAATTATATTAAATTGTTAACTAAACAAATAAACAATGTGTGCTTGTTTACAAAAAAAAAAAGGAAACCATGTGCTTTATTTAAGTTATTCCGAGTTCCACATAGAGGATTCTTCAAATTCCAATTTAAAACACGTTTCCCAAGGAACAGCCCTTATCAACGACGCCACAACACAATGGAGAATTTAATACCGGAAATATTTCACCTTTTCTATATTTTTTAAATATGGTGTTCAATAAAAAAAAATGAAACAAGTGGAGCTTTTACGAAGGGGCACATCGCTCTGCGAAGAGCTCGCGTTAGTATTTCGAGCTGATGATGGATTAAGGGCACGAAATTAAGTGCAAGCGACCCTTGCCTGTATTTTTAGATTGTGACAATTAAATTTGTGTTTAGAAAATACGATTTTAATTTTTAATCAAGGACTGTTTTAGATTTTACATTACAGAAGTGAATAACGCAAAGGTCGGGTCAACATCCTTTCGCTTATTATTTTCCTTAATTAATTGTAGACATACACGGGCACAATTTTGGTGGCTGTCAACCCTTACAAGGACATTGACATCTATTCGCAGGTAAGCGCTTCTGGTTAATGTTTTTTTTTTAATTTAAAATGCACGAAACGTTTTTTTTGTATCCGCACTTTGTTTACATTACGTATGTAAATTGTATTGTTGAATCTGTGCATTAATTTGTATTTAAATGAGATCTTCTTATGCACGGGGAACCGTAAGAAGCGACAGCATTTCCTCTTTGAATTCTAAATTACGGCCGAAACGGCCGAAAAGGGGCCCGGAAACGGCGCGCACTTGGAACGCTTACAAGACCGTCACACGAAAAGCGTTTTCCGGGTGTCTTAAAACAAAATCAAAGTGCGACGAAAATTATTGCATTTGATTCCGCTCGATGACGTGTATTAAACCCCCCTCCCCCGAAAAAAAAAACAGATTTTGCTCCATTTAACGAATTGCTTCGGTTATTGTTAGTTTTTTAGTTGTTAAAATTTTTTTTTTAATTTTCGGAACGTTTTTTTGTACCACCCGCTTCGAAAGTTTAATTTTTTCCATGTCAGAAAAGAACATAGTTTCTTCGTTCCTTTCTGCACGTGTGTGGAAAATGCGTACTTTCGCTCGTCTCTCGTCTACTTTTTGCCCTTTTGCACTCTAAGGCGTTTTTACTATTTACTGTCAATTTATGTATACAGGGTGACCCAGAAGATTGCACGTAACTGTTTTAAGGCGTCGTAGGGCCGTGGAGCCTTAGGGAGACATTTTTGGACATGAGTTTTTGTGCGTATGTGTCTTCTATTGGTGCACTGCATAATGCCGAGAAGTTTGAGCCTGGAGTTCTGAATCACCCTGTATATTTACACAATTCGAATTATTGAATGAATCGTAAACATTTCTTCGTTGTAATTTATATCGAAAACGTCTGTTTAAAAATTGGATTTAAAGCGTTATCGCGGTAATGCCTCCGTGCGCTGATATCAGTCGATAGATAAAAATTAATCGGCTCTTACCTAAGGTGGCCGTTTTTCGAAAATTAGTCAGTTCTTTGCGTGCGCGGAAAATTAATAGACGTGAGTTCGATAAGTGCCTTAAATTATTCATTTGCAGCCCTTAAGTTGAGGGAAATTTAACCATCTTTGGCAATGAGAGGAATACATCAACGATCCTTTGGGCTAAGTCCGGGCCTTTTACTCTTATAGTAAGTTTTTTTTTTATTTTAGATATGTGTTTTGAAATTATTATATGAACAATTCGCGCTGTAAAAATTAAAAAAAAAACGTGTGTCTTGGGGCCTATCCGAAGCCAAAAAGTCTAAAGTTTTCGAATATATAGGGTGTCAAACGAATAGGCACTGCGACTTAAACGGGTGATACCTGACACCGATCTAAGCAACAAATGTTCGTATACAATATGTCCTAAATTTAAAGCATTTTGAGAAAATTAAATAAGTGGGTTAAGTTCCGGTACGCATTCGTCTGACACCCTGTATAAATTCAACAAATAGGGGGAGACCGGCGTTGGAAGTCACAATTTTTTTCTTTTGTATCGATAGAGCCCTTGGTTTTAATTTATTAATGACATTTATATATCAATAGATAGTGTATTTATTCTAGTTTAAAAAGAAATAAAGACTTTTTTTTCTACCATTATCTAAAGAGAACATATTATAGTTTTTCTGAAAAAAAGAGAGGTGCGACTTTTAACCCCGTGTCAGGGATGGTTGTTACAGTGTCTGGGGTAGGTAGTCACACGCTATTTTTATTAAAGATAAAATGTTGTACGTAACATATTTTACCTAAGAAAGGAACGAAAAATATATTATTCATAATTAAAAAAAATTAAAAATATTTGCTGTGAGCGAATAGTAATGTCTATCTAACGGATTTAGGTTATGGTAACAAAAATGGCAAATATATAATTACGGTCAATCGTTTATGTAGTAAAATATATTTATGGTGTTGCTTTGCACTTGTCACAACCAGCCCCCGCTAACTTGAGACAACTTTCCCCAAAACAATTTTAGACAATTAACTCTTAAAATAAATTTAAATCAATGGTCATTTAAAAAACCATATAATGATATCATGGTAATCGATCTTAAAACCGAGTGTGCACATTCGAGCTCAAAGTGGCACATTCCGATCTCGGGAAAATGAAGCGCGCCGCTCCGCGTCGCGCTTCATTTGCCTCCCTCGCTCGGAAATGTGCCACTTTTCGCTCGAATGCGCACATCTTCGTGTTTATTGTATTAGTATAATTTACCGTGCGCTCCGTCAAATCAAAAATTTTAATTTAAATTAGTAATATCGATTTTATATTCGAAAAATGTATTTAGCATAGCAATGAGTGGAAGGGAGCGAAAAGATACAAAAATTCTGTCAGTACGAGTGAGAGGGAACGATTAGAATTATTTAACTAATTTTTTGTCTAATTTATCTGCTTAAATTGTAGTGAACCATCTTTAAAACCGAGTGTGCACATTCGAGCTCAAAGTGGCACATTCCGATCTCGGGAAAATGAAGCGCGCCGCTCCGCGTCGCGCTTCATTTGCATCCCTCGCTCGGAAATGTGCCACTTTTCGCTCGAATGCGCACATCTTCGTGTTTATTGTATTAGTATAATTTATCGTGCGCTCCGTCAAATCAAAAATTTTAATTTAAATTAGTAATATCGATTTTATATTCGAAAAATGTATTTACCATAGCAATGAGTGGAAGGGAGCGAAAAGATACAAAAATTCTGTCAGTACGAGTGAGAGGGAACGATTAAAATTACTTAACTAATTTTTTGTCCAATTTATCTGCATAAATTATTGTGAACCATGCTTAAAACCGAGTGTGCACATTCGAGCTCAAAGTGGCACATTCCGACCTCGGGAAAATGAAGCGCGCCGCTCCGCGTCGCGCTTCATTTGCATCCCTCACTCGGAAATGTGCCACTTTTCGCTCGAATGCGCACATCTTCGTTTTTATTATATTAGTATAATTTACCGTGCGCTCCGTCAAATCAAAAATTTTAATTTAAACTAGTAGTATCAATTTTATATTTGTAAAATGTATTTACCATAGAAATGAGTGGAAGGGAGCGAGAAGATACGATAATCTTGTTAATGCAAGTGAGAGGGAACGATAAAAATTATTCAATTAATTTTTCGTGTAGAAGTCACACTTTTTGTTCTTTTGCATTTATAGAGCTCATGGTCTTAATTTATCAATGACATTTATATAACAATAGATAGTGTATTTATTCTAGTTTAAGAAAAAATAAAGACTTTTTCTCTACCATTATCGAATGAGAACATATTATAATTTATATGAAAAAAGAGAAGTGTGAATTTTAACCCCGTGTCTGGGGTAAGTTGTCACATACTAAATAAAAGGTAAAATACAAAACGACAAAACAAATGCCTATTTTTATTAAAGGTAAAATGTTGTTTCTAAGAAATTTTACCTATGTAAGAAACGAAAAATATCTTATAAGTAAAAAAAATAAAAAATATTTGCTGTGAGCTAATAGTAACTTGTATCTAACGAACTTAGGTTATGGTAACAAAAATGACAAAAATATAATTACAGCCAATTGTAAACAAATTTATTAATTCATTAGGTTTGCTGTTATTGTTGTTGTGACAACCTACCCGTGAGACAACCATACCTGGTCTCCCCTAATCGAGCTGCGATTTCTTCTCTGGTTTTTCAATTAAAAAATTTGCGGAATCAAACGAGAACGTTCTAAAACGCGAATTGCGATAATTCCTCGCGGAAGTTCTGATAAATTGCAAACCACATAATTTCCTATCGAAAGGAACTCGTTATCGAAATAAAATAGTGCAAGGCTGTTATCGTCGAAAAACACACATCGAGCGGAAAGTTTTACATGATCCTTCGTCTAAATAAAATTAGGACGAACTAATTGTTATGTATTAGGTTTTTAAATCGTCCGTGGGAAAACTCAAAAGAGCGTATCGAAGAACAAGCAATCTCGTTACACACTCTGACTTTCATAATTGCCGAGTTTTTAAATCGGTCTCGGGAAAAAAGGGCCACGATCGCTGAAACGGAAGGCTCCTATTCATCATCCTTTTGTTTCCTAACGTAATTCTTCTTAAACTAACGAAAAAAAGTATTTTCATTTAAAAAAGAAGGATCGCCGCATTAATTTATTTACATTCTTTTTTTACAAGCGGACTCGAAAGTGGAAGAAAAAATTTAATTTAAAAAAAACCGGTGCGCGCACTTATGCACCTTTAAATAGCTGTAACTTTATTATTTATTAAAACAAATTAAATCTAAAGATACTTTCTTAAGGCACTTTTTGCCGCTCTTTAAGATGGCGCATTTAGATTTTTCGCTCGGACTTTAATTGCGCCGCTATCTGAGCCAACTTCGTTAAATCAAGTAGGCGCTGTAATAATTTTTGCGCTTGTGAAAAAGCCCGTTTCTTTACGATTCCAACGATACCAAACAGTCTGGGAAAATCTTTAAAAACAACCGAGATATTTAATAAAAACCATTTTTGAATGCAAAAAGGTTTCCACTTGCGGAAGGGTTTTTCACGAAAACGTGGCGGTTTTTCACGAAAACTCTTTTTTGCTAACTTTCTTATTAGTAGAGATAAATTAGTTCTGTAAAAACTTTCTTCGGACACTTTTTCGCCTACTCCACAATGGCGAAGTCGAAAATAATTGAGGGCCTTTATTTGGCCCCGTTTCGGCACCAACTTCGTTATTTTAAATACGGATCCTATTTTATTTTGTAGAAATGAAATGCTTGTTTTTTTCCGGTTTCAACGATGTATAATTGTCTGGGTGGATTTTGAAAAACGAGGGACCTATTTGCAAAAAAACAAAATTATTAATTTTACAAAAATTCAATTTTTTTAACTTTCTTATTAGTTGAGATAAATTAATTCTGTAAAAACATTCTTAAGGCACTTTTTTGCGTACTTGACGATGGCGAAGTCAAAAATGGTTTAGGGCCATTATTTGTCCTCGTTTCAGCACCGACTTTGTTTTTTCAATTTTTGGCAGAAATGGAGGGCTTATTTTCTTCCGAATTTAAAGATTTGGAAATCTTTTAAAAAATAACCTTAATTTTACCAACAATTCCCCCTTCATGCTCTTCTATCTTTAAAAAAAATTTTTATTCCAATTTAAAACTAATTCAATAAATCAATACTTTTGTGCCAGGAAAATGACAGTAATTAATTCAGATTTTGATATTATCAAATGAAAAATGGCAAATTTAATTAAAATCAAACTGATTTCCTGAATGGTGTTGGTTCGTCCTTAAGCTTTCATTTCTGTTATTTCTTTTGGGGTGCTGTAAATTGATTTTTGGCGAAAATGGCGTTGCTTTTCAAAGGAGAATGTGTGTGTGTGCACATTTTCGCTAATGATGTAATAAGCACCTGATGACAGTCTTCATAATAGGAGGGAGGGAAACTTGAAACCGATAGTGTCGTAATAGATAAACACCTCAAGGTTTTCCTTTAATGGATGGGCAGGTTACCTGATTTAATTAAAATGTCTCGATTTTTGTAAAACTTCAATCGAAATTCAATATTTAACTTTCTCGAATTAGGCCCGTTTGGATTAGTTACGTACGACGAGTTTTGCTCGCAAAAACTTGCTTATTGGAAATGTTTTTTTTCGTCCGGTCGTCGGATCTAATTTAAATCTGAAAAAAACGACTAAATTGTTTTTCGGAAAAAAATAAATTAAAGTCTACTAAATTTTTTCGAGCGAATCTTTAGAATTCACGAGGATTGATCTCAATTCATTCGTAAAATTATTATTTTGTTTTATAACTATGGATAAATTGCGAAGAGATCAAGTGGGGCGGCTTATTTTGATTTTTAAGCGTCTTCCAGAGGAAATATTTAATTTTTTTTTTAGTTAGAAATAAGAAGTGATCGAAATTCATATTTTTATTAGTTTTAGAATTTTCCAAGAGAGTTTTCCGCAAGAAAATCGATTCGATGAAAACGAAAATAATTAATTTGGCTTTATTGGAACTTATCTTCGTTTTTACAAGTTTGCTTCCAATCCGATAAATAGACAAATGTTTGGATTTATACAAATTTCAGTTTTTTTTTGTTCAAAAGACTTTCTAGCAATATAATTAATTTACTTAAACCACAAATAGGTAACTAATTGAATGTCTTTTTATCTGAAAGGTGTTTGTGGCGAGTGAAGACCTCGAATTGTGTGATTAATTATTACTCAAAAATCGGGAAACTGTCTTTGGGTTTAAATACGGTCCTGAATTCTGAATATGTTATTAACGAGACCTAATTGTAACAGGAAAAAAATCAGGGTAGTCCTCATTAACTCGGAACTTATTAAAATAAGTTAGTTTTGGGGAGATAGTTTTAATCGTTGGTATTAGCTATATTTAAAAATCAGGGTACTGTCTTTGGGTTTAAATACGATGCTGAATTTTTAATATGGTATTAATACGGCCTTATTGTAACAGGAAAAAAACCAGGGTAGTTGTCATTAACTCAGAACTTTTAAAAATAACTTTTTGCAGATCGCTTGAATGTTTGATATTAGCTATATTTAAAAAATTGGGAAACCATCTTTGGATTTAAATACGGTCCTGAATTTGGAATATGTTATTAACAAGACTTTATTGTAACGGAAAAAAAATTAGAACAATTATCATTAATTCAGAACTTAAAATAATTTAGTTTCGAGAGATTGTTTTAATCTTTGCTATTAGCTATATTTAAAAAATCGGCCAATTGTCTTTGGGTTTAAATACGGTCCTGAATTTTTAATATGTTATTAATAAGGTTTCATTTTAACAGGAAAAAAATCAGCGTAATTGTCATTAACTCAGAACTTCTTAAAAAAATAACTTTTTGCAGATGGCTTGAATGTTTGATATTAGCTATATTTAAAAAATCGAGCAACTGTCTTCGGGCTTAAATACGGTCCTGCACTTTAAATATGTTATTAATACGGCCTTATTATAACAGGAAAAAAATCAGGGTAGTCGTCATTAACTTAGAACTTCTTAAAATAATTTAGTTTTGGGAGATAGTTTTAATCTTTGGTAATTAGCTATATTTAATAAATCAGGGTACTGTCTTTGGGTTTAAATACGGTCCTGAATTTTTAATACGTTATTAATAAGGCCTTATTATAACAGGAAAAAAATGCGAGTAATTGTCATTAACTCAGCACTTATTAAAAAAATAACTTTCTGCAGATGGCTTGAATGTTTGATATTGGCTATATTTAACAAATTGGGAAACCGTCTTTGAGCTCAAATACGGTCCTGAATTTTGAATATGTTATTAACAAGACTTTATTGTAACAGAAAAAAAATTAGAACAATTATCATTAACTCAGAACTTTTTAAAAAAATAACTTTTTGAAGATCCCTTTAATGTTTGATATAAGCTCTATAAAAAAAAAATCGGGCAACTGTCTATGGGCTTAAATACGGTCCTGAATTTTGAATATGTTATTAATACGCCCTTATTGTAACAGGAAAAAATCTGGGTAATTGTCATTAACTTAGAACTTCTTAAAAAATAACTTTTTGCAGATGGCTTGAATGTTTGATAATAGCTATATTTAAAAAATCGGGCAACTGTCTTTGGGTTTAAATACGGCCCTGAATTTTTAATATGTTATTAATACGATCTTATTGTAACAGGAAAAAAATCAGGACCAATGTCGTTAACTCAGAACTCTCTTAAAATAATTGTTTTTCTCGAGATCATTTTAATGCTTTTTATCAGCCATATTGAAAAAATCGGATTCACAGCAATACAAGCCATTTATTTAAACCGAAAACAATAAATTTTCTTTTATAATTAAATTCCTGTTAGCTGGAATGATTAATTGCAATCGACCAACTTGTTATTAATGAATTAGGGATTCGGTTTCGAATTAATATTCAACGCGTTCGTCTCTTAACGAAAACGTCACATATAACTTAGCGATATGTTCAATTTTAATCGAGCCTTTTATTGGTATTTGATTTTCTCTAATCGAAAGTGTATTTCATTGTAGAGCTACGTCTGTAAATACCAAGGAAAAAAAATGGGCCACCTGGAACCCCACGTTTTCGCCCTGGCAGAAGCGGCCTACACGTCTCTCCGAAGAGGAAAGCCCGGAGGAGGCACCATGAACCAAAGTTTAGTCATAAGCGGCGAAAGCGGGGCCGGAAAAACTGAAAACACCCGATTTATTCTTCAGTATCTCTGTTCGGTGACGAGCGGGGTTTCTGCATGGGTCGAACAGCAAATTTTAGAAGCCAACACCATTCTGGAAGCTTTCGGTACCAATTTTTCGCTGTAAAAGAAATTCGAAATTAACTTCGTTTTTTTCAGGTAACGCCAAAACTGTCCGAAACGACAACTCGAGCAGATTTGGAAAATTCATGCAGGTCTGTTTCGACTCGCGATGGATGATCGCTGGGTGCATAGTGCAAGATTATTTATTAGAACAATCTAGGATTACGTTTCAAGGGCCTGGTGAGAGGAATTACCATGTCTTTTATCAACTAGTCGAAGGTGCTAAAGTGAGTTGACTAGATAAATAACTTCTTGAACGAAAGAAATGAGCCGTGATTGATTCTAGCATAACAAAGAATTGGCGAATCAGTTGCATCTGAAAGATGCCGATTTCTACAATTATTTGAATCAGTCGGGCTACATCAAAATGGAAGGCGATGCGAAACGCTTGGATAATCTTAGATTAGCATTTAATGTTCTACAAGTACCTCCTAATATGTGCAATGGAATTTTTCAAACGCTTTCCGCCATTCTTTGGTTGGGAAATTTAACGTTTCAGGTGAGCCTTAAACGTTCAAGTATGTATTGATTATTTTTAATTACCATTAAGCTTCTTTTAATGCAGTAAATAAAAATCGAGACGGTTTACAAATGTTAAAATTGGAAAAGAAAGTTGAGAGAGAATTGATTATTTTCTGTACTTTACAATTTAATTTTGAGTTTGATTTGGATTTCGCGGTTGGAATGTGATGACTTTTGGTCGCCTAGGGACTGAGATGTCTGGATATGAATGTAGTGCCATCTGTTGTTGCGTATCAAATGCATGAATTGTCAGGCTACTGGTACCTCAATGTTCTATGAGATGGCGCTAGAAAAAAATTGTTTTTTCCGAGTTAACATCTAGATCAGTGTTTCCCAACCTTTTTTTTAACATGCTCCACCTAAGTCATTCTAAAATTTAAATGCCCCCCTATGTTACATTAATAATTTTGAAGTTATACTTCTTTTAGCGCTTTGAGAGTAAAATTTTAGTACTGCTAACGAAAATTCGACAGTTGAAGTAAGAAAGTGAATTAATACTTGTGAATGAGGCTTAAAACCGAGTGTGCACGTTCGAGCTCAAAGTGGCACATTCCGATCTCGGGAAAATGAAGCGCGCCGCTCCGCGTCGCGCTTCATTTGCCTCCCTCGCTCGGAAATGTGCCACTTTTCGCTCGAACGCACACCTCTTTGTTTTATTTGATTTGTCTACTCTATCTTTCGCCTTTTCAAATCATAAATTTAAAGGTAGGTTAGTACATATCGATTTTATGTTCGAAAAACGTATTTACCATAGCAATGAGTGAAGGGAGTGAAAAGATACGAGAATCTCGTTAGTGCGAGTGAGACAGAACGATAAAAATGATTTACTAATGTTTCGGCACCAAAATGATTGTGAATCACGCTTAAAACCGAGTGTGCACGTTCGAGCTCAAAGTGGCACATTCCGATCTCGGGAAAATGAAGCGCGCCGCTCCGCGTCGCGCTTCATTTGCCTCCCTCGCTCGGAAATGTGCCACTTTTCGCTCGAACGCGCACATCTTCGTATTTATTGAACTTATTTTTGCACGTGGTTATATTTAATTTAGTTAAACCAAAGATGTATAACTTCTAATGCGTGTACATAGGTACACGCACCGAATTTGTTAATTTTGTATTTAAAAATTGAATTATTCTATATATGAAGCCTAATTATAACTTGTTCAAGACATAAGATTTAGGTTTTGGAAAGAAATCACTATGAAATTATTAAGAAAAAACGATAAATAAATTTTCAACACATATAATAGGTAGATAACTAAAAATCAAGTACGTTTTCAAATTGAATAATGATTTTGCCCCCCTAAACCTTTAAATTGTCCCTCATGTGGGGCGTGGGACCCACGTTGGGAAACACTGATCTAGATGAACTTGGAATGTCAAACTTTAGCCAAATACAAAATTTCATCCATATCATTAGATCCGTTTTCGAGAAATAAATATACAGTCGAACCTCGATAAGTCGAAGCCGAAGGGAAACTAAAACTAATTTCAGTTATCGAAAAAAGTTGAGTTAAATACTTTTCTGTGTATATATCATATCTATATTTACCATCCTTTATACAAAATAACCAAAGTTTGTAAACAATTATTAACATTATTCATTGTTATTAAGTATTTAGGTAATATGGTTATTTACATCTTATTTATTGTTGGTTTGAAAGTAATCTAAAATTGTCTTTTGCTTCATCGATCCAAAATGTTAGGTTTCTACAAATTTTTCCAATGATCTCCCGAAACCACAATATTTTTACTACGTGTATACCAAAACCATTCAATCATAGCTTTCTCCAAGTTGGAAAAAGGACACTCCTTTAGCCTTTTTTTAATTTTCCTTTACACTCCTTGTTGATCGGTAAATAATTTTAGAAAAAGTATTTAATTCTTTTAGATTTTCTGTTACACACTGTTATAAACTATAAACAACAAAAAATACATTTGATCGTACTTCTGCTCGACGAATAACGACCAGAACGAAAACAAAAAGGCAAAAATAGACCCTTTGTAAAAGAAACGGTAAAGCCATCTTAAATTTCATAACTGTTAAGAAAGCATTTAAACATAAATTAGTATTTAAATCCAATTGAAGTGCCGACGTCAAAACATCAAAGTCTTGTAGTAGGTTTCAACCTTTTCATCCTATTTTACAATAGCCATTTTGACCAGCAATAACACCGAACAAATCCGTTCTTTAATCCTACCAGGTAGTGTACTTTTATGAAAAGTTGTAAAATTTAACTTCGAGTTATCGAAATATTTACTAATGGAAACTTGATTTTAGGGAATTGTAAAACGCTTCGACTTATCGAAAAATTCGAGTTATCGATGTAAAAATATTAACGTTGAAATAGGCAAGTCCTAGGGAAACAGGTTCGAGTTCGAGTTATCAAAAATTCGACTTATGGATGTTCCACTGTATTAAGAAAACCTAACAATAATTTTATTCTTGCCTCCTTATTGACATACAAATTAATTTCACGGCAATATCTTAATGATTCGCAATAATTTAGAACAATAAATTACACGAAAAATTAACTGAATAATTTTTATCGTTCCCTCTCACTTGCATTAACAAGATTATCGTATCTTCTCGCTCCCTTCCACTCATTGCTATGGTAAATACGTTTTTCGAATATAAAATCGATATTACTAATTTAATTTAAAGTTTTTGATTTGAAGGAGCGCACGGTAAATTATACTAATATAATAAACACGAAGATGTGCGCATTCGAGCGAAAAGTGGCACATTTCCGAGCGAGGGAGGCAAATGAAGCGCGACGCGGAGCGGCGCGCTTCATTTTCCCGAGATCGGAATGTGCCACTTTGAGCTCGAATGTGCACACTCGGTTTTAAGCGTGATTCACAATAATTTAGGCCAATACATTGGACAAAAAATTTGTTAAATAATTTTTATCGTTCCCTCTCACTCGCACTTACCAAATTTTCGTATCTTTTCGCTCTCTTCCACTCATTGCTATGGTAAAAATGTTTTTCAAAAATAAAATCGATATTTACAAAATTAAATTAAAATTTTTGATTTGAAAGAGCGCACGGTAAATTATACTAATATAATAAACACGAAGATGTGCGCATTCGAGCGAAAAGTGGCACATTTCCGAGCGAGGGAGGCAAATGAAGCGCGACGCGGAGCGGCGCGCTTCATTTTCCCGAGATCGGAATGTGCCACTTTGAGCTCGAATGTGCACACTCGGTTTTAAGCATGGTTCACAATAATTTAGGCCGATAAATTAACGTTGAGATAGGCAAGTCCTAGGGAAACAAGTTTGAGTTTGAGTTATCAAAAATTCGACTTATCGAGGTTCGACTGTATATATATATATATACAAGAATAGCATATGAATTTAGTAAATAGCTAAACTTCGAACTGTCTTTCAAAAGGAAATCCACCCCAATTGCATCATTATTTATGTATATTATATAAGTAATTAACTCTCTGTTTTAGGATGTTGATGGCGAGAGATGCCAGTTGACTCAGGGAGATTTAGTCATATTAGAAACGATAGCTTATTTATTAGGATTAGAGGTAGAAGTACTAAAGCAAGTTGTATTAGTGAGACAAATCAATGTACGCGGCAACATCACAGAAATACCCTTAAAATTACAAGAAGTAAGTTTCGCTTGATCAAACTTCCTCGTTTATCTAACGCAAGACATCTCAATCTATTTCTTTTCAGGCCCGAGAAAACCGTCATGCAATGGCCAAAGCCCTCTATTCACGAACGTTCGCCTGGCTAATTAATCACATTAACACTTGCACAAACCCAGGAAAAGACGACACCAGTTTCTTGGGCGTCCTCGACATTTTCGGCTTCGAAAATTTCGCAGTCAACTCCTTCGAACAGCTCTGCATCAATTACACGAACGAGAAGCTCCATAAATTTTTTAATCACTACGTCTTCGCTTTGGAACAAGAAATTGTGAGTTTTAGCTATAATTGTCGCAACATATCAATTGATTTTATGTTTTTAGTATCAACAAGAGAACATACAATACAGCCATATAACTTTTACCGATAACACTTTGTGCTTGGAACTCTAGAAAAGCCTCCCCGCTGTATATTACGCTTACTATCGGAACAGTGCCATTTACCAAAAGGTTGTGATTCTTCTTACATTACAAATTTGCATGCGGAATTTGAAAATCACGAGCGTTATGTGAAAGGTTTGCGTTGTATTAATGAGATTTATTATTTTTCTGATTGATTTGTTACGAATAGGAGAGGACCGTAGGCGTTGGGAAACCGAATTTGGCATTCGACATTACGCCGGACTTGTGATTTACAAAGTTAAAGGAATTGTCGATAAAAATCGGGACGTCCAACAGGACGTGTTTTTCGATGTGATATCCAGAAGTTCGGTTGACTTTGTCAAAGATCTGTCGAAGTACCAGGATTTATTGGGGTACATGGCCGTAAGAGTCGAAGGTAATTTATTTCTGAAGCAAATTTAAGGGGGTGCCTTTTTGAATTAAACTTGGAGTTATTATAATAGTATTTTTGTAAATTGATTGCATTTATTTTTGAAAAGTTTGATGTTCAATGTGATTATGATTAGATTTTTCCACGTTGGCTAGTTTTTCAGAAAATAATTAATGAATGTAAATTTGTTTAAGCTTCCTGCCACTTAAAAAATGGAGTTGTTTTAATTGCCCACTAATCGAACTAGAAATTTTAGCAAATGGGGTACGATTTTAATTTGCGTATAATTATTTACGTTGGATGATTATAAATAATTTAATTGGTGAAATTTTGGAAAAACTTGAGTAACTTTTTGTGTGATTACCAACTCTGAAGCTGCTCAAGTTTATTATTGCAAATTTTATTAAAAACTTAAAGCAAATGCGTATTTTAAAGAAGGTGGAGTACCGTGAACTTTTCTTGACTTTTCCTGACTAATTTTTATAAATTATTACGTTTTTTAAAATAATATAATGATGTGGGGGTCATTTTACATACGAAAATCTAATTTGCTTATAATAAAATTAATTATAAATGATATTTTATTCTGCCTCTTGAAAATATTTTAAAAGCAGTATTGTATTCAGGGCAAATATGCTCGTATTTTTTTATTACTGAAAATATTGAAGCAGAAATGGATTCTGCGGGTTATTTTACATACGGAAATGTTAATTGTTTATAATAAAATTTATTATAAGGGATACTTCACCTCGTTTTTAAGAAACAATTTACAAATGGTGTATTTTGAGAAATATTTCTAGGTAACTTTTTTATTACTGAAAATATTGAACGAAACTTTTCAGAAATTGATTCTGCGGGTTATTTTACATAAGAAATTATAATTGTTTATAATAGAATTCATTATAAGGGATAATTCACCTTGTCTTTGAAAACCAATTTAAAAATTGTGTATTTTGAGAAATATGCTTAGGTAACTTTTTTATTACTGAAAATATTGAACGAAACTTTTTAAAAATGGATTCTGCGGGTCATTTTACATAAGGAAATGTTAATTGTTTATAATAAAATTATTATAAGGGATACTTCACCTCGTTTTTAAGAAACAATTTACAAATGGTGTATTTTGAGAAATATGCATAGGTAACTTTTTTATTACTGAAAATATTGAACGAAACTTTTCAGAAATGGATTCTGCGGGTCATTTTACACAAGGAAATGTTAATTGTTTATAATAAAATTTATTATAAGGGATACTTCACCTTGTCTTTGAAAAACAATTTAAAAATGGTGTATTTTGAGAAATATGCTTAGGTAACTTTTTTATTACTGAAAATATTGAACGAAACTTTTCAGAAATGGATTCTGCGGGTCATTTTACATAAGGAAATGTTAATTGTTTATAATAAAATTCATTATAAGGGATAATTCACCTCGTTTTTAAGAAACAATTTACAAATGGTGTATTTTGAGAAATATTTCTAGGTAACTTTTTTATTACTGAAAATATTGAACGAAACCTTTCAGAAATGGATTCTGCGGGGCATTTTACATAAGGAAGTGTTAATTGTTTATAATAAAATTCATTATAAGGGATACTTCACCTTGTCTTTGAAAAACAATTTAAAAATTGTGTATTTTGAGAAATATGCTTAGGTAACTTTTTTATTACTAAAAATCTTGAACCAAATTCTTCAGAAATGAATTCTGCGGGTAATTTTACATAAGGAAATGTTAATTGTTTATAATAAAATTCGTTATAAGAGATACTTCACCTCGTCTTTAAGAAATAATTAAAAAAATTGATATTTTGAGAAATATGTTTAGATATCTTTTTTATTACTGAAAATATTGAACCAAACTCTTCAGAAAATGATTTTAAACTTGATTTTATATAAATAAACATGATTTCTTTAACAACATCATTGCTTATAAACAATTCTTCCACCATCTTAAGGAAAGAAAGAAGGAGCAGGGTTGTACTTCAATCAAAACACATTTTTCTTTTTAGTTAAATTAAGGGAAAGCATTCTCCAGCTTTTATATTAATATTAAGATGCATAAATGTTTGCTTTATTAATACCTCTTTGATCACCCCCCTTGAACAATGTATTTCTTCCCCACGATTTTTATTTTCTGTGTTGAAAACAAATAATCATAAAATTCACTTTTTAGGCTCTGGAGCTGCAACTGTATCAAGAGGTACAAGCAAAGGAAAACCAACGGTCTGCGACACCTTCCGACATCAACTCCAAGCCCTGGTGGACGTCCTCCAATCCACCACGCCATGGTACGTCAGATGCATCAAACCCAACGCCTTCAAAGACCCCAACAATTACGATACATCCCTGGTCCTGGATCAATTAAAGTACTTAGGAATGTTAGACATAATTCGCATACGCAAAGAAGGCTTCCCGATCCACATGAAATTCGAAGACTTCATCACACGTTACTATTGTCTTTCCAAAACGCGTCTTCCTGCCGATTGCCGAACGGCTTCCAAAGCGATCCTCGAGCACTGCGGCGTGCCCAAGACCGAATGGCAACTGGGCAAGGGCAAGGTCTTCATGCGATCCTACGCCCACGAGCCCCTAGAGGACGTCCGCAACAAAATGATCATCTCCAAAGCCGTCCTCATCCAGAGAACGTACAAGATGTACGTCGCCCGAAGAGAGTACTCCAGCCTCCGTAACGCCACTCTCAAATTGCAACACGCTTATCGCGGATGGAAGCAGAGGATCTACTTCTTGCGGATGCGGCGAGCCGCCGTCGTCATCCAAAGTCATCTTCGTGGCGTTTTCGCTCGAGAGGTCGCGGCGGCTTTGAGGGAAATGCGCAGGGTCGAAGAGGAAATGCGCAAGAGGGAGAAATTGGAGGAAGAAAGGAAGGCGCGGGAGGCCGAAGTGATGGAGCTTGCCGAAAAAGAACAGAAGCAGTTGGAGTTGGAACAAAGCGAGAAGTTAGTTTTTTGAACCAATTTATTAACGCCCTCGCAATTGTTTTTTAACTTTGGACGTAATTTCAAAAGCATTTTGGTGTGCTGTAAGTCCAAATACTTTGAAGTTATACTTCTTTTGGTGTGTTGAGAAGTGTGCGTGAGAGGGAACGATGTTGACTAATGTTTTGTCTATTTTATTGTGAATCAGGCTTAAAACCGAGTGTGCACATTCGAGCTCAAAGTGGCACATTCCGATCTCGGGAAAATGAAGCGCGCCGCTCCGCGTCGCGCTTCATTTGCCTCCCTCGCTCGGAAATGTGCCACTTTTCGCTCGAATGCGCACATCTTTGTCTTTATTACATTAGTATAATTTACCGTGCGCTCCTTCAAATCAAAAATTTTAATTTAATTTTGTAAATATCGATTTTATTTTTGAAAAACATTTTTACCATAGCAATGAGTGGAAGGGAGCGAAAAGATACGAAAATTCTGTCAGTGCGAGTGAGAGGGAACGATTAAAATTAATTTAGCCGCCTCAAATACGGGCTTATAAAGGGTGTTTCAAATTGAGCACCTTTTTTTAAAACTAAATAAAACACATGATTTGCTTTGATTTTCAAAAACTTTTTATTGATAATCGAAGTAAAATGTATGACATTTAAAGACAAAAAATAATATTTGTTAAATGACCACCTCTTGTAGCTCCACACACGTTCACAATTTTGGATGACATTTTGACATAATTGAGGCTCTATTTCACCAATAACTCGAATAATTTAATTCTTTAGTTCAAGACTCAATTGTGGATTGTTCCTATAGACTTGATTTTTTACATGGCCCCAAAGGAAATAATCAACGGTGTCAAAGAACATGATCTGCCAATTAATTATTTTTTGAGAAAAATCATCTGGTAATCCAATTGACACATGTACGACGTTTTGAATCATTCAAGGGCTTTAATTCCTTTATTATTTGGACCCTATATGCCTTTACAGCTTTCGTAAAATACGCCATGTTACTGTTTTACTGAGCCCAACTTGTTGTGATTGTTGACTAATGGACATTTCAGGCTTTTCAGCAACACTTTCACGAACCATATCAATGTGCTCTTGTGAACGACCAAAAAGATTATATTTTCTTATTTTTTTATCTTCTGCGGAACCAGTCTCTTTAAATTTTTGAACAATTCGACCTGATAGTCCTTTCAGATGGACGATTATGTAAACAATAAAAATCACGTAATTTTCTAAAAAGCTTTTTCACAGAACGCAGATTTTCATAAAATAATTCAACAATTTTAACGCGCTTTTGTATCGTGTACCACTTCATTTTTATTAATGTCATACATCACTCTTCTTAAATGTTAAAATACTCAGACGAATTCAATGCGCTATCTATGTTTTATAAAGTTTTAAAAAAAGGCGCTTAATTTGAAACACCCTTTATAACTACACGCACCGGCTTTTTTTTCCTACAACCAAAAATAGCAGTTTTGTATTTTTTGGGACACTATTCTTTCATATTTCGAGCTACTATTAATTATAAATTATTATTTACTTTTAATAATTGAGAAAATTCGAGAATAAAACGTCTCGCAATTAATAAAATCGAAATAGTTTTAAATTCAATATTTAAATAATTTAAAACTCCATTATTTGTTGTTCCATTTTAAAAATGAAGGAATAAACTCTTTAATGGCGTTTTTTTGTGCGCATTTTGACATTTTTGGTAAAAAGCATACAACCTTTAATTTTTGCTGCCCAAAAAGTAATTCGCAACTCGACGATTTTTGAACGAATCCAAAAAATAATGCTCCAATTAATTGTTTGCTTTTTTGATCGAAAAAGAAATGCGCATCTCGGCCGGCCAACTTTCGAAGAAAAATGTTTTACATTAGGAAATTTGGCTTTATTAAAACTTCTTGGAGCGATATTAATTAATATTATAAATAGGTAAAATTTGTTTGTTCGTATGTATGGGTTAAACTACTGAACCGTTTCTAATTTTTTTTTTACTAATAAAAAGCTACACTATCCTTGAGTAATATAGGACATCTTTTGATTTGATAAAAATGAGCTAGTTAATCAAATAAATAAGAAAAGCATAGTCAAACGTCGCATTTCTCACCAAATTCTTCTTTTAAGAAGAAAGTGTTTAAATAAACAATTCGCATTATACAATATCACACAAATTAAATTAAAGATCATTAAATTAGTGGGTAGGAACTAACTTAACTATACAATCAATATACTTAAAGGAGGAAAACAAGCTCGTATTTATTGAATTTTATTAAATTACTTTTTAGATTTAAAAAGATAATAGCAATGCATTCATATAAAATGACATATGTGCACATTTTTCCGGAGAGCGTTGAAAGTTTTAGTTAAAATTATTTAGAAACTAAATTAATTATTGTGAATTACGCTTAAAACCGAGTGTGCTCGTTCGAGCTCAAAGTGCTATATTCCAATCGCGGGAAAATGTGCCACTTTTAGCTCAAACTCGCACATCCTAGTATTTTTTCAATTTATTTATATTAATTGTTACACATGGTCAAATTAAATTCAGCCACACCAAAGAAGTATAACTTCTAACGCGCGTACAGTCAAACTAAGAAGTAATGAACACCCTAGAAACAGACCTACAGTAAACGTACTATTCCAAGACACAAAATCTGGCGCTGCATGGTTAAAAAACAATAAGATTGATCTTTGTAATTTTAGTACCTAGAAATAAAGGTACTAAAATTACAAAGATTATTCTTAATTGTTTATTAACCATGAAGCTCCAGATTTTAACTCTTGGAATAGTACGTTTAATGTAGGTGTGTTTCTAGGGTGTTGATTACTTCATAGTTTGACTGTACTTACATAAGTACGCGCACCGATTTTTTAACATACTTGAAGCTTACTTCCTCGTACGCAAGAAGACCCTCCAACTCTTCCCCACTCCCAAAAAAAAAACTCAACCCAAAATAATTCATTTATTATGTCTTCTTAGAGCTGCCGAGAAAGAAATCGCCACCTTATCCCACATGGCCGAACAACTAAAACCTCGCCTCACCGAACAGACGACCGAAGCCGTCGACCTGGACAACCTATTCGCCTTCCTCTCCGACGTCCAGCCCAGCCGCAACCAAATCATCGACGAAATCGGCGAGAAGATGGACGAGCTCGTCGAAGACCTGGACGTGGAGCTCGAAACCGTCATCCAACAGGAACTAGAAGGGCTCGCGCAAGAGCAACAGCAGCAACAACAATCGGCGGCTCCAAAACTAGGACTTCCAACTTTACCCGAACCCACCGGTCCTCCGCCACCTCCTCCACCTTCCACGGATGCTTCGGCGGCCACGGTACCTGAGAAAATCGACAACGAGCCCATCTACGAAGCCGTTTTACCACGCGAAGACAGTCTCACTTGCGTCTCCCCTCCGCCTCTTCCAGCGCCTCCGAAACTTCCAGTCGAGTCCCCGAAACAAAGTCCTCCGGTCTCGCGGTGCAGCAGCACGGGGGTAAGCATCGCTCATTTATTTTTGAACGATCAATCGCTCAATTTGCTTCTTCTTCAGCCGCAATCGTGGAAGTACCAAGGGGAACAAGAACAGCCCAATCCGGAACGCGAGCAAAGGCGAAAGCACCGCGTCGAGAAGAAGCTTCAGGAACTGAACGACATAAAAGACAAAGAGACGACGACGGACGAAACTTATCACGACATGGTGGAGTTCGCTCAGAACTACTTCAATGCGCACGAAAGGAGCCCCGAGGGAACCATAATGGCGACGCTCACGAGGAAACGTCAGAGCGCCGAAATGATCCCCAAATACGAAATGGTCACCTTTTACAAAGGCAATTCGATACCAAATTCGCACATTCATATGTACGATCCTGACAACGTGAACGTAGCCTGCAACGTCTTCAGAGTAAGTTCTTTGATCGCTTTAACCGACTTGGTTTGATTTAATTCGCTTTGAAGGACCTCTGCAAATACATTCGTGGCGAATTAAACCCAGAACGCGAGCTCTCCGTTATCCAAAGCACCATCAGCTTCGCGCTGGAAAGGGAAGAGCTGAGGGACGAAATCTTCGTCCAATGCATTCGCCAAGCCACGAATAATCCGCAAGCCGAATGGACCGAACGCGTTTGGTTGCTCCTGTGTCTTTGTATCGTCGCCTTTCAGCCCTCGAAGCTCCTGAATCGCTATTTCGTTTCTTTCCTGCGGAAGAATCTGTCGACGGAGGGGCGCGTTTCGCAGTACGTGCAATGGTGCCTGGATAATTGCAACAATAGTCGGGTGAAGGTCCGCGAGCATCCGCCTTCGTCGGTGGAAGTTGCTGTAAGTTGTTTTTTTTTGGGGCGAGTTCCCGAAGAAAGTTTGAGTTTTGTTCGGTTTAGGCGATGAAGCGTTTGGGGACGATCGTGTGTCGGTTCTTTTTTTTGGATGGGCGCACTAAGGCCATAGACGTGCATCCTACGGATACGGCTGGGGATGCTGCTCGTAAGTTGGCCGAGAGATTGGGGCTGCGTACGTTGGATGGCTGGGCGATTTATCAAAGTCGGGCGGATGGCGAAGAGCACGTTAGGGCGCATTATTACCTTTATGATGTTATCGCAGCTTGGGAGCAACAGTACGTATTAAGATTATTTAAATGGGTTTTTTTTTCAAATAGATTGCCATGACGAAAGATTTAATTTTGATTTATATTATTATGTGAGCCGTTTATTTTGAAAGTGGCCTAAGTCCATTTATCTTAAATTTGAAATATTTGAGGTTTTGCGTTTTTACAAAATTTATAAATATACATACATAAGGTATATGGTTGACTTGCAATACTAAGGGAGTTAATTTTATAATTCCTATTCAAAAATCGCTATTATTAAGTACAGTCGAACTTCCATAAGTCGAACGCCGATTAGACGAATTTTTGATACCTCGAATTCGAACCTGTTTCTCTAAGATTTGCCTATCTCAACGTTAATATTTTTATGTCAATAAATCGAATTCTTTAATAAGTCGAAGCGTTTTACAATTCTTTAAATTCAAGTTTTCATTAGTAAATAGATCGATAACTCGAAGTTAAATTTTACAACTTTTCTAAAACTTACGCTACCTGAGAGAGGATTAAGGACGGGCGCGGTTCGGTGTTATTGCTGCTTAAAAGGTCTATTCTATGAAAAGGTTTTATATTATAAGCTGTTTTCAATTGAATTTAAAAACTAATTTATGTTTAGGCGTGAAAAGGTAACAGCCAGATAGACAGACAGCCAGAGTTACTTTCGCTTTTATAATATTAGTTAGGATAATTAATTTTTTTTAGAAAATAAGTTAAGTATTGTGAATCGTGCTTAATGTGAAGTGTGCACGTTCGAACGAAAAGTGGCACATTCCGATCTCGGGAAAATGAAGCGCGCCGCTCCGCGTCGCGCTTCATTTGCTTCCCTCGCTCGGAAATGTGCCACTTTTCGTTCGAACGTGCACATCCTCGTATTTATTGATTTGCCTTAATTAATCTTTTCACTTTCAAATCAAAAAATTAAAAGTAAATATGAATTTTATGTTCAAGAAACGTATTTGCCATAGTAATGAGTGGAAGTGGGCGAAAAGATACGAGAATTTAGTAGATGCGAGTGAGAGAAAACGATTAAATTATTTATTTAATTTTTGAATAATTTATTAGGCTAAATTTTGTGAATGGTGCTTAAAATCGAGTGTGCACATTCGAGCTCAAAGTGGCACATTCCGATCTCGGGAAAATGAAGCGCGCCGCTCCGCGTCGCGCTTCATTTGCCTCCCTCGCTCGGAAATGTGCCACTTTTCGCTCGAATGTGCACATCCTGGTATTTATTTACATTTATGATTACATTTAATTTAGTTATGCCAAGAAGTATAACTTCTCACGGGCGTGCATAAGTACACGCACCTTTCTTTATCATTTAATAATTGTTGTAAATAATATGAAAATTTTCAGCTTAACCACTTTAATAAATTTTATGTACAGTTAACTTTAATAACTCCACAACTCGAATTCTTTGATAACTCAAGTTGGAAAGTGTTTCTCGACAAAATGCCTATTTCAAAAAGGTAGAATTGAAACTATTCTAATATAACTATGGTTACGAAGTGATTAACTTTTCTGATTGGTCAATTAGCTAACGGCCATAATGGTGTATCAAAAATGAACCAATCACAGTAACTTATTTAAAGCGGGATTTTAAAGTATGCTTTAAACCACTTACAGTTCTAATTACGTGATATAAAATACCATTTCACATAAAAGATATATACATACACAAATATATATTTAATTTTTAAGCTTTTTTAATAACTCAAATTATTGATAATTCGAATTAATTTTGGTGTCCCTTCGACTTCGACTTATCGAGGTTCGACTGTATATAATATGTCCTTGACCTTGAAAGGACTTAGCTCACTTTCAAAATAAAAATTTGTTTTGTTATAAAATGTGAAAGAGCTTAAGTTTGTTACATATAGCTTACAAAATTAAAAAAACCATTTAATTTACTTTATATTTTAGAAGAAAAAAATTAAATTTAATAACAAGTTATTTGTTAACATTCTCAGTATGAGGAAGGGATTTAAATTAGTTATTGTGTTCCGGAGGTATATATTTTTTAAGCAGTCTTTTGGACATTGGCAATCTTTATTTTAAAAAACTTTGGAAGGTAAAATTTTTCCCGTTTGTGTATGGTATCTTTTCCCCAAATTTCGTTTAATTTTACGTAGTTTCTGAATATAAATATCACTTCGTTTTCTCTGAAGCTGTCGTTTTGTAAATTCTCATTCTCAATTAGTTCTTCTTCCTCTGTTGAAGAACGAAGTTCAAAAATTCTCTTTCTTTTTCTATATTTGTTGTATGATTTTAATTCTTTTTCACTTATAGAATCAAGGAATCTTGTGATTTTATCCTTTCCCATGGGTTTAATAATTTCTTTAATTAAATATTATTCTTTAAAATTTAATTCAATATTATAATGTAATTTAAATTACCTTCATCACTGCTTTCTAGATTTTGGGCCGCACTTTTTGACATTATCAATAAAAAGTGGACTTAGGTCACTTGCAAAATTATGATTTTCAGTATTTATGTTATTATGAAAATGTACGTGTTACAAAATTTTCAAATGTATTAAATATATTTCAATGCCGATTTATTTTTTTGACAGTTCAGCATAAATTATAAATGTCACCACATTTAACTTAAAAAAAGATAAAAATGGACTTGGGCCACTTTCAAAATAAACGGCTCATTTAATTAATTTAGTTAATGTATTGTTTTAAAAATTTATAAGTCGAGTGTTTGTAAAATATATCTTTAAAAGGTTTGCAGAATGAACGTTATGAGATTGATTAATATAAGATGATATTAAAGAATGAATGTGCTAAGATTTAAAAATTAAAAACAAACACTGTTATGGAAAAATTTAATTGGATTCCCATTTAAAATAAACAAATTTGGTGCCGCAACGAGGACAAATAATGTCCCAAACATTTTTTTTTGTTTTTTCCATCGTGAAGAACGAAAAAATGCTTTGAGAACGTTTTATAGAAAGAAAGTTAAGGACATGGAATTATTGAAAAATTAATAGCTTAGAATGTTTTGTAAAAAACTAGACTACTTTTTACAATATTTTGAATATCGATGAAATTAGAAAAAACTGATTTTTAATTTTTGCTAAATTAAAATAGAATTCGTATATAAAATAATAAAGATAGTGCTGAAATGGGGACAAAAAAAGGCCCTAAATTGTTTTCGACTTTACCATAGTAAAGAGCGGACAAAGGTGCCTTAACGTTCCGCATACTAGGTGACTTAATGTCACATGCCATACTAGGTGGGGTTTGCAATACCCCAAAAATAAAATGAAATAAAATCCACAAAATTATACTTTATGACAGTTCAATGATAAGAAATATATTTTAATAACCAATAATGAATGGGTTTAAGTAAAACATATTTTTTCCCGAGATCGGAATGTGCCACTTTGAGCTCGAATGCGCACACTCGGTTTTAAACATGATTCACAATAATTTAGGCCAATAAATTAAACGAAAAATTAGTTAACTAATTTTAATCGGTCTCTCTCGCTTGCACTTACGACATTTTGTATCTTCTCGCTCCCTTCCACTCATTGCTATGGTAAATACGTTTTTCGAATTTGAAATCGATATATACTAAATTAAATTAAAATTTTTGATTTGAAGGAGCGCACAGTAAATTATACTAATGTAATAAACACGAGGATGTGCGCATTCGAGCGAAAAGTGGCACATTTCCGAGCGAGGGAGGCAAATGAAGCGCGACGCGGAGCGGCGCGCTTCATTTTCCCGAGATCGGAATGTGCCACTTTGAGCTCGAATGTGCACACTCGGTTTTAAACACGATTTACAACAATTTGGGCCAATAAATTAAACGAAAAATTAGTTAACTAATTTTAATAGGTCTCTCTCACTTGCACTTACGACATTTTCATATCTTTTCGCTCCCTTCCACTCATTGCTATGGTAAATACGTTTTTCGAATATAAAATCGATATTTACTAAATTAAATTAAAATTTTTGATTTGTAGGAGCGCACAGTAAATTATATTAACATAATAAAGACGAGGATGTGCGCATTCGAGCGAAAAGTGGCACATTTCCGAGCGAGGGAGGCAAATGAAGCGCGACGCGGAGCGGCGCGCTTCATTTTCCCGAGATCGGAATGTGCCACTTTGAGCTCGAATGTGCACACTCGGTTTTAAGCTCGAATACGAAACGTCCAGTTTTAACAAAAAAATTAGTTATACCCCACCTAGTGAGAATGTTTTTACGGAATTAATTTATCACAACTAATAAGAAAATTTAAAAAAAAAACAGAATTTTGGCCAAAATTAATAATTTTGATTCTTTTATAAGTCCGTCATTTTTTAAAATACACCCACACAATTATATATCGTTAAAATCACAAAAAAATAAGCATTTCATTTCTGCGAAAATAAAATAGGGTCCGCATTTAAAATAACAAAGTTGGTACCGAAACGGGGACCAATAATGGCCCTAAATTATTTTCGACTTTGCCATCGTAAAGTACGCAAAAAAGTGCCCGAAGAAAGTTTTTACAGAATGAATTTATCTCAACTAACAAGAAAGTTAACAAAAAGGAGTTTTCGTGAAAACCCCTTTAGTTTGGTGGAAAACCCTTCACAAGTGGAAACTGTTTTATATTTAGGAATGGTTTTTATTAAATATCTTCGGCGTTTTTAAAGATTTACCTACACTGTTTGGTGTCGTTGGAATCGTAACGAAATGGGCTTTTTAATAAGCACAAAAATATTTCCAGCGCCTACTTGATTTAACAAAGTTGATGCTGCTACCGGCACAACTAAAACCCGAGTAAAAAATATAAACTCGCCATTGTAAATAGCAGTCAAAAGTGCGCCAAGAAAGTGTTTTTAGATTTAATTTATTTAAATTAGTAACACAGTTATAGCTATTTGAAACTTAATGGGGTTAAACACCATTTTTACAAAAATGCTTCTTTCTTTTTATCTATCTACCTTAATTTTTTTTTTTAATTTTTGAACTGTTTGTTATCATTAGAATCCTGAAAAACAACTTATTTAATGAACACAAAATCAAACTCATTCTCAGCCCACTTTGAAAAGAGTGCAATCTCAACAAACCGCTTTTAGATTTAATTAATTTTAAATAACGACAAAAGTACAGCTCTTTAAAGCATAATTGGTTTAAAACTCTAAACAAAGAGAAGAAATATTCACTAATTAAAATAAACTCACACACTTAGTTGTCGTCCAACTCAAAACTAACTTTTCGAAATACCTTTCGAACCATTCACTTCTTCAATTAATCAAACGTGTTCTCTTCATAGGAATCAAAATAAACTCGCACCTTCTGGTGGCCTAGCAACTCTCGGCAGACGCAGCGGCGCAACCCTAACCGGAGGAGAAAACCGCTTCATCTTCAAGAGACGCCTCTTCAAAACAATCCGCGAACTGAGCCAAGATCCCATCGAAGTCAATCTCTTGTACGCCCAAGCGGTTCACAGCATCGTCAAGGTTTGTCCCATAAATAAAACGACCACAACAATTAATTCACCCAAATCTTTTAGAACGACGACTTTCCTGTAACCGAAAAAGTGGCTCTACAATTGGCAGGCCTTCAAGCACAAGTGGCACTTGGCGACCCCAAAGACAATAACAAGCTCGAATATTACACCGACATCGACACCTTCCTTCCATATAGAATTAGTCGAACGAGAGGCGACGACGTTTGGGTTCCGATCCTGGCCCATGCCCATCGTCAATACGGAGCCGGACGATCGGAACTCACAGCAAAAGCCTTATATCTCTCCTGCGTCATGCAATATCCTTTATACGGGACGACCATGTTCCCGGTCACCTATCGCGGCTATTGGTCTTATGGCAACACCTTAATCCTAGGCGTCAGCAACGAAGGAATCATGTTCATCAAGCCCGACGACAAATTCGTCCTAAACGAATACAGATACCAAGAAGTGGAAAGCATCCTCATCGATCCCAGCGACAGCTTCATCACCATCACCTTACAACGACACCTAAACGAAAGCAGCCACAAGTGCTTCGTCTTCGAAACGACCCAAAAGAACGAAATTGGATCACTGATCGCGAGCTACTGCGCCACCTTGGCCGGATGGATCGTCGAAAACGAAACGGCGCCCAAAAAACTGAAAAGTATCACAAACGAGGATCGCATACGCCTCTACCACAATTTGGTGAACTGCCGAAGAACGTTGGTCGACAACGACATCCTCAGGAAACCCATGGATGCGGCTGGCAATTTCATTCGTAACACTTTGAGGAGGCTGAGTAAACACAAGTTGGATAAATTGCGGCAGGAACACGGTGGAGACTCTGGAGAGACTTATAAGGGCTTTCATTACGCCTTTTGGGCTTTTAGCAGGCAGCCTCTCACTCAGAGCATCAGTCGGATGCCCGAAAACGAAGAGCAAATCATGCTACAAGTTTTTCAAGTCATTTTAACATATGCCGGCTTGGGGCAGAATGGTAACGAATTAATTTTAGTGCCTGTTATGTTCTCAGTTTTATACTCCAAATTTAATACTCTCATGAACCACACCTTCACACCTCCACACTCCTTTCTCTCCACTACACATACAGTCAAACTAAGAAGTAATCAACACCCTAGAAACAGACCTACAGTAAACGTACTATTCCAAGGGACAAAATACCTAGAACTAAAGTTACTAAAATTACAAAGATCAATCTTAATTGTTTTTTAACCATGCAGCGCCAGATTTTGTCTCTTGGAATAGTACGTTTACTATAGGTTTGTTTCTAGGGTGTTGATTACTTCTTAGTTTGACTGTACATATCCATGCTACTCATATTCTAATTCTCTATATCTATATCTATTCTAATATCCATTCTATTCTCTATCCCAACACTATATACTAAATTCCCTAACTAATACATCACAGTGCCTATATAAAATTCTCTAACTAAATACGAATTATTTTTAAGGTGAAGTCATCCGAAGAGCTGAAGATGAGCACGTGAGTCTTCTACAATCAATTCTCGAGCGTTGCATGAGGAAGGAAAGCCTCCTCTGCGAGTTGTATCTCCAATTAATTAAGCAAACAACCGACCATCCCGATCCCAACTCGAGAGTGAATTTGCGACATTGGGCTTTACTGTCTTTGGCTTGTTCTGTCGTCCTTCCGCCCAGTAAAGTGATTCGACGATACCTAATCGCACATCTGAAAAGATGCAGTTCTGATTATGTGACGGAAGAAGGCAAGTACGCCAGGTTGCCGAGAAATGCTTGTCGAAAACACAAGGCACGAGGAGGCGCCAATGGGCTCCTTCGAGAGAAGAAATCATTTGTACCATCAATCGAAGACCTGTCTACGCCCGTTTTCATTTCATGGACGGCCAGTATCATTCTGTGGAGTTTCATCCTCTGCAACGGCACGAGATGTCTTGGAAATTGTTAGAGATAAAGTAGGACTGCATTCAGAAGCTAAAGGTGAATTCTTAAACTGTTAAACGAAATGGTTATTGTAAATAATTGGGTCATTCAAGGCCAAGTTACCTAAAAGTAGAAAAATGATGAGCTTTAACATAAATTTTAAACGTAGTATCATATTATTTGTTTAATTGTGCATAAATTGCCTTTATGTTCAATAGTCAGGACCGTATTTAAACTCTAAAAGCAACAATTAAGAAACAACTCATAAAACATGTCATGAAAATTTAATTCTGTTATTAACCAAGAAGAAAGTAACATCTATTAATTATCTTGTAGGATACGCAATTTATGAAGTTCTGGGCAACACCGAAAGAAGCCTAGCCGCCGAAGAGAAAGTAGCCGACGTCATGGCAAAATGGGAACGCTATCGAATGGCGACGGCCTCAAACGCCATCAATAACACCGGAACAGCAAAACGACAAAGGCCTCAGTACCACTTCTTCTTATTCAAAAAGCACCTGTTTTTAGATAGCTTCCTCAACCTCTCAGACCCCGTCGAAAAAGAACTGTTGTATCACCAGGTCTTGCACGACCTTCGTGCCGATCGATTTCCAATCACCGATAAGGAAGCTGTAATTACCAATAATTTTTAGAAATAGTCCCTCTATTTATTTTGTTCTTTTAGATGATGTTAACAGCTCTTCAGGCTCAGTTAGAATTAGGAGATTGTGGCGACTTAGTACCTGATTATCGGCCTACAGCCAGTCATTGTCTCCCACCCCGTCTGGTCCCAAGCATTCCCCAAGAAGGAGTGATAATGCACCATCAATCGCTTCGAGGGATGACTCCCTCGGAAGCCAAACAAGCTTTCTTAAATTTAATCCAGAGCTGGCCTTTACACAAGGCCACCATCTTCGATGTTATGGTGGGCCCTTTAATTTTAATTAAATTCACAAGAGTTTTGATGTAATTCTATTTGTAGCAATCGTTCACTTCGAATTGGCCCAGAGTGCTGTGGCTCGCAGTGGACCAAACTGGTTTACATCTGCTGGAGCATCGGTCCCGTAACAGCTTGTGCACTTACGAATACACGGGCATCTTGAGCTACGCTCCCGCCATAAATTATCTCATGATAATCACCGGAAGCGAAAGGAAGCAAAGCAAAGTGATCCTGACGACGGCTCAAGCCTTTCAAATTGCGACTCTCATAAGAGAGTACCTGGAGGTTTTGCATGGGGAAGCTTGCGAAACGAGGAGATTGCAAGCGCCGCGACAACGTCCAATTAGTGCTCTTCATCAACCCGTACCTCTTGTGCCGCCTCAGCCCAGCTAGAAGAGGGTCACCTTCGCCGATCAGGTGACTGCTGCTTTAATCTGAGATTATGTTTTATTCTTGTTGATCTCGGAGCAGAAGTTGCTTGATGCGGCGAAGGGCGATTGGATTGTTTTATTGTATATAAGGAAAAGAACAAAATGTACCAAATGATCAAAGACTTAGTTTTATTCAAGTATTAAAGGTTTACCGATGTAAGTAGCTGTTAACGTTTGTTGAAGAGTTGTACAAAATGTAAATGGTTCGTGTACACATTTATTCTATTGTTCAAGACTGGTGAAAAGGAACTTGTGAGTTATCTTGCAAACTTTATTTCCTTTTCGTTTTTATTTTTTTAAAATAATATTGTTTTTGTGAAACATTTCAGGAGTAAATTAGGAAACTTAAATGGGAATAGAAATGGTAGGGTTGATCGAAATTTTCCATCGAGGTGCTCGAGAATGGATTTGGACCTGAATTTTTAATCTAAGTGAACCAAAGAGCTACCTTTTATTTCCATTTAAATAATTATAAGAATTATATGATTCAAGATCTGGAAGAAGCTAAATATTAATCGCTAGTCATTATATACCAAAAAATAACGCGCACAAGTTGATTTTTTTAATTTATTGACTAATGTTTTAACTTATGCAAATGGCCGATGTATTATGTCTGGAAGTATCATAAATTAAGGGTTCGGCAAATTTTAATTGAAATGTTAACAATTGTATGGCTGTGTATCAAAGGTAATATGCACATGTACTTCTTTGAAAAGAATAAGAAACCTTCTAATGCTAAATTTCTTTCTGTATCTTCACTTAACTAGTTATTGTTGTTATTATTTACAGCAAGAAGATGAGATGAAATTTTCCACGTCCAATTATTTGATGTGACTTCGATGGTTTAATTTGAATACTTAAAGGGATGGTAACTATCACAATTTGATATTTAAATTTCTTCAAGGTATGAGTAATTTGATAAACAATTTAAGAAAAAGCGAATCAATACAAGTAAATCACGTTTTGAAAATGCACAATGCATTTGAGGGCTTGATTTTTTTCTAAATTACAATGTAAACTGTTTATAACGACACTCATGAGACAGAGTGTTTTCTTTCGTTGTAAAGAGTTTTCGTTATATAGAGATTTGACAAAAAGGGCACACAATGGGTGCAAGTTAATTTTGAATATCTATTATTTTTTTTGGTCTGTTTTTTTCGCTTAACGTTTTTTCTAAACCAATACTTTTTTGCATTTTTTATAAATTTTATCCATGTCTTTAAATGTTATGGGTCGTTTTCGTAAAATAATAAAAACTTGTCTAATAATAAAGCTGTGTCAAGTGCTTCTTGCAAGTTTGCACGAATGGAAGAAATCTTTTCGCCAACGCGCAAAGTTTTTCTTTTGCTAGCCAGTTTAAAAAACAATTCACAACTTCAGCCAAAACTTATTACAATTTCCCATAAGGACGGTAATGGTAAACACTTATGAGAAATTGCATACAAAAAGTAAAGTAAATGACATGTAAACAAAGACATATTGTTCTGAGAAAATGTTAACACAGATGTCCAAACAAAAACTTATTGTTTTGTTATAGAGGACGACCATTACGTTATAAAGAATGTTTTAATGTATGTGTAATAACGTAAATCAACCAATCTCGAGCAATATCGATGCTATAGAGGTTTCGTTATAAAGGAGTTCGTTATAAAGAGTATTTATAATAAACAATAGTCTATTTAACTAAGACCTCATTAATTTAAATACAAAGCATTATATTTATTATTTATTTTGTTGTACTAGGTGGGGAATAACTAACGTGAACAATTTTTTTTTGTTAAAACGGGACGTTTGGTAATCGAGCTTAAAACCGAGTGTGCACATTCGAGCTCAAAGTGGCACATTCCGATCTCGGGAAAATGAAGCGCGCCGCTCCGCGTCGCGCTTCATTTGCCTCCCTCGCTCGGAAATGTGCCACTTTTCGCTCGAATGCGCACATCTTCGTGTTTATTATATTAGTATAATTTACAGTACGCTTCTTCAAATCAATAATTTAAATTTAATTTAATAAATATCCATTTTATATTCGAAAAACGTATTTACCATAGCAATGAGGGGAAGGGAGCGAAAAGATACGAAAATTCTGTCAGTGCGAGTGAGAGGGAACGATTAAAATTATTTAACTAATTTTTTGTCCAATTTATCGGCCTAAATTATTGTGAACCATGTTTAAAACGGAGTGTGCACATTCGAGCTCAAAGTGGCACATTCCGATCTCGGGAAAATGAAACGCGCCGCTCCGCGTCGCGCTTCATTTGTCTCCCTCGCTCGGAAATGTGTCACTTTTCGCTCGAATGCGCACATCTTCGTGTTTATTATATTAATATAATTTACAGTACGCTTCTTCAAATCAATAATTTTAATTTAATTTAATAAATATCGATTTTATATTCGAAAAACGTATTTACCATAGCAATGAGTGGAAGGGAGCGAAAAGATACGAAAATTCTGTCAGTGCGAGTGAGAGGGAACGATTAAAATTATTTAACTAATTTTTTGTCCAATTTATCGGCCTAAATTATTGTGAACCATGCTTAAAACGGAGTGTGCACATTCGAGCTCAAAGTGGCACATTCCGATCTCGGGAAAATGAAGCGCGCCGCTCCGCGTCGCGCTTCATTTGCCTCCCTCGCTCGGAAATGTGCCACTTTTCGCTCGAATGCGCACATCCTCGTCTTTATTACATTAGTATAATTTATCGTGCGGTTTTTCAAATCAAAAGTTTTAATTTAATTTAGTAAATATCGATTTTATATTCGAAAAACGTATTTACCATAGCAATGAGTGGAAGGGAGCGAGAAGATACGATAATCTTGTCGATGCAAGTGAGAGGGAACGATTAAAATTATTCAATTAATTTTTCGTATAATTGATTGTTCTAAATTATTGCGAATCATTAAGAAGTTGCCGTGAAATTAATTTGTATTGCAATAAGGAGGCAAGAATGAAATTCTTGTTAAGTTTTTTTTTAATATTCGGTATGGTAATTGACACGTGTCATTGGAATTTAGTACTTAAGAAAAGCCTCAATAGTTTATAAGTTGAAGAAAAAGTTAAGTTTTCGTATTTTTATTAATAATGCATAAATAAATATGTTTTTTACTTAAATCCATTCATTATTGGCTATTAAAATATATTTATTGTCATTTAACTGTCATATAGTACAATTTTGTGGATTTTATTTCATTTTATTTTATTTTCGGGGTATAGCAAACCCCACCTAATATGGTATGTGACATTTAGTCACCTAGTATGCGGAGGGTTAAATAACATTCAATTTTTTATATTTATTCTTAACAATAATTATTTAGAAAACTTATTTGGATCATTTAAAAAGATAGATCTAGAGTCCTTACAGATTAAAATAAAGAAAAAATCTTATTATAGTTCTATTTTAAAACGCAATAAATCTAATTACTTATTTTGCTACATAACCATGGTTACTGCAGCAACTGACAAATGGAAAATCTCCATTAAAGCGCCTTATTTAAATCGAACTGTTCTTAAATAAAAACATGTTTTTTTAATTGATGCAAACTTTAATTAAAATTTTACGAGTTCTTTGTGTACAATAACAAAACTGATAACTGATAACTAAGAAGTAGGTGTACATAATTATTGATTCATTTTAATACGCAACCCTAATTGATTTTGCATAATCAATAAAAGGAATGCATGATTCTGATGTAACTTTTTCTTTTCCACATTAAAGATACATTTTTTTTTCTGCGCCAATCTTCCAGTATCAATTTTGCTCTAGTACGTCGTGGCCGAGGACCAAGTCACCGGAAAGTTTTAAAGCGTCAAATTGCGAGTGAAAAGCAATTGCGGCATTAAATCCACTTCGTGAAAGCATTATTAAAATAAATTAATTTAATAGGAATCGACGAGTATATGCGCGGGTAAAACGATGTCAGATCGATACGATAAATGCCATTCTATGATTGGTTGAAGAAAATCAATAGAGGTAGACCGATTTTATCGATTTTCATTATAACATCTCTGCAATTCCTTTAAATAACATTTTTGTAGCGTTACCTCGATATAATCGCCGATAATACAAGGTAAATATTGATCATTCTTAATTTTAACCATTAATCTCAATCGCGTAAATCATTGCCAGTGAAAACAGACGCTTCGCTGGTCGCTTCCCGCCAAAACTTGAAATGGCCGACAATTTCGTGCGTTTTTGTTTTCAGATGTCCATGGCCGATCTGACGGAAAACTATCAGCTGAAATGGCACTCGTACAGCACCCACATCCACTCCTGCGTCGCCTCATCGATCAACAACGAAAGCTTCGCCGACGTTTCCTTGTACACAATGGACGGCCACCAAATGCTGGCCCACCGCTTCGTCCTCTCGGCCTGCAGCCAGTACCTCCACCAGGTCCTCAAAGTACAACAAAAAATCACCACCACCCTACCTCTGCTCATCATCCTCCCCCCCGAAATCAACTACAAAACTTTGAAGACCTTGGTCCAGTACATGTACAGCGGCGAGACGACCGTCTCCAAAGACATCCTGGACAACGTGCTCAGGGGCGGCGACCTCCTCAAGGTGAAGGGCCTGTGGCGGCCGAAGCAGGACAAAGAACACCACAAATTGCAAGACCAAGTTCCGAAGAAGGCGCAGGAGGGCAAGAGGACGTCCACGTCCAATTCGGATACCTCGGAGAAGATCGACGTGACGGTGGACGAGAACTCTTTGGGCGAGAGCGAGAAGAAGGAGCAGAAGGGGAAGCAGTTGGAGCAGGACACGTCGACCGCCGACAATTTGCAGTTCCTGGTGATCAAGGAGGAGCCCATAGAATGGAGCGAGCTGGACGAGGGCGAGATGGAGATGCTCGAAGATGGCGACGTCTTCAACAACGAAATGGCCATCAAGCCCGAAGTGGTTTTGGACGACGAAAGCGAGAAGGACGAGGAGCTGTACTCGCCTTTGACTTGCGAACTTTGTTCGGAAACTTTTACTCTTCCAGCCGAATGGGTGAGGCATATACAAACACACACCGACATGTTGCCGGCCAAAAGACAGAGGCGGGGAAAATCTAGCGTAAGCCCCATTTTTATTAAATTTTGATCTTCAATGTGTAGCTTAACATGAACAATTTTTTTAGGACGAAGACAGCGGAACGTTTCCACCTCTGCACTGTGATATGTGTCAAAAGTTCTTCCCGACACCCGCCGAATGGGTGCGACATATACAAAGCTCCCACACCGAGTTCGAGTTAAGGGTGTCGAACAAGACGTGCCCAGTAAGGCCAGTGAGGGTAAATCGACAATTAGGTTCTTCCCATAAGATTTGTACGATTTGCAATAAGAAGTTCCCATCGCATGCTTCGATGCTGATACACAAACGGACGCATACGGGGGAAAAGCCCTACATGTGCGAGCATTGCCTGAAAGGGTTCAATGTTAAGAGTAATTTGTTGAGGCACTTAAGGACGTTGCATGATCGGATTATTAATTCTACCGATGTCGAATATAAGGGCGAAGGGATCGAGGGTGCTAACAGTACCAGCAGTGTTTAATTTGTAAGCTCCTATTATAACGATTCTTCTTGAAATAAATTTTGATAATTCTTTGATTTTACTTTAGTGGATCTCGATGGTTCCCTACATTCATTTTTGAAATTGTACTTCTTTTGGGGCATTCTTTTGGCACATTTCGATTGCGGGAAAATGAAGTTCGAAAAACGTATTTACCATAGCAATGAGTGGGAGAGAGCGAAAAGATACGAAAATCTCGTCAGTGCGAGCGAGAGGGAACGATTAAAATTATTCAACTGATTTCTCGTTTAATTTAATATCGATTTTATGTTTGAAAACGTATTTTTACTATAGCAATGAGTGGGAGCGAGCGAAAAGATACGATAATCTCGTAAGTGCGAGCGAGAGGGAACGATTAAAATTATTCAACTTATTTCTCGTTTAATTAAATATCGATTTTATGTTTGAAAACGTATTTTTACTATAGCAATGAGTGGGAGCGAGCGAAAAGATACGATAATCTCGTAAGTGCGAGCGAGAGGGAACGATTAAAATTATTCAACTTATTTCTCGTTTAATTAAATATCGATTTTATGTTTGAAAACGTATTTTTACTATAGCAATGAGTGGGAGCGAGCGAAAAGATACGATAATCTCGTAAGTGCGAGCGAGAGGGAACGATTAAAATTATTCAACTTATTTCTCGTTTAATTAAATATCGATTTTATGTTTGAAAACGTATTTTTACTATAGCAATGAGTGGGAGCGAGCGAAAAGATACGATAATCTCGTAAGTGTGAGTGAGATAGAACGATTTTAACTAAAATTTGGTTATTTTATTGTGAGTCGTGCTTAAAACCGAGTGTGCACATTCGAGCTCAAAGTGGCACATTCCGATCTCGGGAAAATGAAGCGCGCCGCTCCGCGTCGCGCTTCATTTGCCTCCCTCGCTCGGAAATGTGTCACTTTTCACTCGAATGCGCACATTCTCGTCTTTATTGAATTTGTCTATATTAATCATCTTTTCTCCATATGATTTTCTATTCGGTAAAAGTTAAAGCGTTTATTTTTTTCTATATTATTACATATTTAATTATTTGGTTTTTTAAAAAATATTTAAAATAACAATGGTAGCCTTTGGTAAGAAAAAAATTCATACGGGACAAAATTTTTGTGTAATTGTAAGTAAATTTAAACAATTAATAACAAAAAATAACAGTTACGCACAATGAAAATTACAAAGCATTTCTGAATACATTTCTCAATTAAAATTTGAGTTCCGGCATAGAGCAAAAATACTAAAAACTGTACCTACATTTATTGTTGAAAAGACATAAAAAAAGAAATAATTAATTCCATCAAAATTATATTAATAATAAAATTCCACTGAAATAGCAATTAGCATTTAATATATTTATATAAAATAAACAAATATATTAATAAAATATAGTTTTTAACACTTGGTAGGACCAATTACGAATTTTAAAATGTATTAAAGGTAATTTGGTACTGCTCCTTCAAAATTTTGAAAATATTTTTAACTCATCTTTTTTTATTCATTCAATAATGCTTATTCTTCTGAGTAATTGTATACTTTTTATTTCATTACTTATTTTTTTTTTAATATTAAATATAATAATAGTTTTTTCTAAAAACAATAGATTTGCGGCAAAATTGTATATCAGTAAATTTAAACAATTAATAACAAAAAATGTACAGTTAGGCACAGTAAAAATCACAAAGCAGTTCTAAATACATTTTCCAATTCAAATTTGACTTCCAACATAGAACAAAATTAATAGAAATATTAAATAAAATTTAACTCTCATATAGTGCAATTTTGTGGACTTTATTTCATTTAATTTTTGGGGTATGGCAAACCCCACCTAGTATGGCATGCGACATTTAGTCACCTCGTATACGCGCTTCATTTGCCTCCCTCGCTCGGAAATGTGCCGCTTTTTGCTAGAATGCGCACATACCTCTCTTTCATTGAATTTGTCTAGTTTATCCTTCGCTCTTTTAAACTATAAATTTATGTTCGAAAAGATACACAATCTCGTTAATGCCAGTGAGAGGGATTAATTAACTATGCCAAAGAAGTATAACTTCTAACTGCTAACTTTTTTCAGAAAAGCTTGGTTTTTTTAAATTGGTCCAAAGGTCGAAATGAAGATATTGGGCATTAATTTCTCCACGATTTCTATATTATTAGTACAGATCTACAAAAAAGGGTGAGTTGTTTTTTTAAATGTGATTTTTCTGTCAGTTTAAGAAGCTGCAAAGGTGTCTGTGCGAAAGTGTTAAGAGTGAGCTTTTCTAAAATTATTATAGTTTTTTTTTTTAATTTCAAAGAGTGGTATTGCAATGAAATTGTATGGGTCCCTTTTTTTATATTTAATATATATTTTAATTTATTTTTAAGTATTGCTGTTTTTTTTACGCATTTTTTTATTTTTATACTCTAACCAGGGGTTGCCCAATTAAGTTTAACTCAAAATTTCTATGGAATTACTATAAAGGGGTGTCTTAAATGCATTTATAAATTTTAGTTCCCATCTTTGAGTTAAAAAATAAGTTAGCTGCCTTGGTGTTTAAATACGACCCCGAATTTTGAACATGTTCTTAAAAAGACCCTATTCAAAATCAGAGAAAAATTGGGGTAGTTCTCGTCTTAGAACTTCTTAAAATAATTTAGTTTCGGGGGATCGTTTTGATAATTGTTATTCTCAATATTTAAAAAAATCGGGTAACTATCTTTGAGTTGAAATACGGCCCTGAAATTTTAATATGTTATTTATAAAGCTTTATACAAACACGAAAAAAATTAAGATGGGTGTGATTAACGCAGAACCTCTTAAAAAAATTTAGTAAAAAAATGAGCTCTTCTAATTTTTTATTGTTCTTAAATTAAAAGTGATTTTGCATGGCAAATAAGTTCCTGAAAATATTTAAATGCATTTTTACAATGGTTTTTAAAAATCTCAAAATTGGCGTTTTAATGTTGCTTTCGAAATTAAGTTTTAAATACAGCTGTTCAAGATAAAGAGCTTTTTGAATTCTGCAAGGTAACTTTTTGCTAATCTACGGCACTTGCGATAAAGATAAACGTACCATGTGTTTATGTAAAATGTTTGATAACACGAGCAGTTGGAAATTTTATAAAAATCGGTTAGTATTGAGTCGTTCTTCGTGCGTTAAGGACGGCTTAAATCGTGCTCTGTTAATTATAATAGTTTAAACTAATTAATACGGTCCGAGTATTTAAACAAAGTGCATCGATTATTTAATTGTTAAAATCTTAGATTATGATAAAAGTTGTAGATATATAAAAAGTTGAGTAAGATCCATTTAAACTACTTAATTAGTTTTTTTTTTAATAATCAGTATTCATTTTCAAAATCTTATATGTAAAAACAATTTGGTAGTGTAATTATTTAAACATTAAACTTTCAAAGAAAAATTAAAATCAAAAGTATATGTATTTAAAAAATAAATCAATTCAAAACTATTTAAAAAATCCAGGGTTGGTTTAATGATTATTTCCTCAGAACGATCTAATCCATCGCTCAAAAAAAAACTACATATGTTCTCGTTTGATTTTAGAAAAAGGCTTAATTAAGTTTGCATTTTTAATTAATCAGATAACAGATTTTTCAAATTAAACCATTGCATTTTTTGATACGAATTTCGAGGTTTTCTTTTGGGTGTAGCTTTCAAAAATGAGTCACTATTAAATGGGTTCAAAATATTTTAATCAAAAATCAGGGGCGTTATTAAGTTTTGTATTGCTCTAGGGGTATAATTATTAAGCAACCCTTCAAAAAGAGCAGTAAAAAAAACTTGCAGGAGTTTAATTTTTAAATTGAATTTTTTTTTTTTTTATTTTCAAAATAGCTACCATTTAATTATACACTTTGAAATTGTTATGTAATCATTAAATTATTTGTTTCGCTTTAAGATTTTATTTGAACCAACTTTCAAAAAATGCTTCGAAAGTGGTTTATCGTCTTTTGTAAATAATTAAATCGTTTCGTGTGTTTAAACAATTTGTGCTTCGGTCGCTAGTCTGGCAAATTATTCAACAAAAAGGTAGATGATAATATTTTGATATATAATCGCCAATGATGAGCCATGGTGTTTTTCTAACAGCAAAACTTTTATTACGTAATTGTTTTCTTAACAAACAATAATTATTTTTAATAATGCCAATCTTATGTGTGACTTTCTCTTGAATGAATCAAATTATATTTCTACTTTGGCCAAAGTAAAAAAAAATGATTTGTAAGGATTTCTTCATAGCTCACCAATGGTTATAACAATTTATTTAATCCTAAGTTTTGGTTAAACTTCTTTTGCTATTTAATTTAAGAATTGATATTTATACCAGAGCTCCATACGTACTTTTTAGTACAAAAACGAAGGAATTGGGTTGCTTTTTACAACCACCTAATATTCTTTTAAAGCAAACTTAAAGCTTCAAAAAAAGTTCTTCTTAGTGGTATTTAAATGTCTTCAATTTTTTATACACTTTCAATTAAGGGCTGTATGGTATTTATTGCAATTAATAATGTCCTTAGAAAACAATATCTTAATCTGATCGTTTTGTCATATTTCTGTCTCTCTGATTTGTTTTACCCGAATTGGTATTTGGCTTGGTGAAGTCTTCAAACTATCACATATTCCTTATTTACACATTTTTAATTGTACTTATTTGATAAACAATTCGATTAAACCGTCGTAACTTACTTTATTATTTGATTCATTTTCTTTAACATCATTTGCAAAGCTTTAAAACATAACTCCTAATTAACGTTCTTAAATTACATTAAAATAACTTAATTAAATTAACATTAATGAGGTCGGGCAATTTTAATAGTAGCTTATAAATTAAAACGTAAAAACTTTTTCTATTATTCTAAAATTGTACAAAAATATAACTTAAAACAGTTTATCCTAACATAATTATTTACACATCATTTATAATTAACAGTTAGTACAACTGACAACTGATACAACAGTACATATTGAACTTTCAATAAAAAAATATATCTATTTTTCATTACAAAAGGCTTATTTTGAACTTATGTATTGCAAATTTTGGATGCTTGAAACCATTTATCGGCATTTGGAACGAACGGTCCATTATGAATGAAATGAATCGTCATGTGTCTGGAGTACTTCAAATCATGAACAAGCTAAAAATTAATTCAATCGATATACATTCATTTTAAGAGAAAAACGATTAAAGTACCTTTGGCGTTATTAAAAAATACTGTGCGGTGTTTTCATTGCTGGTAACGTCGACTAGCAAATTAAAAATACGTCGTTCGTTATCGACGTCCATCCCTTGATTAATCTCATCGACACATCGAAAAGGAACGGGCGTAACTTCTTGCAATGATAACATAAAAATTGCGGTGGTGACGGCCCTTTCGCCGCCGCTTTGCCTGCCGCTGTTCAATTCCTTCAGGGGCTCCGAATCCCGAAATTTTACGTTAACAGATAAACCGTACTCGCTAAAATCTTTCTCGTTTTCACCTAAAAAAATATGTTCTCATAAAGCAAACTAATTAATTAATCGAATAACTCACCTAGCGTTAAAGTAATTTCTCCTGCACATTTTAACAATTCAAAGGCACTACTAAATTTCTTATTGATTTGCGAAATGAGTTGTTGCAAAGGATCCAGCCATTCTTTCTGCAACTCGTCCATTGTCGAAATAACTTTGTTTAACTTTATATTTCCATTTTCAACTTCTTGCTTTAATTTTTCTATCTGTTCCTCTCTAGTTTCATATTCAGCTAATTCTTCGGAAGTGGCCGTATTTAAACAATCAATCTTACTAACAATGCTATCTTGCTTCTTCTCTAATACTTGAATGTCATTCGATAAGCTGTCGTACGCGTCTTTAAATTCATTAAAGCCATCATCCATCGGCGTAAATCCTTTCGATAAATCTTTGCCTTTTTGTAACAGATCTTGCGCTTCTCTTTTAACACTTAAATACTTATGACTAATTGTTTGTAGTGTTTCTTCTGCCGTGGAACACACTAAAAGAATATCACGATTTTCATTTTTTAAATTGATAACTTTGCTTTGTGCCAGGTCCAAATTAATTTTATTTAGTTGATGTTCGGTTAAGAATTGCCTGTACGCTTTAAAAGATTCTTCCAATTCGACGTGACTTTTCAGTATTAACTCCACAATTCCCTATAATAATAATTATTAACAAATTAAGTTAATTTTGATCGATTTGTTTACCCACCTTAATTTTTTCTTTGGTTGTACTTCTAAGCTCATCTTCGTTGATCGAATTGCTCTCTAAATCTCTTAATTTTGATTGAATTATCGAGATTCGATTTTCTAAAGCTTTCAATTCGTCTTTTAGTTTATCGAGTGATTGGATTTTTTGCCTAATGATAACTTCGGTTTGCTTTAATTGTTCTATCTAAACAAATAAAAATGGAGCATTACAATATTAAAGCGTTAAATTAGTACCTTTATTTTTAAGCGACTAATGCGTTCGTCCGCTTCTTGAGACGAATTTTGATTTTCGTCCAATTGCGATTTAATATTTTGAATGCGTTCCATATCCAACGAATGCTGTAATGTTCCGTCTGAGCGTATACGAATTTGTCTCACGTTTTTCTGTTTGGTGTACTTGGAATAGGAAATCGAAAATCGAAAATCCTCTGTAAATTAGGTAACGAATGATTTTGTTTGATATTATCATTAAATTACTTACTGCTATAAAATATTGTAATATCTGGAGGCACTTCGTGATAACGTTGGTTCGTCAGTTCGTTTCCGACTGGTATTCTATGTAAATGATAAGTTTTGCAGAGATAAATCATTATAAGATCGGGTCCGGTTACGAGAGAACGTAGATAAGCAAACATCCCATAGGGCTTCAGTTGCTCTATGGGAATTTTTGGTTGAAAAGAATTGAGAGTCAGATTTGTCCCCACACACAAAACGTTAACACGAAGCTTCTTCTCTTCTCGTAACTTGGTTATTAGTAAATTCATATCTTCTTTCAATTCACAACAAAAAGCAACTCGGTCTCTTAAAGGTATGGTCCTTTCGATGTACACTGCATGGCTAGGATTTAAAACGTTTAACTAAAAAGATAAATCATTACAAACTAAATTTAAAAAATGCAGTGTTAATTGTTTACTTCTAACATAATTGGGTCGAAGACTCGTCCCCTGAATAATCGCCTATTTTGTTCCAACCATTCCACCGCCACATAAGCCAATTTATTGACTCGGTACAAGGAATTTAAACGTTCCTTTTTAACATTTTCCAAATTGTTCAGTTCGGTTTGTAACGAATTTGTCTTGTATAATTGGCTTCGTTTGCTGTACTCGAATTGGTCGCATTGCTCTTGTATATTATTTATTCCTTTAGATAGTTTTTCTTTGTCGCGCTTCAGAGATGCGAGTTTTTCCATTCTTTCATTATCTAAAATTATTGAAAACATAATTATAACGAAATTCACTATTTTGGTTGTATTTCAATTTTTTTTTATAAATACTACTTATTAAGGGATTAATTGTTTATAAAATAAATATTTGAATTTGAATTGGAATAGATTTAAAGTGGAAGGCACTAAGCTTAGATTATTTTTAAGAGAGGCACGGTAACATAAAGTTTGAAAACCACTAATTTAAAGTAAACAAGCACACACCGTTATCACCCAATTCTGCAATCATTTTAGATTTATCTTGTAGCAAAGCGTTCATTTGGTTTTGTACTTGCAGGACTTCAGCTTTTCGTGTTTCTATTTGGCGCAAATTGTAAGCTAAGTCATTCGATAATTGTACTACAGATTTATCTAATTCATTGCATCGATTTAACTTCCTTTGAACAGTCGACTCCCGCTCTCGTACTTTCTGTATCTAAAAAGAGTAAGTAGAATGACCGATTTAAATACAAATAATGTAATTAAGCACTTACACCAGAATTGATTAACTGTTGGTGGTCTTTCATTAGTTTCTCGGCATTAGATATAGATTTTTCAATGGACTTGGCTATGTCTTTGTGTTTATTTAGAACCTCCAAGGCTTTAGCTTTGTCTTGCTTAATTTCATCCAACTTCAAACGCAATTCTTCGTAATTAATCCACGCAATCTTCCTTTTGATGTCGTTTATAGCTTTTAGATATTTTTTCTTCTTTCTTAAATTTTGTACTTTTGATTCCATTCTAAGATTAGCATCTTGTAATTCCTTTTGTTCCATTTCGTATTTTTTAATGTTGTCTTCAAGGGTTTTGTGTTTATCTCTAAAATTGATTAATTGTGTTTGTTTCTCAATGAGGTCCTCTCGACACAGTGCACTTTGCGTGTGTTGGAGTAATTGCTGTTTGTTCATCTTTGCAAAATCCTGCAATCGATCTTGAGGTAGAAATTGGCATAAATTATCGACTTGTATGTTGAACTGTTTGATCACACTCTCAACATCCTTAAAAGAAACTTTTTGATTGTTCAATTTCCATGTGCTTTGATTGTTTACATTGAACTCTCTTGTAATTTGAATGAAATCATTTACATTAATTCCTTGCAAAGTTATTTCAATGGTAGCTTCTGTATAATTTAACTTTACGTATTCAGAGATCTGAAAAAAATTAATCATGATTATTGTTACACGAGAATGTATTAAGAAATGCCTTTGAACCACGTCCTACAGTTTTTGGATTTCCACCTAACCCCAAAATGATTGCAGCTACCAGTGTTGATTTACCAGTTCCGTTAGGGCCTATTACTAAATTCAAATTTGGTCCTGGCTTAAACTCGGCAAAAGAATAAGTGCTAAAAGTAAAAGTTAATGCAAAATTATTCAAGGTTATAATACTTACACAAAGCTTTTAACTATTACTTTACGTATGGAGCCTGGTTTAAACATTATGAGTCCCCCTGCACACACAACGTGAATAATCAAAACTAAGTATTATGAAATGTTAATATTATTTATAACGTTTTTACTCCGAGAAACCGCCAAAATGGTTCAACTCATAAGACAAATAAACAATGGCACCAAACTTAAAGACCTAGTCCCCTACATAAAGAAAAACCCCAACTTTAAAGAAACAAATATAAAATCTTATAATTTTTTTATTCTAATTTATAACTTAAGTAAAGACATTAAAATCTTTTTAATTGTTGTAATTTAGCATTTCGTCTTAATGCCATTTTACGTATACGCCTCCAATACTCTTTAGAATTTGGATCTAATTCTTCTAAAGGTGGTGGAGGGCCAGTTCGTACAGACCATAACCATTCGGGATATTCGTTATCTGGCTTTAATTTAACATCCTCTCCAGTTTTATATATATTTGTACCACAAGCATAAGTTACTAAACGTTCAGGATCTGTTTCTGTGGGTAACACTTTTTTCTCCATTACGGGACCTAGTTTACCCGATTTCTTCTTTTTAAGAGCACCTCCCATAATGCCAGGAGCCGCTAAAATAAGCAAATCATTAACTATTAACGGTCCCAAACGGTAATGTACCTGCAGCTTTCGCATAATTCATTCGAGAATAAGTAAAACTTAAACTCTTAAAAACAGTTCGATGTACACCACACAATGAATAAATAGAAGAAAAATTCATTGTTTTCGCTAATTATATGTGCAATTATTAATTAATTTCGATTTATTATTATTAAATCTCTGAATTGATGTTATTACTTGGAGGTTATAATGTTATTTCAGCATTACCAACTATAAAAAGTTTTATTCGACAATTGTGTAATTTGTGAAGGTTAGAATTACATAATATAAACATTTTAATTATTTAAAATGTAAGCAATTATATGGATGAAATGAAATATTATTTAAATGCCAATAAGCAGTAGTGCTGCATCTCTTGTAAGTGATTTGAGTTTGCTTATATTTATACAATCCTGCCTAATAAACATTTGTAGGAAAGAAAGAGATTTAGGCTTCAAAGCAGCACATCTATAGAACACACAAAACGAACACAAAATAAGAATTTTCTAACAATAGAACCTGCATTACCTACAGCTGATAAAGCCAGACAATTATATAAGAGATCAAACAGCACATTAAGTTCAACAAGTAACATAAAGAATGATTCTTATGCGGCAGTTACTTTGCAACCTTACCCCGATGGTTCTGTTCACATATTGCGAACATCGCAAGAAAAGGAGAAGAATCCAGACCGCCTATGCTTAGATAGACGAGGACTCACAGTTTTGCCCATTTTAGAAGAAGAAGTCAACTTAAGATTATTATCGTTGCAGCACAATTTAGTAAATAGCTTAGAAGGATTCAAACATCAAGGATTTCCTTTTTTAGTATTTTTAGACATTTATGATAATCAATTAGAAAGAATACACTGCCTAGACAGACTGGAAAATCTCAGAGTATTATTAATGGGAAAAAACAGGTTTGTTGTATTTTATAAACACCGTTGAATTCTACTAAATCTTTCGACTGTACTCCTACAAAACTTTTATTAAACATGCAAATGCAAATTAATGAAGGTTTAGTGACTATTACGAAAGATGCTAAGCATGCAAACTTGCTATAAATAAATTTATAGCTATTTAAGATCATTTTTTTAAAGCAATAGTATAACAATAAGTTTATTGTAGGATTAAACGAATTGAAGGGTTAGAAAATTTAGTAAAAATCGAAGTGTTGGATCTGCACGGAAACCTAATCACTCACATTGGTGGCTTAACCAATTTGAATCAATTGAAAGTATTAAATTTAGCTGGTAATCAAATCAAGAACGTTGGACTTTCCGATCTCAGAGGTTTAACTGCGCTTCAAGAGTTTAATCTGAGGAGAAATAAACTTAAAAAACTTTTGGGCTTTGGAGAAACGACAAATCTTCAAAAGTTGTTCTTAAGCAACAATGAGATACATGCGTTAGTATTATAAATTTGATATTGTAATTAGAATTAATTTAACTCTTTTAGAGTCGAAGACATGTGTAGCGTTGCAAAAGCAGTAACAATCAAAGAGATTGCGGTCGATAACAACCCCATTTCATTGGGAGGAGATTGTATATCGTTTCTGGTTTCGTATTTGCCTCAGTTGGGCTTATTGAATGGCATGCAGATAACAGAACAAGTTAGAAAGGCCGCAATGGCTTGGAGAAGGAACAAAGAAAGCTCGAATGCAGCTTACATGGATTTAACAAGCGATGTTTGTCTAAATGTACGAAGAGAAGAAGTCATATCTAATGCACGAACAAATTGGGAACTGTTAAGGTCTCAAACGAAGTGTCTTTCGACGAAAAGCTCCGCTTTGAACAAAACAAAAAATTTGAAGCCGGACTGCGATTTTATACTAACCTCTTTGGGGAAGCCAGAACTTAGGAGTAGTACCTCTCGTACCAAATCACGTGTAATTAATAATACTGTTAAAGTGCCTCTTTTACCAGATAAGAAATTATCTGTGGTGCGTACACCATCGCAAGATACAGAAAATTCACAAAACACCTCGTCTTCGAACACTTCTGGCAATGAATTTTTTAGATTGCCACCGATTTTAGTTCCTATTATTAATAAAATAGAGCAGAAAGCTGAACCAAGTAGTGTGAAAGAAAGTAGCATTAAATTGTCGGGCAGCTTGTCGAGCATTGGACCAAATATCGATAGTTCTGTTAGTTCTTTATTAAGCAATAGCGAATCGAGTGATTCGGACTCAGAATCCGAAAGCAGTTCTAATAAAGAAGAGGACATAATTGCAACAGATTCTAAAGCGTTTGATCTTCGGTAAGATTATCTTTAATCTTAATTCATCGTTGGGAGAAGAACGAGGATAACCAACTTTTAATTTTTAGAAATTACACTTGATATTATTTAGAGTCTCTTTTAATGCAGATTTAATTATAGGAAGTCGTAATAAATGACGAAACGTTCTATTTTATGGAATTAATTGTAATTTCAAAAAGTTAAAAGTTGGTTATCCTTGTCCTTCTCCCTACAACGAATTAAGATTAGTATACATACTGGACACGACAGTATTTTGTATATTATCTTTAACGATTCTCGATGTCGTTGCAATTTATTAATTATTTAGAAGCCCCGAAGAGAACATCACCGAAGAATTAAAAATAACCAGTTCTTCATTGAATATTGTAACCGATACAAGTAGCACCATATCGACAACTACAACGGCTTCAAATGCAACAGCAAGTACTTCAGGGAGCGATGGAGGAAATCGTAATGCGAGCAAAACTCGCTCCATTAAGAGTGCAGCAATTACAAGGAGTGCTCATACGAAAATTAGAAGTCGTCCAGTTACGGCTAAACCTAAAAGGGAATCTCCGACCATCGAACAACCGATACCTGACAAAGATCGAGAGCAAGGTACACTTATCAATCGAGAATAAACAAATTTAAAACTGCGTTTTTAGGAGGAGATTATTTGATCGAAATCTGCGGTCGCCATTTAAATATTTATGGGCAGACTGCTTTGAGATTTATCGATAAATCGTGGAGTATGTCGAAGGCGAAAGACGTTAACACTGTTAATTTTAATTACGCTAATTTTAATGCCATTTGTACTATATTAAATAAGCTGAAGCTGCGTTTCCCGAACATCGACAATTTAGTTTTTAAAGATACCAATATCCAGCATCTCGGGCAATTGAATGCTTTGGCAGAAGTCCAAGGGCTATTATCTTTAGTAATTAGTGAGGAAGGCAACCCAATTATTCAGAAAAACTGGCAGAGCTATGCCATTTACAGACTTTCGCATTGGGGATTAAGAAGCATCAATGGGAAAGAGGTTCTTGAAGCTTCTTTTAGTTTCTTAAAAGATTTTATTGCTTTTTAAATTAAAGGTAGTCGATGTGGATATACAGCAAGCAAATCAAGAATATCAGAGCTTAAGCGACCTTGTTTTATGGTCATTGCCCAGTGTTTTACTTCAGCCTTTAATTCTTCGTTTGCAATTGGACGTAAGCAACAAGTTCTCGGAGCACAACGCTAAGAAATGGTTACTTTCAGCAGATCCAGCTTTAAGGAATGTCGTTATAAAAGAAACTTTGCAATGGAAAAAAGGGGCAGCATCCCAAGTATTTTTATTTAGATGAAAATTTTAACTCGTTTAAATTCTGATGTATTTTAGGAAGATTTGATGTTGCGACAAAAGGCTAAGACCCACATGGGAGCGATTCTTACTGAAACCTGCAACGCGGTTAATAAATTAAGACTGCTAGAAGAACAATGGCCCTCGATCTTTCATGAAACTGTTCGGAATATTTTGTTGGACTATACACAATTGGATATGTATATGAAAAGTAAACTTCAAGAACTGAAATAATTTACAAGATTACTGCCATTAAGATGATTTTTGTTCAGTATTAATGTAAGTACAAAACTGTATTAATTTGAATTGTATATTGATATTATTACATAAACTTGAAGTCGAAAGGTTTCGATTCAGTTTGAAATGCCGCTTAATGGCAAACTTCGGAGGATTTATAAGAGATGGCGCTCACTCAATGTTATTGACAATTTGCAATCTAATATCGGCATGGTTGTGTTTTTCTAATTTTTGAATAACATAAAGAAATAAAATGACCGAAAGTCTTTCAGATAAAATTGCGAGTATTTTAAATACTGCTCCTACTAGTTTTGATCCCGAGGATGATGTGCATGAAGAAACAACAGCACGTGTTGATCATAACCTAACTGAAGAGGCTTTGAGCGATGAAGAAACTTTAAGTAAAATTAGAAAGGATAATGTTGAACTATTAGAAGATATTGATACACGATATAAAGGCAAAAAAGCGAGTAGAAAAAGTATTTCGAAGTCACAAGAGTGGAATTTATCGGAGGCAGAGTCTGCAGGCAAATTCATATAAATAAGTATTACTCTTAATCATTTAATACATTTAATTTTAGAATTAAGTAACGATAGTGACGGTGCAGAAGACGAGGATTTATCAAGCACTAATCACGACACAGAAGATTCAGAGAGCAATGAAGAAGAAGTGAAATTGAGGAAAATGAATTCGAGGCAAATGAAGATAATTTTAAGCACATGGTTGACACAGATACATTAAACGAACTCACAAAAGGGAATTGTGTTAGGCAACAGTTGCATATATGGGAAAATTTATTAGAAATGAGAATACAATTGCAGAAATGCTTAATAACTGCTAATAAATTGCCTCAAGCATCGACTTTTGCACCTCTTAAGGATACTCATAAAAATGAAATCGATGCAACTAAACAATCTGTTAGAAATTTACTTGATAAATTTTTGTACCTGCAATCGTTACTTTGGAATAGATATCCAGAAACTAAAAACTTAATGAAAGACGAAATCAATAATAAACCTCAGGACGAAGATGATGAAGAAATACAAAGCGATTCAGAGGAAGAGACACCTGAGATTCCTTTGAAAAAGCGAAAGTACAATGATTTAGGTTTAGAAATCGTAAAAAGGCATACACAGTATAAGAGTTATAGAAATTCTGTTATACAAAAATGGAATGATAAAACCAGAATAGCTAGTAATAAAACAACAACACCTGTTCACTCTGTAATTAATCAAATCGATCATATTTTAAGTGATAAAGACAAATTAATTAAGAAGACGCAATTGAAGAAAACTGATTATGAAATAATAGGCGCTTCTGAAAGTAATTCTAATTCCGAAGAATACAACACTGAAATTTTTGACGATACAGACTTTTATCATCATTTACTTCGAGAATTAATTGAGTATAAATCGAGCGATGTAACAGATCCTGTGCAGCTGGGAAGACAGTGGATTCATTTACAGAATCTACGAAGTAAAATGAAAAGAAAAATGGATACGAAGGCCACAAAGGGACGTAAAATTAGATATACTGTTCATTCGAAACTTGTCAATTTTATGGCTCCTGTGGAAGATATTAGTTGGCAAAACGAAGCAAAAACTGAATTATTTAATTCTCTTTTTGGTAAAAATCAGTCTACAAATAGCGTGTAAATATTACTTTTATTTAAAGATGAAGGAATCTGAAGTAACCGCATTGTGCTGTTACGTTGTTTAATTTCAAATATAAAAATTATAATTTATTAATTAACAAAGAAGGCCGCATTGTTTTATTTAATGGTTATTTTACAATATTGATGGCTCAGGTGTGTTGTAATTCCAGATAATATAATGGTTGGTCAAATCATGTTAAATACAATCGATCATCAAACCCTAAACATTAATCCGTTGAAGTATCCAATCTTGAATTATAATATTGCTGATCCATGGACAACTTTTCAAAGATAGAAAGTATAAAATTTGGAATCTAGTTCTAGTAATGTGGGGTGAGTTTTTTAAAGTAATCTATTTATTACGTATACACGTTTTATAATTCTTCATCAATTATAAAGTGTACAGTTTAGCGCCTGATCGTTATGTAACAAATGATACATAGTTTTCAAATTGAGGAGCGAAGTGCAGTATATTAGCTTACAGAATATAAATTAAAGCTATTTATTGGTAGTTTATATATACCTACACTACTTATTATTAATTCTATTTTATTAATATGCTTTGATTATTGAAATATAATAGGAAGTTTCAATTAATTAGGTTTTTACTGGTGCTTAAAATAATTTGAAAATTGTGTTACGCTTTTTATACACTAATAATAGTCACATTATTGTATAAATATTGTTTTAATTGTGAAATAATCTCAGTCTGCATGTTTTATACTTGTAAAAGCTGCAACAACTATGTCCATTGTTATTTCCTTGATAATGCCTAAATTTTAACCAGTATTAATGTTCATTTGCTCCTTGCCTTAATTCATTTAAAAGCAGCTTTGCTCTTTGTACTTAATGTATACAACGGAAAGGCAGCTTATGAACCAGAAATAATTAACATTTCACCATGGATGTAGTTGTTGAATTTCTTCAGAGTCTTCTCAATAATGGTTAACATTTTTCCTTTGCATCTCTAAGAATCCCATTATTGTTTTAATGTGCTTAAGATGTTATACTGTAGAATAAGAATTAACGTATTAGAAATAAGCAGTTCAGTTACAATATTCTTCTAAACGATTTAACAGCTTGCACACTTACTTACCTTGCTTCATTGTTAATAAACTTTTACCCTTGAAACTTCATCAAATAAGAGTTTGATAAAACAGTAATAGAACTCATACATTACTTGAACGATGACAGTTATTCTCTACGATTTAATAACCTGTTGTGATCATTTCTTTCAAGTCATCATTTAGAAGAAATATCAGACCACACTATAAATAATTAATTATATTACAAACTAGGAACGACTATAGTTAAATATGTACTTACTGCTTTTTCAAATTCGTAATAGTTATTGTTACAAGTTTAACTTAATTGGTGTAGTTTAATAACCTCAAATTAAATAAATATGTCATAAAAAAGGAAGAAAGTTTGATAACAAGTCGGTTTTTTCTTATAAAACCCTGTATGTTTAATGGCCATTTTTTTTTTTTTAATATTTATATTGGCATCACTAATTCAATTTACGATGTGAAATGTCAACGGTTTGAAGTGTTTATATTTTTAATTTAGTTATTGATGTTTTAAATGTAATTTAAAAGAAAGAATAACGGTGAAGGTGCTAATTAAATAAGGTAGTGTCTATTTGTTTTTTAGCAACAAATATATATGCATGATTGATAAATTAGATGTATTTGTGGCATTGCAATAACTAATGTACTTTTTTTGTAGTAATCGAAACGTTGAGAAGACTGAAACTAGATTTGGAATTATGAGACTGGAGTGTTAGTTCTTCTTCTTGTGGAACTTGTATCTGCTTATTTAGAGGATATGATGTTCAATCCGAAGCAGTATTTGATTTGGCACGTGATAGTAACGAATCTACAAATTCTCCAGCTTTTCAAGTAACAACAATAGAAACTCAAAACATAAGAATATTTATTATCCACAGTAGTTGTTATTTAATGTTGCCTAGATATTAAGTTACTTTATTGGTTATTTATGTGTGTCAATAATTTTTTAGACCTTGGTTTGCTCCATCAAAATAACAATTAAACACATCTTTGCTTTTGGAGCGTGATATGTTTTTCAATATCCTTTTGGATTATTTAAATTTAGGAAAGCTTTGGTGAATTTGTTATTACTTTTATTGGCTTTGCAAGATAACTTTGGTAATTCAAAATTTATTAACTTTTAATAATGATTATTCTAATTTAGAATATTTTGTTTAATATAATGACCACATTGGTTTTTAAAATATGGATTTGTTTTCACAAAATGTAATTGTTTAAAAACTAATTAAGCCAAATTAAATAAGATGAAAGTATTTGAGGGAGCAAACGCTTGAGTCTAAATTAATTGTAAACTGTCTTAGCAACTTGTTTGTTGCAAGGCAGTTTAAGTAAAACAATAATTAAGTTATTTCATTTATTTATAATAAGGGGCTTCTTTTATTTTTATCATTCACATTTCAACCATGCGTTCTGAATGTTTCTATTATTAAATATTAATTTTCCCCCCCTTGTTTATTCTCTTCGGACTTTCTTTAACTTTGGAATTATATTGCAAAATTATTTCATTTTTACTTAATTTTTTTGAAATATGTTAAAAATTACAACTTCTTATAATTTTTATTTTATTTATTATTTTTGAGACTTCCTTTTTTAATATTTCACTTCTTTATTTTTAAAATTTTTGCCTTTCTTCTTTGTCGTCTTCTTTTTGATTTATGTAGCACGTTGAAGAGCACTTAATTTTTAATTATTATTTTATAAAATAACAACGTCACCCCACCTGCATGTAGAATAAGAATTAGCATACTAGAACTAAGCAGTTAACCCTCCGTTAGGCACCTGGTCTACAATTGTAGACCACCTCCATTAGATTAACATGTTAGGATATTTCAGGTAACTAACGGAGGGTTAAGTTGCAATATTCTTCTAAACAATTTAACAGCTTGCGCACTTACTTACCCTGCTTCATTATTTGTAAACATTTACCCCCGAAACTTCTTCAAATAAGAGTTTGATAAAGCAATAATAGAACTCGTACATTACTTGAACGATGAAAGTTATTCTCTACGATTTAATAACCTGTTGTGATCATTTCTTTCAAGTCATCATTTAGAAATAATATCAGGCCACACTATAAGTAATTAATTATATTACCAAACTAGAAACGACTATAGTTAAATATGTACTTACTGCTTTTTCAAATTCGTAATAGTTATTGTTACAAATGTAACTTAATTTGTGTAGTTTAATAACCTCAAATTAAATAAGAATGTCATAAAAAAGGAAGAAAGTTTGATAACAAATCGGTTTTCTCTTATACAACCCTGTATGTTTAATGTCCATTTTTTTATTTTTTTAATATTTAGATTGGCATCCCTAATTCAATCACGATGTGAAATGTCAACGGGTTGAAGTGTTTACAATTTTAATTTAGTTATTGACGTTTTAAATGTTATTTTAAAGAAACAGTAACCGTGGAGGCGCGTTGATAATTAAATAAGGGTTTGTCTTTAATACTATTTGTCTTTTAGCAACATACATCTATGCATGAGTAGTTCTATTTCATCCACATAACTTTCGGGCTGTTTTGTATCAATTATATACAACTTAAGATATGCTAACGGTGGAAAAAGGGTAGTTATTTCTAACTCAATATCAGTAATACAATTTGCTTATTTAATAAATTACATGTATTTGTGGCATTGGAATAATTAATTTTCTTTTATTATAGCAATCGAAACGTTGAGAAAACTGAAACTGGATTTGGAATTATGAGACTGGAGTGTTCTTTTTCTTGTGGAACTTGTATTCGCTTATTGAGAGGCCACGATGTTCAATGTGAAACAGTATTTCATTTGGCACTTGATGATAACGAATCTACAAATTCTCCACCTTTTCAAGCAACAACAATAGAAACTCAAAACAAGAATATTTATTATAGACAGTAGTTGTTATTTAATGTTGCGTAGATATTAAGCTACATTATTGTTTATTTATGTGTGTCATTAATTTTTCGGATGTTGGTTTGCTCCTTCAAAGAAACAATTAAACACACCTTCGCCTTCGTAATGTAATTTGCTTATTTAAATTTAATTTGTTATTCACTTTTTTGGCTTTAGAAAATAACTTCGGTAATTCAAAATTTAACTTTTAATGATTGTTCTAATTTAGAATATTTGGTTTAATATAAAGACCACATTTGTTTTTAAAAAACGGATTTGTTTTACCAAAAAGTAATGGTTTAAAATCTAATTAAGTCGAATTAAATGAGATGAAAGTATTTGAGGGAGCAAACGCTTTAGTCTAAATTAATTGTAAACTGTCTTTTAGCAACCTGTCTGTTACAAGGCAGTTTAAGTAAAACAATAATTAAGTTATTTTGTTTACCTATAATAGCAATGGGGCGTTGTAGGCCTTTATATTTATTTATTTTTACATCTTTTATAATTTGTTATTTATGTATTGTTTAAACTTTAATTGCATTAGTTATTTCTAAATTAATTTTAGCTACAATCACTTTGTATCCTTTCTTAAATTTGATCTGCCGTTATTTACCACCCTAAAAATTACTTACCGTCTTCTCTTTGAAGATGATTTTAAAAACATATTTCAATCGTACACAAACACAAACAACAGCTCTCTTCTGCACTTCTTGTAGAAAAGATTACACACTTACCTATTTCTATTTCCTGCTCTTGCTACATTTAAAGCGTATTGTAAAAGCAGTTGCAATTCGATTGTCGTTAGTAATTTTAATTATTAGGTTGCGTTTTGCTTTATCTATTTGATTAATTCTAAATAAAACTTAATTTTTAAAATTGTTAATACAAAGACCATATGGGTTGTAACTCTTTATTGCGTATAATTAACGAGTGTGGATTTTAATATTCTTAGACGTAATTAATAAGTAGGGGGATGTATAGGGGGAGATTCCGGAAAATAAATATAATTTATGTACACGTCTTTTTTTTTAATTTAAAATTTACGAAGATAAAAAAATATAAAAATTAGAGGAAACGTTGAGAAAACGTTTTAAAAATTTTTGATTCCGAATACCTCCTCATATATCATGTGATCCTGATACAAATTGACGAAATTTCGTTCGCTTTGCAAAATTAAAAAAATTATAGCCGCAGGCTACAAAAAAATTTCGAAGAAAACTTGGGCAAAATGCACTAAATTTTGTCGATTTATAACAGGAGTACAGAAGTGAGAAAAGGTAAGTCGAAACTTTTGGCGGGAATAAAAGAAAAGATTTGTGCAAAAATGTAATTTTTCACGTCGCGAGTTACGGTCGGCCGAGTCGGCCGAGTCGGCCGAGGGTTTATCTTAGAGATTTTTAAAAATATTTTTCAAATCACGAGAATCCTACAGTCATTCGTCATTCGTCATTCGTCTCGTTCGGCTCGTTGCTCGTTGGATTTTTCTTAGAGATTTTTAAAAATTTATTTATTCGACCGGTATGGGAATCGAACCCGAGACCATTTGAACAAACAACCGAACTCTAACCAACTGAGCTATGGCGTTATACATAAAATTTTGTGTTTTAGTCGTATATACTATAGAATATAGGACCAAAACAAATAATTTTTAAAGTTATAACTTTAAAAATTATTTTTAAATGTTCACGTAGTTAGATGTGAACCCCACTCACTTAGATTTAATCCCACCTTTTAGCTGGTCTTACAATTATTTTTTATTAAAAGTCGGGTAACTATAAAGAGTCTTTATTGTATATATTTTTTTTACAGTTACACTTTGACAATTGTTATTAATTAAATACTATAAACTTTGTTATTTTATAAAATAATAAAGAAAAATTAAGTGCTACATAAATCAAGAAGAAGACAACAAAGAAGAACGGCAAGTATTTAAAAAATTAAGAAGTGCATAGTTAAAAAAGGAAGTTCCAAAATAATAAATTAAATAAAAAGAAAATTAAAATTATAAGAAGGGGTAATTTTTAACATATTTTAAACAAAATCTAAGTAAAAATGAAATAATTTTCCAATATAATCCAAAGTTAAAGAAAGTCCGAAGAGAATAAGCAAGGCGGGAAAAATTAATAATATTTAAAAATACAAAAATTCAAAACGTATGGTCCAATAATTAAATGAAGAGAGGGTGGCTTTAATATTTTTAAGAATAATGAAATATTTACAAGACAATATAAAAGGAAGCTCAAAAATGATAGTGAATATTTATGGACCAAACGCAAAGAGAAGTACCACAGAATTAGCTAAGTTAAAATAAACAATTACATAAAAATTAAATAACATGTGTAAAGAGAATAGCGAAATGTACAGCATACTAAATGAAAGTTAAATAAACTAATGTCTTGAATGCGACAACTCTGGATATGAACTTCCATCGCTGATCCTGTTGCTGCTGCTGGACCAGATTACCCAAAGGCTCCTGGATTGTAGTCTATGAAGATGAACCAAGAATAATTGTAGAAATCCAAATTTGCTTCCAAAATGAGACACATTATGGTGTCTTATAAGCGTTTGAAATAAAAATCAAACGTCGGACTATCCGTCGAAGCTTAAACTTGTAAACAAATGTACAATATCTTATACGCAATAAAGAGTTGCAACCCATATTATCTTTATATTAACAATTATAAAAGCTAAGTTTTATTTAGAATAAATCTAATAGTAGATTAAGGGAAACTCAACCTATTAATTAAAATTATAAAAATAGAATTGCAACTCCTTTTACAATACGCCTTAAATGTAGCAAGAGCAGGAAATAGAAATAGGTAAGTGTGTAATCTTTTCTACAAGAAGTGCAGAAGAGAGCTGTTGTTTGTGTTTGTGTACGATTGAAATATGTTTTTAAAATCATCTTCAAAGAGAAGACGGTAAGTAATTTTTAGGGTGGTAAATAACGGCAGATCAAATTTATGAAAGGGTACAAAGTGATTGTAGCTAAAAATAATTTAGAAATAACTAATGCAATTAAAGTTTAAACAATGCATAAATAATAAAAAAAAACGATAAAGAAATACCGTTTAAATGTGGTAAAATAAATAGACAACTAAAAGTATGAAGAACAAAGCAATAAAAAAAGAAGTAATTTAATTGTTGGCTATCGAAAATAAGGACGCTATGATTTTTTTTGTGAATCAAGGGGTATTATTTTAGAGAGGAAGCGCGGGGAAATGACACCGGTTATAGTTAGTAGGGGTACGTAGGAACGTCCCCTCGCAATATAAAGCAATTCTATTTTTTTCATTTTTTATCGAAAATACATGGGTTAAAACCCATCGATTTTGAATTTTCAAAACGTTTTCCCAAAGCTCTGGAATAGCACGCCTACGGTTTCTTAGGCCTATCCGAAGGCAAAAAGGTTGCCAAATCCGATTCTGAAGAGTTTTTAAAGATCCGTCCACAAATAACGGCGCTACAATTTTTTGAAAGTTCAAAATTGGCTCAAAATGAGCTCTAAAATTCGCAATTTTTTATTTTCGAAAAATTAACGTCGCACCCTATACATATTATACATGTATCTTATGTAAAAAAGCCTCAGGATTCCGAATCCGTGTCGTTTGTAATGATTGGATCGAAAATAAGGGCGCTACGATTTTTTTTGTGAATCAAGGAGGTACGTATTTTTAATCATTTAGTTTTATCGAAAATTTTTATTTTAGAGGGAAGCGCGGGAAATGACACCGGTTATAGTCACTAGGGGTACGTAGGAACGTCCCCTCGCAATATAAAGCAATTCTATTTTTTTCATTTTTTATCGAAAATACATGGGTTAAAACCCATCGATTTTGAATTTTCAAAACGTTTTCCCAAAGCTCTGGAATAGCACGCCTACGGTTTCTTAGGCCTATCCGAAGCCAAAAAAGGGTGCCAAATCCGATTCTGAATAGTTTTAAAGATCCGTCCACAAATAACGGCGCTACAATTTTTGAAAGTTCAAAATTGGCTCAAAATGAGCTCTAAAATCGCAATTTTTATTTTCGAAAAATTAACGTCGCACCCTATACATATTATACATGTATCTTATGTAAAAAAGCCTCAGGATTCCGAATCCGTGTCGTTTGTAATGATTGGATCGAAAATAAGGGCGCTACGATTTTTTTTGTGAATCAAGGGGTACGTTTTTTTAATTATTAAGTTTTATCGAAAATTTTTATTTTAGAGGGGAAGCGCGGGGAAATGACACCGGTTATAGTCACTAGGGGTACGTAGGAACGTCCCCTCGCAATATAAAGCAATTCTATTTTTTTCATTTTTTATCGAAAATACATGGGTTAAAACCCATCGATTTTGAATTTTCAAAACGTTTTCCCAAAGCTCTGGAATAGCACGCCTACGGTTTCTTAGGCCTATCCGAAGCCAAAAAGGCTGCCAAATCCGATTCTGAATAGTTTTTAAAAATCCGTCCACAAATAACGGCGCTACAATTTTTTGAAAGTTCAAAATCGGCTCAAAATGAGCTCTAAAATCGCAATTTTTATTTTCGAAAAATTAACGTCGCACCCTATACATATTATACATGTATCTTATGTAAAAAAGCCTCAGGATTCCGAATCCGTGTCGTTTGTAATGATTGGATCGAAAATAAGGGCGCTACGATTTTTTTTGTGAATCAAGGGGTACGTATTTTTAATCATTTAGTTTTATCGAAAATTTTTATTTTAGAGGGAAGCGCGGGAAATGACACCGGTTATAGTCACTACGGGTACGTAGGAACGTCCCCTCGCAATATAAAGCAATTCTATTTTTTTCATTTTTTATCGAAAATACATGGGTTAAAACCCATCGATTTTGAATTTTCAAAACGTTTTCCCAAAGCTCTGGAATAGCACGCCTACGGTTTCTTAGGCCTATCCGAAGCCAAAAAGGCTGCCAAATCCGATTCTGAATAGTTTTTAAAAATCCGTCCACAAATAACGGCGCTACAATTTTTTGAAAGTTCAAAATCGGCTCAAAATGAGCTCTAAAATCGCAATTTTTATTTTCGAAAAATTAACGTCGCACCCTATACATATTATACATGTATCTTATGTAAAAAAGCCTCAGGATTCCGAATCCGTGTCGTTTGTAATGATTGGATCGAAAATAAGGGCGCTACGATTTTTTTTGTGAATCAAGGGGTACGTATTTTTAATCATTTAGTTTTATCGAAAATTTTTATTTTAGAGGGAAGCGCGGGAAATGACACCGGTTATAGTCACTAGGGGGACGTAGGAACGTCCCTCGCAATATAAAGCAATTCTATTTTTTCATTTTTTATCGAAAATACATGGGTTAAAACCCATCGATTTTGAATTTTCAAAACGTTTTCCCAAAGCTCTGGAATAGCACGCCTACGGTTTCTTAGGCCTATCCGAAGCCAAAAAGGCTGCCAAATCCGATTCTGAATAGTTTTAAAGATCCGTCCACAAATAACGGCGCTACAATTTTTGAAAGTTCAAAATTGGCTCAAAATGAGCGCTAAAATTCGCAATTTTTTATTTTCGAAAAATTAACGTCGCACCCTATACATATTATACATGTATCTTATGTAAAAAAGCCTCAGGATTCCGAATCCGTGTCGTTTGTAATGATTGGATCGAAAATAAGGGCGCTACGATTTTTTGTGAATCAAGGGTACGTATTTTTAATCATTTAGTTTGTATCGAAAATTTTTATTTTAGAGGGAAGCGCGGGAAATGACACCGGTTATAGTCACTAGGGTACGTAGGAACGTCCCTCGCAATATAAAGCAATTCTATTTTTTCATTTTTATCGAAAATACATGGGTTAAAACCCATCGATTTTGAATTTTCAAAACGTTTTCCCAAAGCTCTGGAATAGCACGCCTACGGTTTCTTAGGCCTATCCGAAGCAAAAAGGTTGCCAAATCCGATTCTGAATAGTTTTAAAGATCCGTCCACAAATAACGGCGCTACAATTTTTGAAAGTTCAAAATTGGCTCAAAATGAGCTCTAAAATTCGCAATTTTTATTTTCGAAAAATTAACGTCGCACCCTATACATATTATACATGTATCTTATGTAAAAAGCCTCAGGATTCCGAATCCGTGTCGTTTGTAATGATTGGATCGAAAATAAGGGCGCTACGATTTTTTTGTGAATCAAGGGTACGTATTTTTAATCATTTAGTTTTATCGAAAATTTTTATTTTAGAGGGAAGCGCGGGAAATGACACCGGTTATAGTCACTAGGGTACGTAGGAACGTCCCTCGCAATATAAAGCAATTCTATTTTTTCATTTTTATCGAAAATACATGGGTTAAAACCCATCGATTTTGAATTTTCAAAACGTTTTCCCAAAGCTCTGGAATAGCACGCCTACGGTTTCTTAGGCCTATCCGAAGCCAAAAGGTTGCCAAATCCGATTCTGAATAGTTTTAAAGATCCGTCCACAAATAACGGCGCTACAATTTTTGAAAGTTCAAAATTGGCTCAAAATGAGCTCTAAAATTCGCAATTTTTATTTTCGAAAAAATTTAAAGTCGCACCCTATACATATTATACATGTATCTTATGTAAAAAGCCTCAGGATTCCGAATCCGTGTCGTTTGTAATGATTGGATCGAAAATAAGGGCGCTACGATTTTTTTGTGAATCAAGGGGTACGTATTTTTAATCATTTAGTTTTATCGAAAATTTTTATTTTAGAGGGAAGCGCGGGAAATGACACCGGTTATAGTCACTAGGGGTACGTAGGAACGTCCCTCGCAATATAAAGCAATTCTATTTTTTTCATTTTTTATCGAAAATACATGGGTTAAAACCCATCGATTTTGAATTTTCAAAACGTTTTCCCAAAGCTCTGGAATAGCACGCCTACGGTTTCTTAGGCCTATCCGAAGCCAAAAAGGTTGCCAAATCCGATTCTGAATAGTTTTTAAAGATCCGTCCACAAATAACGGCGCTACAATTTTTTGAAAGTTCAAAATTGGCTCAAAATGAGCTCTAAAATTTGCAATTTTTATTTTCGAAAAAATTTAAAGTCGCACCCTATACATATTATACATGTATCTTATGTAAAAAAGCCTCAGGATTCCGAATCCGTGTCGTTTGTAATGATTGGATCGAAAATAAGGGCGCTACGATTTTTTTTGTGAATCAAGGGGTACGTATTTTTAATCATTTAGTTTTCATCGAAAATTATTATTTTAGAGGGGAAGCGCGGGGAAATGACACCGGTTATAGTCACTAGGGGTACGTAGGAACGTCCCCTCGCAATATAAAGCAATTCTATTTTTTTCATTTTTTATCGAAAATACATGGGTTAAAACCCATCGATTTTGAATTTTCAAAACGTTTTCCCAAAGCTCTGGAATAGCACGCCTACGGTTTCTTAGGCCTATCCGAAGGCAAAAAGGTTGCCAAATCCGATTCTGAATAGCTTTTAAAGATCCGTCCACAAATAACGGCGCTACAATTTTTGAAAGTTCAAAATTGGCTCAAAATGAGCTCTAAAATCGCAATTTTTATTTTCGAAAAATTAACGTCGCACCCTATACATATTATACATGTATCTTATGTAAAAAGCCTCAGGATTCCGAATCCGTGTCGTTTGTAATGATTGGATCGAAAATAAGGGCGCTACGATTTTTTTTGTGAATCAAGGGGGACGTATTTTTAATCATTTAGTTTTCATCGAAAATTTTTATTTTAGAGGGAAGCGCGGGGAAATGACACCGGTTATAGTCACTAGGGTACGTAGGAACGTCCCTCGCAATATAAAGCAATTCTATTTTTTCATTTTTATCGAAAATACATGGGTTAAAACCCATCGATTTTGAATTTTCAAAACGTTTTCCCAAAGCTCTGGAATAGCACGCCTACGGTTTCTTAGGCCTATCCGAAGGCCAAAAGGTTGCCAAATCCGATTCTGAATAGTTTTAAAGATCCGTCCACAAATAACGGCGCTACAATTTTTGAAAGTTCAAAATTGGCTCAAAATGAGCTCTAAAATCGCAATTTTTATTTTCGAAAAATTAACGTCGCACCCTATACATATTATACATGTATCTTATGTAAAAAAGCCTCAGGATTCCGAATCCGTGTCGTTTGTAATGATTGGATCGAAAATAAGGGCGCTACGATTTTTTTTGTGAATCAAGGGTACGTATTTTTAATCATTTAGTTTTCATCGAAAATTTTTATTTTAGAGGGGAAGCGCGGGGAAATGACACCGGTTATAGTCACTAGGGTACGTAGGAACGTCCCTCGCAATATAAAGCAATTCTATTTTTTTCATTTTTTATCGAAAATACATGGGTTAAAACCCATCGATTTTGAATTTTCAAAACGTTTTCCCAAAGCTCTGCAATAGCACGCCTACGGTTTCGTAGGCCTATCCGAAGCCAAAAAGGCTGCCAAATCCGATTCTGAATAGTTTTTAAAGATCCGTCCACAAATAACGGCGCTACAATTTTTTGAAAGTTCAAAATTGGCTCAAAATGAGCTCTAAAATCGCAATTTTTATTTTCGAAAATTAACGTCGCACCCTATACATATTATACATGTATCTTATGTAAAAAAGCCTCAGGATTCCGAATCCGTGTCGTTTGTAATGATTGGATCGAAAATAAGGGCGCTACGATTTTTTTTGTGAATCAAGGGGGACGTATTTTTAATCATTTAGTTTTATCGAAAATTTTTATTTTAGAGGGAAGCGCGGGAAATGACACCGGTTATAGTCACTAGGGGTACGTAGGAACGTCCCTCGCAATATAAAGCAATTCTATTTTTTTCATTTTTTATCGAAAATACATGGGTTAAAACCCATCGATTTTGAATTTTCAAAACGTTTTCCCAAAGCTCTGGAATAGCACGCCTACGGTTTCTTAGGCCTATCCGAAGCCAAAAAGGCTGCCAAATCCGATTCTGAATAGTTTTTAAAGATCCGTCCACAAATAACGGCGCTACAATTTTTTGAAAGTTCAAAATTGGCTCAAAATGAGCTCTAAAATCGCAATTTTTATTTTCGAAAATTAACGTCGCACCCTATACATATTATACATGTATCTTATGTAAAAAGCCTCAGGATTCCGAATCCGTGTCGTTTGTAATGATTGGATCGAAAATAAGGGCGCTACGATTTTTTGTGAATCAAGGGTACGTATTTTTAATCATTTAGTTTCTATCGAAAATTTTTATTTTAGAGGGAAGCGCGGGAAATGACACCGGTTATAGTCACTAGGGGTACGTAGGAACGTCCCTCGCAATATAAAGCAATTCTATTTTTTCATTTTTATCGAAAATACATGGGTTAAAACCCATCGATTTTGAATTTTCAAAACGTTTTCCCAAAGCTCTGGAATAGCACGCCTACGGTTTCTTAGGCCTATCCGAAGCCAAAAGGCTGCCAAATCCGATTCTGAATAGTTTTTAAAGATCCGTCCACAAATAACGGCGCTACAATTTTTGAAAGTTCAAAATTGGCTCAAAATGAGCTCTAAAATCGCAATTTTTATTTTCGAAAAATTAACGTCGCACCCTATACATATTATACATGTATCTTATGTAAAAAAGCCTCAGGATTCCGAATCCGTGTCGTTTGTAATGATTGGATCGAAAATAAGGGCGCTACGATTTTTTTTGTGAATCAAGGGTACGTATTTTTAATCATTTAGTTTCTATCGAAAATTTTTATTTTAGAGGGAAGCGCGGGAAATGACACCGGTTATAGTCACTAGGGTACGTAGGAACGTCCCCCCGCAATATAAAGCAATTCTATTTTTTTCATTTTTTATCGAAAATACATGGGTTAAAACCCATCGATTTTGAATTTTCAAAACGTTTTCCCAAAGCTCTGGAATAGCACGCCTACGGTTTCTTAGGCCTATCCGAAGGCAAAAAGGTTGCCAAATCCGATTCTGAAGAGTTTTTTAAAAATCCGTCCACAAATAACGGCGCTACAATTTTTTGAAAGTTCAAAATTGGCTCAAAATGAGCTCTAAAATTCGCAATTTTTTATTTTCGAAAAATTAACGTCGCACCCTATACATATTATACATGTATCTTATGTAAAAAAGCCTCAGGATTCCGAATCCGTGTCGTTTGTAATGATTGGATCGAAAATAAGGGCGCTACGATTTTTTTTGTGAATCAAGGGGTACGTATTTTTAATCATTTAGTTTTCATCGAAAATTTTTATTTTAGAGGGGAAGCGCGGGGAAATGACACCGGTTATAGTCACTAGGGGTACGTAGGAACGTCCCCTCGCAATATAAAGCAATTCTATTTTTTTCATTTTTTATCGAAAATACATGGGTTAAAACCCATCGATTTTGAATTTTCAAAACGTTTTCCCAAAGCTCTGGAATAGCACGCCTACGGTTTCTTAGGCCTATCCGAAGGCAAAAACGTTGCCAAATCCGATTCTGAAGAGTTTTTAAAGATCCGTCCACAAATAACGGCGCTACAATTTTTTGAAAGTTCAAAATTGGCTCAAAATGAGCTCTAAAATTCGCAATTTTTTATTTTCGAAAAATTAACGTCGCACCCTATACATATTATACATGTATCTTATGTAAAAAAGCCTCAGGATTCCGAATCCGTGTCGTTTGTAATGATTGGATCGAAAATAAGGGCGCTACGATTTTTTTTGTGAATCAAGAGGTACGTATTTTTAATCATTTAGTTTTCATCGAAAATTTTTATTTTAGAGGGAAGCGCGGGAAATGACACCGGTTATAGTCACTAGGGTACGTAGGAACGTCCCTCGCAATATAAAGCAATTCTATTTTTTTCATTTTTTATCGAAAATACATGGGTTAAAACCCATCGATTTTGAATTTTCAAAACGTTTTCCCAAAGCTCTGGAATAGCACGCCTACGGTTTCTTAGGCCTATCCGAAGGCAAAAACGTTGCCAAATCCGATTCTGAAGAGTTTTTAAAGATCCGTCCACAAATAACGGCGCTACAATTTTTTGAAAGTTCAAAATTGGCTCAAAATGAGCTCTAAAATTCGCAATTTTTTATTTTCGAAAAATTAACGTCGCACCCTATACATATTATACATGTATCTTATGTAAAAAAGCCTCAGGATTCCGAATCCGTGTCGTTTGTAATGATTGGATCGAAAATAAGGGCGCTACGATTTTTTTTGTGAATCAAGGGGTACGTATTTTTAATCATTTAGTTTTCATCGAAAATTTTTATTTTAGAGGGGAAGCGCGGGGAAATGACACCGGTTATAGTCACTAGGGGTACGTAGGAACGTCCCCTCGCAATATAAAGCAATTCTATTTTTTTCATTTTTTATCGAAAATACATGGGTTAAAACCCATCGATTTTGAATTTTCAAAACGTTTTCCCAAAGCTCTGGAATAGCACGCCTACGGTTTCCTAGGCCTATCCGAAGGCAAAAAGGTTGCCAAATCCGATTCTGAAGAGTTTTTAAAGATCCGTCCACAAATAACGGCGCTACAATTTTTTGAAAGTTCAAAATTGGCTCAAAATGAGCTCTAAAATTCGCAATTTTTTATTTTCGAAAAATTAACGTCGCACCCTATACATATTATACATGTATCTTATGTAAAAAAGCCTCAGGATTCCGAATCCGTGTCGTTTGTAATGATTGGATCGAAAATAAGGGCGCTACGATTTTTTTTGTGAATCAAGGGGTACGTATTTTTAATCATTTAGTTTGCATCGAAAATTTTTATTTTAGAGGGGAAGCGCGGGGAAATGACACCGGTTATAGTCACTAGGGGTACGTAGGAACGTCCCCTCGCAATATAAAGCAATTCTATTTTTTTCATTTTTTATCGAAAATACATGGGTTAAAACCCATCGATTTTGAATTTTCAAAACGTTTTCCCAAAGCTCTGGAATAGCACGCCTACGGTTTCTTAGGCCTATCCGAAGGCAAAAAGGTTGCCAAATCCGATTCTGAAGAGTTTTTAAAGATCCGTCCACAAATAACGGCGCTACAATTTTTTGAAAGTTCAAAATTGGCTCAAAATGAGCTCTAAAATTCGCAATTTTTTATTTTCGAAAAATTAACGTCGCACCCTATACATATTATACATGTATCTTATGTAAAAAAGCCTCAGGATTCCGAATCCGTGTCGTTTGTAATGATTGGATCGAAAATAAGGGCGCTACGATTTTTTTTGTGAATCAAGGGGTACGTATTTTTAATCATTTAGTTTGCATCGAAAATTTTTATTTTAGAGGGGAAGCGCGGGGAAATGACACCGGTTATAGTCACTAGGGGTACGTAGGAACGTTCCCTCGCAATATAAAGCAATTCTATTTTTTTCATTTTTTATCGAAAATACATGGGTTAAAACCCATCGATTTTGAATTTTCAAAACGTTTTCCCAAAGCTCTGGAATAGCACGCCTACGGTTTCTTAGGCCTATCCGAAGCCAAAAGGTTGCCAAATCCGATTCTGAATAGTTTTAAAGATCCGTCCACAAATAACGGTGCTACAATTTTTTAAGTTCAAAATTGCGCCAAAAGGGGTGCTAAAATTGCAATTTTAATATTCGAAAAATTTACGTCGCGCCCTATACATATTTTAAATGTATCTTATGCAAAAAGTCCCAGAATTCCAAATCCGTCTCGGTTTTAATGATTGCATCAAAAATAAGGAACCTACGATTTTTTTTTTTTAAATAGTTTTTAAAGATCCGACCAACAAATAACGGCGCTACAATTTTTTTAAAGTCAAATTTTGTGCAAAAAAGTGGACCTAAAATTGCAATTTTTAATGTTAACTATTTATTTGTTTTTATTATTGTAGTCGCTCATGACCCAAACGTTTATGCGACTCAAAAAAAATAAATAGTTAGCAGCAATAAAATTTAAAGATGAATTAAAAAATCACCAACAAACCTATCTTTGTAGAATGTGTATGTGTTGAGTGCGTGTAAAAAAAATATGTGTCGTTCATTTTAGGATACCTTTGCTGTTGTCTTCTTCTTCGCATTTTGCGAGAAAAGGCACCCTTGTGTGTCGACAAGAAAACCTTGATATTTCTTAGACATTATATCTTAAACTTATTATAAAGTAAAACGACCCTTTCAGTTTTTTTCTTTCTCTTTACACATTTCAATACTTTCCCCACCTTGTGTAATTATGTGGGTTGTGTGCGTTTGTTTAATTTGAATTTCTATTTTTTAACTTCCACAAATGAATATAGGTATTTAAAAAAATGTTTATTAAAAACTAAGTTTTAAATATTCCGAAAAGAATATATTAATAAATTTTTAATTTGAAAAAGTAATTTAAATGCAATTATTAATTGATTATTATTGACAATGATGTACTCAAAATATATTTAACCATTTTTAATAATAAATTAATTTAAAAGAAATTGTTTACTTAAATTTTGTTTAAAATATGTTATTAAAAGTTTGGTTTAAAAGGTAAAATTTGAAAATGTAATGTTAATTCAACTATTCATAACATACCGATTGACTGTAAAGATACTTAAAAATCGCACAAATAATAAAGTAAAGCCAAAAATGTGTGTACGTGTGAACTTAGCAATTATCCTAGCACAATAGATCAAACAGCAAAGACTCGTGCACAGCACAAGTGACCGTTGCTGTTATCGGCTAACTTACATCTACGAAGATATAATGTCTAAGAAAATACCACGGTTTATTTTCTAAACCGCGTACAACTTTACTCAAAAGAAAATACACGCGCATTAAAAAGTATTTGAAAGGGCACAATGGCCCAAACTAAAATTTTGAAACGAGCCTTTGCTCGACACACAAAAGTACGAACAAATAAAAAACTCTTATAAGCTAACAAAATATACTCTAAATTATTTATAACTATCTTCATATGATAGTGTTCCTCACAAGTCGAAGTGTCCTCGACTGGTGGCATTTGAGATCGACGAATAAGTTGTGGAATTCATGCGAGAAAACATCTTCGGATGAATTGATCCAAAGTGCCACCTGTTAAATTGAAAACATTATAATTAATAAAAATGCGAGTCTAAATAAATTGTTATAATAATTAAAAAAGATGGAAAACAAAAATGAAAACCGATTTATAGGTCGAAAAGAAAACCCTCGATGTTTAGTTTAATTATTTCTCTTTACACACATTTGAATACTTTTCCCACCTTCTGTAATTATGTGGGTCGTGTGCGTTTCTGTAATAAAATTTTTTATTTTATTAACTTCCATAGATTAATATATTTAAAAAAAAACATAGTTAACAAATTATCCAAAAAGAAAGCAACATATGCAACCACACGTGCTGTGTGCCAGCTCACTATTTGTTGCCTAACGATCAGGCGTTACAAAACTATTAATAAAAACACAATAACTAATTAAAACTCCTACGTTACTTTAATTAACAAATAAAGAGAACATGATTGATTTTTCTATGTGTCCCAAGATTCTTAATCACAAACAAAAAGATGAATATCCTTAATTATATAAACCGATCTTAAAGAAATTGTAGTTTGTTTGTTATGAAATTTATGAACGACCTAAATTTGCAATCATCCTTTTATTTGTATAAGATAGAAACAATAAACAAACTATTAACAGTTAATATTATTTGAAAAAACGACCATTAAATAAAGTGGTCAGTTCTCGAATGGCATTTTACCGCTCTTTAATCACTCTCGGTGCTCTTATTTTGCAAATATTAAAATAAATTATTTCGATAACACTGTAATATAATTGTTAATAAAAACTAAGAACGCAAGGCAACACTAAGGTGTTTATTAAGATAAACGTCATTCTTGAGAAGACTTTTAACTGCACACACAAATTTACTAATTACAAATAGACGATTAAGTAATATTCAAATTAGCCAACAATTTGTTACTATTTATTTTAATGAAACAAACAAGACTACTTCAAACCAAATGAAAGCAAAAAAGGCCTGATTATCTTATAGTTTTCCTCGAAACTACCGAGCCTAGGTCACCGAAGATTATATAAACTTTTAAATTTGTTAATTAATAAACACAGGTGCGTGTAAATAATTTAAACAATCCTTTCTCAAACTGGGGGTCGCAAAGAAGTATGGCAGATTGCCAATTTTTCAAAAAATACATCAATTAAATCCATTAAATTACTAAAAACTGTCTTCACAATTTTAATACAAGTCCGAGTGTGTATGTTACAAATATAAAACCATAGGCAAAAACAATTACAGAAGAAAAAGAGATATTAACAAGCTCAAGTAGTTGGAACCTACCTTTGAGACCATAAACAGCTAGAAACCATCGTCCAACCATCCGACTGAAGAAGTCCGATTGCACAAGTGCTGATTTTAGCCGAGCCCTCTGCTTCGCTCTCCGGGAATTGCCCTCGAAATGTTCACGGTGAAATTCGGCTTCTCCTAAGCACATAAAAAATAGAATTAACCCCTTTACATACGTTTAATCGTTTAATAGTTTAGGGTGTCATTGTAGATTTTGACGTCTCTAAGACGTGAAAAACTGTATTTAATTTTATGTTCCGAAAAAGGTGCGTTTTCAACAATAATTTTGTTAAAAGGCACAAAATTGGCGATTTGGGAATTTCGTTATTAATATAATTCTGTAATATTTAATTGCGAATTGTCCAGAGAGTGAATTAATTCTTGTAAAGTGTGCTTAAAGCCGAGTGTGCGTATTCGAGCTCAAAGTGGCACATTTCCGATCTCGGGAAAATGAAGCGCGCCGCTCCGCGTCGCGCTTCATTTGCTTCCCTCGCTCGAAAATGTGCCACTTTTCGCTCGAACGCGCACATCTTCGTGTTTATTCAATTTGTTTAAATTACTTTTTGGATTTAAAAAGGAAATGGCAATGTATTAAAATAAAACGACATATGCGCAGTAACATATAGTTTGATAACCACTGGTCTAGCTATACACAAGCGCAACATAGTGCGTTGTTATATTTAATTTAGTCGCGCCAAAGAAGTATTACTTCTAACGTGCGTACATAAGTACATGCACCGGTTTTTTTTACATAGAATGAAATTCAGTTTTAAACATTTAGCAAAATTATTAAAGTAAACTCAAAGAATAAATTATTTTAAGTTTTTAGACAACTCAAATTAAATTAATTAATTACATGGAAAAAGGCACAAAATTGGGGATTTGGGAATTTCGTTATTAATATAATTCTGTAATATTTAATTGCGAATTGTCCAGAGAGTGAATTAATTCTTGTAAAGTGTGCTTAAAGCCGAGTGTGCGCATTCGAGCTCAAAGTGGCACATTTCCGATCTCGGAAAATGGCGCGCCGCTCCGCGTCGCGCTTCATTTGCTTCCCTCGCTCGAAAATGTGCCACTTTTCGCTCGAACGCGCACATCTTCGTGTTTATTCAATTTGTTTAAATTACTTTTTGGATTTAAAAAGGAAATGGCAATGTATTCGAATAAAACGACATATGCGCAGTAACATATAGTTTGATAACCACTGGTCTAGCTATACACAAGCGCAACATAGCGCGTTGTTATATTTAATTTGTCGCGCCAAAGAAGTATTACTTCTAACGTGCGTACATAAGTACATGCACCGGTTTTTTTTACATAGAATGAAATTCAGTTTTAAACATTTAGCAAAATTATTAAAGTGAACTCGAAGAATAAATTATTTTAAGTTTTTAGACAACTCAAATTAAATAAATTAATAACTTGGAAAATTTTTAAAATATATTTAAGAACTTTAGAAATTTTTAATTATCAATTTTTTTTGTATAACACAAATTGAATAAAACAAAACTTTATTCGGTAAATTTAAAAGGAAATTTTAATAAAAAAATTATTATGTATTTTTAGAAAACTCAAATAGAGTAAATACAGAATTTGTGGCTTTTCAAAAAACTTTGAAGATCATTAATTTACGCAAATAAAATTAATATTGGAGAAAACTCAATAAATAAATTATCCTAATTGTTCAGAAATATTAAATTTATAAAATTAAATACAGTCAAACCTCGATAGGTCGAAGTTGAAGAGAAACTAAAAATAAATCGCGTTATCAAAATTCGAGCTATCGATATAAAAATATTTTTTAGTTTATGTTTTTAAAATTTACTTATTGTTTCTTTTTCTTAATAATTTCCTAGTGATTTCTTGCTAAAACCTAAATCTTGTGTCTTGAACAAGTTGTAATTAGGCTTCATTTATGGAATAATTCAATTTTTAAATATAAAAAAATATTTATATGTTATATATTATATGCATCAAAATTTTAGAATGACTTAGGTGGGGAGTGTTAAAAAAAGATTGGGAAACACTGCTCTACATATTTCAAAATATTTTAAAACTATTAATTATTTATTTTATGTTATTTGTGTATGCTCAGAACAGTTAAGTTGAGCCAAATTAATAGTTTTTTTCGGACTCATCAAATTCGGTTTTTTTTGTATGTCAAGGGGTTAATAAAATGAGCAAAAGAGCTGATCGAAGCATTCTTAAAATGTTTAAGTACCTCCTACCAAAAGGATAATTAAAATCAAATCTGATTAATCGATATGTACATTTATATTTGTTTTATCAAATGTTAATAAAATGTTTTTTAGAAAGTACTAAAACACCAAAAATGTGGATTTAAAGTTATGGAAGTAATGAAGAGTTGATACACTACTAATCAGTTCTAAAAATGTGTGAATTTTAAAAGAAATCGTTAGAATTACTATTTACCTTAAATGAAGGGTTGTTATGAAAATAAAACGCACTAATTTATGATAATAATTAAGACACACCCGTTCGACTTCGTTGTACATTGAAAAGTGATTGAAAATTCGAAAGTTTTATGTAAGTGCTGGTATAAGTCATATCCCCAAAGCTAAGTTACCTGATATCAAAAGCGATAACCCCAACTAAAAGAGCCTTGATTATTTTAAATAACATTATCGACTTATTTCGTTAAAAGAAAAACAACACATAGGGTGTTTACGAAAATATTTGTTCCCACTTTATTTCAATTCAACCCTTAATTTTTACTTTAAGAACAACAAGGGATTAAACATTTCAAAAATTAGCAAACGACCAGTTATCGTAACCCCCTTATTTAAAGCTGCATGTCATCATGTTTTCGTTAGTAGTATGAAAAAGCAAATTGTTTTTCAAATTAATTGAATCTAATGCAAGGGCTGTTTAATATAGTCCTTCGCTGGCATTTTATTTCAATAACAGTTTGTTGAATTTGCACAAATAAGCCCGGAAAAAATTAAATAAGAGGGTAACCTGTCATTCTAAATTCTGTAAAAGATCAAAAAAAATTTTCCAAATGAATTGAATCTAACGCAAGGGCTGATTAATATGGGTCGTCGGAAGCGTTTCATTTAAATAACATCACAAAAGAGGAAGGCAAAAACAACCCAAAAACTGGGGACCTACCTTTCGCCGAAGATTTCCAAGGACTGCTTTAGAAGACCTTTGATGAGTTCGATATTTCCAAAAGTGATGTCGGAAGGGGGTGCGGTGTAATGCGGGACATCTTTACTTGTAGATTCGTTTCTGTAAAAAAATAAAAAAAACATCTTAACACAAAAGCTTTACGAAAGCTGTAAGTTTTAATAGAAATACGTAGAATTAATATTGACCTTGTTTTAAGGGTTGAAACTTAAATTTTAAGGACCACGTATTTAAAACACAATTATTCAGCTTGGCTTTACATTTACAAGTGAATCACAAATGGAAACCGTTTCGAAAAAGCCGTTATTCGTCATATCAGTTAATCTAAAAAGCACTTTGATAATTTTAAATAAAATAATCAATTTATTTTATTTTTCGAAAACACCGATAAAGAGTGTTATAAAAATATTAGTTAATACTGAAATTCAATCAAGGCTTTTACCTTATTCTTCCCTTTCATAATGACAAGATTTAATTGTTGGTAAATAAATTTTAAAATAGTTATTAATTAAACATATTGAAAAACATAATTCACTTATATTTATTGCCAAAAGCATTTTAATTTAATTCACAGCTTTTCAAATAAATAAAAATATAGTTACCAAATAAAAGACATGCAATCGGTCCCGCTAATAGTTTTTTTTTTTAAATACCGAAAAGCATCTATACTGTATTATTAATTAATTAATCTAATAACAGAATTCAATTAGAAGTGACTATAATTTTTAAATATTATTAAAATTTTTAAATAGGCAGATATTAGTTGCGTTGTTTTTATCGCAGTCGCACATACAGTAAAACCTCTCTAACACGACCAGCGCCGGTTTCTTGCTCGAATTGGTCTTTTGAAGAAGTGGTCGTCTTAAGAGAAAAAGCCAATGCAAATGTAATAACGAATACTCTATTAGATTAAATGGCAGTTATTTTTTATAAAAATTTAAAGAATTTGACGAATTCAAAATGAATTTTTGTCGCTTACCAACAAAAGCACTTAGTTCCTCAGTTCAGCAACTTCGAAGTGGTAACAACAAACCAAGAAGGGGCGCTCTTCGAAGATCCACACCAAAAATAAAAATTGTAAAATTCTAGATACAGAAATTTTCCAAACAAAGTTTGTTTCTTATTTTGCCGAAGAATTTACAGTGGGCCTGGGTGCGCCAATTAACAATCCGTTCCAAAGACATCTCCAGCATCCACAGTTGAACCGAAAACATACAATTAAGTTTTAATCGTCTATACTAAACAATAAATCTAACTTACATTCAAAAAAAAAAAACTTAAGCCGAATCTTCGTACCAATTTCTTAAATTTTTCTTCGGCTCTTCCGGAGTATCTTCGGACCCGGAGGACGACCATCCTTCGGCAACTGTTCTCTAAATCCATAATCATACGAAAAAATCTTCAATTCCCAATAAACAATATATTTACTTCCCGGCCTTTAGAGAAACCTGCTTACAATCTTAAAGACTTCTTTTACAAAAGAAAAGCTTAATGTAATTTAAACAAAAAAAAGTAATTACTAATATAAATTGATTATTCAAAAAAAAAATACTTATTCACCTAAATATAGCAATTTATATGTAACAAATATATATCTGATGATCACCTTACAATCTACAATAATTAAAATCAACAGAAACAGGTATTATAAAAAAAAATGTTTTTAATTAACATGCGATACGTACTTTAATGATTAGGATTAGTTTTGCTCCTTTAATGAATGCATAAAATCGATTAAAAGCAAGAGTCAGATTTGAGGCACGGACATTACGCAATTACGTACAAAGCTTTTCGAAATTGTAAGAGAAGTCCTAAGATCAATTGAAATTAACTGGGTTTCCTATCGAATCCTGCCAGTCCCTTAATCTGACTCGACGTGTAAAATAATACGGACCAGAATTCGACAAAATCCTTAAAAAGTCCTTCCGAACCAACTCTTTCGAGTACTTAATTACACAGTCAACTTTAGTACAATTAAAAAGGAGACATCGCTCTTAAAGCCCAATTGAAACGCTCGAACAACGCTCCCAAATTTGATTTCCGCCGACTTCCATCGCCACCCCCAAAAAACGTCGTTCGAGCCCTAAAAACGAGGCACGTCAAAATGAAAACGTGCGTGCAATAAAATTCTCTAAAAAATGGCAGTTTTTAAAAACGAAATAGCATAAAATTATGTTGTGGCAATAAATTAATGGAAGATTTCTGTTTTTTTTCTTCTTCTTTGAAGCTCGGACAAAATTGATTGTTTCGCATCTTCTTTTTTGCCGCATCGTGCTCGAAGCAAATGTTATTAACGCAAATCCAAAAGTTATAATTAATCTATGAATAAACATCTAGAGGTATATCTAACGTGACCAATTTTTTTCGAACTCAAAATGGCACATTTCCAAACGGGCTTATTTTTCATAATTTTTTCGTTAAGAAATTGGCATGAAAGTAATTTGTATTTAAATAAGAATACAGGAATGAATTTCTTAATGTTCGGTATGGCGATTGACAATTTTTTTGAAAACGGGACATTTTGGCGTCCCGAACGATTGCTTGGGGACGACGGCACAAACGATCCGAAAACGGTGCTATTCAAAACGGGACGTTTGGTCACATTAGACATATCTAGCAGCATACAAAGAGAGCTTGAAATGTTAAATAAAATATAAAACAGTGTAAGATTGCATCTGATACAGATTTCTAAGCGTTTCGTAAAAGGATCGAGCTTTTTAATCACAACGGCGTCGATCCTTTACTTATCGATCGATTCTACTCACTAAAATGATTATGATGCGATGATTCACTTACAATTTACACGTATTCGTTAGTTTGCTTTTAGCTTTGCTTCTTTTTTTATAGTTACATATAAAATCTTATTGTATCCTTAGCTCTAGCACCCACCATGTTACATAAATAAAAGACATATGTAGTTAAATCGAATAAATGCCAGTTGAACGTACAAAGTTGAATTTGCGATAGCTTTAAGACTATTTACATTTCAAGCACACTTCGGAAAAGTAGAAGAATATTTTGCTCAGCGTCTGAAACCGAAGAACGGTCCCACATGTTCAATAAACTGTTTTGTACTATCGTCCAAATAATCTGCGAATCACATTTTGCATTTCAAACTCTCATTTCACTGCAAATTACATCTACGAGCTACTAGCTAAATGTTTTCAGTTATCTCTAAAGCGTTCAGCAGGTCTTCGCCTTGCAATAATGAGCTACTAATGACGGGCGCATTGACTTCGTAATCTTGTTGGGTGAGGTCCATCAGCGAGATTATTGCTGTAGCGTCCGGATTCAGCAAGGACATCGATCTCTTCCTCAATGGTGTCGTTGCGGCCTTGTCGTCCGGTGGTTTTGTTCGATTTTTATCGAACGTGGAGTCCAGCTGGCCTATTAGTTTGTCCCTGACTCGTGGCGGTCTCGTCCTTTTCATGGGATCGTCCTACAACATAATTTAATAAGAAATCGACAACTATGGATGAGCTAAGTCGGTGGCCACAGATTGTTATAAAATTAACTTAAGAACTATTTGGACGAAGATCTTCGAGAGAGGTCTTCGATCGTTGGATCCTGAGATTGGTCCCTTTCTTAAAAAACTTAATTTAGGATTGCTTAATGGTAACAGGAATTGGACACTGTCAATAAAACAACTGTTGTTCAATTTGCAACGTTTCGTTTCTTTATTGAAACTTTTTTTGATGTTAAGCACGTTCCCACCCAAAATCACTTTTCTTGCAATATCTGTCAAGTTTTGTATACACATAGTAATGATTGTTCTTTATACGTAGAAATTTTGCAAAATCGTCCTAGTGGTACTAAATTTGCTAATATTGATAATCAAAGATTAGAAATTTAGCATGTAAAACCGGTTTCACTACCTGTTGACAGTTGACAGTTGACAGATATTGCAAGAAAAGTGATTTTCTTCATTGAAAGCATGGTAAGTCACGTGGTTTTGAGTGGGACCGTCCTTAAGGTATTTTATAATTTATATTTCTTTATAAAATACTTGTAGTTATATAAATTTGTTAATTTTCAGTTGCTTGAAAAAGTTTCTATAAAGAAACGAAACGTTACAAATTTAACAATAGTTGTGTTATTGACAGTGTCCAATTCCTGTTAACTTTGTACAATATTAAAAGATGTTGGACGTGAACATTATGATTAATTTAAGATTATTGCTAAACACTTAAATCTAGAAAGCTTAATCGCTTGGTTTTGATAGAGCTAAATCGTCACAAGATTGTTTCTGAATTTAACATTATACTCTAAACATTTAAATCTAAAAGATATTCTTAAACTTAAAACTATCTTTTATAAGTCTAATTAAATACTAAATAAAGAATGTAAATTTAAAATAAACTATCTACATATATAGTCGAACCTCGATAACTCGAATTATTCGATAAGTCGAAGCGTTTTACAATTCCCTAAATTCAAGTTTCCATTAGTAAATATTTCGACAAATAGTTCGACGAATTTTGGTTATTTTGTATAAAGGATGGTAAATATAGATATCATATATGTATACACAGAAAAGTATTTAACTACACTTTTTTTGATAACTCGAATTATTTTTATTTTCCCTTCGACTTCGACTTATCGAGGTTCGACGGTATTTCTTCTATTAGAGAAGTCCCAATAAAACGATTAAATTCAATAAATGCGAGGATGTGCGCATTCGAGCGAAAAGTGGCACATTTCCGAGCGAGGGAGGCAAATGAAGCGCGACGCGGAGCGGCGCGCTTCATTTTCCCGAGATCGGAATGTGCCACTTTGAGCTCGAATGTGCGCAATCGGTTTTAAGCATGGTTCACAATAATTTAGACCGATAAATTAGACAAAAAATTAGTTAAACTATTTAAATCATTCCCTCTCACTCGCACTGACAGAATTTTCGTATCTTTTCGCTCCCTTCCACACATTGCTATGGTAAATACATTTTTCAAATATAAAATCGATATTACCAATTAAAATTAAAATTTTGGATTTGACGGAGAGCACGTTAAATGATACTAATGTAATAAATACAAGGATGTGCGCATTCGAGCGAAAAGTGGCACATTTCCGAGCGAGGGAGGCAAATGAAGCGCGACGCGGAGCGGCGCGCTTCATTTTCCCGAGATCGGAATGTGACACTTTGAGCTCGAATGTGCACACTCGGCTTTAAGCGTGATTAAGCCAATAAAACACTTAATTTAACATTATTGCTAAACACTTAAATCTAGAAACCTTAATCGCTATTTTTTTCTACAGTTAATTCGTCACAAACAAGATTATTTCTAAATTTAAATCGTAAACACTATAATCTAAATCTAAAAGATATTCTTAAACTTAAAACTATCTATTATAAGTCTAATTAAATACTAAACAAAGAATTTAAATTTAAAATAAACTGTTTACACCAATTTCTTCCATTAGAGAAGTCTCAATAAAAGTCCAATGGAAATTCAAACAAATTACCAGAAAATAGATAGGTATTTTTTTATTGTGCGCTTCTTTGAATAAACCGCCTTGTAACTTTAATTCCGATTGGTCCGAATCGTAATCGTGGATGATCAATCAATAAACATTTCAATTTAATGCAAAACAACATTTAAGTGCAATTTAAACAAATCAAAAAAGGAAATTTCTCAAAACACTTGTGTTATAAAAAGGAGAACGCGAAAGGTCAAAAGTAAGACGGAGAGCAAATAAAATTTAAACATAACTCTTTGCAAAAAGCACGTAAAACTGCGGTAAAATAAAATTGATAATGAAACTTAACAAGGCACCAAGAAAATGAATTTTAATTAATGCAAAATTATCGAGGTCGCGTTTGCGATAAAGAATTTTAAATATAGCACCCGTGGAACCCACGAAAATACATATATTTCCTCCACAATTAAATCCGAAAATTTCCGTCGATAATTTTTCATTATTCGTTCTGTGCGAAAGGGCATGTACAGTGGAACCTCGATAATTGTGGCGCGTCCCACGCACAAAATATTAATTCACGTTTTAAATTGAAATATTTACTTTGTTCCAAAACCCATCTTTTCATTACATTAAATTATTTAATTTCTCCTTATTAAAATATGTGTAAACGAATGATTTCCTTCCAAAACGTGGAGCAGAATAGGGAATACTCTTAATTTCGAGTTGTTCTGAATTGCTTAAGGCAAATACCAAAAATTCATTTTTCCCATTTCGTAACAGTTCTAAATACAAATCGTTCCAAATGGTAATTTAATAATAATAAATTTATCAACGAAAATAAATTACATTAAAGAAATGGTAATTCGTTTTTTTTCTACAAAGCAACGAAACCCATAAATTCTGGTAACTTTCGTAAATTATGAATTTTGCATCTGGACCATAAAAAAAGATAACGTAATCGAAATAACATCGAACAAAACATGTTATCTAATTTAAATTGGCAAAGTTTCAAAAGTGTAATAATTGACATATTTCAATGCCAAACTATTTGACATTTTCTAATAAAATTGCACAACGAAACCAAATAGAAATACAAACCAAAACCAAACCGTAAGGGTGTGTATAAATAAGTTAATTGAAACATTTCTTTTATTGACGACTTCTCTATTACAATGCGCTTAAAATAAATACATACTGCGATCTCTAAACAACATAACAAAAATCTAATAATCTGTATGACAGATTAATAAAAAAGAACGTATCACCGACGAATTTATTGCCATGTACAACAACAAATTTGCTTCTTCGATAAAAACTAACATTAACAAAACAAATCAACGACATACAACTACTTTTCTCTATAATTAACTATACATTGGTGTTTCTTAATCAATAAAAATTCTCTTTTTTTTATACACAAGCATTTCTATATAATTCATCAGTTTCATAAACAATTTCAAAATATTTCACATGTTGGTTTTTATTAATTTTTTTTGTTATCGCTTACATCACATAGAGGGAACACTAGCATTATATACGAAAGCCCGAAGACTTTCAAAATTCTTCAAGAATTACATTGACACTACAAACTGGTGTAATGAAATCAAGACGTGATATGCCAATAAAATTTTCTTTGATTTCAAACTTGACAAACCCCCAAAATCTTTTCCAATCATTAATTTTTTCCGCTGCCGTAGAAATCGAGCAATGGCGGTTTCGGTTACCCAAAATTTTGCGATTCATCAAGTTCAAAAAGGACGTCATCTTGTCGGGGCAGGGCTTCGACAAATTAATTTTTTTTTTAAACGAATAATACCAAAGAAAAACGTACAATTTTCGAGCCCCGCCACGCACCGTTAATTTTGGAACATGTAACACCTAGGTTTCCGTTCGTTTTTTCCTTTTTTTGATAAAGTGCAATTGCAAAAATATGGCACTTATTGTACAACAAAGGCATCAATCAATTCATAAATCCATCTCTAATATAATTTAACGTACATAGAAATTTTATTTACAAACAACACACAGACTTTTTCTTTTAAACGTTTCGAACTAAAAAATATATTATCTTTATGGTAAAAATTAAAAACGAAAAAAAATCAACATGCACAATTGAGCAATTCGTCGTTCGCGCGCGCGCAATTGAATTGTTCGCCTTTTCCATTCTTTCTTATTTAGTGTTACATAAAGGACGCACACACATCTAAAAAATAAAGACACGTAGTCGATATCTCGTACATTTAAAATTTGTCACATTTTTTCATTATAACTTACGAGAAATGGAATGTCGAAAAATCGCGACACATAAATAGATAGGGAGAGAAGAGAGCTTCGAGTCGAAGATAGTGTGTATGTAAGACCTATCACAGTAAATAGTGCGCTGCATCTTTTCATAAATTAAAGAACTGTTAACAGCTGTAACTAAGAACTTAATTATTGGCAGTTTCATAGTTTTAATCCCTGAACTGTTGTACTTTAGTTCGGGTTCGGAGGCATCGTTGTTCTCTTGGATACTTAAATAAGAGCTACACTATTTCTTCTTTATCAAAAAACGATATGAGGTATATATGCATTACAGTCTTAACATTAATTATAAGTTTTTACTAGTAAAAGCACCATTAGCTTCTGAAGCAGTCTGCTTCTCGACGTCCACTTCGAAAAGTTCCACGAGCCCAACATTGTTATCAAAACACCATCGCAATTTTGCTTCGTTAAAAACCAGACTGCCCCTTACATTTTTTTACTTTTTAATTTTTAAAATACAAATCTTGAGGGTTTCGCTTTTAAAAGTGGGATTTATTATTTGCTTGTGTCACCAACCATGTGCTCGATGCAATTTCGAATTATTAACTCTAGGCGTTAATTGCTTCATAATCCGAGTTGAAGGTCTTTGTTTATGTAAGGTCGAAAATGAGTATTAATAAATCCCACTCGATACAATTTAAGGAGCTTCTGCAATTGAATGCCGATTTAAAATGTACATTTTTAAATGGGATGTCCCTTGTAGCTGCTATCGTCCATTAATTTAATACAATAATAAATCGTCAATTTACAGCCTATAAAAGTCAATGTAAACAAATCAATGCCTCTAAAAATAATCTTAAGTCTAGATCTTACTAATAAATCTGTGGTCACCTCAAAAATACTATTTTTGTAATCAGGGTTGGTCCTAAATAACCGTACAACTTTCTTCTCTAATCTTTGTTTGGATGTGGCACAATGAATACTACGAGAAGGAATCTTAATTATTAAATTCTAAGGATGTTTTTCTACAACCACACTCGATGTATTTCGATCTATAATCGGATTAGAAGTTGTTTGCTTTCAGCTAGTTGAATTGAACTTCGTAAATGCTTTTTAATGGTATGTTATAAAATAAATACTAAGAAGTAAGCTTAGTGCTTACATATAAAAAAAATGTAGGTTGAAGGGGGTTTCCCGTAATTTTTAGTGGTAATGAAAACAATGTTGCGATTTATAAAAATAAAAAAGCCAGAAATACTATTTTAAAGTTTTCGTTTTCTTTTTCTTCAAAATTTATGATTTGTGCCCTTTACATTTTTTAATTCGGATTTTTCCCGTGATCGAATGTGCACACTTGGCTTTTCGGCCCGATTTACAATAATCCAAGTCCCCAATTTAAAAAAAAATAATATCTTTCAAATAGTACCAAAATTAATTAAAAGACAAACGATTTTTTTTTAAATTACTTCCAAAAAGATTAATTTCGCCAAATCCATACTCAAACTGACCCGCAGCTTTTTAACAAGAATATTTAAGAATTCAACCGTCCAATATATAAAAACTAAAAAAAACCGGTGCGTTCAGGGGCGTATCTACTTCAGGGCTTTTTGGGCTACAGCCCAGGGCCCCCAGCCCCCATTAAGAACAATAGACGATGTTGTGAATTGAAAAAAATATATCAAAGATTGAAAAATATTCAATTATATTGCTATAAAGTCTACGTGTATACTGCGCACTCGATTTTAAGCACGATTCACACTGATTAATTTACTTTCTAATTAATTAGAATTCAAAATTGGAACGCTGTGCCCAGTATACACTTTAAGCTCGGAAAAATGCACACATACGTCGTTTTATTTCAATACATTACTATTTTCTTTTTAAATCGAAAAAGTAATTTAAGAAAATTCGAGGATGTGCGCGTTCGAGCGAAAAGTGGCTCATTTCCGAACGAGGGCGGCAAACTTATTATTCTCAATGAGCCAAAAGAAGTGTAACTTCTAAAAGTAAAGCATTACACAGGAATTCCTCCTTAAATTCAATTTTAAATAATTTTCTTTCGCAAAAGCAAAAAAATTCGTCAATAGAATCGTCACAATCGAAAGTGATCGTAGAAAAATCGTACCAAAGTGCCATTTTAATTTATTAAATAGGTTCTTCTATTAATAAAAATGTTGTGTAAGCGTTTCGAAGCCGTCAGCTTCTTTTCGTCTCGTCCAGCACCACCTCGACCTTAGAACCAACCCCGTCCGTATAAAAATACAAAGTACAGCGCACAAACCCTTAAGAATAGTTTTCCTTCTGGCTTAGCTCTTATTTCTGTTCGGCGCCAGACAAATGTAACCCGCCCTAATATCAAAACCGCTTACCAAAAGGTTCATTAAAACGCTTTCGCTGGGCTGACTTATGCAAGTCGCCTTCTGTCCCGAATCCAGCAGCCAATTGCTCTTCCCTTTCGGTCGCCCCCTTTGCGTATTGTTCGACATTAATTGCTGCAACAATTCGGAGGACATTTTCTCTTTCGGCTCGTTTTTACTTCTTTTATTCGACGTGTCGTATATCGACGAGTTCGAACGTTTATTTGCATTCGAACGTTCTATTCTAGTCTTCTGTGCGGCTTTGGATATATTCCAATTGGATTCTAAAAAAGAACGTTTTAGAGAGCTCCTCTGCTTTTGCATTCTCGCTTACGATTATTATTTTTTTTTTTTTGATATCATCTTCACTTACTCTTTTCGTTATATAGATCGTTCAGGACATTGTTTTCTATCAACCCTCCCCCGTGATCGTTCGCTTTATTTGGCTTATTGACGTTCGAGCAGAGCAACTGCGCCAAACTGGAATTTATGTCCGGATTTTTGTTACTGTTACCATTACTTTTGTCGTTGCTGTTTCCGTTCCAGAGATCGTCGGTCATCAGCAGGGGCAAATCGTCCCCTATGTTCATGGGTATATAAGGCGCCTTCATCAGCAGGTCCGAATCTTCGTCCTCCATCTGCAGGGACATGAACGTGGACATCTGGTCCTCGTCGCCCAACGAGCCCCCCGGACTGTTCAGCGAGGGCAAGCTCGAATCGGAGTGCTAAAAAATCGAAAGCGTTACGTAAAAACAAAACGAAATTGAATTAATGTGAATTTTTGCAAAAAACCTTCGACATGTTGGGCGAGAGCAGTTGCGGGGAGGGATCGCACGAGTCCCTGTAGGATATGAAGGGATCTGTGGGCTCGTCGTCGGCGAGCAGGGGACAGAAGCTGTCTCGCAAGAGGAAATCGTCCAGCATGTCCGTTAAGAAGGGGTGCTCTTCGAGAGGAACGCAGACGTCTCCGGCGACCGGCGCCAAGTGGGTGAGATCTTCCGGTTCGTCTTTTAGCACTAAAAGAAATGTTAGTTTTAACATCGCCTGTAATTTTATTATCATCGAAATAAAAGCAGGAAGTGGAAAGGATTACTGCAATTGGTCTTGGGGAAGACGTACGGTCAGCGGGTTTTCGAGCCCCCCAGTGAAAAAAATAAATAAATCGATATTCGATATCTGATAACGGGAATCGTCTTGAGATAATTACTGATACTCGGACGAGTGTTAGATATTTTTATCTAAAATCGGAAATTGGGTTAAACCACCAAAAACAAAGCCGCCTTTATTTTATTATTATTATTTTTAAATATACACAACTTGAAGAGTTTTTTTTTAAATTGGTTGTTTTAGGATAACACTTTAGTTCTTAACCTTCCGCATACTAGGTGACTAAATGTCACATTCCATACTAGGTGGGGTTTGCCATACCCCCGAAAATAAAATGAAATAAAATCCATAAAATTGTACTTTATGACAGTTCAATGATAAAAAATATATTTTAATAACCAATAATGAATAGATTTAAGTAAAAAACATTTATTTATGCATTACATTTGACCAGTGTTTCCCAACCTTTTTTGTGCCATGCCCCACCTAAACTTTTAAAAATGTATTATGTCCCCCCATGCAACACATGCATAATTTTTAATATGATTTTATGGCACGATTTCAAAAGGGGTATCTTTGAAGGGTTGTGGCTCAATAATTTCTTTGACAAATTAAAAAAATTATATATTCACACCATGTTAGAGCTCGACGTGGCACATTTTCCCGAGTTCGAATGTGCACACTCGGTTTTAAGCACGATTCACCATAATTTGGGCCAATAAATTAGACGAAAAATTAGTTAAATAATTTTAATCGTTCCCTCTCGCTTGCACTTACGAGATTGTGCTATCTTTTCGCTCGCTCCCACTCGATGCTATGGTAAATACATTTTTCGAACATAAAATCGATATTTGCACAACTAAATTTAATTTTTTGATTTCAAAGAGAAATGAATAATAAGGAAATCTAAAAATATTGATATGAAGAAACTGGTAATTTTCATTAAACTGTTGGTATCAACATTCAAATAGCATAAAATCCAAATCTCTACAAGATGGCCGCATTGGTACTTTTACCATGGCAGCGACTGTGCATATTTATTAATTCCAAATTACTTTGTAATTGTGTGCAGATTGCTACTATGTTCATAATAATTTTTATTAATACGAAAAGTACCCCGAGAGATCGGGTATTGGGTCCTGATCGGGCATTGGGTGGCTTACCTTACCCGCAGTAATTTTTTTTTAATTAATAGAGGGAAATGGGTCAAAGGCAACAAAACGAAGATGTGCGCATTCGAGCGAAGTGGCACATTTCCGAGCGAGGAAGCAAATGAAGCGCGACGCGGGCGGCGCGCTTCATTCCGAGATCGGAATGTGCCACTTTGAGCTCGAATGTACACTCGGTTTTAAGCACGATCCACAATAATTTTGGCAAATAAATTAGACAAAAATTTAGTTAAATAAATTTAATCGGTCCCTCTCACTCGCACTTACGTAATTCTCGTATCTTTTCGCTCCCTTCCACTCATTGCTATGGTGAATACGTTTTTCTAATATAAAATCGATATTTACTAGATTAAATTAATTTTTTTTATTTGAAGGAGCGCACGGTGAATTATAATAATATAAAAAACGCGGGGATGTGCGCATTCGAGCGAAAAGTGGCACATTTCCGAGCGAGGGAGGCAAATGAAGCGCGACGCGGAGCGGCGCGCTTCATTTTCCCGAGATCGGAATGTGCCACTTTGAGCTCGAATGTGCACACTCGGTTTTAAGCTCGACTACCAAATGTGCCGTTTTAACAAAAAAAAAATTGTTCACGTTAGTTGTACCCCACCTAGTGCACGGAAGGTTAAAAATGCTAAATTTTGGACTGGATTTTTTTATATCTCAATGTTGGTTAATTTAAAAAACAAAATTGGTTCTAAAAAGTTCAAAAAACTTCATTAAAGTCAAAAATTGAATTTAAAGTAATTTCGTTATGACAGAGCCTCTCAAACTTTTATAAAATTGAGCTCCCAATCGAATTACTGTTGTTTTAGATTTTTTCGAATCGTTTAAACAAAACTTTTTGTTTTGTTTTTATTTAGTTTGTGCCAGTTTCAGAAGCGGATCAGCTACAAAATTTAAAAATTAACAACAACTAAGAGTTCTATTTGATTTCTTTAAATAGTCTTTTTACGATAAATATGGGACGACGTCACAAGCCAATAGAACAATCCCAAATTTTTGCTTTTTAGCGCATTAACTCTCGTCAAACGAAAAAAAATTGTCGTTTTCAGTATGGCAACACTTTGCGACGTTGTACTCAATTTAAATCTTAAAAATATTTGACATTTGACGTTTTCGCGACCCGATAGCAGCTCTGCTCGATTTTTGTCTATTAAAAACAAATAAAAAGTTCTCTTCGAAACTAATAAATTGACGGTGTGTTGTGCAAAGCACTAAAATGCCAAAACATTTATAAAAAAATTACGTTCCGACAGCGTTGTACGATCTCGCACTGTGACGTCATCCTATATTTACGGTAAAAAGATTTTAGACATATCATAAGTTCGGGAAAACTCATTTTCTACGAAAAAAATTATAAAAATATTCAAAATAACACGCACAAATGTAACTGCTTTTAAAACTTTTCCGAAATCAAAATCCAGTGGCGGGTTAAGCCCCTTTTTTATAACCTTCTAGCCCATATAAACATAAACCTTTTTCTTATGACTTTGGCGAATTATTAAAATGCAAAGTGCACTTTTCAAACTTTAAGCCACTCGCCCCACTGCATTTTGGTCTTTCGGAAGAAAAAAAAATGATTAATTTCGAATCGCGTTTATCGAAGTAATAGCAATAACAATAAAATTATTGGCATCCTGTATTTAAAATTAAATAAAATCACACGTGCCCGAAACGTACGTGGAACAAATTAAAAAAAAAAATAGGCGTGAGCAGATTCCGACAACGAATTTACAACAATTTTACATTATCCAATTAAATCGTAAAATATATGTAATCGTCGAGGAATTGCAAAATCAAGGCCAAGGTTGCCATTATTTATTTTTTCAATCTTCCAAATACGATGGGTGGCTCTTGTAATTGCAATAATACGAGCGACGTTATTTTTAAATTTTTTTTTTACGGTCAACCTTCGCTTTCGGGACGTGCAATAAACATTTTCGTATAAACAAAAGTACAAAGGTACTTTTAAATAATATAATTACATGAAAAGTTGACGTCGAATCAAAGCATTACTCCGCAATAAAAACCTTTTATCATTTCGATCCTTTACAATCGAATTAACAACAATAATAATAAATAGTAAGGTGATGCTTGGTTACCGTAATCTTAAGTACGTATTTATATCTAATTTAATCGAAGATTTTCAAAAAGGTCTACACACTTTGATCCTTCCCACTCCCGAGAAAAAACTTATCAATTCAATGACAGAAAAATGTGAAATGGATTTTCTTTTAAGACGAAGCGAACGGAAATTGCATAAAATCTATAGCAAAAAAAAAACCGATATTTAAAGAAAATTGTTCCGAGGGACAAATATCAATCTAAAACGGTGGTTTCCAAACTATAAGTTACTGCGCCTACGTTAAAAAAATTTGATCCCCACAATACATCTATTTTTCGATTTACACGGTAAATAAGTTTGGTAGCACAGAATTTTGCATTAAAAAAATTTTTAGCGCCGTTATTTGTGAACGGATTTTTGAAAACTATACAGATTCGGGTTCGCCTGACTTTTTGGCTTTGGATAGGCCCAAAAACCCATAGGCGTGCGATTTGAAATTCTCGAGAAAAACGGATTCGAAGAGTCCGACTTGTAATTAATTTTTTCAAAATTTCCACTTTGAAAAATCGTAACTCGTTTATTTGTGAACGGATCTTTACAAACTATTCAGATTATGATAGCCCCATTATCTGGCCGTAAAATAAGCCAAAAAAATCAACAGGGCCCAATGTTATGTCTGGGAGAAAAACGCCCTTGAAGCTTTCAAAATGTAAATTTTGATAAAATTTTTAATTTTCAAAATGATGTAACCCCGCCGTCTTTGCGAATTTCGTCAAATCCTTTCATTTCTGAACGTTTCCAAGCTCTACGCGTCGGAATCCGGTCCTAACTCAAAACCACCGAAATCGGCCAAAATCAAGAAAAAACATGGATAAACCCCTTGCGTATTTATGAAGAAAAAAAATAATACGTAATGGATTTGCTTTAAATTTTTACGGAAGGTTCCTATGGACCCCAAACCAACAAATTAGGGTGCCATTCTTCCCTGCTCCCCCTTTAACAACAAGAATTTTCGAGAAAACTAAATAAATCGAAAAAAATACACTTTGACTCAAAAAATCGATTGTAGCGCCGTTATTTTCGATCCCATTATTAAAAACGACCCGGATTCGGAATCTTGAGACTTTTTTCTATAAGATAGGTGCAAAATAGGAATAGGGCGCAATGTTAATTTTTGGAGTAATTAAGGGTCGAAGTTTTAGATCCATTTTTGTAGCACAAAATTATTGTTAAAAGAATTGTAGCGGCGTTATTTGTGGACGGATCTTTAAAAACTATACAAATTCAGATTCGCCAGACTCTTTGGCTTCGGATAGGGCCAAAAAATCATAGGCGTGCTATTTGAAATTCTCGAGAAAAACGGGTTCGAAGGGTCCGACTTGTAAATTATTTTTTTTTAATTTCCACTTTGAAAAATCGTAGCTCGGTTATTTGTGAACGAATCTTTAAAAACTATTCAGATTATGATAGCCCCATTATATGGGCGTAAAATGAACCAAAAAAATTAAGAAGGTCCTATGTTAAGTCTGGGAGAAAAACGCGCATGAGACTTTCAAAATGTAAATTTTGATAAAATTTTTAATTTTCAAAATTGTATAACTCCGCCGTCTTTGCCAATTTGGTCAAATCCTTTCATTTCTGAACGTTCCCAACGCCAACGCGTCGGAATCCGGTCCTAACTCAAAACCCCCCAAAATCGGCCAAAATCGGAAAAAAACATGGCTCGAATTGAGGAAAAAAAATTTTAGGTAATGAATTTGCTTAAAATTTTTACGGGACGTTCCTATGGACCCCAAACCGACAAATCAGGGTGCCATTCTTCCCTGTTTCCCCTTTAACACCAAATATTTTCGAGAAAACTAAACGAATGGAAAAAAATACACTTCGACCCACAAAAACGACCGTAGCGCCCTCATTTTCGGTCCGATCATTAAAAATGATCCAATTTCAGAATCCTGAGACTTTTTTCCATAAGACACGTGCAAAATCGGCATATGGCGCAATGTAAATTTTTCGAGTAATTAAGGGTTGAAGTTTTAGGTTCATTTTTCTACACAAAATTGTACGTTAAAAAAATCGTTGCTCGGTTATTTGTGAACAGACCTTTAAAAAATTTTCAGATTCTAAAAGCCCGTTTATCGGAGCATAAGATTGGCCAAAAAAATCAACAAGGCACAATAATCCAATACGTTTAAAATTGGACGAGAAAAAAAAAACGAGAACGGCGAAATCGTTTGTTGTAAAAACCGAAATTCGGTAATCCGAACAGATAAATAAAAGTCGGCCGATCGATTTTTAGCATTTGAAAAGAGGAATTAATTTCGAAACGTCGCGATTCAAAATGGAAATCACAATTTTCATTCATGATTCATGACCGACGGGCTTAAATAATGGGTAGCAGCAAATACGTGACATAAAACCAGTTTATTGTCATTAAAATTTATTAAACCATTACAAAACTAGTTGCATTTAATAATAACGAGGTCGCTACCGGATCGACCGATTTAAAAAGTGCATGCACCTTTACGATTCACGCCCGATGCATTAATCGCCGATTTTAATAAGCATTGCGAAATCTTCCGATAACATTTGTAAATATTAACAATAAAGGAGTGTAATACACCCGCCGATAAGCAATGTAAATAATTAGCAAAATCTAGTGCTTTCCTTTTTTATCGCGAATGGTTTTTCGGTTACGCCTCAGGAAATAGAATTCGACCAATTTCCTTCAATATTTGATATGCCAAATCCATAATTTATAATTTTGCACGTATACACTTACGTTTTTAAATTTTAATGACGTAGAAAGACTAATAGCTCGAAAAGACTATTGCGATTGGATATTTACTGTGGTAACCATGGATACTTTTGAAATTAACCAATAGAATTATTTTATACAGGGCGTTTACTTTCATCTGGCTTAGGTAGTAATAAAAGTAACAAAAAATTTGTGGTCATAGTATTAAATTAATTTTTTTTTAAATAAAACCCTTCCTCCCTTTCAAAATTTGATTTCCCCCCTCTTTCCGCAACTACTTAAAATGTTATAGCAATAATTTTTGTGCTGGCTGAGCAAATTAAAGATATAAAATATAGAAACTTTTTAAAAATCCATTGATTAATAAAATTAATTAATTAATTATACTGTTAATTGTAATTTTGATATTAAGGCTGTATGATTTGTTGTTTTTCCAAAATGCAGATTTAGAGTAATAATAATAAAATGTTTGATTAAAAAAAAAAGCTACAAATTCTTCGTATGAATGAAATGAAAACGTTCGTTTTGAAGTACCCTGTATAAATTACTAGTTAGAAATTAGAAAGATGCGTTTGTTTGGCGTAGTAACCATGGATACGTGTGAAATAACCATTTGAGGGTTTTATTTAAATTTCATCAATTAATCTTAAAACTACGAATGGCAAAACTAAAAAAAAAAAAACATTTTAAGATTGCAAAAAAAGAAACGTTTTGATTGATAACAATCCGACAACAAAACCAACTAATAATAATTAATTTATCATTTTTGCTCGTTAAAAATAGATCAACATTGAAACAAATTTAAAGTCGAATATTAAATCGAAAAATTTATTTATAGCGGGCGCGAGTTCACAAGTCTGGCAAACAAAACCGCTTTATGTAATTTCCAAAAAAATAATAATTACGATTACCGAAAGCGAGAAAATCGGAGTTTTCTTTCCCCCCGTCCCGGCGCCCCTTTCGTCGAAACGCAAATATAAAAAAACGCGCCAACAAAATCGTTCTCTACGTTTCGTTCGTAAATTAAAATTTACATAATAAATTTAGCCTTGGCTTACGGTTGTACCTAATTTCGCAATTATCCCATCTCAAAACCTCGAAAATTTGAAAAGCACGCCGCGATTAAATCGAACAAAAAAAAAGATGCCTCGAATCGAATCGGATCGAATTCGCGTGCGCTTCGTAAATTTTTTCCGTTGGCAACTGTGCGCAAAACGACTCTAAATCACGCTCCGAAAAAAAAAATCTAAAAATTCTTTGTGCATTTGGCAGAATTAAAGGGCTTTTTGTTTATGCGAAGCGACAACGCTTTATTTTTGTTTTAACCTTCCGTGTACTAGGTGGGGTATAACTAAAAGAACAATTTTTTTTTTGTTAAAACGGGACGTTTGTTAATCGAGCTTAAAACTAAATGTAGCTTAATAAATATCGATTTTACGTTTAAAAACGTATTTTTACCATAGCAATGAGTGGGAGAGAGCGAAAAGATACGATAATCTCATATGTGTGAGTGAGAGAGAACGACTAAAATTTTTTAATTAATTTTTCGAATGTACACATCTCCCGCATTCATTGGATCTGTCTATTTTTGTTTTTTTTTTATTACATTTAGTGCAATAAATTAAAAATTGAAAGTAACTCCAAAATACAGTCTTGTAATTTGTACTTAAAATTATTTAGAAAGTAAATTAATTATTGTGAATCGTGCTTAAAGCCGAGTGTGCACATTCGAGCTCAAAGTGGCACATTCCGATCTCGGGAAAATGAAGCGCGCCGCTCCGCGTCGCGCTTCATTTGCCTCCCTCGCTCGGAAATGTGCCACTTTTCGCTCGAATGCGCACATCCTCGTGTTTATTACATTAGTGTAATTCACCGTGCGTTCCTTCAAATCAAAAATTTTAACTTAATTTAGTAAATATCGATTTTATATTCGAAAAACATATTTACCACAGCAATGAGTGGAAGGGAGCGAGGAGATACGATAATCTTGTGAATGCAAGTGAGAGGGAACGATAAAAATTATTCAATTAATTTTTTCTGTAATTTATTGGTCTAAATTATTGCGAATCATTAAAAAATTGCCGTGAAATTAATTTGTATTTCAATAAGGAGGCAACAATGAAATTCTTGTTAGGTTTTCTTAATATTCGGTATCGTAATTGACACGTGTCATTGGAATTTAGTACTCAAGAAAAGACTCAATAGTTTATAAGTTGAAAAAAATAAAGTTCTAGTCTATTTATTAATAAAATTCTATTCTAATGCATAAATAAATACAGGGTGTCCCAGTACTAATAGACGCCATTAATACATCTCACAGAAAATAAAATTCTGAGACGAAAAGTCCTGTGTCATTTTTTGATCAGACCCATAGATAATTAGTTATTAATAAAAATGGGTGACCAATCAGGTGCGCGTTATTAAATTAATTAATTACTCCAAATCGGAAGCTGAATTTTTTTTCATTTCGGAGATTCAACACTCAGGTGCCTCTTCACTAAAATTAATTATTAAATTAATTTCTGGAATTTCTGGAGAGTCGAGCACATAAGAGTTAATGCTTGGACTTTTCGTCCCGTTGTTAAAGCTGCTTTACTCCCGTAGACTGCCGTGCGAGCGAGTCTGCTGCTGTCCCGCCTTCATCTCACTCTTGCAGTCACCTCTCACTTTCCCCCTCTTTCTTCTTGCTGCTATAACGCGCACCTGATTGGCCATCCATTTTTATTAATAACTAATTATCTATGGGTCTGATGTAAAAAAGACAAAGAACTTTTCGTCTCAGAATTTTATTTTCTGTGAGATGCATCAATGGCGTCTATTAGTTCTGGGACACGGTGTATGTTTTACTTAAACCTATTCATTATTTGTTATTAAAATATATTTCTTATCATTTAACTGTCATAAAGTACTATTTTGTAGATTTTATTTCGTTTCATTTTCGGGGTATGGCAAACCCCACCTAGTACGGCATGTGACATTTAGTCACGTAGTATTATTAGAATTCTTTAAAAAAAAAAATTTAAAAAGCAGTCCACTGTGTAATTGTAAAAAGAAGGTAACTTTAACGCCTAAAACGAACACTTTCGCGCGAGCCGCTGGAAAAAATTCGTTCCAATTGGCGCGGGACCAAGTAAAAGGGAAAAAAACAACAACAAGGAGAGAGAGGGGGGGACGCGGTTACATAACGTCTCTTGGTAACTTACTTGTGAGTCCAGGTTCTTCATCGGAAAACATGAGGAAGCCTTTGTTCATTTCCTCGGTGCGAGGTACAAAAATTTTCGAGGTCGCAGTTTGCGGTCGTGGGGGTGGAGTCGGACAGAGCGACTCCACGAAGATCGGCGGTAAAATTTTGGGCGTAGTAGCAATTCTGGGTAAATCCTCAGCCGAAACGCTCGCCTCCTTCGTGTCGCTTTTTTTCACTTCTTCCTCTTTCTCTTCCGCTTTGACCGAAACCTCCTGGGCGGCCGAGTAAATCTCTTCTGCGCACTCAACACCGCTAAAACAGAACTTTATTCTAGCTTCGCTTTTTGGCCGGACGCTTAGAGAGCCGAACCTCCACTGTTTTTTTTTTCGGGTTTTTTTTTTTGTGGAAAAAAGAGTAGTCAGTGTGCGTTTTGTAACTTGTTATTTATCCGTCCGCTTTTAGAAAACGAAATAAAATTAATTAAGCACAGCGAAAACGCGCGAAACGAAGAGGAAACGGTTCGCGAACGCGAATGACGATTTTTTCGGCCGATCGCGTTATTTAATCGACGCGTGTGGATTAAGTGCGGAGCAAAAACTCGCACTGAACTGCTGCAAAAGGGTCTATTGCAGCGAGTCGCGTGGTTTGCTCCCACTTCCAAGGTGGTTTAATTCTGGCCGATCAAAGAGTGGCTTACATGACGATATAGACGTCACCGCGGACGAGGGACCAACGCTCAGAGCGCGCGGTGACGAAGCGTTGCATTGTAACGTGACTCAAAAATTCAGTTCCTTTTCGATTTTGCCGCAGGTAAAACGGGAACGTACGTGGGGATTCCGGCGTTCCGATGGAACGGAACCGCGCGCGCGGTCGGAAAGCGTCGCCTTTCGCGCTTACGCGAAAGAAAGTCGTTTCTGCGAATAGCGCTTTGCGAAATTCTAATCGGGCAGTCGCTGAATTGATTAAACGCTGTTGTGCATAAATTGTAGTTATGTTTGGTTTGTATCGAAGGCGATTATACAGGGTGTCCGACGAATGGGTACCGAAATTTAAACGGGCGATACCTGACACCAATCAAAACATATACAATGTGGTCTAAATCTAAAAAAATTCGAGTAAAATGCATTTCAATTTTAGCGGTAAATGACGACACACGCTTTTGAAGAGAGTGAGATCTTTTGGCACGTGCTTCATTGCTAATTGGCGTATTTGATGTGCAATTTCTATGGTTTTTTTGATTTTTTTTTTAAATTCTAGATATGGTTTTAATGGCATCGTTAGGGGTAAACAGTACAGTTGTTGGCCAGTCGACAATGATTGGCCATATTTCAAAAATTATTTAATAAAAAATCTATATTTTCTAATAAATACTTCGTTTTTTTGCTAATTTACTATATCTTATTTTAATTAGAAAATATTGGCCGATCACTGTAAATTTACTAGTCAATTACTATATCTATATGGCCAATAACTATGTTGTTTAATAAAAGGGCCAATCACTGTACTGTTTACCCTATAACAGATTTGAATAATTTTTTGAAATAATAAGGTATTTATTACACATTTTCCAATTACCATAACTCAAAAATATTACACATAAGGTCACTTGACTTGGGGTAGTTTTTTGTTCAGTTTAGCGTTATTTATAAGTGGATTAAGTTTAAGCACTAATTCGTGGGACACCCGGTAGATAAAGAAAACATAAAAGTAAAATTTAACGGGGCCTTTCGTGACGAGTGGAAAAGTTTGTTGCTTCGAAAGCGAATTGGTGGCAATTGCGAGTTTTTAGTATAGACCTAAAGACCGATGCGCGTGGCATTTAACATTTTTTGGAAAAATCTAAATCAAACACTTTTTTTTTCAAAATTTCAAGGTTGAAGAATCGTAAGCTCGGTTATTTGTGGCTATGCCGTCAAAAACTTTTCAGATTCTGAATGTTAGCTTACCGGAGCAGAGAACTGTCCCAAAAAAAAACAATTAAAGCTCGATGCTAAATTATGAAGAAACACACTTAAAAATTATTTTTAAAATGCTATAGCTTTGTGGTGTTTGCAATTTCGCAAAATCCTTTCATTTTGAACGTATAGTACCTAAATGTTCAAAAAACGGGTTCTAACTCAAAATCGACAAAAAATCGAGAAAAAGAAGAAAGCTACCCCCCTTTGTCTTTTTTTTCAAAGAAAAAATGTAGACAGTATTTTTTATAGAACGCTATTAGAGATCCATGGTACGACAGCCGAAACCATTTTTCCCGCTACCCTTATAACCCCTATTTTTTTTATAAAACGAAATATTTCATAAAAATTAGATTTTGGCAGCGAAATAACGTCGTGGCTCCCTGATTTTGGGCCCAATCATTAAAAACGCACCCAGATTCAAAACCTTATAAGTTTTTCCCATAAGACTCGTGAGAAATCGGCATAGGGCTCCTTTGGTGTAACTAAATTAATTTTAATCGTTCCGTCTCACTCGCATTGACGAGATTGTCGTATCTTTTCGCTCTCTTCAACTCGTTGCTATGGTAAATACGTTTTTCGAACATAAAATCGATATATACTAAGGCAAATTGAAATTTATGATTTGAAAGAGCAAAAGACAAGCTAGACAAATTTAATAAATGCGAGGATGTGCGCATTCGAGCGAAAAGTGGCACATTTCCGAGCGAGGGAGGCAAATGGAGCGCGACGCGCGCTTCATTTTCCCGAGATCGGAATGTGCCACTTTGAGCTCGAATGTGCACACTCGGTTTTAATTAATTTACTTTCTATATAATTTTAATTACAAATTGCAAGAATGTATTTTGTAGTTAATTGCAATTTTGAATTTATTACACTCAATTTAATAAAAAAAAAACAAAAATAGACAGATCGAATGAATGCGGGATATGTGCTCATTCGAAAAAATTAGTTAAATAATTTTAATCGTTCCCTCTCACTCATACCTATGTGATTATCGTATCTTTTCGCTCTCTCCCACTCATTGCTATGGTAAAAATTCGATATTAAAGAAAACCGTAAACCAATACATTACAAATTCGTTGTCGTTTAATAAAATAAACAATGGAACGCATATATGTCAAAAAATTTAATAAAAAGCGGAGAAAGGGAGGTAATTTAACAAAAAAATATTTTTGATGCTGGACCAAAGCTTGTTTTATTTACATATATCCGTGTAACAAGAGTTTTCAATGAACACATAAGACATTGCATTAACAAAATGTTTAGGCTTTGACTAAAAAATTTCGTCATATGGAGGGGCCAAAACCCATTTAAATTTGCGTTATAACGCACATTCTGTCTTTATATCGATATATTCGTTATATCGAGCTTCGTTATAGCGCGACTTGACTGTAATCTTAATTAATAAAAATGATAAGGCCACATTTCTCAGAGTACGCCCAATATCTTTTAAACATTTGTTAGAGCGGAGTGAAATATCGTTTATAATTATTTTTATTATAAACAATTAACATTTCCGTATGTAAAACGACCCGCGGAGTCTATTTCCGAAGCGTTCTATTTCCCAAAATTTTCGGTAATAAAAATCACGGTCTCACTTCGCAAAGGGCGCCACTATTTTAAAGTTTTGCTTGAGGAAAATGATATAACATTAGAATAAAAACGCAAAGAAGTTGAGAAAAACTAAAAAAAAACCAGTGGCGTAACCAAATTAAATATAACCACGTGTTATGTTGCGTAATCCCAAAATTAATGTAAACAAATTTAATAAATACGAGGATGCGCGCATTCGAGCGAAAAGTGGCACATTGCCGAGCGAGGAGGCAAATGAAGCGCGACGCGGGCGGCGCGCTTCATTCCGAGATCGGAATGTGCCACTTTTAGCTCGAATGCTGCACTCGGTTTAAAGCACGATTCACAATAATTAATTTACTTTCCCAGAAGGGTAATACTACAAATGTCGAATTTTCGTTGCGCAACTTCCGTTGCGCGCTAAAATTCTGCTCTCGACGCGCCAAAAGAAGTATAACTTCACAGCAAACGAAATCGACGACAATTCCTCGTTTTTCTCTTTAGAATAATAAAAGGTCTAAATTTAATTTTCGATTGCAACAAAATTCTTGCCATATCAGCGTTCGTCTGTCTGTCTGGCTCATTGTTTTTCTCTTTTATTCATAATTACGGATTAGTTATTTTTCACAATAAGGCCATCGGTCGATTAATAAAAAGTCTCGAATCACGTGTGCTCGAATTATAACTATGCTTTTCTTATCGGTCTTACATGCAATAGAAAGTTACGAGATAAATTAAAAACACTCTTTATTAATGTGTAATACGTTTTTTTTTTAATAATTATTATCGAAGAGTAAACATCGTTTCTCGATTACGAGCACACAAAAAACACGCAGAGTTCAAAACAAATAGCTCTTATTTAAAAAAGCTTATTACATCAATGAACAACTTTAGAAGATAACACGTTGACCTTTTTACGATTTTCGAATCGTTACCAACGCACATTTACTTCATCCTTCTAATAATATAATTTAAACACAAAAAAAGCGACGTTAGAAAAATAACACTAAATCAGAAAACTGAAAATAAAAACTCGTAGGAAAAAAAAAAACAACTTAAATCGCTTTGGCGGCTCTTTTTTTTTCTCTTTGTTCAATTTATATATATTGTTTGAGCTTTTTATTTCGAAAAATTAACTCTGCGCGTTGCTCGCCTTCGCTCGACGATTTTGCGCTTTAAAAAAAAAATGAATTTTTCAATTTTTCGAGTTTTCGTTTAAAATGTTCGAAAAACTCGACAAAATCGCTTCGCGTCGAGCGGTTACACCTGATTCGATCTTTCGAAAGTCAAAAAGCCCCTTTTTCGATTTCGAATCTTCTTCGTCGCAAATTGTTTATTGGATCGGCCTAGAAAAGGGCGCGCCGCTTTTTTTTTTCTTCAAATCGACGATTTGCAAGGCTGCATTTCGCCGTTCGAAACTGCACGGAAATGCAAATCGCGCGATCTGTCGCTTAGTAATACGCTCGTAAATCATTTATTATTGCTCTCTTATTCTTCTCTGACAGGAAGCACACGGACACGGACGCACGCACGCACACACACCTTTGACAAGCATAACAAATTGCAAAACGTGTCCTGCAAGGAACAAAACTGCAATTGGTTTTAGCGCAAAAATCGCACGTTGCCCGTACGATTTATGTTTTGCTTTCGTTTCGTTATTATGGACGTCCTTTTCGTTCGAAAGAATGACATAATTTGTTTTGTTTATTGTTCGAAAGTGACGTAAAAACTTGATTTTCTCGTGTCCGAGCGGAGGGCGAATTTAGGGATGAAATAAATCGAATTAACCTTTTAATATAAGAAGATAATTGTGATTAATTAATTTCATCATTTTTGGCGAAATAAAACTATATATTTTAACATTTCTTATTGAAGCTCAAGAAAGTAAATTAATTATTGTGAATCGTGCTTTAAAGCCGAGTAAATATCGATTTTTGTTCGAAAAATGTTTTTACCATAGCAAATGAGTGGGAGCGAGCGAAAAGATACGAAAAACTCGTTAGTGCGAGTGAGAGGGAACGATCAAAATTATTCAACCGATTTTTCGCGTAATTTATTGGCCTAAATTATTGCGAATCATGGTGAACCACCGAAATTAAATAGAAATGGATCTTTGCAATACATAGATCCTTCCATTTACGCGCTACTTGTTTTACGCGGTTTGTAAAAATCAAAATTCTAAAAATTTACAACAATGAAAAGTATTTTTAAGTACTTTTAATTAACAAAATTTAGCAAATTTCGATTTAATTAATTATTTTCAATTGTTCTTAAAGCTGATTGTGCACATCTACGCATTTATTACATTTGTGTAGTTTATATTTCGCTATTTGCAATGAAAAATGTAAATGTAATTTAGTAAATATCGATTTTATGTTAAAAACGTTTTTTACCATAGCAATGAGTGGGAGAGAGCGAAAAGATACGATAATCACATAGGTATGAGCGAGAGGGAACGATTAAAACTATTTAACTAATTTTTTCGAATGAGCACATATCCCGCATTCATTGTATTTGTCTGTTTTTTTTTTTTTTTAAATTTAGTGTAATCAATTCAAAATTGAAATTAACTACTAAATACAGTCTTGTAATTTGTACTTAAAATTATTTAGAAAGTAAATTAATTATTGTAAATCGTGCCTAAAACCGAGTGCGCACATTCGAGCTCAAAGTGGCACATTCCGATCTCGGGAAAATGAAGCGCGCCGCTCCGCGTCGCGCTTCATTTGCCTCCCTCGCTCGGAAATGTGCCACTTTTCGCTCGAATGCGCGCATCCTTCTATTTATTAGATCTGACCAATTTATCTCGCGCCATCTCCAACAAAAAATTAAAAGCAGTTTAGTAAATATCAATTTTATGTTAAAAACGTATTTTTACCATACCAATGAGTGGGAGCGAGCGAAAAGATACGATAATCACATAGGTATGAGTGAGAGGGAACGATTAAAATTATTTAACTAATTTTTTCGAATGAGCACATATCCCGCATTCATTGTATTTGTCTGTTTTTTTTTTTAATTAAATTTAGTGTAATAAATACAAAATTTGTAATTTGTACTTAAAATTATTTAGAAAGTAAATTAATTATTGTAAATCGTGCCTAAAACCGAGTGCGCACATTCGAGCTCAAAGTGGCACATTCCGATCTCGGGAAAATGAAGCGCGCCGCTCCGCGTCGCGCTTCATTTGCCTCCCTCGCTCGGAAATGTGCCACTTTTCGCTCGAATGCGCGCATCCTTGCTTTCATTAGATCTATCTAATTTATCTTGCGCTATTTCCAACGCAATTATTAAATGTAGTTTATTAAATATCAATTTTATTTACCATAGCAACGAGTGGGAGCGAGCGAAAAGATACGACAACCTCGTCAGAGCGAGCGAAAGGGAACGATTAAAATTAATTTAGTTGCACCAAAGAAGTGTAACTTCGCGCGCGCCCGTTTTTTTTTTAAATAAAAACGTAGCCCCCTCCGACAATCGAAACAGAAGGAAAATCGCAAAAATCCATAATTAGAAAGGCCACAACGTTAAAGACCCGCTATTTTTGGACGCGAAGCCGTCCGAAAAGTCGGCAGATTTTATTTTTGCGCATTCAGGAAATAAAAATATTCGGCATTGACTTTGTCTACGTGTTGCTGGTCGCGTTTTGTGTGGAAAAAATCATTTGAAAATGAGTAATGTCGCAAATAGTGTGCGCGACAAAAGCGAACGTTGCTTTCGCAATTTTTTTTACCGCTGATTGTGCGTTGGCGTTCGTAAATTCGACGGAAGATTGAATAACTAATTTAAAGAGTATGTCGACAATTAGATAATAAGTTACATGTGCGACAATTGGGCACAATCAATATTATTAAATGCGACGAAGCGATGTGACAACGTTTAATGGAACTTCTAATGATAATTTGACGTAGCTAGGTGGTTTTTTTATTTTGAGGTTGGTGCTCCTTTCTGGGGTTTTATTTATTGTAAGATATATGACTTCGAATTAATTAATTAATAAGCAAAATGTGTTGGTTATGCTTTGAAATAGCACATTTTTGAAAAAAAAAAATGATTAAAAATTGTTGGGGATTTTTTAAGGTTGTTGTGTTTGGGGACTATAGCTCTTTTATTCTTTGATAAATTGTGATCATATTTTTTTTTTAATTTAAGATACCCAATACCCGATCACTTGCGGCATTTTTCGTATTTATAAAATTATGTGACAACTGCCACATTAAAAAATTATTTTAATATTAATTAATTAATAAACTATTCTCGAAGTTAACTTTATTCTATAATGAAAAAAAGTGTTTGATAAAAAGTATTTAATAATATTTGAACTAAATAAAATTAAATAAAATTGTTTTACGCTAATAGAACGATCCATAAGCTTCAGAAAATTAAGAAAAAATTAACATTAAAATTTTATTTGCTTTACTGCACAACGGGCTATTTTCTTTTCGAATTTTGACGTGCCCGAATAATTTTTATCTTTTAATAAGTAATTTATTAAGATTTAATATCAATGTAAACACCATATACTAATTAGGTCGTCACAAGCTACTATTACTTTCATTTTTTACCACCAGGTGTCGCGACTCAATTTCAAAATTATATGTTACTGCGCCTCCCTTGCACAAAATCGCCCCAAAAAGTATAACTTCCCCAAAAAATATGTGTCGACACTTTTCTCCCATTCGGGCCCCAAAAAAAATTAAATCGCCGTTTTTACGAACGAAAATTCGTCTCGGTATTTATTCAGCTTACGGGTCTAGAACGTTCCGCGCGGCGGCCCAAACGGGCCGGCAAGTTTGCGGCTCGCCCTCACAATTTCGAAGATATATTAGCGGCCTAAGCGGAATGTTGATACAATTTCTAAATTCGCATAAGTTACAACCCCTTCGCCTTTGCGGCTTTCGCGCCCCCGAAAATCTCGCCTCGAAATTAATTTTGCAACGACTCGTCAGATCGTACGTTTTTTTTCGCCGAAAAACTATTTATAAATTTTAATGGACGAAAATAGAGCGCTCGAGAACCTAACAAAAAAAAATAAAATAAAGGTGGGCGAATTAACATCGCCAAAAAAAAAATTAAATTAAATAACAACAAACAATAATTTGAAGTGAGTCAAGGTTGGAATTTTTCCATCGTCCGAATTTGTTTAAACATTTATTCGGAGGTTTCTGTGTCAGATAAACTTTACGAACTGATAAACGAAAGCGTTTCGATGGGAAGCACGTGCTTCGCAATTATGCATGCGTTTTTATTTCTATTGTGTTTGAGCAATAATTAAGAGGCGAGTGATTGGGCGATATGATCGCATGCTGCCGGCATGATCCCCAAATTGTCTTTCGAAAAATTTTCGATTATTGAAACCAAGTCGCCGAAAATTCGATTAAAATTATCGATCGATGTGATTGCGAGCGATAATTAATTAATTAGTCGGAAGCCTCTACGACTGATTGTATGGAACTCGGGCCTTTATTGTGGTCGATGTGTTGGGAGGAAGGTGTCGTGCTTGAATTACATAATCGAAGAGGAATTCATTATCGGAAATTCGTTTGAGACACTTGAAACGAATTTATTAACAAATTTAGAAGGTTCATTAAATTACCGTCTTCTGCAGTTGAAAATTTCGACTTGCCTAGTCTTCAACGGCGTTTTTCTCGAAAATTTTAAATGGCACGCCTATGGTTTTTTGGGCCTATCCGAAGCCAAAAAGTCTGGCAAATCGGAATATGTATGGTTTTTAAAGATCCGTCCACAAATAACGGCGCTACAATTGTTTTAACGTTAAACTTTGGGCCAAAAAAATAATCTAAATCTTCAACGGTTAATTACTCGAAAAATTAACATTGCGCCCTATGGCGATTTTGCACTTATCTTATGGGGAAATGTCTCAAGATTCCGAATCCGAGTCGTTTTTAATGATGGGATCGAAAATAAAGGCGCTACGATCAATTTTTTGAGTCAAAGTGTATTTTTTTCGATTTATTTAGTTTTCTCAAAAAATTTTGGTATTGAAGGGGTAGCAGGGAAGAATGGCACCCTGATTTGTCGGTTTGGGGTCCATAGGAACGTCCCGTAAAAATTTAAAGCAAATCTATTACCTAAAATTATTTTTCCTCAAAAATACGGATGTTTTTTGCCCGATTTTGGGGGGTTTTGAGTTAGGACCGGATTCCGACGCGTGGAGCTTGGGAACGTTCAGAAATGAAAGGATTTGACGAAATTCGCACAGACGGCCGAGTTACAGCATTTTGAAAATTCAAAATTTTAGCAAAATTTACATTTTGAAAGCTTCAAGCGCGTTTTTCCCCCATACTTAACATTCGGTTCTGTTGATTTTTTACGCTGATCTTACACTCTGATAAACGAACTCTTAGAATCTAAAAAGTCATTAAAGATCCGTTCACAAATAACCGAGCTACGATTTTGCAAAGTTGAAATTTAGAAAAAATTAATTACAAGTCAAAGTCTTCGAAGCCGTTTTTCTCGAGAATTTCAAATGGCACGCCTATGGTTTTTTGATCCTATCCGAAGCCAAAAAGTCTGGCGAATCCGGCTCTGTATAGTTTTTAAAGATCCGTTCACAACTAACGGCGCTACAATTTTTTTAACGTAAATTGATGTGCTACCAAAAATGAATCTGAAACCCTTAATTACTTGAAAAATTCCTCGTTCCTCAAAAACTCCATTCGAAGCGACTCAAGGACCCAAAGCGAAACACCTGATGTTTTGTTATTATTACAGAGCGCGAAGTATTCAGGCTGTCTATTTTTAAATTTGCACGACCGAATGTGCAGTGCATTAAAAATAGACATTTAACTATGTCGCTTTCAGACTTTCGGGCATTTCCCTCTAAAATTCAATACCGTTTCGGCCGCTAATACAATAATTGCGAACGATCCCAATTCGATAGAATGTCAATTTAAAAAAGAAGAAAAGCGAAACCGAACGCTTTCTAAGCGGCTTAGAATTTTTCGAGAAATTCGATACGAATTCGTCCGAACGTTTCCATAAGTTAAAAAACAGATAAAAATTTTGGCTACCGCCTGCCTCGATCCATTGTATTTTTTATTTTATTACCTACACGAAAATAAATAAGAATTCGGGTAGGAGTCGCACTAAAAAAAAAACATAACATTTCTTATTCGGAACCCGACGAAATAAACACATATTTTTATCGCCGATTCGATAAATAAATAATTTTTTTTAATGATCCTATTTTTTTTCCTCGAATTTGCAGCGGAAAATGGATGAACTGATGCCGAAACACCGAAACGCACATTAAAAAATTTTAATTCAGTTTAGAAAATGTCGATGTTATGTTGAAAAACGTATATTTGCTATAGCAATGAGTGGGAGCGAGCGAAAAGATACGGTTATCTCGTAAGTGTGAGCGAGAGGAAACGATTTTAACTAATATTTTGTCTATTTCATTGTGAATCGGGCTTAAAACCGAGTGCGCACATTCGAGCTCAAAGTGGCACATTCCGATCTCGGGAAAATGAAGCGCGCCGCTCCGCGTCGCGCTTCATTTGCCTCCCTCGCTCGGAAATGTGCCACTTTTCGCTCGAATGCGCACATCCTCGTATTTATTAGATTTGTCTAGTTCATTTTTTGCCATTGCCAATGAAAAATTTTAATGTATTTTAGTAAGTATCGATTTTATGCTTAACAACGTATTTTTACTATAGCAATGAGTGGGAGGGAGCGAAAAGATACGATAATATCGTAAGTGTGAGCGAGACGAAACGATTTTAACTAATATTTTGTCTATTTCATTGTGAATCGGGCTTAAAACCGAGTGCGCACATTCGAGCTCAAAGTGGCACATTCCGATCTCGGGAAAATGAAGCGCGCCGCTCCGCGTCGCGCTTCATTTGCCTCCCTCGCTCGGCAATGTGCCACTTTTCGCTCGAATGCGCGCATCCTCGTATTTATTAAATTTGTTTACATTAATTTTGGGATTACGCAACATAACACGTGGTTATATTTAATTTGGTTACGCCACTGGTTTTTTTTTAGTTTTTCTCAACTTCTTTGCGTTTTTATTCTAATGTTATATCATTTTTCTCAAGCAAAACTTTAAAAATAGTGGCGCCCTTTGCGAAATGAGACCGTGATTTTTTGATTACCGAAAATATTGGAAAGAACGCTTCGGAAATAGACACCGCGGGTCGTTTTACATACGAAAATGTTAATTGTTTATAATAAAAATAATTATAAACAATATTTCACTCCGCTCTAACAAATATTTAAAAAATACGGGCGTACTCTGAGAAATGTGGCCTTATCATTTTTATTAATTAAGATTATAGTCAAGTCGCGCTATAACGAAGCTCGATATAACGAATATATCGATATAAAGACAGAATGTGCGTTATAACGCAAATTTAAATGGGTTTTGGTCCCCTCCATATGACGAAATTTTTTTAGTCAAAGCCTAAACATTTTTGTTAATGCAATGTCTTATGTGTTCATTGAAAACCCTTGTTACACGGATATATGTAAATAAAACAAGCTTGGGCCCAGCATCAAAAAGGTTTTTTTGTTAAATTAACCTCCTCTGTCCGCTTTTTATTAAATTTTTTGACATATATGCGTTCCATTGTTTATTTAATTAAACGACAACGAATTTGTAGTGTATTGGTTTACAGTTTTCTTTAAATCTCTTCCATATATCGAATTTTTGCTTTATGCTCTCATCATAACGAATTTCGTTATAACGAACTTTTTTCCCGGTCCTTCGAAATTCGTTATAACGCGCTTCGGCCGTTTTTGAAAATTTTTCTCTCGGTTTTAACTCATCTAAGATTTGCTCAGTGTATATGAGATCGAGACGACCCGAGCGTAATTAGTAAAATAAGAATAAATGAGAGTTGTCATAGTAACTAAAAAGGAAGTAACATTTTAAAACCTTAACTCATCGAAATTTGGGAAGTTATTAGTAACCCCCAAATTATGGTCCTTCGAGCCGGATGTAAAATAACTATATAATATAATAACATGTTCGGTGTAAATGATCAAGGCGGCCCGAGCAATAATAAATAAATAAATAAATCTCGAGGCCGATTTTTCAAAATCAATAGGCCGCAGTGTGCGAACGCATCACGAAACAATTAAACAAATATTTTATGCAAGTGTGCGCAACACCGCCGAAGCGCAAATATGCATTCGATTAGCGCCGATATCCTTGAACTTAATGCGCTCGACAAATAGTCCTTAAAAGGACGTCTGCTCGGCAAACGATTTTTTACATTAGAAAAACTGACGCAAACCTTCAAACACTTAAAACCATTTAACGAGATAAGTACCCGGTTGCGTAACAACGAAACGCGTTTAAATTATTTAAACAAAGTCGAGTGGCGACATCTGAACGTTCTCGTTCGAACTGACGCGAGTTTATTTTTAAATCATTGATAAAACGTACACACAGGAAGCTATAGAGTAATTTGTTATTTTAATCGAAGCGAACCCTCGAAATTAAACAATTTTATATTTTGGGCTCGGTCAAGACCAAAATAAACCCTCCGAATTCCCAGACATTCGTAAAGGGGGTAATTAATCACGAGAAGGGCTTCGGATGAGACACGCGCGCATTAACATAAATTTGTTTATAAACAAAACTTTTTGAAAAGGCCTAATTAACAATAAAAATTAAGTCTCGAGGAATAAATTCAGAAATTTGCATACGACGAACAATAATAACTTTCCTTCCGACTTCAACCCTCGTCAGTTTTCCATTTCCATTTTCACGTTAGTGCCTATGTACATAATAGCGGGAAAATAATAAAATTTGCAACTTCGACAAAACGCCCACCCGAAACTCCGAACGCCTACTCCCTTTTGTCTAAATCTAACGCACACACGCGTGCAGCCCAGAAGGACCCCGAATTTCCACTAAAAATTTTCCGATTCCAGCCCCCTTCGTCGAATCGAAAAAGGTGTAAATTGCCGCGCGCAATTAAAATAATTTTTTTCTAGTCAAAGGACGAAACGAAAACGATTTAGTGGAGTGGCGATGGGAAAAGGAAATAATCGAGACGAGACCTTTAAAAAAAAAAGAAAGGAAAAAAAGAGAACTTTCGCCGCTTTCTCTTTCCGTACCCGTTCGCTTATCGATCTCGCGGCAGCGCGCATGTTCATGACCTTGAAAAGGAAAACCATCCCCATTTTCTACCTAACGATTTCATCCTACGTGTCAGCTGCAAACCTCCCCCCTTTTCCTTGCATTTCGGGCAATAATATTCTTCCGATCGGTAAATTAAGAAGACATTTTGTTAAATGGAATACCGACAAGTTGAGCCCTTGAACTTAGGCTATCCTCAAGTGCTATTTTTATGACGTACAAAAAAATTTGGCAATTTCTTTTTAATGATATGAGCACGATTATAAATTGAATCGAAGCTTTTTAGTAATTAATTTAAATTGCTTATTGTTGTATCCTTTTTGTAAAATCAATGGGCAAATGAAAACTGAAGGTTTTCATTTTTTTTCTTGCAAACCGATGCCTTGTTTGCAATTTAATTCCGCAAGAATTGAATAATTATTGTTCTTTTTTGATTTTGCATTAAATAATTTTAAAAATTAACTAATAAATTGAATTTAATCGAAATTTTTAAATTTTCTCCCAATTATTTTGAAAATCAATAAGTGCTTTTAGTTCGGTTATTTCAAAATCGAAAAATTTGACAAACCAATTGATTTTTCAATGATTTATAAAGAAAACAAATTGAAATGAAAATTTTGAACCAGAAGTTTTCAATTCATCTCTTTATTAAAAAGTTTGAGGACCAATGGCTAAACGTTTACTCCATTTTCCCGAGATCGGAATGTGCCACTTTGATTTTAAGTACAAATTACAAGACTGTATTTAGTAATTAATTGCAATTTTGATTTTATTACACTAAATTTAATAAAAAAACAAAAACAGACAAATACAATGAATGCGAGATATGTGATCATTCAAAAAAAAAGTTAAATCATTTTTATCGTTCCCTCTCGCTCATACCTATATGATTATCCTATCTTTTCGCTCTCTCCCACTCATTGCTATGGTAAAAATACGTTTTTAACATAAAATCGATATTTACTAAATTACATTTACATTTTTCATTACAAATAGCAAAATATAAACTACACAAATCTAATAAATGCGTAGATGTGCACAATCGGGTTTAAGAACAATTGAAAATAATTAATTAAATCAAATTTGCTAAATTTTGTTAATTAAAAGTCCTTAAAAATACTTTTCATTGTTGTAAATTTTTAGAATTTTGATTTTTACAAACCGCGTAAAACAAGTAGAGCGTAAATGGAAGGAGTGATGTATTGCAAAGACGCATTTCTATTTAATTTCGTTGCTTCACCATAATTCACAATAATTTAGGCCAATAAATTACGCAAAAAATCAGTTGAATAATTTTGATCGTTCCCGCTCACTCGCACTGACGAGTTTTTCGTATCTTTTCGCTCGCTCCCACTCATTTGCTATGGTAAAAACATTTTTCGAACAAAATCGATATTTACTGCACTAAATTAAAATTTTGAGTTGAAAGAGTGAAGGATAGAGTAGACAAATTTAATAAATACGAGGATGTGCGCGTTCGAGCGAAAAGTGGCACATTTCCGAGCGAGGGAGGCAAATGAAGCGCGACGCGGAGCGGCGCGCTTCATTTTCCCGAGATCGGAATGTGCCACTTTGAGCTCGAATGTGCGCACTCGGTTTTAGGCACGATTTACAATAATTAATTTACTTCCTAAACAATTTTAAGTACAAATTACAAGACTGTATTTAGTAGTTAATTTCAATTTTAAATTTATTACACTAAATTTAATAAAAAAACAAAAACAGACAAATACAATGAATGGGGAATATGTGCTCATTCGAAAAAATTAGTTAAATAATTTTAATCGTTCCCTCTCACTCATACCTATGTGATTATCGTATCTTTTCGCTCTCTCCCACTCATTGCTATGGTAAAAATACGTTTTTGAGACATATAAATTAATTATTTTAATAAAAGTCAGAACTAAGTTTACAACAATTCTAAAAAAACAAACATCCCTTAATCCACCCCAAGTCTTGGCCGAAAGTCTCATTCTTTCTTTTTTTTAGCACTAAATTAATTCCAACCTTCACATGATCCGCCACTAATAAGGGAAAAGCCCTACGGCACGACTTTAAGCCGCTAAAAAGGTGCCGCGTAATTGGAAAATATGCGCCAGCAACCCCTTCTGTTTGATATTAAAACTACAATTAAGGGCGCCTATTAAAATTCGCATTTAAGCCCATAGTTTGCTAATTTTCAAAGCGAAACGTCAAATAAAATTTAATTTTAACGGCTCAACGTGTTAGCACTTTTTTTAATACGAATCGGGAAAAAAAAACGCGCACGAAACAAATTAAAAATTACTCGCAACAAAAAAAAAAATAAAATAAATAACGAAACGATCCGAAAGTTGCGAAAAATTGTTTTTTAAATTTTCTCCGCCTTAGATTTCAAAATTATTAAATTATTAATTCGATTAATGGCGTCGTCGCAATCAGCACACGCTTTTCGTAAAAATCCGCCGCTGATCCTTGACATACGAGAAACTTCAATTTTAAAAATTGCGTTCGCGCCGCGTGGTTTGCCAATAAATCTTAATATAAACCGATTTTTCCCTAAACTGCTGAAAATGCACTCGGGCGACGTCATCGCCGATCGAGAAAGGTTATCGATCATGATTTATCGCGACTTTTTGCGAAAGAAAGGTTATGTGCCGCTCGAACGGCGAAATTTTAAAAAGTCGGCTGTTTACTTTACGCTTTGACAAAATGGGGCATTATTAATCTTTATTAGGATTTGAGTGTGTAGGTGGTCGCCTATCGTGATTTATCACTTTACGTCTCGTAATGAAACCGCTCGACTTTGAGATGAAAAATGATTTATTTTTCTTATTAAGTAATTTGTTATTAGGTTTGCGTGTAAGATGAATCAATTTTCTTTTAGATGTAAAAGAAAATTTTTATTTACATAAATAAATTCCTAAAGCCTATCCAAATTGTTTAAACAAATTGACTTGGGAGTATATAAAATAACAAAGTAGGTGCCGAAACGGGGCCAAATAATGGCCCTAAATTATTTTCGACTTCGCCATCGTGGAGTGCGCGAAAAAGTGTCCGAAGAAAGTTTTTACAGAACTAATTTAGCTCGACTAATAAGAAAGTTAGCAAAAAAGAGTTTTCGCGAAAAACCGCCTTATTTTGGTGGAAAACCCGGCTAAAGTGGAAACCCTTTTGCACTCAAAAATGGTTTTTGTCGAATATCTCCGTCGTTTTTGAAGATTTTCCTAGAGTGTTTGGTGTCGTTGGAATCGCAAAGAAACGGGCTTTCTCGTAAGCGCAAAAATAATTACAGCGCCTACTTGATTTAACGAAGTTGGCTCCGAGAGCGGCGCAATTAAAAGCCGAGCGAAAAATCTAAATGTGCCATCTTGAAGAGAGGCAAAAAGTACCCCAAGAAAATATCTTTAGAATTAATTTATTTTGATAAATAATAAAGTTACAGCTATTTTAAGTTTAGTGAGGTTAAAAACCAGGTAGGTATGTCCGAAGGAGTTTTTTCAAAATTGGTTCAATCTTGATTATTTTAAAAAATTTTCTTATACCGTTTGGTATCGATAGAATCGTCAAAAAATAAGCATTTTAATTAATGCACAACGAGATACAGTGCCTACTGGATTTAACGAAGTTAGTCCCGACACCGGCGCAATTACAACCGTTTGTTAACGTTTGCTTTTAAAATAATTTTATTTTATTAAATCAACCGCCAAAATGGCCTATACGTGTTTTAAATATTTTTTTACAACTTAATTTTGTTGAGAAAAAAATTCAAAGAGCCATCTAACATAAAAGAACGTGCATTAAAAAATGTAAATATAATTTAGTAAATATCGATTTTATGTTAAAAACGTATTTTTACCATAGCAATGAGTGGGAGAGAGCGAAAAGATACGAAAATCACATAGGTACGAGTGAGAGGGACCGATTAAAATTATTTAACTATTTTTTTTCGAATGAGCACATATCCCGCATGCATTGTATTTGTCTGTTTTTGTTTTTTTTATTAAATTCAGTGTAATAAATTCAAAAATGAAATTAAGTACCAAATACAGTCTTCTAATTTGTACTTAAAATTGTTTAGGAAGTAAATTAATTATTGTAAATCGTGCCTAAAACCGAGTGCGCACATTCGAGCTCAAAGTGGCACATTCCGATCTCGGGAAAATGAAGCGCGCCGCTCCGCGTCGCGCTTCATTTGTCTCCCTCGCTCGGAAATGTGCCACTTTTTGCTCGAATGCGCGCATCCTGGCTTTCATTAGATCTGTCTAATTTATCTCGCGCTATTTCCATTAAAAAATTAAATGCAGTTTAGTAAATATCAATTTTATGCATAAAAACGTATTTTTACCATAGCAATGAGTGGGAGAGAGCGAAAAGATACGATAATCACATAGGTACGAGTGAGAGGGAACGATTAAAATTATTTAACTAATTTTTTCGAATGATCACATATCCCGCATTCATTGTATTTGTCTGTTTTTGTTTTTTTATTAAATTTAGTGGCATAAAATCAAAATTGAAATTAACTACTAAATACAGTCTTGTAATTTGTACTTAAAATTGTTTAGGAAGTAAATTAATTATTGTAAATCGTGCCTAAAACCGAGTGCGCACATTCGAGCTCAAAGTGGCACATTCCGATCTCGGGAAAATGAAGCGCGCCGCTCCGCGTCGCGCTTCATTTGCCTCCCTCGCTCGGAAATGTGCCACTTTTCGCTCGAATGCGCACATCCTCGCATTTATCGAATTTTTTTCCAAGTGATTATATTTAATTAAGTTGGGCCAAAGAAGTATAACTTCTAACGCGCGTCCAAAAGTATACGCACCTTTTTTTTCCACACCAATTAATTTTGAACACCTGTCTTATTATAAACCAAAAATAAACCGAGGCAACTTGTCCCATTTAAAATACAAGAAAAGATTAACGTTTGAAAAAAAAATCTCCTCCTTACGAAAAAAATAGCAATTTGGATGGTTCAGTCCTACGAAAGCAGTTTATTATTGACAGTCGAATCAATAATCGTTTAAGTGGACGTTTTTGGATACAAAAATGTTTTTATTGAATTGTCGAGACGGTTTTATTCCTTCCAATACTTGATTGTTTTTCCTATGTCGAAAATTTACTGGAAAAACTTTCCATGTCGTAAAGTTCGGGAAGTGCTTTCGATTTTCTTTTAAAAAAAAAAAAGAAAAGAAAAAAGAAGCAAGCATTCGAACTTTCTGTTGCCAACAAAAATGATTTTATTATAACTAAACTAGAATTTCGGTGGTGTTTTTGTTGTGAAGTTTCGCTTTATAATTAAAATTCTTTTCGACCTTTTTTTTTTTTAAAAGGAAATTGAAATAAAGTGAAACGCCTCGTTTTGACGTTACAAAACTTAATAAGTTATGTATTTATACGAATTTCCCGCAAGGTTTAATCACAAAAATTTTATTATTCAGCCGTGAAGACATTTAAAAAAAAATTCGGCAATTAATGCGCCGAACAATGGCCAATTCTTCAATTTAATTAAACGACGTGGGTATTGTTTCGTAAGTTTCCTTACTGTTTCTATTTTTCGCGTCGATCCACAAAGCGCGTTTGCCAGCGTTTTTATTAAATTATTTGTTTTCGCTCCTCCCGGCCGTTTTTAAATAAATTCGAATTCGCAACTTCGCAAAAACGCCGACAGCTTACGCATCCAAACCGACATTACTAAATTTTCCCTCTAAGTTCCTAATCTACGATTTTTCTTTATAAAAATTCCTAGGGGAAATTTTCCACGAACGCCTACGAAATTTATCAGCTTCCATTTTGTTGTTGGGATTTATTTTTATAAATGGACGCGATCCGTTTTAATAAATTGCAGTGGCGGCGCGTCGATCGAAGAGAGGCGATCCAATTTTCCTCGTTAAATTTCATTAAAGGCAATGAGCGATTGTTCGGTACCTCGCCCTAAAACGATTCCAATTTAAAAAAAAAGACGTGACCTATTCGATTTGATTTTAAAAAACAATTTTTGAGGTTATAATAAAAATTTTTGATGTAGTTTAGTAAATAATGATTTTATGCTTAAAAATGTATATTTACTATAGCAATGCGTGGAAGCGAGCGAAAAGATACGATATCTTGTAAGTGTGAGCGAGAGGGAACGCTATTACCTAATATTTTGTTTATTTTATTGTTAATTGTGCTTAAAACCGAGTGTGCGCATTCGAGCTCAAAGTGGCACATTCCGATCTCGGGAAAATGAAGCGCGCCGCTCCGCGTCGCGCTTCATTTGCCTCCCTCGCTCGGAAATGTGCCACTTTTCGCTCGAATGCGCACATCTTCGCATTTATTAGATTTGTGTAGTTTAACTTTCGCTATTTCCAATAAAAAATTTAAATGTAGCTTAATAAATATCGATTTTACGTTTAAAAACGTATTTTTACTATAGCAATGAGTGGGAGAGAGCGAAAAGATACGAGAATCTCATATGTGTGAGTGAGAGGGAACGATTAAAATTTTTTAATTAATTTTTTGAATGTGCGCATCTCCCGCATTCATTGAATCTGTCTATTTTTGTTTTTTTAATTAAATTTAGTGTAATAAATTCAAAATTGAAAGTAAATCCTAAATACAGTCTTGTAATTCGTACTTAAAATTAATTAGAAAGTAAATTAATTATCGTGAATTGTGCTTAAAACCGAGTGTGCACATTCGAGCTCAAAGTGGCACATTCCGATCTCGGGAAAATGAAGCGCGCCGCTCCGCGTCGCGCTTCATTTGCCTCCCTCGCTCGGAAATGTGCCACTTTTCGCTCGAATGCGCACATCCTCGTATTTATTGTATTATGCATTTTATATTTCGCTATTTCCAATAAAAAATTTAAATGTAGCTTAATAAATATCGATTTTACGTTTAAAAACGTATTTTTACTATAGCAATGAGTGGGAGAGAGCGAAAAGATACGAGAATCTCATATGTGTGAGTGAGAGGGAACGATTAAAATTTTTTAATTAATTTTTTGAATGTGCACATCTCCCGCATTCATTGAATCTGTCTATTTTTGTTTTTTTTAATTAAATTTAGTGTAATAAATTCAAAATTGAAAGTGACCCCTAAATACAGTCTTGTAATTCGTACTTAAAATTAATTAGAAAGTAAATTAATTATCGTGAATTGTGCTTAAAACCGAGTGTGCACATTCGGGCTCAAAGTGGCACATTCCGATCTCGGGAAAATGAAGCGCGACGCGGAGCGGCGCGCTTCATTTGCCTCCCTCGCTCGGAAATGTGCCACTTTTCGCTCGAACGCGCACATCTTCGCGTTAAATTTCATTAAAGGCAATAAGCAATTGATCGGTACCTCAACCTAAAACGATTCCAATTTAAAAAAAAAAGATATTACCTATTCGATTTTATTTTAAAAAACAACCCTCAACTTCCGCTTTAAATTTGATCGATTAAATCAAATTAGCGACTTAAAAATGTTCGATTCTAAAAATTAATTTAAAATTAAAAATTAAAAGGACGCTTTTCAAATTTAAATTTGCCGCCTATTTAACAAACACGTTAAGCCAAAAACAGTTACGATAGATAATCAAACAGCCATCTACATAAATTTCGATGGACGCCATTGAACGGTTTTAATTGTTATTATGTTAATGAAAAAAACTAGTTTATAATCGAGGACACGTTTACTCTAATTAACGCTTGCATTTGGTCTCGAGCAACATCCTTTTTAGTTAAGTTTGTGCCTTTCAAATGGATACACTTACGTCTTGGTTTTCACCTCAGCAATCTTCGACCCAATTCGTTCAGTGAGTAAATTAAAAATCCTAATGGCACAATGGAAACGGTTCGAAAACGTGGCGGCCCCCTTTTTCGAAAATGTCGCCGAACGAGCAATTTCGATTTCGATATGCTTTCGCGATTCTATCGATCCGCTTTTTATCTTTTTTTGTGCTAGTTTATACAAATCGATTCCGTCGATATTTACACGAATAGAAATAGACGCGGATTATATAATTTTCGATGTGTTTTTTCGAAAGCTAAGCAGATTAATTTAATTATAACCACGCGATTTAATTGTTTGTTTATTAGAAATGGCTTTTAATTAAAGTAATTGTGAGCGATTCGACTTCGAAGAACCGTTCGTTGTTTTTCTACAATTTTATTTGCAAAAAATCATCTCGAGGACCGGTTCAATTTCGGGCATGGACGCGGCTCCCACTTTAAATTTATGTACGATTTATATAAAAAAAAAAAAAATACTTTGAACTAGTTTAAACTAAGAATAAAAGCAGTTATACTTCAATGGTGCGAGTGAATTAATTTTAATCGTTCCCTCTCGTTCGCAACGACGGGATTGTCGTATCTTTTCGCTCCCTTCCACTCGTTGCTATGGTAAAAACGTTTGTCGAACACAAAATCGATATTTGATGCACTAAATTGAAAATTTTGAGTTCAAAGAGCGAAGGATAGAGTGGAGAAATTTAATAAATGCGAAGATGTGCGCATTCGAGCGAAAAGTGGCACATTTCCGAACGAGGGAGGCAAATGAAGCGCGACGCGGAGCGGCGCGCTTCATTTTCCCGAGATCGGAATGTGCCACTTTACGCTCGAATGTGCGCACTCGGTTTTACGCACGATTTACAATAATTAATTTACTTCCTAAACAATTTTAAGTACAAATTACAAGACTGTATTTAGTAGTTAATTTCAATTTTGATTTTATGGCACTAAATTTAATAAAAAAACAAAAACAGACAAATACAATGAATGCGGGATATGTGCTCATTCGAAAAAATTAATTAAATCATTTTAATCGTTCCCTCTCACTCGTTCCTATGTGATTATCGTATCTTTTCGCTCTCTCCCACTCATTGCTATGGTAAAAATACGTTTTTAACAGAAAATCGATATTTACTAAATTACATTTACATTTTTCATTGCAAATACCGAAATATAAACTACACAAATCTAATAAATGCGTAGATGTGCAAAATCAGCTTTAAGAACAATTGAAAATAATTGAGTAAATCGAAATTTGCTAAATTTTGTTAATTAAAAGTACTTAAAAATACTTTTCATTGTTTTAAATTTTTAGAATTTTGATTTTCACAAACCGTGTAAAACAAGTAGCGTGTAAATGGAAGGATTCATCAATCAAATTAAAAACAAGGAATATTAAATATAAAAAAATTATTTCGCACGTTTCGAATTGAAAAAAAAAGTACTTTAAGCGCAGTTTCCTAAATTATCGAAATTAAACGATAAAGAAATGCATCGCGAGAAATGGCGCAGTAGTTTTCGAAAACGCGCTCGAAGGCAACAAGTAATTTCCACGTGCATTACTCAAACTGTAACTACACAAATCTAATAAATGCGTAGATGTGCAAAATCAGCTTTAAGAACAATTGAAAATAATTGAGTAAATCGAAATTTGCTAAATTTTGTTAATTAAAAGTACTTAAAAATACTTTTCATTGTTTTAAATTTTTAGAATTTTGATTTTCACAAACCGTGTAAAACAAGTAGCGTGTAAATGGAAGGATTCATCAATCAAATTAAAAACAAGGAATATTAAATATAAAAAAATTATTTCGCACGTTTCGAATTGAAAAAAAAAGTACTTTAAGCGCAGTTTCCTAAATTATCGAAATTAAACGATAAAGAAATGCATCTCGAGAAATGGCGCAGTAGTTTTTCGAAAACGCGCTCGAAGGCAACAAGTAATTTCCACGTGCATTACTCAAACTGTAATTTAACGACGATTACAACAAAGAAGTCGATAAAAATAATGAAGAAAGCTATTTTTGAGCAACAATCTTACATAAGAAAATTAACAGGTCGAAGCTATTCGATTAGCGCAACAGGTTTCCATTATTATGTTAATTTCTAAAAATTATTCGACAACTTTTTTCTTGTATCTATTATTTATTTTTAGGCAAAAACAAAAATAAACATTAATTCGACGAAAAAACCGTTTATTTTTCTCGTCAATAATTATCATTATTATTTACGTGACTAAATGAAATAATCAAATAGTAAAAAGCAAAAAACACACACACACACACCCAATTTTTAAACCCATTAAAAAGTGTAATAAAAGATAAAAAAAAGTTAACCTTTCCACAGATTAGAGGAATTGAAATTTTTTATCGGCGATGAAGAACACGCAGGTATGTTATTTAATTTTGCCGAAATGAAAGTGCGTATTTCGACGAAGCGGCACGACTTTGTATGTTTCCAGTCGATACCGGCGATCTATCGCCCGAAACCACCCTTAATCAGTACCTCAGGGAGAAGCTGCACCTGACCGGGACGAAAAATATGTGCTTGGAGGGGGGCTGCGGCTCCTGCATCGTCGCGGTCACCGGCACCGACCCCAACACCGAAAAGGAGCAAATTTTCGCCGTCAATTCCGTAAGTCAATATATACAGGGTGTCGCGCTATAGAATACCGCAAAGCAGATAGACCGAGATTTTCGACTATTTTTAAATGGGTCAACTGGCGTTTGAAAAACTTTCGTTTGGCGCATCCGACGAGCCGCCGCTGGTGTAAAAAAAACCCAGAACAACCATCAATTATGTTCGACAACCGGTTTTCTCGATACTCGACCAATTATTACGTAACGATATATTTATAACTGTTAATTAAATTTGGCCTTGAAAGGGGACGACTGCAGATTGCAAAAAAAAAGAACTAACGCAACAGGTTTCGGACAACTTTTTGCCTACGGTCGTTAAATCTCTTCGTAATTAAATCGTCGAGACGAAATGCATTTGTAAATAAAAAGGAATGGTCAAAATTAGATGTCAAATGATATTTAATCGATTATTTAAATTTTCATAGACCAAAATGATAAAAAAAATCGAAAAATTCGTTAATTTCTTAAATCCTGTTGACCATTAGGTTGTTTTTTTTTAGATTTTCGATTAATTAAATAGTTTGCGAATTTTATAAGCTCAAAAAAAATAATTGGAAATATAGGACATATATAGGAAATATAGGACTTTAATCGTTAAAGATTTAAAAATTTTAGCAAAATTTACATTTTAAAAGCTTCAAGCGCGTTTTTTTCCCAGAATTAACATAGGACCTTTTTGACTTTATTGGCTGGTCTTACGCGCCGATAAACGGGCTTTCAGAATCTGAAAAGTTTTTAAAGGTCCGTTCACAAATAACCGAGCTACGATTTTTCAAAGTTGCGATTTAGAAAAAAATAATTACAAGTCGGAGTTTCAAACCCGTTTTTCTCAAAAATTTCAAATCGCACGCCTATGCTTTTTTGGGCCCATCCGAAGCCAAAAAGTCCGGCGAATCCGAATCTGTTTAGTTTTTAGTGTTTTTAGTGTTTGGTACCGATCTACGCATGTTCGGGCTGGAAAATCCACACGATCGAATCGATCGGGGACCGAAAAACGGGCTACCATCCTCTCCAAAAGGCAATGGTCCTGTTCAACGGCACCCAATGCGGCTTTTGCTCGTCGGGGATGATATTGAACATGTACGCCCTGTACGAGTCGGGAAATTTCACGATGAAAGAGGTGGAAAATTCGTTCGCCGGCAACATCTGTCGCTGCACCGGCTACAGACCGATCCTTTCCGCCTTCAAGTCGCTCGCGAGCGACGCCTCGACCGAAATCTTGGGCACGTACTCCGACGACATCGAAGACATACCGCTCTGCAAGAGGAGCCAGGGAAAATGCGAAAATTTCTGCGCCCTGCCTTGCCACAAACGGACCGAACCGCATTGCTATCGTCCGGTGGGTTTTTCGAGATGGTTCAAGGTGTTCGCCATCAACGAAATTTTCGACGTGCTCAAATTTCGAAAGGGAACTACTTATATGCTGGTAGCTGGCAATACGGCCACCGGTAAGGTCGATTTAATTTTTTTTGATTTTTAAGGTGGTCCGACTATTGAATAACATAGTTATTTGGTCGCGATATATGTGCAGATTCGGGCGAAAAGTTGATGCATGGACCTCTCGAAAAAAAAAAGGATATTGTAGGGTTTCAAAGTTTAAAAATATATTATTCGAAAATTTAATGAAAATGACGGAGATTAAACTCAAAATTTCGGTTTCAGCAATTACAAGAGTGTATTTCACTTTCAATTTTGAATTTAATACACTAAATTTAATTAAAAAAACAAAAATAGACAGATCCAATGAATGCGGGAGATGTGCACATTCAAAAAATTAATTAAAAATTTTTAACTGTTCCCTCTCACTCACACATATGAGATTCTCGTATCTTTTCGCTCTCTCCCACTCATTGCTATAGTAAAAATACGTTTTTAAACGTAAAATCGATATTTATTAAACTACATTTAAATTTTTTATTGGAAATAGCGAAAGTTAAACTACACAAATCTAATAAATGCGAAGATGTGTGCATTCGAGCTAAAAGTGGCACATTTCTGAGCGAGGGAGGCAAATGAAGCGCGACGCGGAGCGGCGCGCTTCATTTTCCCGAGATCGGAATGTGCCACTTTGAGCTCGAATGTGCACACTCGGTTTTAGGCACGATTTACAATAATTAATTTACTTTCTAAATAATTTTAAGTACGAATTACAAGACTGTATATAGGGGTCACTTTCAATTTTGAATTTATTACACTAAATTTAATTAAAAAAACAAAAATAGACAGATTCAATGAATGCGGGAGATGTGCACATTCAAAAAATTAATTAAAAAATTTTAATCGTTCTCTCTCACTCACACATATGAGATTCTCGTATCTTTTCGCTCTCTCCCACTCATTGCTATAGTAAAAATACGTTTTTAAACGTAAAATCGATATTTATTAAGCTGCATTAAAATGTTTTATTGGAAATAGCGAAAGTTAAACTACACAAATCTAGTAAATGCGAAGATGTGCGCATTCGAGCGAAAAGTGGCACATTTCAGAGCGAGGGAGGCAAATGAAGCGCGACGCGAAGCGGCTCGCTTCATTTTCCCGAGATCGGAATGTGCCACTTTGAGCTCGAATGTGCACACTCGGTTTTAAGAACGATTCACATAAATTTAGACCAATAAATTACACGAAAAATCAGTTAAATAATTTTAGTCATTCCTTCTGACTCGCATTGGCGAAATTGTCGTATCTTTTCACTCCCTTCCACTCGTTGCTATGGTAAATACGTTTTTCCAACACTAAATTTAAAATTTTGAGTTGAAAGAGCGAAGAATAGAGTAGATAAATTTAATAAATGCGAAGATGTGCGCGTTCGAGCGAAAAGTGGCACATTTCCGAGCGAGGGAGGCAAATGAAGCGCGACGCGGAGCGGCGCGCTTCATTTTCCCGAGATCGAAATGTGCCACTTTGAGCTCGAATGTGCACACGCGGTTTTAAGCACGATTTAAATAATTTTAATTTGAAATTACAAGACTGTATTTAGATGTTAATTTCAATTACTAATTTATTGCAATAAATTTAATAAAAAACAAAATAGATAGATCCAATGAATGCAGGATATGTGCTCATACGAAAAATTAGTTAAAAAATTTTAATCGTTCCCTCTCACTCATACCTATGTGATTATCGTATCTTTTCGCTCTCTCCCACTCATTGCTATGGTAAAATGTTTCTCGAACATAAAATCGATACTTATTAAACTAAATTAATTTGTAAAACAGTTATTTAGAAAACATTTTCCGAATATTAAATCAAAATTTATTCGCAGCAATCAATTGTTTTTTTAATATAAAAAAAATTGATAATCGCCAACTATTCTCGCTCGAATATGCATTCATCTTTGTAACACGATTTTAAAAAATTAAAAACAAAATGACTATTGTCTGAAGAACATTTTTAGCATTTCCAAAAAAAAAAACAAAAAAATTTTAAAAGTGAAAAAAATCAAAAATCCACATTTCGCAATTTCAAAATGGAAAACGTTTCGTTCGGTCCGAATTGTTCAAGTCGGACTACTTCCAAGCGAGCATTTTCACAAAAAAAAAAAATTGTGTAATTTAAGGAGTTTACAAAAGGACGGTGAACCCTGACATTTACATCGACGTTCGAAGCGTCAAGGCGCTCATAAATTATGAAATATACGAAGATAAGATTGTCTTGGGCGCTAATATGACGCTAAATAACGTCATGAATTTATTTTACAAAATCGCCCAGCGAAGTTCCAAATTTGTCTACTTCAAGAAGATGGCCGACCACATCGATTTAATCGCAAACGTTCCCGTTCGAAATGTAAGTCTCTTCTTTTTTCTTTTTTTTTAACTGTTAAAGAAATATAATACAATATACGCTTCTTTATCGCCGCCAAATTTTTCAAAAAATTTTTTTTTTGCAGACTGGAACGCTGGCCGGCAACATTTTCACGAAGCACAGGCACCACGAATTTCCCTCCGACATTTTCCTAATTTTCGAAACGGTCGCCGCCAAAATAACAATAGGTAAAAAATAATGCGCGCGCGCGTGCGCACGCGCATTCAAATTATTTACATTAATTTTTTTGTGCTTTACAGTGGACGCTTATCACTACGAAATCTGCATACCGCTGGTCGATTTCCTATCCTTCGACATGTCGGGCAAGGTGATCAAAAATTTCGTGGTCCCGGTCCTGGACCAGCGCTACAAGTACGAGAGCTACAAGGTCAACCTTTTTTTCGCTTCCGAAGATTTTTCGATCGATTTTTTTTAAAATTGCAGATAATGCCGCGCGCCCAGAACGCCCACGCCCACGTCAACGCCGGATTTTTATTCAAATTCGACGGAAACGTCGTCGAATCCGCGCGCATCGTTTACGGAGCGATAAATCCGCGTTTCGCGCACGCGCGGACCGCCGAAAAATATCTCAAAGGAAAGGACCTCTTCGACAACGGCACCCTGCGCGGATTATTCGAGGCCTTGGATGCGGATCTCGTGCCCGATCGGGTTCTGCCCGATCCCACCCCCGAATTTAGAAAAAATTAGCCATCGCCCTTTGCTACAAGGTAAGTGTTGTTTTTTCTGCGTTTTTCTTTGTTTACGGACGAAAATTAGTATGTTTTGAGTATTGCGCCGGCTGGAAAAATTTCGCCCAAGAATAAAAGCGGAGGAGAAAAGCAAAGCCGAAACGTGTCGATGGGGACCCAAGAGTTTGGGACTAATAAGTCGATGTACCCCGTCACCCAACCCATTTCGAAAATTGAGGCTTTGGCGCAGTGCACAGGTGACAATTTTTTTAATTTACTTTTAGGGTGGAGCAAAAAAAAAGAAAAACATTTTTTTCTTAGCCTTAGGCTAGAATTTGTAGCTTATAAAAAATTAACATTTTTTTACTCAACATCTTGAGGTCGCCCACTGATTTTTTAAATTAATTTCAAGTTAAAATTCTTCTGAAACAAAAAAAAAAGTGTTCCAGAAGCTGCGAAGTCTCCCCTTTCTTGCCCATTAACAATTATTAACTTAAAAAAAAATTCTATAGCCATTATTGCAGTTTTCAAAAATATTAGAAACAATAACATACTTTTTTTAGGCATTAAAGTGAATTTTGAGTTAGAAACGATCAAATTTGTTCATTTTAAGATAAATTTGAACATTACAAGCCAAAAAAATTTATGTTTCAAAAGAATTTTAACTTGAATTTAATCTAAAAAATCAGTGGGCCACCTCACGATGTTAAGTAAAATTTTTTTTATAAGTTACAAATTCTAGCCCCAGGATAAGAAAAAAACATTTTTTTTCGCTCCACCCTAATGTACATCCCCCGTTAAGGATATCGAAAATATTTACTAATTAGAATTTTTTGAATATGTTTTAAACCGTTTTCCCTTTTAAAGATTTTTTTTCTTGTCATGTAAATATAAAAAAAAGCGAAAAGGAATAAGAAGTTTGTTTTTCCTATTAAATAAAACGCTAAATTTGATACAAAGAAATCATAAGAATCTATTTACGTTTGTTTTAAAAATAAAAATAATTTATGAGTTATTTTATTTTATTTGTGATAAAATAATATAAATTGTTTTATCGTTTAATGTCAAATGTGTTTCTTAATTAAGCGATTTAACGTTGTCGTAGGTCAAAAACCTGCGGCCCTCAAAATATAGTCTCAATTTTAATTTTGCTATAACTTTTATTACCAAATAGAGACTCTTTTAAAAAATCACCGCCCCCACCCATTTGCGGCTATGGCAACTATTCAAAAACACCCTGTATACAACTTAGTTCCGTCAAAGAAGTACAACTTCCAATACGCACCGGTTTTTTAATTGTTTTTTTTAATTACGCACGAACCACCGCAATTTTTCAAACTTTTTCGCAACGGACTTAACTTCCCCCTCTCATTTCAAGGCGACGCCACTTACATAATGGACATGCCCGACCATCCGGGCCAACTCTTCGCCGCTTTCGTAGTGGCAAAAGCTCCGGCCAACTCCGTCGTATCGAAAATCGACCCCTCGCAAGCGCTGGTAAATTTGCAAAATGCGTTCCCCTTTCGCAAAATAAAGTCGATCGTTTTCAGAAAATCAACGGAGTCGTCGCCTACTACGACAAGAACGACATCCCGGGAACGAACACGTTCACCCCCCTCGACGTGCCCATGGTCACCGTCTCCGAAGAGCTCTTCTGCAGCGGAGTGGTCAAGTACTACTTCCAGCCGATCGGAATCGTGGTGGCCACGAGTCAATTGGTCGCGGAGAAGGCGGCCGATGCGGTGGCGGTTTCCTACGTCGAAGGCAAGAGGAAGCCCTTGGTGACGGTGAGGGAGATTCTGAAGGCGAAAGCGACCGATAAAATAATCAACGAAGGGCAAACGGACGCGACGAGTAAAGGTGAGCAATTTTGCGCGCGATAGAGGAAGAAATAAAAGAGATCGTTGCGAATTTAGGTACGGACGTGAAGCGAGTAATAAAGGGGACTTTTGATATACACGGACAATACCATTATACAATGGAGACGCAGTGCTGCGTCGTAATTCCCGTCGAAGATGGCCTCGACATGTACCCTTCTACGCAGACCGTTTATTTGGCACAGTCGGCTGCGGCCAAAGTGCTTAATATTTCGATGAATAAGTAATTATTTTGCTAACAAGTAAAATCGTCTGAGGTGACAAAATCAATGTTGATTTGATTGGTATGAAATAGCCCGATATGGTACCGTGGCCCTTCTGCATACTAGGTAACTAAATGTCACATGCAATACTAGACCAAAAATAAAATGAAATAAAATCCACAAAATTGTACTTTTGACAGTTAAATGCTAAAAAATATATTTTAATAACCAATAATGAATGAGTTTAAGTAAAACACATATTTATTTATGCATTTGAATAGATTTTTATTAATAAAAATACAAAAACTGAAGTTTATCTTCAATTTATAAACTATTAAGTACTAAATTCCAATGTCACGTGTCAATTACGATACCAAATATTAAGAAAACCTAACAAGAATTTCATTCTTGCCTCCTTATTGAAATACAAATTAATTTCATTGCAATTTCTTAATGATTCGCAATAATTTAGGTCAATAAATTACACGAAAAATTAATTAAATAATTTTAATCGTTCCCTCTCTTTCGCACTAACGAGATTGTCGTATCTTCTCGCTCCCTTCCACTCATTGCTATGGTAAATACGTTTTTCTAATATAAAATCGATTTTTACTAAATTAAATTAATTTTTTTGGTTTGAAGAAGCGCACGCTAAATTATACTAATATAATAAACACTAGGATGTGCGCATTCGAGCGAAAAGTGGCACATTTCCGAGCGAGGGAAGCAAATGAAGCGCGACGCGGGCGGCGCGCTTCATTCCAGATCGGAATGTGCCACTTGAGCTCGAATGTCACACTCGTTTTAAGCACGTTTCACAATAATTTGGGCCAATAAATTAGACAAAAAATTAGTTAAATTAATTTAATCGGTCCCTCTCACTCGCACTTACGAGATTCTCGTATCTTTTCGCCCTCTTCCACTCATTGCTATGGTAAATACGTTTTTCTAATATAAAATCGATATTTACTAAATTAAATTATTTTTTTTTGGTTTGAAGGAGCGCACGGTAAGTTATACTAATATAATAAACACTAGGATGTGCGCATTCGAGCGAAAAGTGGCACATTTCCGAGCGAGGGAGGCAAATGAAGCGCGACGCGGAGCGGCGCGCTTCATTTTCCCGAGATCGGAATGTGCCACTTTGAGCTCGAATGTGCACACTCGGTTTTAAGCACGTTTCACAATAATTTGGGCCAATAAATTAGACAAAAAATTAGTTAAATTAATTTAATCGGTCCCTCTCACTCGCACTTACGAGATTCTCGTATCTTTTCGCCCTCTTCCACTCATTGCTATGGTAAATACGTTTTTCTAATATAAAATCGATATTTACTAAATTAAATTATTTTTTTTGGTTTGAAGGAGCGCACGGTAAGTTATACTAATATAATAAACACTAGGATGTGCGCATTCGAGCGAAAAGTGGCACATTTCCGAGCGAGGGAGGCAAATGAAGCGCGACGCGGAGCGGCGCGCTTCATTTTCCCGAGATCGGAATGTGCCACTTTGAGCTCGAATGTGCACACTCGGTTTTTAAGCTCGATTAGCAAACGTCCTGTTTAAAAAAAAAAAATTAGTTATACCCCACCTAGTACACGGAAGGTTAAGCAAAATTTTAAAAGTCAACGTTAGAGTTTTTCTTGACGTTAGTACTGTTTAACTTCGATGAGTTAGGGCCGATATGTTTAAAACGAAAAAAAGTCCTTAAAGGATAAGAAGAAAATCTATTATTCGTTTAGTTTGATACTTTATTTGATTAAGGAATATTTTTTTATTAATATTCAAAATCGAATTGAACTTGATTTGCTTATAAATATTAATGGTAACGGGTTTGGGGATTTTTTTAATTAGATTTCTTTCGCGAATTTCAAGTAAACACTGTAAATTTTTGGTCTTTATTAAAAAGTACAGCCGAACTTCCTTAAATCAAAGATGAGGATATTTTAAAAAGAATTCCTAGTGACAAAAATCTCGTTAATTAACAAAAGGTCACTAAATAAATATTTGTGTATGTATATTATACGTAATAATCAAAAAAGTACTAAAAAAAACTCGGATAACTATGAAAAAAATAAATTATTTTTTTTCCTATTAGAATTGTAAAACTCAATATTTTTTAAAAATTCCTAAACGGCCGTTCTCGTACGTTATAATTATTTATTAACAACCACTGTATATTAAAAAAATAATTAAAAAATTCACTGATAACTATCAAGCAAAAAAATAATTTTCTTCCTATTAGATTTGTTAGTCGGAAAACTGTAAAATATGTGATTTTCAAAAATTGTCAAAACGACCATTCTTTTGCATCATAATTGTTTATGAACAATTACTATACGTAAAAAAAATATTTAAATAATTCGTGGCTAGCTATCGAAGAAGAAAATCATTTTTTTCGCATTGGAATTTGAAAGCTTAAAATTGTAAAACACAAAATTTTTTAAAAATGCCGAAATGGCCGTTTTCATTTATTATAATTGTTTATTAACAGTCGCTATACTTCAGAAAAATAATTTAAAAAATCCCCGACAGCTTCCAAAAGAGAAAACAATTTTTTTCCGATTACATTTGTTAGGCTCGAAACTATAAAATATATCATTTCCAAAAATTGTCAAAACGGCCGTTCTTATGCATGATAATTGTTTATTAACAATGATGGTACATTAAAAAAAATAATTAAAAAAATCTCAGATAGCCGTCAAAGAAGAAAATCATTTTTTCCCCTTGGAATTGAGAAGCTTATAATTGTAAAACAATAAATTTTTTAAAAATGCCAAAATAGCCGTTATCATTCATTATAATTGTTTATTAACAGTTACTTCAAAAAAATAATTTAAAAAATCCATCAAGGCTATTAAAAGAGAAAACAATTTTTTTCCTAATAGATTTGTTGGACTTAAAACTGTAAAATATATGATTTCGGAAAATTGTCAAAAAGGCCGTTCTTATACATGATAACTGTTTATTAACAATTACTATAGACCAAAAAACTAATAAAAAAATTCTTGGATAGCTATCAAAGAAGAAAATATTTTTGTGTATTAGAATTGGAAAACTTAAAACGTTAAAACATGAGATTTTTTAAAAATGTCAAAACAGTCGTTCTTTTGCATAATAACTATTCTTTAACGATTATTATATATCAAAAAAATAATGAAAAAATTCTTGGTTAGCTATCAAAGAAGGAAATCATTTTTTCCCCATGGGAATTGAGAAGACTAAAATTGTAAAACAAGCGTATTTTGAAAAAAGACAAAACAGCCGGTCTTATGCATTAACTATACTTCAGAAAAATTATAAAAAAAATTGCCGACAGCTATCAAAAGAGAAAACAATTTTTTTCCTATTAGATTTGTTCAGTTTGAAACTGTAAAATATATGATTTCCAAAAATTGTCAAAAGGGCCGTCCTTATGCATCATAATTGTTTATTAACAATAGTTGTACATCAAAAAAATAATAAAACAAATTCTTGGATAGCTATCAAAGAAGGCAATCATTTTTTTATATCTATTACAATTGAAAAACTTGTCGAAACTAAAAAACACAAAATTTCCAAAAAATGCCAAACTATTCTAAATTACAGGACCGTACTTATATCAACAAATCTCCGATTTTGTCAACGTCAACGAATCTACTTGTAAAAAAAACCCGAATAACCTTAACCGAAACGATTTCCAGAATTAACGTCTCGGTTCGTCGTTTGGGCGGAGGTTACGGCGCAAAAATTTTCCGAAACGGCATCGTATCGACCGCCGCCGCTTTGGCCGCCTACAAACTCAAAAAACCAGTCAAGCTCTCGATGCCCCTAATTACAAATATGAACGTAATTGGGAAGAGGGAGCCCTTCACGTGCGACTACGAAGTCGGGGTGAACGAAAAGGGCGCCATCCAATATTTAAATACCTCGCTCTACACGGACCAGGGGAGCCTCGGGGGCAACGAAAACGTGGCCATGACGATACTTCCGGAATTTGGCAGAATGTACAAGCGCGAAACTTGGAATATTAAAATGTTTTCGACGAGGAGCGACACTCCGTCGGCGGCCTTTTGTAGGGCGCCCGGTACGAAATTAATTTTTTTTTGCCCAAGATCGAGGGGGATGTATTATTTATTTTTTATTTGTTAAGGCACGACGGAGATGGTTTCGTGTTCCGAAAATATTATGCAACACATCGCTACGGCCTTAAACGTCGACCCTTGGAAAGTGAGGTTGGAAAATCTCAGGGACGATCAGAAGGAAATTAGAAAGTACGTCGAGGATCTAATGAAATGGGCCGAAGTCGAAAAGCGAGAGTTGGAGGTTAAGAAATTTAACGAGGTAAATATTTTTAGATGAGCGCTTTATAAAATTAAATATTATTGCAAAATCTGTACTTTTTTTTAATTGCTAGGAGATTAAAAATAATTTGAACAACGCAGATTTGAAAAATTTTGGGAAACTTAATTTTGAATTGACACTCTTTTTTAAACGAATCCGAATTTGTATAGATTTTAAAGATCCGTCCACAAATAACGGCGCTACAATTTTTTTAAAGTCAACTTTTGTGCTACAAAAATGAATCTAAAACTTCAACCCTTAATTACTCGAAAAATTAGCATTGCGCCCTATGCCGATTTTGTACGTATCTTATGGGGAAAAGTCTCAGGATTCCGTATTCGGGTCGTTTTACTGATCGGATCGAAAATGGGGGCGCTACGATCGGTTTTGTGAATAAAAGTGTATTTGTTTTCGATTTATTTAGTTTTTCGAAAATTTAGGGGGTCGAAGGGGGAGCAGGAAAGAATGGCTCCGGCTATGTCGGTTTGGGGGCCATAGGAACGTCCCACAAAAATTTAAAACAAATCCATTACATAAATTTTTTTTTCTTCAATTCGAGCAAAGGGGTTAGTCCATATATTTCCCCAATTTTTGGCGATTTTGAGTTAGGACCGGATTGCGACGCGTTAGAGTTGGGAACGTTCAGAGATGAAAGGATTTGACCAAATTGGCAAATACGGCGAAGTTATAGCATTTTGAAAATTCAAAATTTGAGCAAAATTCACATTTTGAAAGCTTCAAGCGCGTTTTTCTCCAAGACTTAACATTGGATCCTGTTGATTGTTTTGGCTGATCCTACGCGCAGATAAACGGGCTATCATAACCTGAAAAGTTTGTAAAGATCCGTTCACAAATAACCGAGCTACGATTTTTCAAAGTGGAAATTTAGAAAAAGTTAATTACAAGTCGGACTCTTCGAACCCGTTTTTCTCGAAAATTTCAAATGTCACGCCTATGATTTTTCGGGCCTATCCGAAAGCAAAAAATCAGGCGAATCCGAATCTGTATAGTTTTTAAAGATCCGTCCACAAATAACGGCGCTACAATTTTTTAAACGATAAAACTTTGTTAACTGTGCGCGCGCAATTTACGTTGCCCGAAATAGACGGCTTTACTGTTTCATTTTCGTTAGGCGAGCGCGCGCAACTTGCGTTGCCTCCAAAATAGTAATCTATTATATTTTTTTTAAAGGAAAACCGATGGGTCAAACGCGGAATAGCCGTCGTCCCAATGCTCTACCCATTATTCGTCCTGGGCTACTACAACTCAGTGGTGGCGATTTACCAAGGGGACGGCAGCGTCGCCGTTTCCCACGGGGGCATCGAAATGGGCCAAGGCATCAACACAAAGGTCAGCTCCGACACCTCTCGCACAAATTTCGAATTCCGCAAATTTCTATATCCCAAAAAAATCGCATTTTAGGTCGCCCAAGCTTGCGCATATTCGCTGGGAATCCCCCTGGACCAAGTCAGCGTCAAACCGAGCAACTCCTTCGTCTCCGCCAACAGCGTCACTTCGGCGGAAGCATCACCAGCGAATTGGTTTGCTACGTAAGCGCGTCAACAGTAAAACCGAACGCAACTAAAAAAATTTTCTTAGGCCACACTAAAAGCGTGCGAACTTCTAAAACAAAGGATGAAGCCGATCAAAGACAAAATGAAAGATGCGACTTGGAAGGAGCTGGTTCGGAAGTGCTTCGAGGGCGGCGTGGACCTAAGCGCTTCGGGCTTGTAAGAGAAAAGGTTCTCAAAATGTGCAAAATCGATAACATTTTTAAAGGTACGAAGGGTCCGTCACCGACGTGCAAAATTACATGATCTACGGCGCGACCTGCGCCGAAGTGGAGGTGGACCTTTTGTCGGGCCTCTGCCAAGTGAAGAGAGTGGACCTTTTGGAGGACACGGGCGACAGCATCAGCCCCAACATCGACATCGGGCAGGTGGAGGGCGCGTTCGTGATGGGCATGGGCTACTGGACCAGCGAGGAGCTCGTCTACAACGAGGAGGGCGAACTGTTGACGAACAGGACGTGGAACTACAAGCCGCCCGGCGTCAAAGACATTCCCGTCGATTTCAGGGTGAAATTTCCCAAGAACAACCCCAACGCGGTGGGAGTGCTCAAATCGAAAGGTGAGTCCGACGCGAGTCCCTCGAATTTTTAATCGAAACCGGAAATGTTTTAGCCACCGCCGAGCCGCCTCTTTGCATGACCTGTTCCATACCTTTCGCCATAAGAAATGCACTAGCTTCGGCACGAATCGAAGCCGATCCGGCGGCCGAGCGATGGTACCCGATCGGTAAGCCTGCTTAACCCCTTGACATACAATGACGTCTAGGAGACGTCAATCGTTTAGGGTGTCATTGTAGATTTTGACGTCTCTAAGACGTCAAGAACTGTCTTCAATTTTATGTTCCGAAAAAGGTTTGTTTTCAACAATAATTTTGTTAAAAGGTACAAAATTGGCGATTTGGGAATTTTGTTATTAATATAATTCTGTAATATTTAATTGCGAATTGTCCAGAGAGTAAATTAATTCTTGTAAAGTGTGCTTAAAGCCGAGTGTGCGCGTTCGAGCTCAAAGCGGCACATTTCCGATCTCGGGAAAATAAAAACGTATTTTTACCATAGCATTGAGTGGGAGAGAGCGAAAAGATACGATAATCACATAGGTATGAGTGAGAGGAACGATTAAAATTATTTAACTAATTTTTTCGAACGAGCACATATCCTGCATTCATTGTATTTGTCTCTTTTTTTTTTTTTGTTAAATTTAGTGTAATAAATTCAAAATTGAAATTAACTACTAAATACAGTTTTGTAATTTGTACTTAAAATTATTTAGAAAGTAAATTACTTATCGTAAATCGTGCCTAAAACCGAGTGCGCACATTCGAGCTCAAAGTGGCACATTCCGATCTCGGGAAAATGAAGCGCGCCGCTCCGCGTCGCGCTTCATTTGCCTCCCTCGCTCGGAAATGTGCCACTTTTCGCTCGAATGCGCACATCTTCGCATTTATTAAATTGGTCTACCCTATCCTTCGCTTTTTCAACTCAAAATTTTAAATTTAGTGCACCAAATATCGATTTTGTGTTCGAAAAACGTATTTACCATAGCAACGAGCGGAAGGGAGCGAAAACATACGACAATCTCGTCAATGCGAGTGAGAGGGAATGACTAAAATGATTTAACTGATTTTTCGTTTAATTTATTGGCTTAAATTTTTGTAAATCATGCTTATAACCGAGTGTGCATTCGAGCTCAAAGTGGCACATTTCGATCTCGGGAAAATGAAGCGCGCCGCTCCGCGTCGCGCTTCATTTGCTTCCCTCGCTCGAAAATGTGCCACTTTTCGCTCGAACGCGCACATCTTCGTATTTATTCAATTTGTTTAAATTACTTTTTGGATTTAAAAAGGAAATAGCAATGTATTGAAATAAAACGACATATGCGCAGTAACATATAGTTTGATAACCACTGGTCTAGCTATACACAAGCGCAACATAGCGCGTTGTTATATTTAATTTAGTCGCGCCAAAGAAGTATTACTTCTAACGTGCGTACATAAGTACATGCACCGGTTTTTTACATAGAATAAAATTCAGTTTTAATCATTTAGCGAAATTATTAAAGTAAACTCGAAGAATAAATTATTTTAAGTTTATAGACAACTCAAATTAAATAAATTAATAACTTGGAAAATTTTTAAAATATATTTAAGAACTATAGAAATTTTTAATTATCAATTTTTTTGTATAACACAAATTGAATAAAACAAAACTTTATTCGGTAAATTTAAAAGAAATTTTGATGAAAAAATTATGTATTTTCAGAAAACTCAAATAGAGTAAATACAGAATTTGTGGTTTTCAAAAATTTTGAAGATCATTAATTTACGCAAATAAAATTAATATTGAGAAAACTAAATAAATAAATTATCTTAATTGTTCAGAAATATTAAATTTATAAAATTAAATACAGTCAAACCTCGATAGGTCGAAGTTGAAGAGAAACTAAAAATAATTCGCGTTATCAAAAATTCGAGCGCTCGATGTAAAAATATTTTTTAGTTTATGTTGTTAAAATTTACCTATTGTTTCTTTTTCTTAATAATTTCCTAGTGATTTCTTGCTAAAACCTAAATCTTGTGTCTTGAACAAGTTGTAATTAGGCTTCATTTATGAAATAATTCGATTTTTAAATATAAAAAAATATTTATATGTTATATATTATATGCATCAAAATTTTAGAATGACTTAGGTGGGGAATGTTAAAAAAAGATTGAGAAACACTGCTTTACATATTTCAAAATATCTTAAAACTATTAATTATTTATTTTATGTTGTTTGTGTATGCTAATAACAGTTAAGTTGAGCCAAATTAATAGTTTTTTTCGGACTCATCAAATTCGGTTTTTTTTGTATGTCAAGGGGTTAAAGTTTGATTTTTTTTCTAACTGATTTTTTAACTAAAATTGCAGATGGGCCCTCAACTGTTGAGAACAATTTCCTGCGTAGTTTGCACGATTATAAACAATACGTGCTTTGATTTTGAAGATTTCTTTTTTTCTTGCGATTGGAAACAATGCATCGTTTAATGTGACATTAAAATGTAAACAAAATAACGAATAAAAAGTTGTAATTAATTTTAAATCTCGTATTAAGTATTTTTTGCTGAATAACCTAATTGCTCATAATGATGAGGCCTGTGAGAAGGTCGCCTGTTATTATACGTAATAGGTCTTAGTAAGATTTTTATAAAAAGAAGGTATACCTGAAAATCTGGTTCAGTTAGCAATTTGTGTTCGAGATGGACAAAGCAACGTCGTGGATTTTTCCCAACAAGAAACCCACCAATTTTTTGCAGTGAGTTTGTTTTTTCCCTTCTAATTTAATTGTTTAAGAAAAATTCCTAATTAGTTTTTTTTACTCGAGAAGTAAGCAAAGGTAAAAGATGCATTTTAATATAATTATTTTTAAATATAACTTTTGAATGGTCGCCCTTGTAGCGTGGACAGAAAAACAAAGGATAATATACACTGACGAGCGTTTAAAACTGCACGATCGACTTAATGGACGAAATATATTATTTATGAGTATTAAAAACAATTATGAACGAATGACGAATATATACGATAGTTCGCACTAGTACGCGAATGCTATAAAATTTTTGATCAAAAATAACGATTTTAAAGTGTTCAAATACTAATAATTCAAAATAAAATAAAATAAAAGTGCGTTTAAAACTGCACGTCGTCATATATGTACGTTCGTCATTTGTTCGTAACTAATTTTTTTTAGTACCCATAAATAATATATTTTGTCGATTAAGTAGGTCGAGCAGTTTTAAACGCTCGTCTGTGTACATCTAGGGAAAATATCTCTATGGATATTTTATGGAGGTAAGAGACCCAATATCCGATCACTTGTGGTATTTTTTGTATTTTTAAATAATTATGTAGAGACTGTTACATAAAAAAATTATTATAATATTGTAAGGTAAAAGGACCCTGTTATTGACACTAACGTGGTTTCTGATACTTTCCACTTTACTTTGAATTAATAAAAAATATTACCCCGAATTGATAAATTAATTTTTTCAAAATTAATATAAATTCATCATGTACCTATTTGATGACGATATCAGTTACAAAAAAAACTCACTTAATATAAAATAATATTTAAGCCCAGAGTGACTGTGAAAGCCATTTTTTGGTTATAGTCTAAGCAATTGACAGAAGAGCGTTCGACTATTGAATTAGTGATTTAATCATCATGTAAGTATAAAAATATTATAAAAAATATATGATTCGATTAATAATTAACTACTCTTCATTTTTAAATATTAAAATATCATAGTAAATTATATTTTTTTATTATTAAAATAAGAGTGTCAATAATTAGGCTCAATTTTATAGGTTATGTTACAGTTATTGACACTCAAATTTTAACCTATGTTAAGTTTACGTATTTGTTTTTATAATATTTAATTTTATTATTTTAATTATTTTTCTATTGAAAAAATTAACATTTTATTTATAATAAATGATACATTATAACAAATTATGTTTGATTATAATAAATTTAAATTTGATAGTGTATAACCTAATAAATGACGAATAATTTTGACATATGGAGTGTCAGAAACTAGGCAGATGCCAGTGTCAGAAACTACAGCAATAAAAATTTTAAGTGTCAGAAACTGGGATTCAATCATTATTTTTTAAAACATTAATTTATATTATTAGTCTGCTTCAAATAATTATTTTACGCATATGACCTTTTCTAGAAATCGTGAACTTATATATGGAAAAAAATTAATTATTTAAATTAAATTTTTTATAAGTTATCCTGTTATAACCTCAGCTGTCACTCCTAAAGTGTCAATAACTGGGTCTTTTACCTTAGTTGATTTTGATTTATTACTTAAATTTTATTTAAATTTAAATTTAATATCCGAAAACCATTATTAATCAATAAAAAAGAAATTGTTTTAGTTTTATTTCGTTCAACACGACAAAAGAGCAATCGGGTATTTAAATACAATTACATCGAACCTCGATAAGTAGAAGTTGAAGGGAAACTAAAAATAATTCGAGTTATCAAAAATTCGAGTTATCGAGGTTCGACTGTAATTCATTTTATTAAATTTTTGACAAGTCAATGAAATCTTTATTTTCAGATTGGATCGTTTGACATTTTTCGTCGGCGACAAAGAACACACAGGTTCGTATTTATTTTACCCCTCTTAGAAAAAAAAATTAACTAATTAAATCGATTAACTCCAACGCTCCTCTCGATTTTCGTTTTTTTTTTAAATCGCCAGTAAACGTCGAAGAACTCCCCCCGGAAACCACCCTCAACCAGTACCTCCGCCGCAACGCCGGCCTGACGGGCACGAAAAACATGTGCTTGGAGGGGGGCTGCGGCGCCTGCATAGTCGCGATGACCGCCACCGACCCCTTCACCGAAAAAGACACTGTCTTGGCCGTAAATTCGGTAAGTGAACGCGTCCGGGCGTCGGTCAATTGCGCGCCGCGCTCTGTTTGCCCTCCAAAATTTTTTCTGATCGCGGAGCGCTGTTGACCCACGTCCAAAAAATCGCATCCCCTCACCAATAACGAAATTTAGTGCCTGGTGCCGATCTATTCGTGCTCGGGCTGGAAGATCCACACGATCGAATCGATCGGAAGTCCCAAAAGTGGATACCATCCGGTCCAAAAGGCCCTGGTGCAATTTAACGGGACGCAGTGCGGCTTCTGCTCCCCGGGGATGCTTCTCAACATGTTCGCGCTCTACGAGTCCGGAAATTTCACGATGAGGGACGTCGACAACCGTTTCGCGGGGAACATGTGCCGATGCACCGGCTACCGGCCCATCCTTTCGGCGTTCAAGTCGATGGCGGCCGACGCCTCGCCGGCCATTTTGGGCACCTTCGTCGACATCGAAGACGTTCCGGTCTGCAAGATGACGCAGGGAAGATGTCGCCAGGTGTGCGCCCACCCCTGTCGCAAGCAACCCCATTTTTATCGAATCGGATCGGCCAAGTGGTATAAGGTTTTCTCCGTCAACGAGGTCTTCGACGCGATCAAAACGAAGGCGGGGGCCGCGTGGATGCTCGTCGGAGGAAATACGGCAAAAGGTCCTTTTTTTTTCTTCTTCTTCGAAATTTGGAATTTTTTCACATGCGAAAAATTTTAGGGGTTTACGGGAGAAGCACGGAGCCGGACATTTACATCGACTTGAACAACGTCAAGGAGCTGGTTGGGTACGCTTTGAAGGAGGACGAGTTGATTTTGGGTGCCAATATGACCCTGACGAATTCGATAAATTTATTTTCGAAATTGTCGAAGGAGAACGCGCGATTTAGGTACTTGGAGAAAATGGCGGAGCATTTCGATTTGATTGCGAACGTTCCAGTGCGAAATGTAAGTATTGGAGATGGCGTTCGAAATTTAATAAAAAATTAATTAAAAAAAAAATAGGCAGGGACGCTGGCCGGAAATATTTTTACGAAGCACGAACATAAGGAGTTTCCGTCCGATATTTTTTTAGTGTTCGAAGCTGTCGGGGCCGCCGTAGTTATAGGTGACGTATAGATTTTTTTTTTAAATTTTGTCGAAACTTTTAATTAATTAAAATCATTTAAGCTTTCGTAATTTGCGAGCCTCTCGTTTCTAGCGGATTAATTTTTTTTAAATTGTTTTTAGTCGACGCCAACCGTAAAGAAGTAAAGAAAAGCCTCGCGGACTTTTTGGACTTCGATATGAAGAACAAACTTATTAAAAATTTTGTTCTGCCCGCCTTAGACGAAAGTTACAAATTTGAGAGTTATAAAGTGAGTAATTTTTTTTTAATTAAAAAAAAAGAGAACTATTTAAATAATTCGAAAAAAATATTTTTAAAGCGGTTTCATCGATTTTTCTATAATTGGATTTTTTACAAGAGTAAAACTCTTTTGATTTTTTGAATTAATAACAAAACTGATTCAAAAAGTCGTTGGAAATAGTGCACCACTGCTTCCCCTTCAACCCCCAAAATTTTCCAGAAAACTAAATAAATCGAAAAAATATATTTCGACTCAAAAAAATGATCGTAGCGCCCTCATTTTCGATCCGATTATTAAAAACGGACCAGATTCGAAATCCTGAGACTTTTTGCCATAAGATAGGTGCAAAATCGGCATAGGGCGTTATGTTAATTTTTCGAGTAATTAAGGGTTGAATTTTAGATTCATTTTTGTTGCTTAAAGTTTACGTTAAAAAAATTGTAGCGCCGTTATTTGTGAACGGATCTTTAAAAATTGTACAGATTCGCATTCGCCAGACTTTTTGGCTTCGGATAGGCCCAAAAAACCATAGAGTGCGATTTGAAATTTTCGCGGTACCATATAGTTTGAAAACCACTGGTCTAGCTATACAAAAATGCAAGATACGCAACATAACACTTGTTTATATTTAATTTTGTTATGCCAAAGAAGTATAACTTCTTATAAATACATGTGCCGGATTTTTTTCAACCTATTTTCTAAGGCGCCAAATTATAAATTTTTATTGCAACAAAATACTAGATTTCAAATAATTATTTTTCTTACAATTAAATGCACTTTACTCTTGTCAAAAAAATCCACTAAAAAATTTAATTTTAAAACTCATTGATTTCAAAATTTCATGGCCCCCTTTGAAACATTTTTTTTTAAACAATATTTTTTTAATAAATTCCTCCACGCAGATAATGCCCCGTGCCCAAAACGCCCACGCCCTGGTCAACGCCGCCTTTCTACTAAAATTCAAAGAACTTAAGGTCGAAACGGCGCGCATCGTTTACGGAGGAATAAATCCCTATTTCACGCGGGCAAAAAATTCCGAAAAATTTTTGACAGGCAAAGAGATCTTCGCAGACGAAACCCTACAAGAATTATTTGCGACGCTCGAGAGGGAATTGGAACCGAACGTGGACCCCCCTGAACCGAGCCCGGAACTTCGCAAAAAATTAGCCATCGGTCTCCTGTACAAAGTAAGCGATAGATTTTTTTCCTCCGAACGGACGGCAATGCTAAATTCTCGCTTTAGTACATTTTAAGCGTAGCACCGCACGAAAAAATCTCTAGCCGGAACAAGAGTGGGGCCCTCAAGCAAGTGCGAGAAGTCTCGACCGGAACGCAAGATTTCGGAACGCAAGAATCGATGTACCCCGTGACGAAGCCGATTTCGAAGATCGAAGCCTTAGCCCAATGTTCCGGTGCGCCTAAGCAATACTTTTTTTATGTGGCCATCCTTTCGATTAGTGATGAGCAAAATTGGTCTTGGTCTTGGTCTAGCATTTTTGCAAGACCAAGACCAAAACCAAGACTGTCTTTATGCTAGCAAGATCAAGACCAAGACCGAACGAACAAGACCAAGACTAAAACCGAGACCGAGACCAAATACGTAAGACTAAACCTAAAATTATTACTTCCGGTGGATTTATGAGTTAAACTATTCGAAGCAAGACCAAGACCAAGAACAAGACTAGAAACATTTGTGCAAGAACAAGGCCAAGACCGAATAAGCAAGACCAGGACCGATACGAAGACTATTACAGTCTTGGTCTTGCTTTGCTCATCACTACTTTCGATCAATCCATTTAATTCCAGGAACTGCACAGTACGTAATGGACATCCCCGATGCCCCGGGACAATTGCACGCAGCGTTCGTCCTGGCAAAAGCGCCCCCTCACTCGAAAATAATAAACGTCGACGCGTCCGAAGCTTTGGTATTCAAATTTTTCCAATTGTCGTGCAAATAAATTACTCTTTTTTTTGTCGCAGAAAATGGAGGGGGTCGTCGCGTACCTGGACAAAAGCGACGTGCCGGGAAAAAACGATTTCGTGCCGCGCGACGTTTTCCCCGCGTTCTTCAGAAAATCCGAAGAGGTCTTTTGCGGCGGAACGGTTCAGTATTTCTTTCAGCCCTTGGGCTTGATCGTGGCGAGCAGTGACGAAATGGCGCAAAAGCGGCCGACGTGGTTCAGGTGACTTACGAAGAGGGCAAAGAACGGCCCTTGGTGGGGATCCGAAAAATTTTGGAGAAGAAGGCGACCGATCGCGTTAAGCTCGAAGGAAAGGTCGAAGCGACCGCCAAAGGTATACGGTACGGGGCGGTCCATAAGTCGCGATACGTAGTCAAATACAATTTTTCGATACGGATCAAGACTTTTGGAGCACCCCGACGTGTATATAAAATTTAATTAATACCCCGAATAACAAATTTTAATTAAATTTAAAACATTGCAATGAACAGTTTGATAACAAAAATGCGTTCCTTATGGGGCTAAAATTTAAATTTAAATAATTTAATTTTTTTATACAAAGTACTAGTGATGAGCAAAATTGGTCTTGGTCTTGCATTTTTGCAAGACCAAGACCAAGACCGAACAAACAAGACCAAGACCGATACCAAGACTCTTAGAGTCTTGGTTTGCTTATCACTGCAAAGTACATTCGGACCAGCTTAATTAAAAAAAAAATTGGCAAGCAAAACATTATTTTAGGTGACGACGTCAAGCGCGTTATAAAAGGCACTTTTGACGCGTACTGGCAGTACCATTACACCATGGAAACGCAATGTTGCGCGGTGATTCCGGTCGAAGACGGCTTGGACATGTACCCTTCGAGTCAGTTCGCGGCCCTAACGCAAATGGCGGCGGCACAGGCCCTAAATCTTCCAATAAACAAGTACGCATCGAAGTGCGTCAATTAAAAGTGGCGTAACTGTTAATTTCTTTCCAGGATAAACGTGACGGTGCGTCGTTTGGGCGGGGGCTACGGCTCAAAAATCACCCGAAATTCTTTGGTTTCGACGGCAGCTGCGATAGCGGCTTATAAACTGCAGAAACCGGTAAAATTGTCGCTGCCCTTAATTACGAACATGAACATAATAGGAAAACGGAACCCTTTCGCCGCCGACTACGAGGTGGCCGTCGACCAAAAGGGGGCCATACAGTATTTGAACGCCGATTTGTACAGCGACGTAGGAACGAAGGGGAGCAACGAGAATTTTGCGCCCTTAATGCTGATGGACTTCGGAATCGGTTTTAAAAAAGACACTTGGAGTTTCACGGTGTATTCGGTCGAGAGCGATACGCCCAATAACACTTCTTGTCGGGCACCCGGTATGTATAAGTTGTCGGATGGCACAGTGGCGGCTCGTGAAAAAAATCTATCAAAATTATTTAACGAGTCGGTTAACAATTATTTAAAGAAATATGATCGTGCAGATAAAATTAAAATTTATGTTCGCTTCTCTATTAAAAAAAAATTGGCTCTCGATTCTTAGTTCTTTGATAAATGACGATCATTATTTTTTCACAATAAAACTTAAATTCTAAAATTTTATTGTCATAAAAAAAGTCTATGCCTATTGCGCAAAATTATTAGAAACTGATTAATTCCAATCGTAAACTATACAGGGTGTCACACGAATAAGTACTGAAACTTAACCGGGCACTAATCTCAACAATAGAAGTCTATATACAATATGTCCTAAAACTAAAGAATTTCGAGAAATATCGCTTTCGATTTTCAGGTAAATGGCAACGCAGGGTTGTCTCATTATGCTTTTAAAATTAATTACCAATTGGCATTTTTCATATGCGAATTATATGTTTTTTTTTTTATTTGATTATTTAAAATTGCTACATACTTTAATGGCATCGTTATACCAGACTTGATCAAAAAATTTTCGAAATATTTTAAGTAATAAGTTATTTATTACACATTTTTGAATTGAAGTTTACGAGACCAGAACTCAAAAATATGACACATGAGGTCACTTGACCTGGGTGTGTTTTTGTTCAGTTTAGGGCCAGGAGTTCCCAAAGTGCGGCCCGCGGGCCAAATAAGTAAATAGTAAAATAAATAATAAATATTACAAATATATATTATTATATAACAAGATGGATTTCAGTCATTTTTTTTTTAATAAATATATAATTAAAGATTTATTAATATAGGTATTAAATTTAGTATAATAAAATAAAAATAAGAAATAATTAAATATATTTAAAACAAAAAAAATTCGTGATTATTGTTTTGATTTTATTCAGTTTTTTTTGGCCCACTAAAATTTTCGGTAATGTTAAATTGGCCCGCCTAAAAAAAACTTTGGGAACCCCTGGTTCAGGGTCTATTATAAATAGGGTAAATTTCACTACTTATTCATGGGACACCCGGTATAAAAGAGAAATAAAAAGGCATATTTTTGAAGGGTGTGCCTCAATAAGTTCATTAAAAAATTATACAAATTAGATATCAAACCACAAAAACGCGATCTGTGCACATTCGAGTGAAAAGTGGCACAAAGAACAAAAATAAATACTTTAAACTAGTTTAAATTAAGAAAAAAATAAGTTTTACTTCTTTGGTGCGAGTAAATTCATTTTAATCGTTCCCTCTCGCTCGCATCGACTAGATTGTCGTATCTTTTCGCTCCCTTCCACTCGTTGGTATGGTAAATACGTTTTTCGAACACAAAATCGTTATTTACTGCACTAAATTTCAAATTTTGAGTTGAAAGAGCGAAGGATAGAGTAGTGAAATTTAATAAATGCGAAGATGTGCGCATTCGAGCGAAAAGTGGCACATTTCCGAGCGAGGGAGGCAAATGAAGCGCGACGCGGAGCGGCGCGCTTCATTTTCCCGAGATCGGAATGTGCCACTTTGAGCTCGAATGTGCGCACTCGGTTTTAGGCACGATTTACAATAATTAATTTACTTTCTAAATAATTTTAAGAACAAATTACAAGACTGTATTTAGTGGTTAATTGCAATTTTGATTTTATTACACTAAATTTAATAAAAAAACAAAAACAGACAAATACAATGAATGCGGAATATATGTTGATTCGAAAAAATTAGTTAAATAATTTTAATCGTTCCCTCTCACTCATACCTATGTGATTATCGTATCTTTTCGCTCTCTCCCACTCATTGCTATGGTAAAAATAGTTTTTAACATAAAAATAGATATTTACTAAATTACATTTTAGTACCGAATTAAAAATAAAAAGTGTACACCACTGATACCATACAAAAAACGAGCCGCCACTGTCCACCCCCAATTCTCTAAATCGCAGCCCAAAATTTTCAGCGACGACCGAAATGATGACGTGCGTCTCCAACATAATGGAGCACATCTCGTCCGAACTAAACCTCGACCTATGCACGGTTTACGACGCCAACTTCGACCCAAAAGTGGAAATCGCGAAGTACCTCAAGGACCTAACCGTTTGGGCCGATTTCGAAAAACGCCAAAAAGAAGTCGACGATTTCAACAAAGTACGTCGAACTTTTCCTCGATTTTTTTTGCCCCCCCCCCCAATATTTAATCAATTTTTTTAATAAAGGCGAACCGTTGGGTGAAAAAAGGGATGTCCGTCGTCCCGATGATGTACCCGTTATTTCCGTTCGGCTATTGGAACTCGCTCGTGTCCATCTACCAGGGAGACGGGACCGTCGCAGTGGCGCACGCCGGCATCGAAATGGGCCAAGGGATCAACACGAAAGTGGCGCAAGTTTGCGCCTATTCCTTGGGGATTCCTTTGGGGGACGTCAGCATCAAGCCCACGACCGCCTTGGTCTCCCCGAACGCCTTCTTCAGCGGTGGCAGTTTGACCAGCGAAGGCGCTTGTTCCGTACGTAATCAATTCAACCTCTTATTTTCAACTTTTTCGCTTCATAATAAACGATTTTAGGCCACCATGAGGGCTTGCGAAATTTTGCTAGATCGCATGCGGCCCGTCAAAGAGCAAATGGAAAATCCGACGTGGAAGGAACTGGTACAAAAGTGCTACGCGGCGGGGATCGATCTAACGGCTACGGCACTGTAAGTTTCCTGGCGATTTTTTTCTTGAAGTGAAGCTTCTTTGCAAAGACGGCTGACAATTGGCGACGGTTACGAAAATTCCGATCACACAAGGGGAATAGTTAGTTACGTGGTGGGGGAACCATTAAAGAGAGCGAAAGTGAGGGGAGGGGGGGGGTCAGCACAAATTTCTACTAAATTATTGTTTTAATTAATTTTGCTACGTATTAGGTCTCAATCACGAAAATATCACCGTAAAAAAAAACTACCAATTAAAAAATTTCATCTGTACCCGATAAGCAAGAAGTTTCACTTCCCGTCGCGCGCAAACTACACGCACACATTAAAAAAATAGAAATCCTGATTTAGCGAAAAAATTGAAGGTACTCCAGCGCGGACATAAAGCCCTACGCAATTTTCGGAGCGACTTGTGCGGAAGTGGAAGTCGATATCCTAACGGGACTCTATCAAGCTAAAAGGATCGACCTTTTGGAAGACGCCGGCGATAGCATGAGCCCGCAAATCGACGTCGGGCAAGTCGAGGGCGCTTTCGTCATGGGACTCGGCTATTGGACCACCGAACAAATCGTCTTCGACGAAAGGGGCGAACTGTTGACGAACAGGACGTGGAACTACAAGCCGCCCGGTGCCAAAGACATCCCCATCGATTTCAGGGTGAAATTTCCGAAGAACAACCCCAACGCGGCGGGGGTCCTAAACTCGAAAGGTTCGGCTCGATTCTCGAGGAAACGCAACTAAACGCCTAAATTTTGAATTTTTTTTTAAGCCACGGGCGAACCGGCCCTCGTAATGGCCAGTTCGGTGCCTTTCGCCATAAGGAAAGCAGTGGCGTCCGCCCGATCCGACGCCGAATCGCAATCGAAATGGTACCCCTTCGGTAAGACCCTTTTTTGTTAAATTTGGACCAAAAAAATCCTCATCCCTTCTTTTAATTTCAGATGGTCCGTCGAGCGTCGAAAACACTTTCTTAAACAGTTCGCACGATTATAAACAATACATTTTGTAAAAAAAATTAAAAACCGACGCACATTTGAATGAAAAGAAAAAAAAAATTACATGGACTTCGTCCAAAAATCAAAAGAGCGCTTTATCCAAAATGTAACAATTATTGATTAATTAATAAAAAATGAATGGAGGTCGGGCTGTTTTAAAAATAAAACCGGCGATTCTCGACGAATTACATAAACAAAGTGTTTACATAATTCGAAAAGTGTGCCAAAAAAAAAAAAACACTCACATGTTCATATCACCATATTCCGTTTAAAAAGTCACCAAGAAACAGTTGCGATGCCAACGCGAATCCACGTTCAATTAAATTGCGAGCTTTTTTGGTTTTTTAAAGTTTTTTTTGTGCAAAGTACCAACATTACATTTCCTAAACACCCACTCGCCTGGATCGCTACCGATAGAATGAAAAGAAGGGGAAATCAAAGTCGGGGTGACGGCCATAGAGAGGGTAGCAAAACTGGGAAAGGGTGGGGATGCTCTTGCAACACGCCGTTCGAAATTGCAAGCAGGTTGTGCAACATTGAGAAAAGGAAACAGCTGATTTTTGCGAGTCATCGATTATTTTGCTCTTTAACCGAAAATTATCCCGCCGACCTTCGAATCGCACCGTTAATTTACGTCCCTGCCTAAGGGCGCGTTTGGTGCGCTTTAAGCCCCCCCATTGTGCCGAACTTAATTTTTGCAACGACCTGTACAAAAGTAACCGACGTCGACCCTTGTCGTTAACGGGAAGCGATTCGAAATTGAAACAGACTTATTTTACGATTTTTTTATTGAACAAAGTTCGTTGCGAATTTTTGATATGAAATTGGGGAACGGGGAGACACAAATAAAATTTATTTTGGGACGTAGAAAGAGCCATTAAAGCGGCAGATCTGGTGCAGAATCGTAAAATGTATCATTTAATATACCCCCCATTAAATAAAGAAAAATTAAAAGCCAAATTGATGGCCGCGTGTGTTGTATTGGGCGAAAGTGAGAGTTTTCGGGCGAACAGTGGCGGTTCGTGATTGCAGAGTTACGAGGCAACTAATGAAATAAGTAAACCCGAAAATAAATTGATTTAAAAAAGATAATCTTTAATAAGCTGCGGTACTATTGAGGGGAGACAATTGAATATTTTTAATATTTCGACACTTCTAAAAATTACCAATGTTGTGTCTTTTTGAAATTATTAAATAAAATCATAAAAGAACGAGACTAATTTTAATTGTTTTAAAACATACTAATTTTGCGTCAATTTTTTTCTGGTGCAGTGTACAATTTCAATTAAAGTGGCGCACTTTTGTGGCGTATTTAATTCAAAAGAAAGAAACTTAATTTATTTAAATAAATTTTTTGTGAATTTCAGAAGACCTTAAAAGTCTTATTACATAACAAATTTAAAATTTAAAAAAATCCTACAACACCACATGGTAAAAATAATCGACCGTTATAATTTTTTTTTAAAAAAAAGTCTCATTGTGCACCTTAAAAAATTCATTTTATACTGGCATACCATATTTAAAAAAAAACAAGGAAAAGTTAAATCTCGGTACAGATGCTTGCATGTCCGGAATTTTAAATTTTCATCGAAAGATACGCGAATGTCTGTTAAAACAATGTCCTTCATTCATGAATAAAAGATAGGAAACTTCGTGTGTGCATTTTTACCATGCTAAAACTTTTCTACCGGTTTTCATTTTTTATTTTTTTAATATTTAAAATTCTAAAGGGTCTCGCGTATTAAAATTCGAAAATTAAAGAGTTGCCTTTCGAAAGAAAAAAATTGAGCGTTTTTAACGCTTTGTTGCGCATTAAAAATAAATCATACGTTTACATTACGAAATAAAAATAGACAAATTAATTGTGTACTTCGAAAATAACGTTTAAATACGTGCGTCCTCTAATGTACAGATGTGCATTAGGTAAATGCCGGTAACATTTCACCATAATCGAGGTGTAACTCGTCATTAACTTGTCTTTCGTTTTTTCTTTAAGCAACGTTTCACAACTCGATTAGATAAATCGTCAGCGCATATTTGTCGGTTGTTAATGGTGTAAACTTGTCGGGAAACGAAAAACCGCTCCGAATTACTTGTACAGTTGAGCCCCGATAACTCGAACCCTTACAGATCGATACTCTTGAATACTCGAATAAAAATACTCCCGACGAAATGTTGATTTTTTTATATTGAATTTTGGTACAGTACTATCTCTGCATGTGACAACCTCAGAATCTTACGAATGCTAAGATTTTTATAAGCTTCGCTCAACCATTAACCCTAAAAAAAATATTTCTGGCTACTTGAAGTCTTTTATTGCTGTCCAAGTTTTTGAATTAAACATAATAATAAACATTTTCATCTTAATAAAATTTTTCTGTATTATACGTTTTACCTACTTTTACAAACACACGTACAAACCTTCGCAACAATACCTTGACTAAAGGCATGCCCGAAACTAATTTTTATACAGCTCCTCGGTATTTTACACATGCAGTGGTAGTACTGTACTTCGAATTCATTAATAATTCCCTACATTCCCTTATTTCTATGTCTTTTAGAGAATGTTTGACCAGGATATTGTCATCTTTCAAAAATATTGTTAAAAAACAACATATTGGGTGTTTGCAACAAAACGAAGAACAGAAATAAAAGAAACAATGCACTTGAGCAAGAGAAGTGGTACATTTTCTAACGTCAGCAAAAAAATAAATTAGAATTTCTTTAATCACATACGTAGATCCGTTGGTTGGATTTTTTAGGGTACTTTTTTCTTAAATAAACCTATTGCAATTAATTTTATTTAAAAAAAAATAACAGTAATAGTTTTGGAGAAAATTTTTAGTTATTTGGTAAGTGGCGATACCTAATTTTTTTCTAAATAAAGATTGATTTTTGATAATTGATTGCCATAAAAAAATCTATGGCCATTTCACAAAATTATGCGAAAATTTTTAATCGAAAACGTAAGTTTTATGGAACGATTTCAAAAAGGGTATCTTTGAAGGGTTGTGGATCAATAAATTCTTTGACAAATTATAAATATTCAAACCATGTTCGAGCTCGAAGTGGCACATTTTCCGAAGCTTGAATGTGCACACTCGGTTTTAAGCATGATTCACGATATTTTAGGCCAATAAATTAGACAAAAAATTAGTTAAATAATTTTAATCGTTCCCTCTCGCTTACACCTACGAGATTGTCCCATCTTTTCGCTCCCTCCCACTCGATGCTATGGTAAATACATTTTTCGAACATAAAATCAATATTTACACAACTAAATTGATTTTTTTCATTTGAAAGAAAGAAGAATAATAAGGAAATCAAAAAATATTGATATGAAAAAAACCGGTAATTTTCATTAAACTGTTGGTATCGACATTCAAATAGCATAAAATCCAAATCTCTACAAGATGGCCGCCTTGGTACTTTTACCATGGCAACGACCTTGTGCATATTTATTAATTCCAAATTACTTTGTAATTGTGTGCAGATTGCTACTATCTTCATAATAATTTTTATTAATACGAAAAATAGTGATCGGGTATTGGGTCCTGATCGGGCAATGGGTGGCTTACCTTACTTGCACTAAATTTTTATTTTTTAAATTAATAGAAGGAAGAGTAAATGCGTCAAAGGCAACAAAACGAAGATGTGCGCATTCGAGCGAAAAGTGGCACATTTCCGAGCGAGGGAGGCAAATGAAGCGCGACGCGGAGCGGCGCGCTTCATTTTCCCGAGATCGGAATGTGCCACTTTGAGCTCGAATGTGCACACTCGGCTTTAAACAAAATTTACAATAAATATTTACTTTCTAAAATGTCCATTTTAAAATTACAGGACCGTACTTATGTCGAAATCGCCAAATTTGCGATTTAGTGCTTATATCAAGTTTTCAAAATTTAAATTAACAAGATTAATATAAAAAAAACAATAAAACAAGGCATGTACCACTTGTCGCTCGAATGTGCACAATTTACAAAAATTTTTGAAAAAATTTAAAAAAAAATTTAACTCAAAAACACTTTTTTGCTCACTTTTCCAAGGCAGTTTTTATAAACAATACAATCACGACCAAAAACGAAATTTTTCGACTATTTAATTTCGAATTTCTATAACAAATCGCAGGCGTGACTTATCGAGGCTCGCCTGTACTCAATCGTCCGAAAGGAAAAGGAGGAACGTGACTTCGCTCAGATATTCGCGTTCGCCGGCAGAGGCGTTTTAATGTACGTTTCTTGCGCATTAATTTCAAGGATTAATTTACAATTTGCAAACATACAAAATGTAAATCAACGAAATTAGGTTTACGATCGTGTATTTTAATTTTAAGGCGTCAGAATCGATTCGTAAGTGCGCCGATAAATTGCCCGAGCGCCCTTATTTTAGTCGCGCGAGCCAAATAAAGATGTCCTTTAGTTTAAGTTAAAAGGGGAGAAAAAAATAAAAATAAAATCGAATTAACTTTATCGCACAGACGGTGACAACGTTCGAAGTGATCGATATCCAGTTTCGCGTTACGCCGCCCCCTTTCTTCGAGATATCGTTCGCACGGGGGATGAGTTTCGGCGCGAGCGAAAAAACCGAGATTTTCTTTTATGGACACCCAAACGTGAGACGTTTCGTAAAATTCAAAGAATAAGAAACATTCCGAAAAAATCGAAACAAAAATTTGTTTTGAAATCGTCAATTAATCGAGGGAAAGTTAAAATTTAGAGTAAAATACAAATCTATGTAGGCTGCAACACTTTTCAATGTGACGTCACTTGAATCTTAACGTGAACATAGTTTACTCAGTTCTTGACGCGTCTTCGGATGGCTTTGTTCTAAATTTCGAAAACGTGGCCGTTGCACTTGATTTTACATTAATTCATTTTTTTTAATTTCCTTTTCGCGGCAGAAATGTTTATGCACATTATATGTTAATTTTTTTTTTAATCTAAAACGTCTTTTAAATTCCTTAAAAATCTTCCTTAAATTGTAAAAGTCGATTAACATAAAATAGTTGCACGAGAGGCGTAATTATGGGGGTTTAAAAGACCGGATGCTGCGAGTTAAGGAGTAGATGGCCCCCCCCCACAACAAAATTAATTTAATTTAGAAGAAAAAAAACCGAAACCAATTTTAAAAATTAATTAAAGAGAATCGCCTGCATGTCGTTCGAAAGACACGCAAGCCCGTTTAGGTTATGACTTTTGTAATTATGTTAACGAGTGATTGCATCACAATTTTCGATAATTGCCCCTCGTATCGTTGAAAATTGTGTGTTCGACTTTAAACCACCGAAACACGTAAAATACATTAGGAAAGTACGGTCAAAGCGGAATTTACATTTTGGACACGACAACTCGACTAATTTACGTGTAAGTCCTAATTTTTAAACTCTTTTCTTTGATTTTTCGATTGGCCGTTAATGTTTCTGTTATAAGAGGGTATTTTTTTTTAGATTTCGCCAAAGTTAATTGTTTCAAAATAATTTAAAAGGTTTGTTCCTTAAATTATGTCTTATGTACTTCGGATAATTATAAAAACTCGGAAATTCGCGACAACTATTATATGCAAGGGGTTAATTGGACTTTATAGACAACCAGAAAAATAATTAAAAAAATCTAACAACCCCCTCACGAACAGGGGAGGTCCTAATGCAGTGGAAAGTGTAATACTTTTTAAAGCATCCAAGCCAAAAAAACAATATTATTTAAATTCGCAAAAACTATTATATGTAAAAGATTAATAGCACTTTACAGACAACCAGAAAAATAATTAAAAAAATCTAACAACCGCCTCACGAACAGGGGAGGTCCCAATGCAGTTGAAAATGTAATACTTTTTAATCCATCCAAAGCAAAAACATAATTATTTAAATTCGCAAAAACTATTATATGCTAAGGGTTAATTAGACTTTATAAATGATCAAAAAAATAATTAAAAAAATCTAACAACCCCCTCACGAACGGGGGAGGCCTTAATGCAGATGAAAATGTAATGCTTTTTAATACACCCAAAGCAAAAACATAATTATTTAAATTCGCAAATTCGCAAAAACTATAATATGCTAAGGGTTAATTGGACTTTATAGACAATCAGAAAAATAATTAAAAAAATCTAATAACCCCCTCACGAACGGGGGAGGCCCTAATGCAGATGAAAATGTAATGCTTTTTAATTCACCCAAACCAAAAACATAATTATTTAAATTCGCAAATTCGCAAAAACTATAATATGCTAAGGGTTAATTGGATTTTATAGACAATCAAAAAAATAATTTAAAAAATCTAACAACCCCCTCACGGACAGGGGAGGACCTAATGCAGTTGAAAATGTAATAGTTTTTAACACATCTAAGGCAAAAACACAATTATTTAAATTCGCAAAAATTATTATATACAAAGGGTTAATTGAACTTTATAGACAACTAAAAAAATAATTAAAAAAATCTAACAACCCCCACACGAACAGGGGAGGTCTAATGCAGATAAAAATGTAATGCTAAGGCAAAACAGAATTATTTAAATTCGCAAAAATTATTATATACAAAGGGTTAATTAAACTTTATAGACAACTAGAAAAATAATTAAAAAAAACTAACAACCCCCACACGAACAAGGGAGGTCCTAATGCAGTTGAAAGTGTAATACTTTTTAAAGCAACCAAGCCAAAAAACAATATTATTTAAATTCACAAATTCGCGAAAATTATTATATGCAAGGGATTAATAGGGACTATATAGACAAATTTTTAAAAATTGTTTGAGTTAGATTTATATGTTTTTTTAAAACCAATCGACCCTTACAACATTTATTAGCAAAAAAATCGAATCATTTATTAAAGAACAAAAACGCCCTACAAGTAGCTTCCCATTTTAAACCACGCATAACAATTTTTTCCACAATAAACCTGTAGGTTTTCCATCTGTAAATGAATTTTAGAAGCTGTGCCATTTATACGAAAAAAGAATTAATTACGCATCTTCGCAGAAGAAAAAGGAACCATTAAAAAATAATTTTGCCAATTAACATTTGCAATAGTTACGACATTGCTTCCCCATTTTGCGTCAAATTAATTGCTAATTAGTTGATTAACTTGATAAGACCGGCTCGTTCTCTCAACTTTATGTGTAACTCCATTACGATTAAGCATAAAGTTTAATTATCATTCGGCTACAAAGACAATGAGGTCTATTGCAGAAAATTCCAAGAGACTTTATTGCACACGAACTCGGCTTCAAATAAAACTTTTGCTTTGTTTACTACAACGATCGATGTTTTTAATTAGCCCTCGCTTTCGTTACGCCAAAAATTATTAAAGAATAAATACGAGGAACGCGGTCTGAACGAAACTTTCCCTGTAGATATAAAATTATTCATCAAATTCGCGAAAAGCGAACGGCTTGAGTAAATACCAATTGCAATTCCTGCCAAGTCGAATTCTATTTTTGCTGATATTGCCCGCGAGTGCATTTTGCTGCTGTTAAATGTATGTTGCCAAAAAAATTGTGCAACGAGAAACTTGTATATAAACATTTATCCGGTGATTCCTCGCATTTAGTTTTGTAAAATAATAACAAACGTCCCGTCACGGTCGAAAAGTTCGAGTAATTTTTTTGGTACATAAGTCCTTAAGAAATTACTTAAAAATAGTGGAGTAATATTTTAATTTATTTTCAAACTTCTTTTTGAACGGTTCATTTTGTTATAAATAAATTTTAAAAATTTTTCTATGGAGATATTACACAAATATTTGGGAGCTCAGCTTCTCCCTTAATTTAAGAGATTTTTAAACGAGGTTTAAATTTTTTGATAATTTATACTTTTATGGTTGAGGTACATCCAAAAATCTCGAACGCCCTAAAGCTCAATTTTGTAAAACAATTTCTAAAAGAAAATTTTGTCATTTTCCTAAAATATTGTGAAATAAAATATCATAAATTAGGGAGCTCAATACATCCCTTAATTTAATAAATTTTTAAACAAGATTCAAATTTTTTGTTGATTTAGACTTTTATCGTTAAGGTACATTCAAAAATTTCGAATGCCCTAAAGCTCAATTTTGTAAAATATTTTCTAAAAAATTTTTTTGTCATATTCCCAATACATTGTAAAATAAAATACTAAAAATTTTCGCAGCTCGATACCTCCCTTAATTGAAGAGATTTTTGAACAAGGTTTAAATTTTTTGTTAATTTAGACTTTTATCGTTAAGGTACATTAAAAAAATCTCGAATGCCCTAAAGCCCAATTTTGTAAAATAATTTCTAAAACAAAATTTTGTCATTATTTTCCTAAAACATTGTAAAATAAAATAGCAAAAATTTGGGAGCTCGATACCTCCCTTAATCTAAGAGATTTTTGAACGTAATTTTATTTGTTTTATAATTAAGACTATTCTTATTGATCTCCGTCGAAAAATCTCAAATGCCTTGAGGCTAAACTTTGGAAAAAAACTTCTAAAAGAAAATTAAACAATTTTGCCATTAAATACGTTGTAAATGTTTTATGAAGAATTTGGGAGCTCGATACCTCCCTTAATATAAGAGATTTTTGAACGGCGTTTTATTTTTATTATAATTCAAACTAATCTTATTGATCTCCGTCAAAAGATCTCAAATGCCTTAAGGCTAAACTTTGGAATATCATTTCTAGAAGAAAATTAAATAATTTTGCATTAAAAACTTTGTAAATATTTTATTAAAAATTTGGGAGCTCGATACCTCCCTTAATTAAAGAGATTTTTAAACGGGGTTTAAATTTTTTGTTAATTTAGACATTTATCGTTAAAGTACATCCAAAAATCTCGAATGCCCTAAAGCTCAATTTTGTAAAATAATTTCTAAAACAAAATTTTCCCAAAATATTGTAAAATAAAATACTAAAAATTTTGAGAGCTCGATACCTCCCTTAATTGAAGAGATTTTTGAACGAGGTTTAAATTTTTTGTTAATATAGGCTTTTATCATTAAGGTACATTCAAAAAACTCGAATGCCCTAAAGCTCAATTTTGTAAAATAATTTCTAAAAGAAAATTTTCTCATTATTTTCCTAAAACATTGTAAAATAAAATAGCAAAAATTTGGAAGCTCGATACCTCCCTTACTTAAAGAGATTTTTGAACGAGCTTAAATTTTTTCAATAATTTGGACTTTTCTAGCAAAGACAAATGGAAAAATCTCGAGTGCATACCGACTCGATTTTGCAAAATATTTTCTAAAAGAAAATTTAACCATTTTCCCAGTACGTCGTAAAAAAGGAATATTAAAAATTTTACGAACATTAAAAACCAAACAATTATTCGCCAAAATACGTTAAATTTTTTTAATACAAACCTAAAAATTTACTAGTTTTAAGTAATTTCTAAAAGACTTCATATTAAACACCAACCCTTCCTCTTCAAAAATAACCGACCACAAAAGTTACCCTTGATCCCATTTAGCAACATTCTCAAAACAATTAAAAACATTCTGTTTCGCCGCTACAGTTAAAAATGTGGCAATTTTAAATTATAACAAATAATGGAGGGGCCGAAGAAAAGCGGGTTCTTTTTTTTTGGTTAAAAGAATGCAGTAGTTGAAAGTAACACATGACCGAGCAATTTTAAAAGGCATCGTCGAAATGACGCGAAAAACACAGTAATAAATTCTAAAGGCGGAAAATTGTCAACGCTTTTCATTTTACGACCTTTAAATATTAAGCGACCCAATAATAAATGCGCATTCTTCCTCGAACGGGGTTCGTCGCAAAGGGCGCAAGAAGATGCACTCAAAGCTCAAAGGAGCTTTCGCGTCAAACAAACATTTCTCGCGCGCGCTTAGTTCGCTCCGTTTAATTATGCCGTTTTCCGAGCGCGTATTTTTTTAATTCTTTGACGCGCCGATTCGAGTGCTTATTATTTTTTTTTAATTTTTGTTAAAAATCGTTTTACACACACTGACTCCTCCAAAAATATTAAATATTGCATTTTTAATGTATAAAATCGGTACTTTTACTTACCCCCAATTATTAAATTGTTTTTCTCTAAATAAAACCACTTGAATTCGTTTTATTTTTAAAAATCCTCTTAAAAAATTAACCGCTGCTAATAACTTTTGTAAAAAGTGAAAAGTAGGTGTTCAGCGCTTAGGCAAAAGTTTTTTTTTTAAGCGCAGGTAATCGAAAGATAGTGCCACGACGCGACCTACTTTTCCCAATCTGATTTTCTTATCGCCAAAGACGTACCTAAATATTTTTATATAAATTTAAGATCCGCGCGTCTGACGTTTATGCGAAAATATGGAAAGTTCTTTTTATTTTGGCCGTCGATAAATTTTCTTTAGCGAGTTATTCGCGTACATTTTTCTCGAGTAGCGAGAACGCGTCTCGCGATTTTTCTTTTGTGCAAATTAAAAAAGTGCCCGCTACGAAAAATGTCGGCGCGCGCGGAGCTTTTAAATTTGTTTAAAAGCTGGAATGCGAAGGCGCGACACACAGAAAAGCGTAAAAAAGATGGGCGAAAAGTTAAAAAAAAAATCCTACCTTATCACGTAGTTTACGCAGACGACACTTTGGGGTTTTTGGAGTTTGTCGTAGATGAGGGTCGCTTGGGTCAGGACCCATACGTAGCCGCCGCGCTTGGCGAGGAATCTGTAGCGGTTCGTTTCGCATTGTCCCTTGGAGAACACTGGAAAACAAATTGCTTTTAAATTATTGTTGAGACAACAACTTAAAAAATAAAATGATTTGGTTTAATTTAGAACTTTTAATGTTAATTTTGTTTTATCTTGGTTGATGTTTTTTACTTCAATAACTACAAATATTTAGGAAATGGTGAAAAATTCATTGGCTTTAAATACGGTCCTGGGTTTTTAATATGTAGTTAATAAAAGTCTATATTATCCAGAAAAAAATTGAGGCGGTTGTCCGTAGCCCCGAAGTCTCATAAAAAAATATTTTCAGTTCATATTATTTACATTAATAAATAGTCATATTAAAAAAATCGTGAAACAATCTTCAGTTTTAAATACGACCCTGTGCTTTTAATATGTTGTTAATATAGGTCTATATTAACCCTCAAAAAATCAGGGTAGTAGTCAGTAACCCACAACTGCAAAAAAAAATGTTATTGTTGAGGCACGTTTTGGAATGAAAGAAATAGTAATATTTAGAAATTGATAAAACACTCTTCGGCTTTAAATACGGTCCTGTGTTTTTAATATGTCGTTAATATAGGTCTATATTAACCGTAAAAAAATCGGGGTACTTGTCAGTAAGTCAGAACTACAATAAAAATATTATTTTCAAAACACCCTTTCTATTGAAATCAATATTAAAATTTAAAAATTCATAAAACAATTTTCGAATTTAAATACGGTCCTGTGCTTTTAATATATCGTTCATATAGGTCTATATTAACCGTAAAAAAATCGGGGTACTTGTCAGTAATCCAGAACTACAATAAAAACATTATTTTCAAAACACCCTTTCTATTGAAATCAATATTAAAATTTAAAAATTCATAAAACAATTTTCAAATTTAAATACGGTCCTGTGCTTTTAATATATCGTTCATATAGGTCTATATTAACCGTAAACAAATCGGGGTACTTGTCAGTAACCCAGAACTACAATAAAAATATTATTTTCAAAACACCCTTTCTATTGAAAATGCACCATCTGCAGGGACCATCCATTCCCAACAATTATCGCAAAAATGATTTTCCAATAGACGAAAACAAATTAAAATAACAAACAATCGACACAAAATTTCCTTCGCTTAAGAAAAAATCGTTACACAAGAATCCAATTAAATTGAGTTAATGAATTTCTAATGCAAACACAAAAAGCCGATACGTAATGACAAACAGCCATTGATAGACTTAATTACGTAAACCCAACGAAATGGAGGAAGGTCGTTCATGATCACATCATTATTTCCGATACGCCAAACTCGACACGTAGGTCCTTCCGCACCTAAACAGTTCAGCAAAAAGTCGGCCGCAGCAAGGGTCCCCCATTCACGGTTCGGAAGCACGGCGGGCGACGTCAGAGTGTTGTGCCGAAAAGAACCTCCTCCTCGGGCCCATGGATTTTACGAAAGCCGTGAGTAAACTCGATTTTAATTATTTTAATTCGCCGTCGCCCAAGAAATTCCTAAGCCGCACACGAATTCGAATTAAAACCCCCAAGTTGCCAGCCCGAAATTAAAGAGAGACGCCCAAATTAGGGGATGAACTTGATTACACGGCCCCCTTCCGTCCGACTCGCCGGGATTTCTCGAATTTTTGACTCGAAAAAAATTTAATTCGCCGCAAACGGGCGAAAGCCGTAACGACGCCCTCGCCCCCGGTCCTTCGCGTAAATCTGACCGTAAAACAGTCTCGGAGATGGGGGTCGTTCGCAATCGTCCTTTCGGGTTGAATCCCCTGGAAATGGTCCTTTGTCCTCCGCTGCGGCCCCGAATTATCTTGGCGTATATTCTGCGGCGCTGTCACGGATCGTCGAAATAAAGTCTTATGGATTTTAAGATACCCTTCCGCCCCACCACCCTTTTTTAAACGTCTTAGGGGTGGTTAAATTTTTACGAAGATGTGCGCATTCGAGCGAAAAGTGGCACATTTCCGAGCGAGGAGGCAAATGAAGCGCGACGCGGAGCGGCGCGCTTCATTCCGAGATCGGAATGTGCCACTTTGAGCTCGAATGCACACTGATTTTAAGCATGATTTCGATAATTTAAGACAATAAATTAAACGAAAAATTAGTTAACTAATTTTAACGCAATCGTCCTTTCGGGTTGAATCCGAAATGGTCCTTTGTCCTCCGCTGCGGCCCCGAATTATCTTGGCGTATATTCTGCGGCGCTGTCACGGATCGTCGAAATAAAGTCTTATGGATTTTAAGATACCCCTTCCGCCCCACCACCCTTTTTTAAACGTCTTAGGGTGGTTAAATTTTTACGAAGATGTGCGCATTCGAGCGAAAAGTGGCACATTTCCGAGCGAGGGAGGCAAATGAAGCGCGACGCGGAGCGGCGCGCTTCGTTTTCCCGAGATCGGAATGTGCCACTTTGAGCTCGAATGCGCACACTCGATTTTAAGCATGATTTACGATAATTTAAGCCAATAAATTAAACGAAAAATTAGTTAACTAATTTTAATCGGTCTTTCTCACTTGCACTTACGAGATTATCGTATCTTTTCGCTCTCTTCCACTCATTGCTATGGTAAATACGTTTTTCGAACATAAAAATCGATATTTACACAACTAAATTTATTTTTTTGATTTGAAAGAGCGAAGAATAAGAAAGAAATATAAAAAATACGAAGTATGTGCGCATTCGAGCGAAAAGTGGCACATTTCCGAGCGAGGGAGGCAAATGAAGCGCGACGCGGAGCGGCGCGCTTCATTTTCCCGAGATCGGAATGTGCCACTTTGAGCTCGAATGTGCACACTCGGTTTTAAGCACGATAATTTAAGCCGGTAAATTACACGAAAAATTAATTAAATAATTTTTATCGTTCCCTCTCGCTTGCACTTACGAGTTTGTCGTATCTTTTCGCTCTCTTCCACTCATTGCTATGGTAAACATACATTTTTCGAACATAAAATCAATAATTACGCAACTAAATTTATTTTTTTGATTTGAAAGAGCGAAGAATAAGAAAGAAATATAAAAAATACGAAGTATGTGCGCATTCGAGCGAAAAAGTGGCACATTTCCGAGCGAGGAGAGCAAATGAAGCGCGACGCCCCGCTTCACTTCGAGATCGGCTTGCCATCTTACTCGTAAATACATGTTATAAGTCAGTTTACGACTAATTTGTCCTAAATTCAGAAAAATTAATTACATAAAATGGTCCTCTCGCTTGCACTTCGAGTTTGCGGTCTTTTCGTCCGTTCCACTTTGCTATGGCAAACTACATTTTCGAACATAAAACATAATTACGCAACTAAATTTATTTTTGATTTGAAAACGAAAACTATGAAAATTTACGAGTATTGCGCATTCGCAATGCCCTTTCCGACGGAAAAAGCGCGACGCAGCGACTTCATTTTCGATCGGAATGTGCCACTTTAGCCGAATGTGAACTCGATTTTAAAGTTTCACGATAATTTAGTAAATTACAGAAAAATTAATTAAATAATTTTATCGTTCCTCTCGCTTGCACTTACGAGTTTGTCGTACTTTTCGCTCTCTTCCACTCATTGCTATGGCAAACATACATTTTCGAACATAAAATCAATAATTACGCAACTAAATTTATTTTTTGATTTGAAAGAGCGAAGAATAAGAAAAAATATAAAAATTACGAAGTATGTGCGCATTCGAGCGAAAAGTGGCACATTTCCGAGCGAGGAGGCAAATGAAGCGCGACGCGGAGCGCGCATTCCGAGATCGGAATGTGCCACTTTGAGCTCGAATGTAACGTTAGCACGTTTCACGATAATTTAGGCCGGTAAATTACACGAAAAATTAATTAAATAATTTTTATCGTTCCCTCTCGCTTGCACTTACGAGTTTGTCGTGTCTTTTTGCTCTCTTCCACTCATTGCTATGGCAAACATACATTTTTCGAACATAAAATCAATAATTACGCAACTAAATTTATTTTTTTGATTTGAAAGAGCGAAGAATAAGAAAAAAATATAAAAATTACGAAGTATGTGCGCATTCGAGCGAAAAGTGGCACATTTCCGAGCGAGGGAGGCAAATGAAGCGCGACGCGGAGCGGCGCGCTTCATTTTCCCGAGATCGGAATGTGCCACTTTGAGCTCGAATGTGCACACTCGGTTTTAAGCACGTTTCACGATAATTTAGGCCGGTAAATTACACGAAAAATTAATTAAATAATTTTTATCGTTCCCTCTCGCTTGCACTTACGAGTTTGTCGTGTCTTTTTGCTCTCTTCCACTCATTGCTATGGCAAACATACATTTTTCGAACATAAAATCAATAATTACGCAACTAAATTTATTTTTTTGATTTGAAAGAGCGAAGAATAAGAAAAAAATATAAAAATTACGAAGTATGTGCGCATTCGAGCGAAAAGTGGCACATTTCCGAGCGAGGAGGCAAATGAAGCGCGACGCGGGCGGCGCGCTTCATTTCCAGATCGGAATGTGCCACTTTGAGCTCGAATGTGCACACTCGGTTTTAAGCACGTTTAATAATTTAGGCCGGTAAATTACACGAAAAATTAATTAAATAATTTTATCGTTCCTCTCGCTTGCACTTACGAGTTTGTCGTATCTTTGCTCTCTTCCACTCATTGCTATGGCAAACATACATTTTCGAACATAAAATCAATAATTACGCAACTAAATTTATTTTTTGATTTGAAAGAGCGAAGAATAAGAAGAAATATAAAAATACGAAGTATGTGCGCATTCGAGCGAAAGTGGCACATTTCCGCCGCAAATAAGCGCACGGCGGCGCATTTAGATCGATTAAGCTCGAATGTGCACACTGTTTAGCAATAATTTAGGCCGTAAATTAACGAAAAATTAATTAAATAATTTTATCGTTCCTCTCAGCTTGCATCTACGAGTTTGAGATTTTTCGCCACTTTCTATGGTTAACATCATTTTTGAAATAAATCAAATTACGCAACTAAATTTATTTTTGATTAAGAGCGAATAAGAAATAAATTTAATATTTTACAATAGCCTTCGTCAAATTGCTAAAATTTTCGATCGAATGCCTCGCAAAGAATCACATAATTGCAAAACCTTAGACGAAAAATTGAATGAATAATCGTCGCCCCAAATCGTTTCGCAAATTGACGTAAAACTCTCGGGTGAGTTGTTCGAGTCCTTTCGGGGTTTAATCTGAAAAGGCCTTTGCCCCAGATGGGCCCCGAATTATCTTAGCGTATATTCTGCGGCGCTGTCACGGATCGTCGATCGCGAAATAAAGTCTTATGGATTTTAAGATGCCCCTTCCGTCCCCCCTAAATTTAAACGTCTTAGTGGTGGTTAAATTTTTACGAGTGTTTTTAAGACCCTCGCAAGAGGAATCACGACGTGGAGTATTCGCAAAGGACCTTAGACGAAATGAATTGAATGAAAAGCGACCCCTACTAAAATCGATTTGACAAATATGTTTCTGTAAAACTCTCGAGGGTTGAGATTGTAATCGAGCTTAGGGGATGACGTCGAAGTCGTACTTCTTTTGGCGCGCGCGCTGACTGTAAAATTTAAACTATTCAACTAATTTTTCGTCTAATTTATTTGCTCCGGGGGCCACGAAAAATATATGCACGGCTCAATTGCGCCCGAGCACCTCGAAAATTCTAGGTAGCCCCCCGATAGAGAGTAAATCCACCGGCGCGCGCATCGTCCCATTGCCTTTTGGGGCGAGGGACCGTAAACGGACCGCGGCGCGCAATTGACCGACGCCCGATATGACTTTTATCTCGTTATTAGAAGCGAGTCGGAAAAGGCACAGAATTTTCGTTTAAAAAAAGATCGTTTGAAAAGTTTCGATTGAACTAGAGAAGGGATGAAGGATGGCTTTTAAATTAATTTAAAAATTAAATTTCCTGGAGGCGGGCGACTCGAAGAATATCGATTTGTGATATGAAACTCGATAGTTCGTACATTATGTTCTGCTCGACGTTAATTTAAACTTGGATTATAATTGGATTAATTTTAAGTAATCTGGTGTATAAGTCGGAAATTAGGCGACTGCCATTCAGGACCGTACCCAGGCGCTCGAATTCAATTTACTCGAGTTTTATGGAGCGGAGATAAAGTGCCTTGGGTTTAAAAGTTGTTAGAAGTAATACTTCTTTGGCATGACTAAATTAAATATACCCACTTGTAAAAATTAATTTTAGTAAATTCAATAAATACGAAGATGTGCGCATTCGAGCGAAAAGTGGCACATTTCCGAGCGAGGGAGGCAAATGAAGCGCGACGCGGAGCGGCGCGCTTCATTTTCCCGAGATCGGAATGTGCCACTTTGAGCTCGAATGTGCACACTCGGTTTTAAGCACGATTCACATTTAGGCCGATAAATTAGACCAAAAAATTCATAAAACACTCTTCGGGTTTAAATACAGTCCTGTGCTTTTAATATGTCGTTAATATAGATCTATATTAACCGTAAAAAAATCGGGGTAGTTGGCAGTAACTCTGAACTACAATAAAAATATTATTGTCGGGGCGCCTTTTCTATTAAAATAAATATTAATATTCAAAAATTCATGAAACAATCTTCGGCTTTAAATACGGTCCTGTGCTTTTAAAATGTCGTTATTATAGATCTATATTAACCGTAAATAAATCGGGGTACTTGTCATTAAGTCAGAACTACAATAAAAATATTATTTTCAAAACACCCTTTCTATTGAAATAAATATTAAAATTTAAAAAATCGTAAAACAATCTTCGGCTTTAAATACGGTCCTGTGTTTTTAATATGTCGTTAATATAGATCTATATTAACCGTAAAAATCGGGTACTTGTCAGTAAGTCAGAACTACAAAAAATATTATTTTCAAAACACCCTTTCTATTGAAATAAATATTAAAATTTAAAAAATCGTAAAACAATCTTCGGCTTTAAATACGGTCCTGTGTTTTTAATATGTCGTTAATATAGATCTATATTAACCGTAAAAAATCGGGTACTTGTCAGTAAGTCAGAACTACAATAAAAATATTATTTTCAAAACACCCTTTCTATTGAAATAAATATTAAAATTTAAAAAATCGTAAAACAATCTTCGGCTTTAAATACGGTCCTGTGTTTTTAATATGTCGTTAATATAGATCTATATTAACCGTAAAAAATCGGGTACTTGTCAGTAAGTCAGAACTACAATAAAAATATTATTTTCAAAACACCCTTTCTATTGAAATAAATATTAAAATTTAAAAAATCGTAAAACAATCTTCGGCTTTAAATACGGTCCTGTGCTTTTAATATGTCGTTAATATAGATCTATATTAACCGTAAACAAATCGGGGTAGTTGGCAGTAACTCGGAACTACAATAAAAATATTATTTTCAAAACACCTTTCTATTAAAATAAATATTAATATTCAAAAATTCATGAAACAATCTACGGCTTTAAATACGGCCCTGTATTTTTAATATGTCGTTAATATAGGTGCATATTAACCCTCAAAAAATCAGGGTAGTTGTCAGTAACTCTAAACTACAATAAAAATGTTATTGTCGGGGCACCTTTTTTATTGAAATAAATATTAATATTTAAAAATTCATGAAACAATCTTCGGATTTAAATACGGTCCTGTGCTTTTAATATGTCCTTAATATAGATCTATATTAACCGTAAAAAAATCGTGGTAGTTGTCAGTAACTCTAAATTACAATAAAAATTTTAATGTAGAGACACCTTTTTATTGAAATAAATATTAATATTTGAAAATTCATGAAATTATCTTCAGCTTTAAATACGGTCCTGTGCTTTTAATATGTCGTTAATATAGATCTATATTAACCGTAAAAAAATCAGGGTAGTTGTCAGTAACTCTGAACTACAATAAAAATATTATTGTCGGACACTTTTTTATTGAAATAAATATTAATATTTAAAAATTCATGAAACAATCTTCGGCTTTAAATACGGTCCTGTGTTTTTAATATGTCGTTAATATAGATCTATATTAACCGTAAAAAATCGGGGTACTTGTCAGTAAGTCAGAACTACAATAAAAATATTATTTTCAAAACACCCTTTCTATTGAAATAAATATTAAAATTTAAAAATTCATGAAACAATCTTCGGCTTTAAATACGGTCCTGTGCTTTTAATATGTCGTTCATATAGATCTATATTAAACGTAAAAAAATCGTGGTGATTGTCAGTAACTCCGAACTACAATAAAAATGTTATTGTAGGGGCACCTTTTCTATTGAAATAAATATTAATATTTATAAATTCATGAAACAATCTTAGATTTAAATACGGCCCTGTGTTTTTCATATGTCATTAATATAGGTCTATATTAACCCTAAAAAAATCAGAGTAGTGATCGGTAACTCGGAACACTTTAAAAAATACTCTCGGTCCACGTTTCTGACTTTAATAAACACCAATATTTAATATAATCGTGAAAAAATCTTTAAATTTAAATATAACAGTGTCCTGCCCGCCCCATCTATAAAAAAACACCCCCATCAAATTTAATTTTGGGAGTGTTACAAATGATTAAATTTTAATCGATTTTTCTCGCTTGCACTTACGGAATTGTCGTATCTTTTCGCTCGCTCCCACTCATTGCTATGTTAAAAATACGTTTTTCGAACATAAAATCGATATTTACTAAACTAAATTTAATTTTTCGATGTTAAAGAGCAAAAAATTAAAAATAATTGTAAAAAATACGACGAATGTGCGCACTCGACTCTAACAACAATTCACAATAATTAATTTATCTAAAATTTACCCAAGTTTTTGAATTAACAATGACAGGACCGTATTTCGCCCAAAAACCAAAAATCTATATTTAAAAAAAATTATTTGTTAAAAATTGCTAGAACGAGTAGCTTGTAATGGAGGTATAAGTGTATCAATACAAAAAAAATCATTTTCGTTAAACTCGGCGCCCCCTCCCCCAGTTTGGAAATTTAATCGCGCACTAAGATTTGTTAACAAGAGCGGCGCAAAGAAAAAAGTAAGAGCTGTATTAGGAGACACGAAAATGTACTTTGTTTTAGGGAGCCGCTTTTGTAATTTCTCCATTATTTCTCGGGGGAATGTTTTCGTCACTTTCGTCTCCATCATAAAAGGTGCGCCAAGGTTTCCCGAACTTTATTGTTTGGACATTTTCGCGGGTAATTAAGTTCTTGCAGTTTCGGAGATGACGAATTAATTATTTGGTTCGAGGCGAAATTTCATAAAACCGATGACAGGTCTCTTAAGCAAACAATTAACTAAGAATTATTGTTTTTTTGAATATTTAAAATACACGTTGAAAATGATTTGTGCTGGATTTCCCCAAAAATTGAAAAATAAAGCCAATTAAACGCGCCTTTAAGTAACTTCGCCTATTTTTAGGATTCGGTCACGTAATCCAGCATTTTCTATTTATTTATTGCTTCAAAGTTTAATAACCCCCCATTCCGAAATTAAACCATCGTGCATTTTTACATTTAGCAGTTGTTCTCTTGCGCGCACTTTCCGTTCGCATAAATTTAGACGAGAAAACAAATCTAAATAGAACCGACCTTTCTTAATTCCCCTAAAATTATGTCGGCCGTTACGATACAGAAACAATTATGCTCTATTAAATTATAGAACAAACGCCGAGTTTAATATTTTGTAATTCATACGCGCGCAACCCCTTTTTTGTCCGTTGAGCAAAGTTCAAGGCCTACGAGAGCATTTAAACCCCTAACAAACAGCGTTTGCTCGACGACTTCATTACTTTTAATTGAAACAGGACCGTAGTTGAGCAAAGGCGATGGCCGCGCCAGAATTATTTTTGCGCGCCCCCCAAAAATTAACGCTGTACTAAAAAGTGGTGGATGCGTATGAGAAAGTACCGCGACGATTGATTTTCACTTCACAGTTACCATTTATAAGTTTTATAACTTCATGTTAACGATGTCGTGTAGTGCCATCTGTCGCCGAGTGGCTAATATCAATGCAAGAATGCTTCAGCCAACTGATACCGCGATGTTGTTTGAGATGGCGTTGGAAAAAATAATTTTTTGGTGTGAAAAGCAATTCGTCAGGGACGACATCTTTCTAAACATTATCTAAATAGAAAATTCCATTGAAATAATTAGAGCCGTTTCCGAAAAACAAAAATTGTACGTTTAAAAAAAATTAAGTTCTCAAATTCGAAAAAATTAAAGAGATACTTTTGTAAATCACTGTTAAATAAATCTTGTACGATTTTTTTCTCCAAAATTTTGCAGGAAAAAAACTATGGATGTTTTGCGTCAGTTTAATTTGAGAACCCTATGACTAATTGCAAGAAAAAAATACAGACGGTTATTTCGATTATTAAAAAAGCCAAATCGAATATAAAACGTCCCCTTTTTAAATCTTCCATACAAAAAACTTTGCACTGGTCTCCTAAATTTTTTTGGAAAATAAACCCATAGATCTTTTTCGGTAAATTTTTGCAACCAACCGGAAAAAAACTACAAATCGCTAATTTAAAAAACAACAAAGCCACGACTCACAAATAGATCTCTTTTAAATCGCCCTCAAAAAATATGCAGTTTTTGATTAATTAATTTCTTAAAATTTTGCAAAATACACCCCCTCCCATTTTTAAACATCTATTTATCTTATTAAAAAAAAATAATTAAAGAAATCAACTAGTAAGCGAAAAAACGAACCCCTCTTAAAGCACCCCTTTTAAAACGAAAAATTATTTATAAGATTTTGAACAAAAGATTTCATTTTTTAAGTCGGCCCTTTTATTTTTTAAACCGTCAATTGATTATAAAAAAAAACAATTTACGTTGTTTTCTCAAAAAATAAAAAGACCATAGTCGCTCAGAAATTTTTAACCATCCGTGCACTAGGTGATCGATTTTTTTTTTGTTAGAACGGGACGTTTGGTAATCTCGCTTAAAACCGAGTGTGCACATTCGAGCTCAAAGTGGCGCATTTCCGATCTCGGGAAAATGAAGCGCGCCGCTCCGCGTCGCGCTTCATTTGCCTCCCTCGCTCGGAAATGTGCCACTTTTCGCTCGAATGCGCACATCTTCGTATTTATTATGTTAATATAATTTACAGTGCGCTCCTTCAAATCAAAAATTTTAATTTAATTTAATAAATATCGATTTTATATTCGAAAAACGTATTTACCATAGCAATGAGTGGAAGGGAGCGAAAAGATACAAAAATTCTGTCAGTGCGAGTGAGAGGGAACGATTAAAATTAGTTAACTAATTTTTCGTTTAATTTATAGACCTAAATTGTTGTGAATCGTGCTTAAAACCGAGTGTGCGCATTCGAGCTCAAAGTGGCACATTCCGATCTCGGAAAATGAAGCGCGCCGCTCCGCGTCGCGCTTCATTTGCCTCCCTCGCTCGGAAATGTGCCACTTTTCGCTCGAATGCGCACATCCTCGTGTTTATTATGTTAATATAATTTACCGTGCGCTCCTTCAAATCAAAAATTTTAATTTAATTTAGTAAATATCGATTTTATATTCGAAAAACGTATTTACCATAGCAATGAGTGGAAGGGAGCGAAAAGATACGAAAATTCTGTCAGTGCGAGTGAGAGGGAACGATTAAAATTAGTTAACTAATTTTTCGTTTAATTTATGGACCTAAATTGTTGTGAATCGTGCTTAAAACCGAGTGTGCGCATTCGAGCTCAAAGTGGCACATTCCGATCTCGGGAAAATGAAGCGCGCCGCTCCGCGTCGCGCTTCATTTGCCTCCCTCGCTCGGAAATGTGCCACTTTTCGCTCGAATGCGCACATTCTCGTGTTTATCATGTTAATATAATTTACCGTGCGCTCCTTCAAATCAAAAATTTTAATTTATTTTAGTAAATATCAATTTCATATTCGAAAAACTTATTTGCCATAGCAATGAGTGGAAGGGAGCGAAAAGATACGATAATCTTGTCGATGCGAGTGAGAGGGAACGATTAAAATTAATCAATTAATTTTTCGAGCAATTTATTGGTCTAAATTATTGCGAATCATTAAGAAATAAATAAAAATGTGTTTTACTTAAGGGGTTATACCTACTTAGGTTAGGTCAAAATATCTATTTTTATTTATTGCTTTTTTTTAATGTATATCATCTTAAGAATATTTCTCCATCATTATATAAAAATTGGAGCACTCCATCAAAAGTTATATTATATTAAAAAAAATAGTTTTAAATAAAAAAAACATAGACTTCGAGCTTTAAACGCGATTATCTCAAAACTGGTTTTTGTTTTAAATACAGTTGCGGTGCTAAAAATTTTTTAAAAACCATTGCACCGATCAAACTAACATTTTACGTGCTTATTTGTTATTACAATAGGCAGGATCTGCACGAAGGATTTTTTTATTTCGGTTAAAATTTTGTTGTTTATTGCAAAAACCAAAATCAGTTCATCTCGAAAATTTGACCTTTTCGTAAAATTGTTGTCATTTTTGTAAAAATCAAAATTTTACCAAACCCTTCGTCCAGGCCTTTACAATTTTATTTTCGGGCTATGGGCAAACCCGACCTAGTATGCCATTGTGACATTTAGTCACTTAGTATGGGAAGGTTAACAAAAAATTTTTGTCGGGCAACAAAATTATCCATTCTTTGACTAAGAAAGTGTTATTATTTTTTTTTTTTGTAATTTTCGTAAAACGTTTATTCAAAGCCCCAAAACAGGTGATCTATGGGCGCGGTCCTTTCTTCCTAAAACCCTAAAACCCATTTTTATCGTTTGCCAAGCAAATTATCGTCGAATTAATCTTTTCGGCCTACAAACATCTTATAAAATTCCAATAATTAAATCTAATCAGCAATAATGGGATTAAGATTAAAACAGACAATGCTGTATATAAAATCGCCCATAATGATCAGCGCAATTATTACTCGTCAACAATGAAGACCTTCGTCATTATTGCACTGTGTGCATTTTTCGTTTCAGAAAACCTCTCGCAAAGGGACGAAACCTTCACCGGGAACTGTCCCGTCGTGGCGACAAAGGTCAAATTCAACGAGACACAGGTATTTATTATTTTTTTGCTACCGATAATATTCGAATTTCTCAAAAAGCAAATCCCAAAAAAAAAAAAAAATAGTACGCCGGCAAATGGTTCGAAACGAAACGATTCGTGAACACCCTGATCCAAGGCGACTGCGGACGCCCGACGTACGTTTGGAACAAGAAGAACTACACCGTCAACTACCCCACGAAGAACCTCAACAATAACGCGACAACGAACGGCCAATTGGTGCTGAAACCGCAGTTCAATCCGGTGCCCGGAAGGTACGACGTCTACAATCGCAACGCCAAAGAAAAAATACCCCATTTGGTCCTGGACACCGACTACAACTCCTACAGCGTGGTATGGGGCTGCGCCCTGAGCGGCAAAGTCAACACACGTAAGCCGCGAAATTTTTAATGTCGTAACTCAAATATTTACCGACTTTTTTTTTGCTCTTCGATAGAAAGACTGTTTATTTATTCGAGGAAGAACACAATGGACGCCGCCACCTTCAACAGGGCCAAAGTGCTATTGGAAAGTTACAGAATTAATGCGACGAAATTGATCGACGTACAGCAGGCGGACGCGAAATGCGGAAAAATGTAAAGAGGCGGCCGTTTTTCGGACGATTAAAAATTAATTGTCACTTGCTTTAATCGATTGTGATTATTTTTTTTATTGGATGAATAAAAATGGAATTTGTTGGTCTAATGTCTACTTTTAAATTTCCTATGGGATTTTGTTAATTAATTTAATTAAATATGGTTATAGAAAGTTTCACGTAAGCCACTGAAGGTTTTTTGAAAGAGTGGATTAGAGGTGAACGTGGAGAAATGACAGAGGAAAACAGCTTAAAAAGCGTTTTTAAAAAACAATTAAAAAAATTTTGAGTTAAAAAGTTTTTTTTTAGTTTTTGGCCCAGTCTTTTAATTTTTGGAAACTTGCGATGAATTTAATAGAAATCGAAGGTAAAAGTCACAATTAATAAAAATCCATAGCCCTTCTTAAAAATAATTGTTGAATTGTTCTCTAAAGTTCTAGAAAATAGATTTTCTTATATCGAGTAGGGGAGACCGGGTATGGTTGTCTCACGGGTAGGTTGTCACATTAACCATAACAGAAAACCTAATGAATTAATAAATTTGTGTACCCGTGTCAAAGAAGCCCGAGCACAATACCTCCTTGCGTACTTCACTTCAGTTTGCTCTGAAATACCGTATAAGAAATATATGCGTTTGTTTTCTTTGTACAGTAAAAGCAATTTTTTGTGCATCTCTGTTGAGTCTCATAAGTATAATTGAATTTTGCATAGTGATATACCTATTCGTGTGTTTATGATGTTTAAGATGTGTTTCATGATATCATTATATGGTTTCTTAACTTGCCATTAATTTAAATTTATTTTGGGAGTTAATCGTCTAAAATTGTTTTGGGGAAGGTTGTCTAAAGTTAGCGGGGGCTAGTAGTCACAAGTGCAAAGCAACCATGAATATGTGCGGCCTTTTTATTGGTTTCTAGGAGTTTTACTACATAAACGATTGCCTGTAATTATACATTTGTCATTTTTGTTACCATAACCTAAGTTCGTTAGATAGAATAGGTTAGAATAGAATAGGTATTTGTTTTCACGTTTTGTATTTTACCTTTTATTTAGCGTGTGACTAGCTACCCCAGACACTGTGACAACCATCCCTAGCACGGGGTTAAAAGTCACACTTCTCTTTTTTCATAAAAATTATAACATGTTCTCTTTAGATAATGGTGGAAAAAAAGTTTTTATTTTTTCCTAAACTAGAATAAATACACTATTTATCTATTGATATATAAACGTCATTGATAAATTAAGACAATGGGCTCTATAAATGCAAAAGAACAAAAATGTGACTTCCAACCCCGGTCTCCCCTACAGTGAGGTCTCGTTTAGCGCTTAGAACGCGTTCCTAGGACAACAGAGCGCGGAACGAAACAGCGTTAAACAATTAAAATAGATTGTGAGTCGTTTTGGGGCTTCGAACAAACCGCGTTATATCGAATCAGCGTTAATCGAGGCCTTACTGTAGATGTAATAAATAGCGATTGATTATTATACCACAGAATACATTGGTTATCGCCACGCAAAGGGGGCTTATGTGAGACACCAGCTGCGCCCACCTTTTCGATTAGTTTATTTTTATTTTTAATTCTGATTAATCGAAGTGTTATTTGTGAAAATTCGTATCGGTCCACAATAGATAACTTGCTTTAAATCAAATTGTTCCTTTATAATTGTTTATAAAGTGTTTTCAACAAAAGTTGAAGATATTTGGACGGCAATCATTCGAAAAAATGTAATTAAAAGCAAATCCTAGACAAATAAAAATCTAACAATTATAAAACAAGTTGATCTAAGGTCCGATTTTGAGAATTAAACAAAAAGATGAGCAATGGGTACAATGAGTGAAAGATACGATCAACATGAATAATCCTACACGTAACAGATAATCCATGAGGCCCGTTTAAATTTAGAAAAAAACAAAAAAATATTAGTGTGCCGTACCTATGCTTTCTAATTTTGGATAATCAATTTTGAGTTTCGCCTAATGCCTTAGAATCACGATCAAACATACGCCCATTTTTTTTGGCACTTAAATACCGGGTGTTTCATTTAAAGCGCCACGAGCTCCTAAATTAATAAAAATTTCAAAAAAAGTACAAGTATAAAAGTCTCTTTAATTTACACAATCTCTGTAATGGCATAAATATAAATTTTATACTACTTCCAGCTTAATTGGAACTCGTGTCAACTTTCTTATCTTAAATACAACGATATTAATTTTTTGAGATGATTGGATAGAGCTCGTCGAGAGCTTTCCAAAAATGTATAACAAGTTACAATTTCATTAATGAATAATTTCGAAAAAATTACTGACACTCCTAATCCAAAAAAAAAAAATTATTTATTTATTAAGCAAAAGGTAACTTGTTATTAGATTTTTGGAAAGTCCTCGACGAGCTCCATCCCATTGTCTAAAAAAATTAATTCAAGTAAGATAGGTATGGTATAACTAAAGCAAACGGCGGGCTCCTTGTTCGCATTTGCTACGGGCCCCTTCAGGCTTAATCCGGCCCTCGATCTAGCAAATAGAAATCGGCCCAAAAAATTACATCGTATAAGATAGCTGCACATAGAAAAGTACCCAATACAATCGTTAAACGCGTTTGCTTCGCAAAAACGGCGCTAATTTTAATTCATTTCGACGCACATTGTAATTTAAACAAATGCAACAATTCATACATAATAGGCAAGTAAATTCGTTGGTAAATACCTTGCCACATGTCCCGGTTCCACGTCGAACAGTCCAAGAAAAATCACAATGGCAAAGGACCACCCACGGCCAACGCGACAACAGGCACCGGCAAAACACATTGACGTCATCGAAATGCGTACGTATTACTTTGCGCACCGCCCGAACACTAAAGCGCGTCTTAAATACGTTCGCGAAAACTCGGCGCTCGTAGTTGCCTCCGCCGATCGGCCGATGACCGATCGCAGGCGTGGCGTGACGTCAGAAGCACCCCGACTCGCGCTACTTTTGCAATGGCTTCCCGATATTCGTTTCCAAATGAGTGGAGGCGAGAAGAAAATGGTGTAAAACGAATGTGAACGCAAAGTTAGATTGAATTATTGAAAATAAATCTTTAGGCGCTTTGTTTAAATAAATACATCATTTTAATAATATGGGGCGTTCCTAAGATAATCGAAATTCGAAAAAAAGTACAAAAACAAAAGTTTCTCTAATTTATTCCATCTATGCGCTGCATCAATTAAAAATTTTGTTCTACTTCCGGTTTAACCGGAAATCGTGTCGACTTTCTAAAAATAGAAGGGTATTTATTTTTTTTTTAGATAATTGGATAAAGCTCATCGAGGGCTTTCCAAAACTCTTATACTTGTACTTTTTTTTAAATTTTTTTATTGATTTAGGAGTTATAAGCTCGCGGCACTTTAAAATACACACCCGGTATAACAATAAATAAACAGATTAAATGAAACCTTCAACCTACCCCAAATCGCGATATATAAAAAATTAAGTATCTACCTCGGTCCCGCAGTTTCCGGTTCTCTTATCGGACGATGCACTACTTAATTTAAAAACGGAAACGTCTCGAAATAATTAAAAAGAAAGGCTGGATCGCTTCAGCACAAATTCACGACGCGAATGTCGAAAGAACACTAACGTTTACAAATTCGACACAACGAAAAACGAGTTCGATATCAACAAATGCAGCTCTTTATCGGTTTTTGTAAAACGTGACGTAGAGGCATAAAAGGCACCAGTCACGACTAGAAAGTCCTTATCAGCGATACCGTGCGAACGCTCGGTGACCGAATCGAATAAATTTTTCACGTTCGCAAAATCAAAATTAACTTATTAATTTACAATTAATTAATGTACCCCATCTTCATTTGCCTCCCTCGCTCGGAAATGTGCCACTTTTCGCTCGAATGCGCACATCCTCGTATTTATCGGATTTGCCTATATTATTATTTTATTCTTCAATTTAAAAAAATTTAAAGTCGAATAAATTAGATTTATTTTTTGTTTGAAAAAGGTTAGATATTTTATTCCTTTCAATAAGTTATCGTGGTGCTCTTCCCCACGTCTAATTTTAGCAAGCTTGATAAAAATATTTTCGGGTGTACTTTCGAATGTTTACTAATTCGCGTTTTTCATTAATTAAAATTGTATATGAGTCAAATTTTCTGAAGTGGGCCACTGAAAATCAACTAGTTGATTTTTATATCATCTTTTGTTGATTGTTGAAGGTTTTTATGTCAAAATTAATTTCTCCAAATATTTTTGGGTAATTTTCATTTTTCTGAAAATTATAAACAAATTAGTTTTAAGGCCCATTTTTTATACACTGTTGTAATTAGACTTCATTTATGGATTAATTCAATTTTTAAACATAAAAAAAATATTTATATGTTGCATAGGTGGTGCATCACAACTTTAAAATGACTTGGGTAGAATATTTAAAAAAAAATGGGGGAAATAAGAGTCAAAATTCATAAAAAGCTAAAGTATTTTTTTTCATGTACAGTCAGCCTAAGAAGTAATCAACACCCTAAAGACAGTACTTACCGTAATCGGGCTATTCCAAGAAACTGGTTTTAGTTAAAAATAGTGTTTAAGGAGATTTATGACGGCTTTTATAAGTACAACAAATAATTTTTTTCTATTAATTGTTTAAAAATAGCACGACCCCTGTAGGTGCTGCTCTAGGGTGTTGATTACTTCTTAGGCTGACTGTACGATGAAGTCTCCCATCTAGTCTAGCGTAAAAGTACTAAATTAGAAATGTGGTTTTTGGTAAAAATACCCTACTGTAATTTTTAATTAAAAGAAAAGCGAGAAGTGGTACATTTAGTTCACTTTGATTTAATTAATATTATTTGTAGGAGAGAAGAATAAGATAGGCAAATTCAATTATTAAGGAGTATGTGCACTTTCAAGCGAAAACTTTTTCCGAATAGAAAATCTGTATTTGAAGGATTTGTTATTAATATAGTCGAATCCAATTAACACGAAGATGTGCGCATTCGAGCGAAAAGTGGCACATTTCCGAGCGAGGGAGGCAAATGAAGCGCGACGCGGAGCGGCGCGCTTCATTTTCCCGAGATCGGAATGTGCCACTTTGAGCTCGAATGTGCGCACTTGGTTTTAGGCACGATTTACAATAATTAATTTGAGTTCTAAATAATTTTTAAGTACAAATTACAAGACTGTATTTAGTAGTTAATTTCAATTTAGAATTTGGTGCACTAAATTTAATAAAAAAAACAAAAACAGACAAATACAATGAATGCGGGATATGTGCTCATTCAAAAAATTTAGTTAAATAATTTTAATGGGACCCTCTCACTCATACCTATGTGATTATCGTATCTTTTCGCTCTCTCCCACTCATTGCTATGGTAAAAATACGTTTTTAACATAAAATCGATATTTACTAAATTACATTAACATTTTTCATTGCAAATTGCGAAATATAAACTACATAAATATAATAAAGGCCTAGATGTGCGCATTCGAGCGAAAAGTGGCACATTTCCGAGCGAGAAAGGCAAATAAAGCGCGACGCGGAGCGGCGCGCTTCATTTTCCCGAGATCGGAATGTGCCACTTTGAGCTCGAATGTGCGCACTTGGTTTTAGGCACGATTTACAATAATTAATTTGAGTTCTAAATAATTTTTAAGCACAAATTACAAGACTGTATTTAGTAGTTAATTTCAATTTTGAATTTGGTGCACTAAATTTAATAAAAAAAAACAAAAACAGACAAATACAATGAATGCGGGATATGTGCTCATTCGAAAAATTTAGTTAAATAATTTTAATCGGTCCCTCTCACTCATACCTATGTGATTATCATATCTTTTCGCTCTCTCCCACTCATTGCTATGGTAAAAATACGTTTTTAACATAAAATCGATATTTACTAAATTGCATTAACATTTTTCATTGCAAATTGCGAATTATAAACTACATATATATAATAAAGGCCTAGATGTGCGCATTCGAGCGAAAAGTGGCACATTTCCGAGCGAGGGAGGCAAATGAAGCGCGACGCGGAGCGGCGCGCTTCATTTTCCCGAGATCGGAATGTGCCACTTTGAGCTCGAATGTGCGCACTTGGTTTTAGGCACGATTTACAATAATTAATTTGAGTTCTAAATAATTTTTAAGTACAAATTACAAGACTTTATTTAGTAGTTAATTTCAATTTTGAATTTGGTGCACTAAATTTAATAAAAAAACAAAAACAGACAAATACAATGAATGCGGGATATGTGCTCATTCGAAAAATTTAGTTAAATAATTTTAATCGGACCCTCTCACTCATACCTATGTGATTATCGTATCTTTTCGCTCTCTCCCACTCATTGCTATGGTAAAAATACGTTTTTAACATAAAATCGATATTTACTAAATTACATTAACATTTTTCATTGCAAATTGCGAAATATAAACTACATAAATATAATAAAGGCCTAGATGTGCGCATTCGAGCGAAAAGTGGCACATTTCCGAGCGAGGGAGGCAAATGAAGCGCGACGCGGAGCGGCGCGCTTCATTTTCCCGAGATCGGAATGTGCCACTTTGAGCTCGAATGTGCACACTCCGCTTTTCGCCACGATTAACAATGATCAATTTACTTTTAATTTTACCTAAACATTTTATGATTCTATTTGGTATTTTTTACTGTTGATTTTATAATTAATACTTATTTGTTTCGTTTTTTTTTTTGTAAATAAATACCTAACAAAATAAAATTGTTTTTTTCAATTATCCTGATGAGCTGCAACATTAATTAGTCCGGATAACCGAGTTTCCGCTGTATTTAAAAAAAAAATTCTTTGTTCTAAATTTATAATAAATCTTATATACAGGGTGTTCAAAACAAAAAGCATCTGAACCAGGAGCTTCCGGCATTTCAAACGGTAGGACCAATTCAACAAAACGAATAATGATCAATTCACAAAAAAAAACAAATTTCAACGTCCGCAATTAGTTCTGATAAATCAATTTCCTTTAAACTACAACCAATTCGAATCACAACAAAAATTTTGTCGTCACCTAAAATTAAATTTCCAATCAGTCATCGACCAAAGTTTATCTTCAATTCGATTAGCTACACGCCCAACCCTTAATCCATTAATTTCCTCTCGTCTCCAATACATTTAACACGACTTCTTCGGCTCAAAAAAATTACTCAATTTCAAAAAAAAAAACGAAAACAAAACAAAACCAAATAAATTCGCCGTCCGTATTAAATGCGCAATACAAAACAGAACAAAAATTTTGAGATCGTCGGTAAATTATCAACTGATTAGATAAAAGCGATCGATATAAACGCATAGCGAAACTCTTCACTTCAGTAAGTAACCCACAATTAAGACGAAAAAAAATTAGAAAGATGAACGCCCTCTTCGTCACATTTTGCGTTTTTGCATTAGGCTGTACGACCTTCGCTCAAAGAGACTATACATCTCCGGGAACCTGCCCCAAAGTGAACACCACGCAAAATTTCAATGCCGGAAAGGTAAACACTCGTTCGCCTTCTTTTTTTTCGGTTCTAACTTGCGCTTTTGGTTTAGTACAAAGGCATTTGGTACGAAATCAAAAGGTACGAAAATACTTTAATAACGGGGCCATGTGGACAACCTAATTACAACCAACTTTCGACTGGTTTTAACGTGACGTATCACACGAAGGGCGCAAACAACGTATCCACAATCTACATGGAACTTAGAAATCAAAATGTGGTGAACGCTTCCGGCAAATACGACGTCTATATTCGTAATAAGAAGGAATCCGTGCCCCATTTCATTTTGGAAACGGATTATACGAGTTACAGTGTTGTGTGGGGTTGTAGTTATCAAAACAACCAAAATATTCGTAAGTTTCGAATGTCGAAAATGATCGCTCAGAACTAATGGGTTTTTTTCGCAGAACGAACGTTTATCTATTCGAGGAAACAAACGCTGAGTGGATCGACTTTAACCAACGTTAATAATTTGTTGAGTCGCTATGGTATAAATCCCGCAGGACTCGTGGACGTATCGCAGGATAGTAAAGTTTGTAAGGGAATCGGCGGAGGAGGAAATGGTGGCGGAGGAAATGGTGGCGGAGGAAATGGTGGCGGAGGAAATGGTGGCGGAGGAAATGGTGGCGGTGGAGCCGAATCCATCAGATTATCGTTATTTGGCGTTTTTGGAGTCGCGATCCTTTTAATTACAAACATGTTTTAGATTAAGAATTACAGTAATTTAATAAAGTGATAATTTATCTGATAGATAAGTCTGTCATTGTCCTAAATTATTGGATTAAAACTGATATCCAATAACAATCGAATGTTACAGGATTAATTGAATGGAGAACAAAGTGCTTATTCCAAAAAACCGTAACATCTACTTAAAACGTCAAGTTTTACTGAAAATTATATTCAAAACAAAAATAAGGATTACTTCAGTACATCAAATATCAAAGTTTTTAAATGGGTTAGTTTCAAGGAGGAGAAAAACTAATAAAAGTACTTACAGCATTTAAAGGCACTGAAGATGGAATCACTATCCATTGCATGATGATATTCATATAAGGATTTTCCGATTAAGTCTTCCGAGGAATATCCCAAGAAGTCCATCATTCTAAAAACAACCTTCATCAATAAAAGATTCTTGCACACACAAATTATATCTAAGCTAAATTCACAATTCTTAGCTTTCTTTAAATTTAAAAATAACCAACTAAAATGCTATAATTTTACTATGAGTAGGGGAAAGTGGTACAAAATGATCCCTCGGGATAAAATGATCATCTTCGGTTCTGATGAAACTGCTAACGTTAATTTTTGGCCAATATGTCAATATCTATGGTTATAAAAAACTGATCTAAAAGATAAGAAATTCCTTTTTGCAGGCACGTGACATTTTATTTCACAAATTATTTGAATGAAACGTTGTAAACGATTCTCTAATTGTTTTCTTCATTTAATATACCAAAAACATGGTTTTCGTAGGTGATCTGCTGACTGGATCTCCTAGGATCATCTTACCCACAACAAAAGGATCATTTTGAACACCCCTGTGTATAAAATGATCCTTTAGCAGGTTTTTCAAAAGTGACTGGGATATTTAGTTAGTGATACATTAAATATTAAAGAATGTAACATAGCCAATACTTAAACAGATAAATTGTCGATCCAAAACTGCATTAACATTAAGATTATGTTAAATAACTTCTGACATACGGCCATTCTTCCTTAGGTGGATGATTTTATACCACTTTCCCCTACATCTATTTAATTTAAATCTAACTTTTGATATGTTTAATTCTTAAGAGTTTGGTTTCTCAATTTAATAGAAATGCTGTTTAATAAAATTTGTAACACAGCGCAGTATTTTGGATGTTTTCGGTAACGCGAGTGTTTCTTATTCAATTTGAAACTTTTGAAGAAACGCTGCATTGCGTTTTTCGATTAAAACAAATTTAAAAAACGGAAAGACACAATAATTCATAAAATCGCGCAAAATATAGAAAATAAAACATCTTACTTTTGAAAAACCAACGAATTTCACGCATTTGGATTTTTAGTACAATTAATTCGATATTTAAATCAAATATTTCAAAGTAGAGCTCAATTTAGCAAGGACTTTATTAATTTCCGATTAATTTCGATTGGTTTGCTCTAGAATAAATCGTGGGTTATAATCGCTTTTACAACAATCGACTTATAATTAGGCTAACCAGAAGTTAATTAGAGATTCTTTCCAAATACTTAATTAACCAACTTATTTTTAATGTTAATCTAACTACTTCAATTACTGCCGATAATTTCATATCCAATAACTCACATTTCGTCGGCGTAAGTGAATTTCATATCCAAACTATGTTTGGATAGAAACGTGTCGCGGCCCAAAGGGGCTTCTATATTTGAGGGATGAGGAATCGGCTGGCCGACGGCAACCAAACATTGCTTAAGTTTGCATTCGTTATTTTTATCTTTCTCTTCTGATTTGTCTTGTTCCCTATGAATAATATGGCCTGTGCAATGTATCACCTGAAGAAAAAAAAGCGCAATGTAGTGGATCGTCCAAAAATGATTTTTATTAATAATACTTTATAAATTGCCGATTTCAGGTTGACAGATCGCCCTTTGCTCGTCAGTGTGCACTTAAGACGTATAAAAAAGGATTTGGGCAGATCGCTTCCTTCTTGTGTGCGCTTCGAAAGGATGTCTTTTATTTCGTCGTGATCGCAGGGATGCGTGAATTCGTATATGTTTTGGCCCATCAAATCAATCTAAAAAAAAAATAATAATATTAATCATCGAACGAAACATAAACCATACCAATTATTTAATTAAAAGGTCGAGAAGAACTTTTTTGGATCAAAAAAGTAGTTAATTAAATAAATACTCGCCTGCGCAATTCCAATGTAATCGCTGACATTTTCCGACAGATATATAAAATCGCCTTCGGGTGAAAGTACCAAGAGGAAGCCTTCCAGCGACTCGAGAAAAACGGATTCGTCGATTACACTTTTCGATTCGCACAATTGCTTAATTTCTGGCACTGAAAAATAATAAATAAAATTAATAATTAATTGAAGGTGAGCATTCAAAATCGTTCGAACAAACACAAAGTTCGTTTGGCTCTTTGAAAAAAATAATAATTGGTGCGTGTGCCTATGTCCAGGCGTTAGAAGTAATACTTCTTTGGCGTGGCTAAATTAAATACACCCAAGTGTAAAAATTAATATCAATAAGTACGAAGATGTGCGCATTCGAGCGAAAAGTGGCACATTGCCGAGCGAGGGAGGCAAATGAAGCGCGACGCGGAGCGGCGCGCTTCATTTTCCCGAGATCGGAATGTGCCACTTTGAGCTCGAATGTGCACACTCGGTTTTAAGCATGATTGACCATAAACAATAAACAAAAAATTAATTAATTCACTTTAATCGTTCCCTCTCACTCATACCTATATGATTATCGTATCTTTTCGCTCTCTCCCACTCATTGCTATAGTAAAAATACGTTTTTAAACACAGAATCGATATTTACTAAATTGCATTTAAATTTTTTATTGGAAATAGCGAAATATAAAATACACAAATCTAATAAAGGTGTAGATGTGCGCATTCGAGCGAAAAGTGGCACATTTCCGAGCGAGGGAGGCAAATGAAGCGCGACGCGGAGCGGCGCGCTTCATTTTCCCGAGATCGGAATGTGCCACTTTGAGCTCGAATGTGCACACGCGGTTTTAAGCACGATTTAAATAATTTTAATTATATATTACAAGACTGTATTTAGATGTTAATTTCATTTTTTAATTTAATGCACTAAATTTAATAAAAAAAAACAAAATAGACAGATTCAATGAATGTGGATATATGGACATTCGAAAAAATTAGTTAAAATTTTTTTATCGTTTTCTCTCACTCACACTTATGAGATTATCGTATCTTTTCGCTCCCTCCCACTCATTGCTATGGGGTAAATACATTTCTCCAACGTAAAATCGACACCTACTACACTAAATTAATTTTCATCGTTCCCTCTCACTCGCACTTACGAGTTTTTCGTATCTTTTCGCCCCCTTCCACTCATTGCTATGATAAATTCGTTTTTCGAACATAAAATCGATATTTACTAAACTGAAGCGTTAGATGTGCGCGCGCCACTTCAATCGCCCGCTAGGATTTTATCCGTAGAAGTATAACTTCATAAACTAAATCAAATCGAAATACCTAAGTGCATCATGTCCCTGACTCGAAGATACGCAATGGCAAGCCTCATAACGGACGCCTTGTCGAGCTGCGAAATTTGGTCCTTTTGCAAAGGCAAATTGTTGGCCAGATCCGAAAATATTTCGGTCTCTCTCGAACGTCGGCAGCGAGCCGCATCCCTCGATTTTTCCTTTCGCTTTTCATTATTCCTGCAACAGAAAAGAGACATGCTCTCGTTAATCGACTTTCCTTTATAAAAATTCGATATAAAATTACAACCGAAATAGGCCTACAAAGAATACGGTAAACAAACCATTAATAATTATAATATTGTTAAATAATGGTTATGCTATTTTTAATTTCTAAATCGACGGTTTTACCCAAATTACAACTATTATTCTTACAAGTTTTAAAATATTATAATATCGTTAGATTTATGTAGAAAAAATTTAAATTAAAATGTAGGAAAGATTTTTTTCGAATTAATTTCAAGGTACAATAAACTTTGATAGAAAATCGAAGATCAATAGGCACGCGATCAGAATTAGGGGGTACCCACGGGGAACGAGCCACATTGCGCTTATAAAACGACACATATTTTAAATAAAAATAAGATCTAAAAAAACATCAAAAACTTTAAATTTTAAAGGTCGACACTTGTTTTTTTAAAATTAAATTAATTGATTATTGTCGATTTTAAAAAGGGCCCAGTGTACAATTCGAGCAATAACTAACATTTGTGTATTTCGCTTTGGGAATTAAAATATTTTTATTTTGTAAATACGTTGATTGATATAAAATGTAAAATAATAGATTATTGTGTCGAGGGGGCCTTTTGTTTTTTAATTAATAACTTTGCAATTGTCAAGTTTTTAATTAAAAAAAAAATAAAACCAAACAGATCGTGGCTTGTCTGCCACCGAAAATTAATTTAATTTTTAAAATCAGTTCAATTCGTCCTTTTCAATCGCAGTCGCCCCACCACACATTAGTTTATTGCTAAATATAGTATAAAATAATGTTTAATAGGTTTAAATTGAGCGTCAATTACATTTTTATGTCAGCCAGATAATAAACGCTAAAGGTCGTTCTATTAACACAAAGTTTTTAATAATCGAAGCAAAAGAACATAATAAAATAATAATATAGAAGCAATAGAAAAAAAACAAAACTTGATTAAAAATCACCAAAAAAAATCTTAAATTAAATTTCTTTTTCATAAGCGAAAAATTAATTTTCGATACAAAGGCCGCACTTAATTATTCGATTTTCTCCGACCACGCTTCTAAAATAGAAAAAACACATAACACAAAATTAAATAAAACAGAAAAGAATTAAATAAATTAAAATAGACAAAAAAAATTAATACAAATTCACAAAACAATTACAATTAAAAACGCACATTTCAAACAATTTTAATGTTTTTCTTTAACGAGTGCCCCCTATTGGCGTTTGCAAATTAAATTTCGCAAAAGATAAAATCCTAAAGCTAAACACGGTACGAAGATATAAAAGAAGCAACCCGGCAAAGCATGTGACGGACTTTTCATGCGTTAAAAGCACGTGTCTTTTGCACTTTCGCCAAAAAAACACATAATCTAAATATCTCGCGTATTAATTATAATTATTGGCAATCTCCAATCGTATAATTGTTGGAAGTAAAGCTTCTTTGGCGAGGAGGCTAGAATTTTGGCGCGTTACGAAAATTCCGATGGCACGAGAGGAATAGATAGGTACGTGGTGGGAGAACCGATAGAAGAAGAGAGTGCATTAGCGGCGACGCCACCGCCCCAACCCATGCACTACGGGGGGGGGGGGCAAAAAAGAAAACGGAAGGGGGCATAGGTACGTAGCGTAGTAGGCTTTGTAAATGAGGAGGTGGAATTCACGAATTTATGGGTTTATACATTGATCAGAGACGGCTTTGAAAGCGCTTAATTACAGAATCATTTATCCACAAACAATAAAAAAGAGAGACATCGCGCCTTTAGCATAAATTCGTATTAAATTCTTTTACTTCGGCGATAAAAAAAATTAATACAATTTATTTTATTATTTTTTAAATTATTTTCGATGCTTATTAAACAATTTTGAACCCAAAATTGTCTAATAAAATACAGTAATAATATTTTATTTCGCCGAATTTTGTTAAAATCAAGACAAAACTAAATTAAAATGATTATCACTTTTTTCAATAAAACAAATACTAATAATTTATCTGTATCTGTAACTAATAAGCAAGAAGTTTCACTTCTGTCGCGTGTTGACTTCATGCACCCACTTTTTTTTACAAAAACGTCTACCCCAAATCCTGCCGAGGAAAGAAACCACAACGTGCAAACAAAGAACACAAAAATAGTAAACACAAAAGCCATTATCACAAATCAAATCTGTTGATACGTTCCTCGGTAACAATGCTCGAGCACAAAGTCCAAATTTAAACATATTTTTTTCAAATTCTCAATTATCCACCTCAATTAAAAAAAAACAAAATCGAAACACCAAAATCTCTCTCGAAGAGCAACTCACATAAAATCTTCGATATCGACAACATTAACGAATTGGCACGTGTTGTAGCACCCATTCGCATAATAGCTATAGCACTGATCGTAATCCCAATCTTGCAAAGTGCGACAGGGCAAATCTGGAAGGCCCCGAAAGGCATCCTCCGCCAAATTCGACTGAAACGCTTCGTTAGTGGCCCGCCCAAAATTTTGATCGCAGCCCTCCATCTCGTACACGTTTCCATAGACATTTTGGGGCAGAACGGGGAATCCCGGCTCGGCCGAAATTTCGAAATTGCAAAAGTCGTTAATCAAATTGGCCGTGTCGCTGGTGAGGCATTGGTCCATCTCTTTCGGTTTGCGTACGAACTAATTAAAAAACGATTCAATTTGGTTTGATTCGCGGGAGGACGTAACGCCACATGTCGCTCGTCAAAAAGTCGAAAACGTACGCAAATCGGCCTTGCTCGAACTGCACACTAAAGAGAGAAATTATAAGGAGCCTATTCATTTCGCTTTTATCTTATCGTGCACTTGTAAAATTATTTGCGTAAGCGAAAAAGTTTAATTCGATTTCTGTTGCTATTTATTGTAATTTGGCCAGCCGACCGAGCGAAGGGTTTGTTTTCTTTCGATCTTTTAATTACTACGTGACGGACCGATAGCTTTTTTCTGATAAAATTCAAACACATTTACTCGATTAATCTGTGGAAATCGTCGAGTGCTGTATTAATTTTCATAATAATCGAAGATTTATTTATGCTTTTAATAATAATTATTGCACGATAAAACAAAAGCAAATAAAAGGTAGTGAAAAAATTAAATCGCTCGATTAGAATATTAATGATAAATTGTCTCACTAATTAATGATAATTATTGATAAAAAGCAACTTAATGGATTGTTTTAACCTTTTTTTGTAGTTTCAGTTCGATTTTTGCAACGTTGGTACTATTTTTGTATTTTAAATGAACAAGAAATCACCCTCTCTTATTTTGGAGAGTTTCTCATGTAGAGAGGGTCCGTAGTAAACGAGGAAACTACGTGGTTCCCCGCCAGCGTTAATTAAACACGCTACCGCTAGATGAGCGCTGGATATAAGTCGCCACTTACATCAACAAGGACCTTATACAAGATCGTTATGGCAGAATTATGCTGTCAATACATCTCTACCTTTATCTACCGTTCTTCGTAATCCCTTCTTAATTGTAACTGTTTTCGGTTTTACTTTTGCTGGTAAATATCATATAATTAATTACTTATTAATTAATTACTAATATTTACAACAAATGTTTTGTCATATTCCCAAACTTAGTTAGGATAAGTTGTGTAGTAACATTGGCAAAAACAAATGTAGTACAACTGTTTTGTAAAATTACAATAGAAATTTTTAACAGTGTACTTTTCAAGTAAAATTGTTTTAGCCTTTTCTCAGCTTCTGTTCGATTTTTTCAACGTTGGATGAAGAATAAATCCCCTTGTCTTATTTTTGGATGCATAAAACCAGTTTATGAGAATTTATCCTGTAGAATGGTCGAAATCGGAGAAAAATCATTTAATTATTACAATTTGCTCTTTTAGAATTGTGATGACTTCGAGAATTTTATATTTTAATCTTTTTAAGGGCCTTATTAAAATGATAAACTAATCTTCTATTTAACAAAAAATAAACTTCCGATTCTGTGAAGATTTGAAAAATATTTAGGCACGCAAATAATTTAATACAAATTTTCAAAATAGAATTTTAAATAAATGGATGGTTTTTGGGCCTTTTGAGAGTTTCTCTTCGAATTTTGGATAAATGCAACATTGTCATATAAAGTTCTATTTTTCAGTAGCTGTTTGTATTTTGGACAAATTTTTGAATTTATAAAACCAATTTTCGAAGGTAAAATAAATAATATCAGAGAAAAATCAATAAATTTTTACTATTTCTCAAAAATCTAGTTATAAATTGTGATCACTTCGAGAATATGACTTATTAAAATTATCAACTAATTTTTTATTTAAATAACGAGAGAATTCGAATTGGGTAAACGTTTGAAAAATATATCCACAAATAATTTTAATACAAATTTTGCGAAATAAAAATGCCAATCGGATTTTATCCCAAATTTTCTCAGAAAGTTAAAATAGCACGCCAATGGTATTTTAATTTTAACTAAAGCCAAAAAATTAGACAATTCCAAATCTGTAAACATGTTAAACATCTTTTCACAAATAACAAAGTTCCAATTTTGGTCAATAAATTAGACAAAAAATTAGTTAAATAATTTTAATTGTTCCCTCTCACTCATACCTATGTGATTATCGTATCTTTTCGCTCGCTCCCACTCATTGCTATGGTAAATACGTTTCTCGAACAACAAAAATCCACATTTACTAAGACGAATTTAATTTTTTCGATTTGAAAGTGCGAAGAATAAAAAAAATCTAAAAAAATACGAAGTATGTGCGCGTTCGAGCGAAAAGTGGCACATTTCCGAGCGAGGGAGGCAAATGAAGCGCGACGCGGAGCGGCGCGCTTCATTTTCCCGAGATCGGAATGTGCCACTTCGAGCTCGAATGCGCACACTCGATTTTAAGCATAATTTACGATAATTTAGGCCAATAAATTAAACGAAAAATTAGTTAACTCATTTTAATCGGTCTCTCTCACTTACACTTACGAATTATTCGTATCTTTTCGCTCTCTTCCACTCATTGCAATGGTAAATACGTTTCTCGAACAAAAAAATCCACATTTACTAAAACGAATTTAATTTTTTCCATTTGAAAGTGCGAAGAATAAAAAAAAATCTAAAAAAATACGAAGTATGTGCGCGTTCGAGCGAAAAGTGGCACATTTCCGAGCGAGGGAGGCAAATGAAGCGCGACGCGGAGCGGCGCGCTTCATTTTCCCGAGATCGAAATGTGCCACTTTGAGCTCGAATGCGCACACTCGATTTTAAGCACGATTCACAATAATTAATTTACTTTCTTAGTTGTGCGCGCGCAACCTCCATTGCCTACTAATATTTTACTCTCGACACGCCAAAAGAAGTACAACTTCAACAAATCGATGACCTTTGCAATTTACAGCCGAACAAAATAAAATCCCTCGCAAAAATGCGGTTTAAATTCCGCAAAACACTAAAAAAAAAAGGATAAGGCGACTAATAAACCAGAAGATAAGAAAATGCAGACTCGGAATATCCCAAGGCATTTATTATTGGCAAAGCTTTCGCCGAACAGATCTAGATTTTTTTCTAAAGTATGGGAGACTTCCAAAAGATCCGAGCGAATTTCCCGAATCGCAAGTCTTCTACGTGACAGAACCGACGTAAAATTAATACACATTATGCAAATGGCGATTTTCACAAAACTTTTATTATTGAAGGCCTTGGGCTGACGTCAAACCCAAGAAAACAGGTATTCGCATGTAAACGAAGTTGAAACGAAACGAAAAGGTAAAAAACAACCGGAAGATAATTGCAATTAAAATAAATTAAACTAATGCGTATTTATCGGTAGACCTTTAAGAAAAATCCATAATACATAACGGTTGCTATAAACATGATTTTGATTAATTCAAAAAGCATTGAATGTTTATTATTTGTGCAGGGAAGTGCAACGAACTTCGAGAGTTCAATTCGAGAATGCGCTTTGCAATAAATTAAAAAAAAAAAAACTCTTAAAACAAAAATAAACTTGTCCAATTATCAGGAATGACTTTACACGAAAAAAAGAGACGACCGTCCTCTCGCAGCCTCCTTAAAAGCTATCTCAAATGAAGCTATTCGGGGCTGCTTCGCGAAATGTAAACGCCGCTGGGAAAAGTGTGTCAATAAGGGAGAGGTGTACTGGGAAGGGGACGAGGACCAATTGTGTGTAAAATTAACAATAAATTTTTAATAATATGTTCGGATATTTTGTGAACAGACCACGCACCTTAAAAAAATTCATTACCCTGCAAAAAAAAAACAATTTAGAGAAAATAAAGACATTTTTCAAAATTTGTCGAAAATCACCGGTTTTTCGTCATTACATGGCAGGTAAATTGTTTAAAATGGGTCGGACGGCACTTCGAAATTGAAAAAAACTTAAATTATTTCGTGGCCACTTTCGAGTGCCCTTTAAAACGCCACTTAGCAACCGTTCGCGCCCACACTTTACGAAAGATAAAATTTTTATTACCTTGCATTGCATTTTTATTGAATTATTTAAAGCGTTCGCGATTCGTTCTAATTAATTTTTTTTTTCTGAAGTTGTAAAAGCGCAAGCTATCGTTAAACGATTTTTGTTTTCGAAATCGAAGTGAAAGGTCTTTCTGATAGTTGTACAATAATAACGAGCAATTTTATCATTTCTTAGAAATAAAACGAAATCGATATCGTTTGAAAATCCGAAAGAATTAATTAATGAAAACGCGTTTCGGCATCATTACACTTTTCGATAATCGAAAACGAAAATTCGATAACCTTTAATTATTTAATGGATTAATTGTTGGAATATTTTGAGAGTATTATTAACCCATTGGGGATCTCCCAAAAATTTTCGATAATCCTTTCTGCTCACGACTTTCGACGAAACGACCAATTTTGGCGCATCGTGCGTTCGAATTTTGCGAGCGCGGAAAACTGCCGCGTTTTATTTATCGAAACGGATCTAAATTAATTTGATTTTAATCGTAGGATCTTTATCGCGCTTATTATGTTAAATTACATCGTAAAGAAGTTTAAACGACGTTTTTGCGCCAGTGGCGTGCTTCTGTTGGTTTGTCGATGCACAAGTGCATATTTAATTGTGCGCGACCGACCGCGAACGATGTTGCGTAATTTTTTCGATTCAACACTTTGCGAGTTCCAAAAAAATGGCGAGCTCGCTTTGCAATTGACAAAACGATATTTATTGATTCTTTTAGAAAAATTTGATGAGAAGAATTGCAGTGCTGGCAATGGATTTGCGATAAGCGAAGAAATCTGACACCGAGAGCCACCTTTTTAATTATGAAGGAACCTAAGGTCGCGATAAGAATTACAAAGTTGCGGTTTGATAAAGTTCTGGTTTTATTGCGGATTGTGCGAAGTCGTTTTTAATTTATATACATTACAAAGTGCAACGCTTTTGACGAATAATTCGCACGTTGCAAAGTAGCAATGAAATTGGTACAAATATTTTTCTATTTAAACGGATTCGATTTTTTGGAAAGAATTTCGCTTTTTACGTTATTTTTGAAAAAGGCGAATCCAACACCTTGGAACAAAATTGCAACGGAGCACAGCACAAAAATTTTGAGCAAATCAAAATTTTTTGTTTATATAACAAAGGTCATAAGGGCGATAGGCATAGTGAATCGGCCCCAGACTGATATACGAAACATTTTTAGATAGAATGTTGGTACTAATGAGATATGTTGATCCTGAAAGTTTCACACCTATATTTATTTTGTTTTTGATCTTTCAAATCAAAAAAAATTAATTTAATTTAGTAAATATCGATTTTATGTGTTCGGCAAACGCTTTTACCATAGCAATGAGTGGGAGCGAGCGAAAAGATACGACAATTTCGTGAGTGCAAGCGAGAGGGAACGATACGAATGATTTAACTACATTTTCGTTTAATTTATTGATCTAAATTAAAGTGAATCGTGCTTAAAACCGAGTGTGCACGTTCGAGCTCAAAGTGGCACATTCCGATCTCGGGAAAATAAAGCGCGCCGCTCCGCGTCGCGCTTCATTTGCCTCCCTCGCTCGGAAATGTGCCACTTTTCGCTCGAATGCGCACATCTACGCATTTATTAAATTTGTGTAGTTTAACTTTCGCTATTTCCAATGAAAAATTTAAATGTAGCTTAATAAATATCGATTTTACGTTTAAAAACATATTTTTACTATAGCAATGAGTGGGAGAGAGCGAAAAGATACGTGAATCTCATATGTGTGAGTGAGAGGGAACGATTACAATTTTTTAATTAATTTTTCGAACGTGCACATATCCCGCATTCATTCGATCTGTCTATTTTTGTTTTTTTTAATTAAATTTAGTGCAATAAATTAAAAATTGAAATTAACTCCTAAATACAGTTTTGTAATTTGTACTTACTGAACATTTACTGGCCTAAATTATTGTGAATCGTGCTTAAAATGGAGTGTGCACATTCGAGCTCAAAGTGGCACATTCCGATCTCGGGAAAATGAAGCGCGCCGCTCTGCGTCGCGCTTCATTTGCCTCCCTCGCTCGGAAATGTGCCACTTTTCGCTCGAACGCGCACATCCTCGTATTTATCGCATTTAGTAACGCCAAAGAAGTATAACTTCTATGTATAGCACCGATTTTTTTTTTACGTTAAAAATCAAAATATTATTTATTCTCTCTGCGAACTGTACGAAAAACAAATTAAAGCCACCGTAAAAATTGTGCGATTGACTAAATTGAGGGTTCAAAGTGCGAAAAGTCTATAAACTTAAAATTTCCAAATTTAATAATAAATAATAATGATCCAGATCGTTGGGCTCAGATCATTTTTTTTGCTTTGATTTATTTTAGAGGAATGCTACACGCTTTGGAACCGTGACAATAATTTATCTCAAAACACGTGATAAGAATTCATGGAGCTGATAAAAGGCCTCTCAAAATTGAAAGTTCTTCCTATTGAAAAAAAAAATGGTGACAAGGTTGTTTCCGTTTATTTGTTGCAATTTATATATATACGGTCACTCGCGAATCGTATTATTTTTTTCAATGAAAAAAATAAATAACAAATTACAAACACAATTTATAAACTTATACATTGTTACTAATTAATTCCTCGTACAATTAATAAATCAGAGATAACTCGTACATTTTTCGAAAAGTAGAAATTAACGATTCTTCTTTCAATAAAAAATGGGGCTGAGACGCGTCCTTATCGCAATTAGTTTATGTCTATAATAAACCCACTTTTCCATAATCGAATTTAATAGACGATGACCCTTCGATTAAAAACGAATAAAGAATTGTTTATATTATTAATTCTTTTGTTGTTAATTATTTTTTAAAGAAAAAAACTCAAGTAAACACATTTAAAGAACGATTTCCCCTTTCTCCCCGGTCCCGACCCTCTTTCGTAAAAAGGCAAATTTAATATCGAGATTACATTTTTTTTATGTTTCAAAGTTCCCCATTCGTTTTTAATATTTAGCAAAATCTACAGTTAAACCATCACCAACAGAAAATCTATCCAAAATGGTCCTTAAAAACATTCTAAATAATAATTATTTTATTTAAATCAAATAATTTTATAAAGCCTTCGTTTCAGGTACACATTTGTCTTATTTTTGTGGTTATCGTTTTCTTGTTGCTTAAGGCAAATACGGCCCAGCTTTACGCGCCAAAGTTATCGAAGACCTACTGTACTTAACAAAATTTTCCTTCAATTAAATTATTTTTTAAATGGAGAAAAGTTCGCGGAAACAACAAACAGTAACAAAAATGCATATTTATCGAAACAAGAAAAAAATCGCTTTAATAAAAAGCGAATCCCTGTTGCAATCCCCCCCACAATTAAAAAGGACAAATCTTTTAACGTAAATAAATATGCAGCGGCGAAAGCGAAAGTGTTTTAATAAAATCGACCGCGATTAAAATTGTGCCAAAACGCGACAGGTGGCCCCCAATTACTAATCGCAGCCAACTCGATCGCGCGCTCGTAATTTCGAATTGCGCCCGTTTAATGCCACCCCTGGCGCTTAATTCACGAGAAAAAAAAACGGAATTTGGGTCAAGAACTTGGCCTTTATTTAAAATGATTTTTTTTTGCGGGGGGAAAACAAACGGGAAAAATCGTTCTGCGAATTCGGCGGGAACTTTCGAATTTGATTTGATTTGATTTTTTTTTTGTGGAAATTATGTAAGCTGTCGGTCCTTTTCTCCATCAGACTTTGTAAACAGATATGAAATGTCGATGTCGTAATGAATGACGTCGCAGTTTGTTTGTTTAAGTCAGTGAACTGTACCAAGGCAGTCGGATTTGGCACAAATAGCAAGGTTGGATGTTCAATTAAATTACTAATTATTTCCATTACAACGCTTTTCGAATAAAAATAGAATTTATACGGTAGCTCTCTATTTGTTGTTGTCGAAAAGAGATGACGGCCTTAGAGGAAGTTAAGTTGAACGTTGTTTACTACGAACTTCGTTTAAATACCTTGGGCTTGTTTGTTTACAATTTTTTCTCGAGTATTTCAAGATGTTTTTGGAAGAAATTCATTATTTTATCTCGTTTTTCACTTTTAGATAATCTTTATATGTTTAAATATAAAAAAAAGGCTAATCAAACTGATAAGACTGGTTACGTTTTGGGTTGTTTTTAAACATTTTTGAGATAGCCGTCAAACTAAAGAACGACATTATTTTTGTATGGTTTTTGTTCCCGTTTAATTCGCATCTATTGGGCCGATTTCGCTTTTCGCAAATCGGCGGCATTACAAAAAATTTACAAAAATATTTTACAAATCTTAGTAACTAATAGCTAATTCGCCCCCCAGGCCCCCACCATTGTATAATATATAAGGTACTTAATTTTTTAAGTTATACTTGTTTTCCAAATTTTTGTAAAAAATCAAATTAAACAATAAAACTAAAATTATGTATTTGCTTTTGGCCCCCCTCCGCTTGTAGATTAATTTAATAATACAATACAATGCTGTCGGTATTTTTGCAAACAATTTATATTGGTTTAAGATACACATCTAAATTAAAAATCACAGCTGACTTTAGTCATGAGACAACAGCCTGTCTGCCAAAAATTCTCGCCTATACAAAAATACACATCGATAGTCTTAAAAAAGAACAGAAAAAAAATCTCGAAAAAAAAATTTAACAAACAAAAACCATATTTGGTCTTCTGCGTCGCTTCCTTGTCTTTTATCTGTTTTTTTTTAATAAATAATTAAAGTTATGAAGTAAATTAAATTCGTGAACCAAAAATAGAATTTATTCATTTGTAACACTCCCAAAATTAATTTTATCGTATTATTTCTTGCTCGAATTAATTTTAAATTGTGCTTCAGAAATGCGTAAAATAAAAAAATTAAAAAATAAAAAACCGATTTAATAGATCTCAATGTAAGACAAATCGGATAATTTTGAAATAAAGTACACGCATCACTTTTAATAATTTTCGAAAAATTTTAATTACATTTCTTTCTGCTCTTTCGAATCAAAAAAAAAAGTTAGTTTAATAAATATAGATTTTACGTTCGAGAAACGTATTTTTGCCATAGCAACGAGTGGGAGTGAGCGAAAAGATACGACAATCTAGTAAGTGCAAGCGAGAGGGAACGATTCAAATGATTTAACTATATTTTCGTCCAATTTATTGGCCTAAATTATTGCAAATCATGCTTAAAACCGAGTGTGCACATTCGAGCTCAAAGTGGCACATTCCGATCTCGGGAAAATGAAGCGCGCCGCTCCGCGTCGCGCTTCATTTGCTTCCCTCGCTCGGAAATGTGCCACTTTTCGCTCGAATGCGCACATACTTCGTATTTTTTATATTTTTTTCTTATTCTTCGCTCTTTCAAATCAAAAAAATTAAACTTAGTTTAATCTATATCGATTTTATGTTCGAGAAACCTATTTTTACCATAGCAACGAGTGGGAGTGAGCGAAAAGATACGACAATCTAGTAAGTGCAAGCGAGAGAAAACGATTCAAATGATTTAACTATATTTTCGTCTAATTTATTGGCCTAAATTATTGCAAATCATGCTTAAAAGCGAGTGTGCACATTCGAGCTCAAAGTGGCACATTTCGATCTCGGGAAAATGAAGCGCGCCGCTCCGCGTCGCGCTTCATTTGCCTCCCTCGCTCGGAAATGTGCCACTTTTCGCTCGAATGCGCACATACTTCGTATTTTTTATATTTTTTTCTTATTCTTCGCTCTTTCAAATCAAAAAAATTAAACTTAGTTTAATCTATATCGATTTTATGTTCGAGAAACCTATTTTTACCATAGCAACGAGTGGGAGTGAGCGAAAAGATACGACAATCTAGTAAGTGCAAGCGAAAGGAACGATTAAAATTCAATCATTTCTAACACTCCGAAAATTAATTTTGACGTGTTATTCTTGCTCAAAATAGTTTAAAATCGAAAGATTTTCATCTATATAAACATCAATAAACTAATAAAATAAAAGCCTGACCCAACAGATTTAAACGTAAGACAAATCGGTTAATTCCGAAATAAATCACTTTGAGTATTTTTCGAAAAAATTTGATTACATTTAACACATCTGTTTTAGCATAAGATCTAAAAATATAATCAAAGCATTCATCTAAAAAAACAGATAATCTGTTTACGTTTCAAAGGCGAGAGAAAAAAAGTACACCGAGAAGTCTTCCAGACAAAAAACGTCACAATTTCGATTCGAATTGCGATGCACCAAGCATTTCAAAAAAAAATACAATGCACAATTAATAATTAATAGGAATTGGTTGATCGGAAAATTTCTTATCTAATAAAACCGCAAACTTCCGGCAAGGTAAAGCGACACGCTTCGTGCAAGTCAAATCGAATATTTGTCAAATAAAAAAAGCCACCAAATTTACAAAACTACTGCGAGCGCACACCTAAAATTTTTCGAAAATAACCAACCGCGAAATTTATTTTTTCCTAGCGTTTTCACCTTGTCCCAAAAACGACGCATTATTCAAACGCTAACTCGATTAGCAGATTTGCAAATAATAAATCTTACGGTTTGATTTGTGCAAAAAATAAAACAAGTCCGCTTTGATTTCGTTTTTCTGTAAGGTTAAACTGTATTATTTTTGAAATTTTAGGTTATAAGAACTTGGTAATTCAGCACAATTTAAATGTGACGCTCTGATTGGTTAATTCAAATAATAACCATGAATACCATGGAATCGACCAATGAAATTGATGCGTCGGTTTTAAATTGTACGCTTTATGATTTCTCTCAGGAAAACCTTTTAAATTAATTTAAATAAGTCAATGATTGTATTTACTTATTTCTAATTAATAATAATATTGTTAAGTTGATTGAATTGCTTTGTAGAATGTAACATGTCTTGAATTAATGATAGGCTATCGAGCACAGTATGGCATTAAGCATAAAGAACGGCCCCGTATTTAATTTTTTTTTAATGTTTTAAACTTACTAAATTTAATGCGTAAAAGTTGGATTAATTTTTTTCTTACAAATTTGAAAAATTAGGGCTATAGATTTTTTGTCTCAATAGATTTTTGGTTCTTTTGATTTATTGCAAAATATATTTTAATTTCAAAATATAGAACAATTACAACCTTTGAAAAGAACCCTTTCATAAATCAACTTTTACTTCAACAATTTTGGTGAATAAAATTCTGGAAATTTTGTTGTGGGACGAATTTTGGAACCTCTGGCTTCTCCTGAATAAAATTTTCAATTGCTGTCTCAAAAAATAAAACGGTTGCCAGCCCTTAAAACAACCCTTTCAAAAAACAGTTTTTGAAAAAACCAAATTCAATTTTGATTCGTGTTTCTCAAAATTTTCCTAAATTAAACCATAGAAATTTTGAAGTGAGCCGATTTTGAGGACCTCTGGCTTCTGCTAAATAAATTTTTCAGTTGCTATTTGAACAAACAAAAAACCTATAGAATCTCAAGAGCCCTTATCAAAACTTCCATTTTAATTGATTTTCTTATTTTTTATTCGTAAGTAATTAAATTGCCATTCTTCAAAGAAGAAGTAAATTAATAAAAATTTAAAAAAACCGAATAAAGAGCTCGGATAACGTTTGAAACCGTTATTAATCCTAAAACTTAATCCGGCTCTGTTGTTATCATCTTATCTTCATAAAAATGTTTTAAAAAAAAATGGAAAAAAACCATCAAATTAGTCATACATAGTTTCAAAGAAACGCCAAGATTAAATTTTGACTATGTACCGCTTCTTTGATCTCAATTTTGGATTTATTTGGCAAACACACACAAACAATATTTTTCTTTATTGAATATCAAAAAAGCTACTGTAAAATGGGTCCAAAGCAATAACGAAAAAAAATGTGAGAAGCTTTGATCGGAAGCCGATTTTCCTCTGCGATTTCCATTTATATTTTAATTTAATTCGAATGCGAACGTCGTTACGAGGCCTCCTTCGTTTGTGCGAAGAATATAAACTAAACTTTTATTATGTGCTAATGAAAATTTTTGTTGAATAATTTTTTGGGACGCGATGAATCTCGAACGGACTTGTTTTATTTTAATAATTAGATGGATTCGAAGAACAATAAGAGATAAACTAAATTCTTATTAAAAGACCACAAAAAAAAAACTTTATAGATTTTTTTAATGGTCTTAAAATAATACTCACGAAGATTGGAGAACGGATTGAGCGTTCGCTTCGAACATTTTTGACTTTGAACGAACTTCGAACGAACAAAATAATTAAGTTTTGCACTACAAATTATAGCCGCACTAACTTTTTGAAGGTTACAACAAACTTGCTTTAGGAAAATTTTTAAAAAAATTGTTTATACATATGTTATTAAATTAATGGTCGAGCACTTTTTGCTACGAACGTCGAAGAGACAAAGTCGACACGAAATTCGCTCTTTCGTTGTGCAATGTGTCAGCATTAAAAATGCAGAGGAAGACTGTCGCAGAAATGATTAATAAGAATTGATGAAAAGTAGAATTTGTGCTCGTAGATCGCTAGTTCTCAACCTGTGGGGCGGAGCACCCCTAAAAAGCAATTGCAGAAACAACTGTACCACGCACCGGTGCGTGTACATGTGCGCGCGTTAGAAGTCGTACTTCTTTGGCGCGACCCAATTAAATACAACTAACTTGAAATTGTTTTTTAAATAATAACGAAATTTCAACGTTCCACATACACTCAGGCCATTTATCTCTAAGTGATCTGTAAACGACTTTTTTGTGGATCGTTCATCGTACCAAAACTAAATCACCTGAGTGTACTTAAATTTCGTATTAATAGTATTTTTTTTGTAATCTAAATAATATTAAATATTTACCCCCAACGATCAAAGTATCAAAAAATCTATTAATAATCTGTTGATTAATATACTCTTAACAGATACCACCTTCAAGCCTGATTCATATTCTTCGCAGTTCTGGAAAAACATAAGCTCTTTGTATTTGCATAAAATCGCAGATTATTTTCGACGGTAAAAACCAAACATGATCGTAAGATGATTTGACTATTTATTACACTCATTTAAAATATTACTGCGCATCATTCAATTGTATTTAAACGTTATCAAATTTTATGATAATAAAGGATCTCATGACCCATTTAAACAAATTGTTCAATTGCTCCTTGGCTTTTTACCATTTTTCAACCAAAATTCGCGCAATCAAATGCGATTAACACAAGAACTGTTTCTCGTTTGATGGGCCAGTCATTCCTATTTGTCTCATAGAAATATCCCGATTTATTAAATAGTTAAGTTTTCAATTGAAAAATTTATTCCTTTTAAATTCTTTGTTTTTACCATATGTATCATTCCTCATAATTCCACCGCATCTCTAATTATATAATAATATCACTAATTAATACTCTGTCCCCGAATCTCTTATAAAACTTCTTCTAGATCGAAATATGAAGGAAATGGTAAAAGTTTGAAGGTAGTGCAGTGTCTTACATAATTATAATCTAAAGCGAATCGAAAGTAATCGAGCCAGCTGTAAGTAAAATGGCTTGAAATTTAAATTTGTCCCCCATTGAAACGATTTGTTTTAGTTCGCACTCTTCCAACGAAAAATAAAGGTTTACATAATGGAAAAGCATGTGTCTTTCGAGTGGGCTGTTAGAACTCCACTTAAGCGAGTTTATAAAGCATATCAATAAAGTTATCGGTTCTTTCTCAATTATTTACTTGTACACCAGACCCCTGATCGCTCCTAAGACTACAGATAGAAATATGGAAACTTCAGAAAAAGAAAGTAGGTCTCCAAATATTTGTCGTGTTGCTAAATGTATAGCATAGCGTTTAATAAACATTTTATAACAATAATTATGCCTAAAATAACACGATTAAATGACCTCTTTTATCATGTGCCTAGAAAAAAATAATGAATGGTTAAGTGCTTACTGCTTTCGGTACCTTCGTTTCTCTTTTGTAGCAGGTTTCGTTTCGTGATCCATCGCCATTGCTAGCACTTCTTAGTCACTGCCAAGGAAGTACACAAATATTCACTGCACTAATTATCACAAAAAGCACGTTAAACGGTGCACTTCTCTAGATTTAGTAATAACAATTGTTGTCATTAATGTAACTTTCTTACTGACGTATGTTACTCGATGGATAAAACAGGACACCATTTTACCATCGTGCCCTCTTACGAGATTTCTTTGCAACCGTATTTAAATTCAAAATAGTAATTACTATTTTGAATTTAGTTTTACGTTTTGTTCGTTTTATTTAATTATAGATTTAACAAAGAAACATTTACTTTAAAATCCAACTGTATTATAAACTTAAAATAATTGTAAAAGGTCAAAACTATTAGAAAGGTCCTGTAGTTTAAAACAACTTTGTTGTAAATCTTACTTTTTATTAATAACTATTAATAATTAAAAAAATTAGTGATTCATAACAACAAAGTTTAATAACATTTACTACGTTTTAATCAATTGTATTGCTAGCATAAAATTATTTGTCTTTACTAACTGCCTTCATTAGAATCTGATACGGAAGTTTTGGCTTCATCTGAGGCTTCCATAGCATCATTTAAATTATCATCGTCTGCTATATCTTTATTGTATAAAGTAGGATATTGTTGCATACAACTCTGCATAGTTTTAAACAACTCAAAACAATCACCACCTAAAATATAATTATTAGAGTTATAAAGATCGGTGCTATTCATGTACCTTTAGGTTCTTCCGTAGAATAATGAAAGCAACTAAAAGCATTTCTAAACTCTACTCCACAAGGCCCTGTAGCCATGCCCCCTAAACAAGGACAATTCCAATTAATGTCACCATTAGGTAGGATTAGCCCAGGCTGTTGATCAGCTTCTGGTAATGTAATAGTACTTGGAACAGCATGGTCATCTTTGCTTGCAAATATAACAATGTCTTTTCCATCAGGCCCCAGCTTGCGACAATGCGACATTGTATTTAATGTTTATAATCACGACTATCACCAAGAAGCCCTAATAACAATGGGCAAGCTTTGTGAATTACAAAAGAACAATATACGTTTTCGTAATGTCCTGCTAGAGTTAAACTACTTCTCAATTTGACATAATGACTTTTTGGAACACGAATTATAGCTCTTCTATTAATCGAGCTGTATTTTAATAAATCAATAGGTATTGCTGCTCCCACTTCACCGAATATAGTGTTTAGACAATCTATTATGTATTTTTTGAAAAAGACGACAGATACCTCTTGATCGTTTCCTTTTTCTAGTTTCCTTAAAGCAAAAATTAGGTTAAGTCACGTTGCTATCAAATAATATATGTAACACCTACTTATAATCTTAACACTTACAAAGAAACGTCTAAATAATAGTAGATATTATTCATCGAATTTTTAATTATTAAAGAATAATGAAATAAAAAACTTTAATAATTAATGAATGTCACAGGAATGGGATAAATACCAGCGCCACATCACGAATGAACCATAAGCTATTCACCGCATTTCAAATTTAAATTTAAATATTTATAATCATTTAAAACCATTATAAATCTACAAATTAGAAAACATTAATAATCAAATTTATGTATTTTACTATACTGACAAACACTCTTAATTATAATGACAATAGATATTTTATGTTAATTTTTGAATTTCGAATAAGAAAAGTTTATGTGAGAAACAATTATAATTGTATTGTTGAGCTTCTAAACACAATCACACTTCACACTTCACACAATCACACTTCTGATCAGGTTTTAATCAATATATTTAGTGTTTAGAACATTGTAGAAATACTAAAAAATACTAGAAAAAGGTCTAAAAGTTGAAATATTAAGATAAATATTAAATTATAAAACTTGGGTTAATTTGGTATTTCAACGTTAGAATAAATTGTTATAAACTGATTAAAACTTCTCAAATACAATAATAGCAAATAGTTTATATTTATTAAAAATTTAAATAAGAAAAGTGCATTCATGCGCCATCTATGGACACATTGTTGTATTTTCTTCCCAACCTTAAGTTTTGTGAATGTTTTTGTAAACAAATTAATTCTCTTGCTTGTGCACTTTTGGGTATGTATTCTAATACAGATTTTTCGTTCTTTTCCAAATATCACTCTTAATTCTTATTATATAATTATGAAATAGTTCACTGAAGTGCTTGTAAATTAGGTTATAAAATGGAGCACTAGAATGCACAAATGTTTCTTATTGTAAAACTTGGCAGTTATAAGAATTCGGAAAGAGTTTCACATTTAAGGGTAATTATGAATTTATTTCTTAGTTAGGGTTATAAAGATTTGTTTTAATTTTGTATTTTACATGTAGAGTACTCGAGATCTTTGGGAACTGAAGTATTTGAAAATTCCAAAGTTGCAGGATACATCTACTCCCAAAGAAGGATATTCAATGATGTAGCAGCATAAGCGATGGAATTAAAGGATATTACAGTTATGGGTAATTATGTTTCAAATTAAATTGTGTTTAATTTAGAAATTGTGGTGATTGTTTTATTTCGTGCTTATTAATTTATTATTTTGTTTTAGGGTCGCTAATTGAATATTTAATAGATTTGTGAAAATTGGTGTCCTGTAATGATAGCAGGATACATCTATTTCCAAAGAAGGATATTCAATGATGTGGCAACATAATCGATGGAATTAAGGGATATTATTATAGTTATTGGTAATTATGTTTCAATTTAAATTGTCTTTGATTTAGAAATTGTGGTGGATGTTTTATTTCATTCTTATTAATTTATTATTTTGTTTTAGGTTTGCTAATTGAATATTTAATACATTTATGAAAATTGGTGTGCTGTAAAGTTACCAAAATTTGGAGGAGAGGGTCCTTTCAAATTAAATGTGAGTTCATTGCTTGTTTAGTTTTTTATGAAAGGATTGCTTTACATTTAGAATTTTATTTACAGGGTGCTTGAGATCTTTGGGAATTGAAGTATTTGAAGATTTTCAAGTTGCAGGACTAATCTACTCCTAAAGACGGATATTCAATTATAAGGCATCATAATTGATGGAATTAAAGGATATTATTATAGTTATGGGTAATTATGTTTCAATTTAAATTGTGTTTAATTTAAAAATTGTGGTGATTGATTTATTTCGTGCTTATCAATTTATTATTTTGTTTTAGGGTTGCTAGTTGAATATTTAATAGATTTGTGATAATTGGAGTCCTGTAAAGTTATAATAATTTGGAGGAGAATGTCCTTTAAAAGTTAATTGTGAGTTGATTGCTTGCTTAGTTTTTTATGAAAGGATTGCTTTACATTTAGAATTTTATTTACAGAGTGCTTGAAATCTTTGGGAATTCAAGTATTTGAAGATTTTCAAGTTGCAGGACTAATCTACTCCTAAAGACGGATATTCAATGATGTGGCAGCATAATCGATCGAATTAAAGGATATTATTATAGTCATTGGTAATTATGTTTCAATTTAAATTGTCTTTACTTTAGAAATTATGGTAGATGTTTTATTTCATTCTTATTAATTTATTATTTTGTTTTAGGATCGCTAGTTAAATATTTAATACATTTATGAAAATTGGAGTCCTGTAAAGTTGTAACAATTTGGAGGAGAATGTCCTTTAAAAGTAAATTATGAGTTGATTGCTTGTTTAGTTTTTTATGGAAGGATTGCTTTACATTTAGAATTTTATACACAGATTGCTTGAGATCTTTGGGTATTGAAGTATTTGAAGATTTCCAAGTTGCAGGACTCATTTACTTCTAAAGAAGGATATTCAATGATGTGGCAGCATAATCGATGAAATTAAAGGATATTATTTAAGTTATTGGTAATTATGTTTCAATTTAAATTGTCTTCGATTTAGAAATTGTGGTGGATGTTTTATTTCATTCTTATTAATTTATTATTTGCTTTTAGGATCGCTAGTTGAATATTTAATAGATTTGTGATAATTGGAGTCCTGTAAAGTTACAACAATTTGGAGAAGAATGTCCTTTAAAAGTAAATTGTGAGTTGATTGCTTGTTTAGTTTTTTATGGAAGGATTACTTTACTTTTAGAATTTTATTTACAGAGTGCTTGAGATCTTTGGGAACTAAAGTATTTGAAAATTTCCAAGTTACAGTATTACTCTACTCCACTCGAAGGATACATAATGATGTGACAGAAAAATCTTATGGTATTAAAGGACTTCATTTAAATTCTTGGTAATTATGTTTCAATTTAAATTGCCTTCAATCCAAAAATTGTGGTGGAAGGTTTTTTTTAATTCTTACTAATTTATAATCCTGTTATTTATAAATAAGAACTTCAATTCGGAGTAATTAGATTCGTTAAAAAATTTTTACAAACTTTAAAGGTATTAACTTTTGAAATTTAAATGTCAAAAAGGAATTGTGTTTAGTTGGTTTTTCTAGAATTGCTTCCGACTTCTTTTTCAATTAGACAATTTAATCGTTTATTTTGTGCACTAATTTTTATTTGATTGTGTAATCGGTCGGTTCATGTAAGTCTGATAGCTTTCCAAGCTGGAGATATGATAACTTGTTTTTCTTTTTAGTCAGTCGTTATTAAACAGCGGAACTAAAAGCAGTCTTTTACTCCTGTGATTTAAAACTTGTTAATTTTGTGTTAATATTACAGTATAATTGCTTAAATCATAATCGTTTTATTTGTAATTAAATAGTTAGTGTGCTTCTTTGATAAAAATGTCCAATGCGATGTTTCATTTCTTTGTAAGGTCTTGCGTTTTACTTTTCATTTCATTTTGCTCCAACTAATGGGCCTTTCTCAATAAGTTTTTTGTATGATTATTAATTTACTTGAAAACTTTTAAAATGCAATTACCCAGTGCAATTAATGTGTAGTATAATTCAAAGAGATACGAAGTGTAGTTGAGAAATTTGATTTTCAACTTTTAAACTAAGATAATTGTTAATTCATTGTTTCTTAATTATATCTAAGCGGTTTGTTTGAAAGTTATTAATTTGCTTCATATTCGTTATAGATCTTATTAATATAGTTATTTAATTTAAGCTTTACATAAATTACTAACATTTTATGTTTTCAGAATTGCATTCTAAAAGGAAGTAAATATTTTCAACATGAGTGCCTTTTCTTCCTTCATTTTCTTTTGGGCTGCTTTCCCATACACCATCTTCCGATTAAGAACATTGACTTTTAAGGTACGATTTTCAATTTATTTCGAGGGATCCGTATTATTTATAATCTGTGATTTGGGATCGAAGACTTTCTTTTTTTAAAGTTTCCACTACGAACGTTAGAAGCTTTGTTATTTATGCAGGTATTTTCAAAATTCTTTTCGGATTATGAAAGCTCTTTTATAAGAGTACAAGAGTCAAAAATATCGATAGGACTCGGATGTTAAATCTAGAAGAAAAACATTTTTCAAACTTTCAAAGTGTAAATATTCTAATTAAATGGGGGCAAAAATATTGTGTTTAATTGTTTTATATAATACAGTATAATGTTAAATTATACTTGGTGTCCTGCCAATATTTTAACGATCATTAACTTTAATAAATAATTGTGGGTGCCTTTTAAAATTCTGAATTTATGAAGAGATAGTTATTAAAATAGTCTACAAGGGTTTATTGAAAATTGTTACTAGTTGAACTCAATGCATTTAAAACCTTAAACACATCAATTTTTACATTTTGAGAAGTAAAAGTGTATACATATATTTTAATTATATAATGTACTTTGTTTTCTTTATAAATTTATTGGGTTATTAACACTATTATTTAATAATGAAACAGATTCAATTTAAAAAGTTTCATTGCTTTCCAACTATAACACCTAAACACAATAACAAAAGCAACGAATAACTTAAACATATTTTCATAATCTAGTTAAACTTAAATTACAATTAATAATAAATACAAGTGAATTATGTTCTTCAATCTTTTTAATTAATAACTATTCTAAATTATATTTAGCAACAATTAAAGCTTGCCATTATGAAAGGGAAGAATAAGGTAAAAGCCTTGATTGAATTTCAGTATTAACTAATATTTTTATAACACTCTTTATCGGTGTTTTCGAAAAACAAAATATATTGATTATTTTATTTTAAATTATCAAAGCGCTTTTTAGATGGCCGGATTAACTGATATGACGAAGAACGGCTTTCTCGAAACGGTTTTCATTTGTGATTCATTTGTAAATGTAAAGCCAAGCTGAATAATTGTGTTTTAAATACGTGCTCCTTCAAATTTAAGTTTCAACCCTTAAAACAAGGTCAATATTAATTCTACGTGTTTCTATTAAAACTTACAGCTTTCGTAAAGCTTTTGTGTTAAGATGTTTTTTTTATTTTTTTACAGAAACGAATCTACAAGTAAAGATGTCCCGCATTACACCGCACCCCCTTCCGACATCACTTTTGGAAATATCGAACTCATCAAAGGTCTTCTAAAGCAGTCCTTGGAAATCTTCGGCGAAAGGTAGGTCCCCAGTTTTTGGGTTGTTTTTGCCTTCCTCTTTTGTGATGTTATTTAAATGAAACGCTTCCGACGACCCATATTAATCAGCCCTTGCGTTAGATTCAATTCATTTGGAAATTTTTTTTTGATCTTTTACAGAATTTAGAATGACAGGTTACCCTCTTATTTAATTTTTTCCGGGCTTATTTGTGCAAATTCAGCAAACTGTTATTGAAATAAAATGCCAGCGAAGGACTATATTAAACAGCCCTTGCATTAGATTCAATTAATTTGAAAAACAATTTGCTTTTTCATACTACTAACGAAAACATGATGACATGCAGCTTTAAATAAGGGGGTTACGATAACTGGTCGTTTGCTAATTTTTGAAATGTTTAATCCCTTGTTGTTCTTAAAGTAAAAATTAAGGGTTGAATTGAAATAAAGTGGGAACAAATATTTTCGTAAACACCCTATGTGTTGTTTTTCTTTTAACGAAATAAGTCGATAATGTTATTTAAAATAATCAAGGCTCTTTTAGTTGGGGTTATCGCTTTTGATATCAGGTAACTTAGCTTTGGGGATATGACTTATACCAGCACTTACATAAAACTTTCGAATTTTCAATCACTTTTCAATGTACAACGAAGTCGAACGGTGTGTCTTAATTATTATCATAAATTAGTGCGTTTTATTTTCATAACAACCCTTCATTTAAGGTAAATAGTAATTCTAACGATTTCTTTTAAAATTCACACATTTTAGAACTGATTAGTAGTGTATCAACTCTTCATTACTTCCATAACTTTAAATCCACATTTTGGTGTTTTAGTACTTTCTAAAAACATTTTATTAACATTTGATAAAACAAATATAAATGTACATATCGATTAATCAGATTTGATTTTAATTATCCTTTTGGTAGGAGGTACTTAAACATTTTAAGAATGCTTCGATCAGCTCTTTTGCTCATTTTATTAACCCTTGACATACAAAAAACCGAATTTGATGAGTCCGAAAAACTATTAATTTGGCTCAACTTAACTGTTCTGAGCATACACAAATAACATAAAATAAATAATTAATAGTTTTAAAATATTTTGAAATATGTAGAGCAGTGTTTCCCAATCTTTTTAACACTCCCACCTAAGTCATTCTAAAATTTTGATGCATATAATATATAACATATAAATATTTTTTATATTTAAAATTGAATTATTCCATAAATGAAGCCTAATTACAACTTGTTCAAGACACAAGATTTAGGTTTTAGCAAGAAATCACTAGGAAATTATTAAGAAAAAGAAACAATAAGTAAATTTTAAAAACATAAACTAAAAAATATTTTATATCGATAGCTCGAATATTTGGTAACGCGAATTATTTTTAGTTTCTCTTTAACTTCGACTTATCGAGGTTTGACTGTATTTAATTTTATAAATTTAATATTTCTGAACAATTAGAATAATTTATTTATTGAGTTTTCTCCAATATTAATTTTATTTGCGTAAATTAATGATCTTCAAAGTTTTTTGAAAAACCACAAATTCTGTATTTATTCTATTTGAGTTTTCTAAAAATACATAATAATTTTTTTATTAAAATTTCTTTTTAAATTTACCGAATAAAGTTTTGTTTTATTCAATTTGTGTTATACAAAAAAAATTGATAATTAAAAATTTCTAAAGTTCTTAAATATATTTTAAAAATTTTCCAAGTTATTAATTTATTTAATTTGAGTTGTCTAAAAACTTAAAATAATTTATTCTTCGAGTTCACTTTAATAATTTTGCTAAATGTTTAAAACTGAATTTCATTCTATGTAAAAAAAACCGGTGCATGTACTTATGTACGCACGTTAGAAGTAATACTTCTTTGGCGCGACAAATTAAATATAACAACGCGTTATGTTGCGCTTGTGTATAGCTAGACCAGTGGTTACAAACTATATGTTACTGCGCATATGTCGTTTTATTTGAATACATTGCCATTTCTTTTTAAATCCAAAAGTAATTTAAACAAATTGAATAAATGAAGATGTGCGTTCGAGCGAAAAGTGGCACATTTTCGAGCGAGAAGCAAATGAAGCGCGACGCGGAGCCGCGCTCATTTTCCTGAGATCGGAAATGTGCCACTTTGACTCGAATGCACTCCTTTAAGCACACTTTACAAGAATTAATTCACTCTCTGGACAATTCGCAATTAAATATTACAGAATTATATTAATAACAAATTTCCCAAATCCCCAATTTTGTGCCTTTTTCCATGTAATTAATTAATTTAATTTGAGTTGTCTAAAAACTTAAAATAATTTATTCTTCGAGTTTACTTTAATAATTTTGCTAAATGTTTAAAACTGAATTTCATTCTATGTAAAAAAAACCGGTGCATGTACTTATGTACGCACGTTAGAAGTAATACTTCTTTGGCGCGACTAAATTAAATATAACAACGCACTATGTTGCGCTTGTGTATAGCTAGACCAGTGGTTATCAAACTATATGTTACTGCGCATATGTCGTTTTATTCGAATACTTTGCCATTTCCTTTTTAAATCCAAAAAGTAATTTAAACAAATTGAATAAACACGAAGATGTGCGCGTTCGACGAAAAGTGGCACATTTTCGAGCGAGGAAGAAATGAAGCGCGACGCGGAGCGGCGCGCTTCATTTTCCGAGATCGGAAATGTGCCACTTTGAGCTCGAATACGCACACTCGGCTTTAAGCACACTTTACAAGAATTAATTCACTCTCTGGACAATTCGCAATTAAATATTACAGAATTATATTAATAACGAAATTTCCCAAATCCCAATTTTGTGCCTTTTTCTATGTAATTAATTAATTTAATTTGAGTTGTCTAAAACTTAAAATAATTTATTCTTCGAGTTTACTTTAATAATTTTGCAAATGTTTAAAACTGAATTTCATTCTATGTAAAAAACTGCATGTACTTATGTACGCACGTTAGAAGTAATACTTTTTGGCGCGACTAAATTAAATATAGCAACGCGCTATGTTGCGTTGTGTATAGCTAGACCAGTGGTTACCAAACTATATGTTACTGGCATATGTCGTTTTATTTGAATACATTGCTCTTTCTTTTAAATCCAAAAGTAATTTAAACAAATTGAATAAAATCGAAGATTGGTTAGCAAAATGGAATTTTGAGCGAGGAAGCAAATTGACGCACGCAGGCTTCATTTTCAGATCGGAAATGTGTCTCACTTTAACTCGAACGCACACTGGTATTAAACACATTTACAAGTTAATTCACTCTCTGGACAATTGCAATTAAATATTACAGAATTATATTAATAACGAAATTCCATGCAATTTTAGCCTTTTAACAAAATTATTGTTGAAAACGCACCTTTTTCGAACATAAAATTAATACAGTTTTTCACGTCTTAGAGACGTCAAAATCTACAATGACACCCTAAACTATTAAACGATTAAACGTATGTAAAGGTTAATTCTATTTTTATGTGTTAGGAGAACTAATTTCACGTGTGAACATTTAGGGCAATTCACGGAGAGCGAAGCAGAGGGCTCGGCTAAAATCAGCACTTGTGCAATCGGACTTCTTTCAGTCGGATGGTTGACGATGGTTTCTAGCTGTTTATGGTCTCAAAGGTAGGTTCCAACTACTTGGGCTTGTTAATATCTCTTTTTCTTCTGTAATTGTTTTGGCCTATGGTTTTTATTTGTAACATACACTCGGACTTGTATTAAAATTGTGAAGACAGTTTTAGTAATTTAATGGATTTAATTGATGTATTTTTGAAAAATTGGCAATTTGCCAATACTTTTTGCGACCCCCCAGTTTGAGAAAGGATTGTGTAAATTATTTACACGCACCTGTGTTTATTAATTAACAAATTTCAAAGTTTATATAATCTTCGGTGACCTAGGCTCGGTAGTTTCGAGGAAAACCATAAGATAATCAGGCCTTTTTTGCTTTCATTTGGTTTGAAGTAGTCTTGTTTGTTTCATTAAAATAAATAGTAACAAATTGTTGGCTAATTTGAATATTATTTAATCGTCTATTTGTAATTAGAAAAATGTGTGTGTACAGTTAAAAGTCTCCTTAAGAATGATGTCCAAAGTAAGAAATGTTTTTTAAGGTGTTCCTCTGGTTCTTAGTTTTTATTAACAAATATATTACAGTGTTTGCGAAGTAATTTGTTTTAATATTTGCAAAATAAGAGCACTGAGAGTGATTAAAGAGCGGTAAAATGCCATTCGAGAACTGACCACTTTATTTAATGGTCATTTTTTCAAATATTATTAACTGTTAATAGTTTGTTTATTGTTTCTATCTTATACAAATAAAAGGATGATTGCAAATTTAGGTCGTTCATAAATTTCATAACAAACAAACTACAATTTCTTTAAGATCGGTTTATATAATTAAGGATATTCGTCTTTTTGTTTGTGATTAAGAATCTTGGGACACATAGAAAAATCAATCATGTTCTCTTTATTTGTTAATTAAAGTAACGTAGGAGTTTTAATTAGTTATTGTGTTTTTATTAATAGTTTTGTAACGCCTGATCGTTAGGCAACAAATAGTGAGCTGGCACACAGCACGGGTGGTTGCATATGTTGCTTTCTTTTTGGATAATTTGTTAACTATGTTTTTTTTAAATATATTAATCTATGGAAGTTAATAAAATAAAAATTTTATTACAGAAACGCACACGACCCACATAATTACACAAGGTGGGAAAGTATTGAAATGTTAAAGAGAAAGAAAACTGAAAGGGTCTTTTATTTATAAAAAAGTTTAAGATATAATGTCTAAGAAAATATATTCTTTTGAACAAAGGGTGCCTTTTCTCGCAAAATGCGAAGAAGAAGACAACAGCAAAGGTATCCTAAAATGAACGACACATATTTTTTTTACACGCACTCAACACATACACATTCTACAAAGATAGGTTTGTTGGTGATTTTTTAATTCATCTTTAAATTTTATTGCTGCTAACTATTTATTTTTTTTGAGTCGCATAAACGTTTGGGTCATGAGCGACTACAATAATAAAAACAAATAAATAGTTAACATTAAAAATTGCAATTTTAGGTCCACTTTTTTGCACAAAATTTGACTTTAAAAAAATTGTAGCGCCGTTATTTGTTGGTCGGATCTTTAAAAACTATTTAAAAAAAAAAAATCGTAGGTTCCTTATTTTTGATGCAATCATTAAAACCGAGACGGATTTGGAATTCTGGGACTTTTTTGCATAAGATACATTTAAAATATGTATAGGGCGCGACGTAAATTTTTCGAATATTAAAAATTGCAATTTTAGCACCCCTTTTTGGCGCAATTTTGAACTTAAAAAAAATTGTAGCACCGTTATTTGTGGACGGATCTTTAAAAACTATTCAGAATCGGATTTGGCAACCTTTTTGGCTTCGGATAGGCCTAAGAAACCGTAGGCGTGCTATTCCAGAGCTTTGGGAAAACGTTTTGAAAATTCAAAATCGATGGGTTTTAACCCATGTATTTTCGATAAAAAATGAAAAAAATAGAATTGCTTTATATTGCGAGGGAACGTTCCTACGTACCCCTAGTGACTATAACCGGTGTCATTTCCCCGCGCTTCCCCTCTAAAATAAAAATTTTCGATGCAAACTAAATGATTAAAAATACGTACCCTTGATTCACAAAAAATCGTAGCGCCCTTATTTTCGATCCAATCATTACAAACGACACGGATTCGGAATCCTGAGGCTTTTTTACATAAGATACATGTATAATATGTATAGGGTGCGACGTTAATTTTTCGAAAATAAAAAATTGCGAATTTTAGAGCTCATTTTGAGCCAATTTTGAACTTTCAAAAATTGTAGCGCCGTTATTTGTGGACGGATCTTTAAAACTATTCAGAATCGGATTTGGCAACCTTTTGCCTTCGGATAGGCCTAGGAAACCGTAGGCGTGCTATTCCAGAGCTTTGGGAAAACGTTTTGAAAATTCAAAATCGATGGGTTTTAACCCATGTATTTTCGATAAAAAATGAAAAAAATAGAATTGCTTTATATTGCGAGGGACGTTCCTACGTACCCTAGTGACTATAACCGGTGTCATTTCCCGCGCTTCCCTCTAAAATAAAAATTTTCGATAGCAAACTAAATGATTAAAAATACGTACCCTTGATTCACAAAAAAATCGTAGCGCCCTTATTTTCGATCCAATCATTACAAACGACACGGATTCGGAATCCTGAGGCTTTTTACATAAGATACATGTATAATATGTATAGGGTGCGACGTTAATTTTTCGAAAATAAAAATTGCGATTTTAGAGCTCATTTTGAGCCAATTTTGAACTTTCAAAAATTGTAGCGCCGTTATTTGTGGACGGATCTTTAAAACTATTCAGAATCGGATTTGGCAACCTTTTGGCTTCGGATAGGCCTAAGAAACCGTAGGCGTGCTATTCCAGAGCTTTGGGAAAACGTTTTGAAAATTCAAAATCGATGGGTTTTAACCCATGTATTTTCGATAAAAATGAAAAAATAGAATTGCTTTATATTGCGAGGGACGTTCCTACGTACCCTAGTGACTATAACCGGTGTCATTTCCCGCGCTTCCCTCTAAAATAAAAATTTTCGATAGCAAACTAAATGATTAAAAATACGTACCCTTGATTCACAAAAAATCGTAGCGCCCTTATTTTCGATCCAATCATTACAAACGACACGGATTCGGAATCCTGAGGCTTTTTACATAAGATACATGTATAATATGTATAGGGTGCGACGTTAATTTTTCGAAAATAAAAATTGCGAAATTTTTGAGCTCATTTTGAGCCAATTTTGAACTTTCAAAAATTGTAGCGCCGTTATTTGTGGACGGATCTTTAAAAAATATTCAGAATCGGATTTGGCAACCTTTTGGCTTCGGATAGGCCTAAGAAACCGTAGGCGTGCTATTCCAGAGCTTTGGGAAAACGTTTTGAAAATTCAAAATCGATGGGTTTTAACCCATGTATTTTCGATAAAAATGAAAAAATAGAATTGCTTTATATTGCGAGGGACGTTCCTACGTACCCCCAGTGACTATAACCGGTGTCATTTCCCCCCGCTTCCCTCTAAAATAAAAATTTTCGATAGCAAACTAAATGATTAAAAATACGTACCCTTGATTCACAAAAAAATCGTAGCGCCCTTATTTTCGATCCAATCATTACAAACGACACGGATTCGGAATCCTGAGGCTTTTTACATAAGATACATGTATAATATGTATAGGGTGCGACGTTAATTTTTTGAAAATAAAAATTGCGATTTTAGAGCTCATTTTGAGCCAATTTTGAACTTTCAAAAATTGTAGCGCCGTTATTTGTGGACGGATCTTTAAAAAATATTCAGAATCGGATTTGGCAGCCTTTTGGCTTCGGATAGGCCTAAGAAACCGTAGGCGTGCTATTCCAGAGCTTTGGGAAAACGTTTTGAAAATTCAAAATCGATGGGTTTTAACCCATGTATTTTCGATAAAAATGAAAAAATAGAATTGCTTTATATTGCGAGGGACGTTCCTACGTACCCCTAGTGACTATAACCGGTGTCATTTCCCGCGCTTCCCTCTAAAATAAAAATTTTCGATAAAACTAAATGATTAAAAATACGTACCCTTGATTCACAAAAAAATCGTAGCGCCCTTATTTTCGATCCAATCATTACAAACGACACGGATTCGGAATCCTGAGGCTTTTTACATAAGATACATGTATAATATGTATAGGGTGCGACGTTAATTTTTCGAAAATAAAAATTGCGATTTTAGAGCTCATTTTGAGCCAATTTTGAACTTTCAAAAATTGTAGCGCCGTTATTTGTGGACGGATCTTTAAAAACTATTCAGAATCGGATTTGGCAGCCTTTTGGCTTCGGATAGGCCTAAGAAACCGTAGGCGTGCTATTCCAGAGCTTTGGGAAAACGTTTTGAAAATTCAAAATCGATGGGTTTTAACCCATGTATTTTCGATAAAAATGAAAAAATAGAATTGCTTTATATTGCGAGGGACGTTCCTACGTACCCCTAGTGACTATAACCGGTGTCATTTCCCGCGCTTCCCTCTAAAATAAAAATTTTCGATAAAACTAAATGATTAAAATACGTACCCCTTGATTCACAAAAAAAATCGTAGCGCCCTTATTTTCGATCCAATCATTACAAACGACACGGATTCGGAATCCTGAGGCTTTTTTACATAAGATACATGTATAATATGTATAGGGTGCGACGTTAATTTTTCGAAAATAAAAATTGCGATTTTAGCGCTCATTTTGAGCCAATTTTGAACTTTCAAAAAATTGTAGCGCCGTTATTTGTGGACGGATCTTTAAAAACTATTCAGAATCGGATTTGGCAACCTTTTTGGCTTCGGATAGGCCTAAGAAACCGTAGGCGTGCTATTCCAGAGCTTTGGGAAAACGTTTTGAAAATTCAAAATCGATGGGTTTTAACCCATGTATTTTCGATAAAAAATGAAAAAAATGGAATTGCTTTATATTGCGAGGGGACGTTCCTACGTACCCCTAGTGACTATAACCGGTGTCATTTCCCCGCGCTCCCCTCTAAAATAAAAATTTTCGATACAAACTAAATGATTAAAAATACGTACCCCTTGATTCACAAAAAAAATCGTAGCGCCCTTATTTTCGATCCAATCATTACAAACGACACGGATTCGGAATCCTGAGGCTTTTTTACATAAGATACATGTATAATATGTATAGGGTGCGACGTTAATTTTTCGAAAATAAAAAATTGCGAATTTTAGAGCTCATTTTGAGCCAATTTTGAACTTTCAAAAAATTGTAGCGCCGTTATTTGTGGACGGATCTTTAAAAACTATTCAGAATCGGATTTGGCAGCCTTTTGGCTTCGGATAGGCCTAAGAAACCGTAGGCGTGCTATTCCAGAGCTTTGGGAAAACGTTTTGAAAATTCAAAATCGATGGGTTTTAACCCATGTATTTTCGATAAAAAATGAAAAAAATAGAATTGCTTTATATTGCGAGGGGACGTTCCTACGTACCCCTAGTGACTATAACCGGTGTCATTTCCCGCGCTTCCCTCTAAAATAAAAATTTTCGATAAAACTAAATGATTAAAAATACGTACCCCTTGATTCACAAAAAATCGTAGCGCCCTTATTTTCGATCCAATCATTACAAACGACACGGATTCGGAATCCTGAGGCTTTTTACATAAGATACATGTATAATATGTATAGGGTGCGACGTTAATTTTTCGAAAATAAAAATTGCGATTTTAGAGCTCATTTTGAGCCAATTTTGAACTTTCAAAAATTGTAGCGCCGTTATTTGTGGACGGATCTTTAAAAACTATTCAGAATCGGATTTGGCAGCCTTTTGGCTTCGGATAGGCCTAAGAAACCGTAGGCGTGCTATTCCAGAGCTTTGGGAAAACGTTTTGAAAATTCAAAATCGATGGGTTTTAACCCATGTATTTTCGATAAAAATGAAAAAATAGAATTGCTTTATATTGCGAGGGACGTTCCTACGTACCCTAGTGACTATAACCGGTGTCATTTCCCGCGCTTCCCTCTAAAATAAAAATTTTCGATAAAACTAAATGATTAAAAATACGTACCCTTGATTCACAAAAAAAATCGTAGCGCCCTTATTTTCGATCCAATCATTACAAACGACACGGATTCGGAATCCTGAGGCTTTTTTACATAAGATACATGTATAATATGTATAGGGTGCGACGTTAATTTTTCGAAAATAAAAATTGCGATTTTAGAGCTCATTTTGAGCCAATTTTGAACTTTCAAAAAATTGTAGCGCCGTTATTTGTGGACGGATCTTTAAAAACTATTCAGAATCGGATTTGGCAACCTTTTTGGCTTCGGATAGGCCTAAGAAACCGTAGGCGTGCTATTCCAGAGCTTTGGGAAAACGTTTTGAAAATTCAAAATCGATGGGTTTTAACCCATGTATTTTCGATAAAAAATGAAAAAAATAGAATTGCTTTATATTGCGAGGGGACGTTCCTACGTACCCCTAGTGACTATAACCGGTGTCATTTCCCGCGCTTCCCTCTAAAATAAAAATTTTCGATAAAACTAAATGATTAAAAATACGTACCCCTTGATTCACAAAAAAAATCGTAGCGCCCTTATTTTCGATCCAATCATTACAAACGACACGGATTCGGAATCCTGAGGCTTTTTTACATAAGATACATGTATAATATGTATAGGGTGCGACGTTAATTTTTCGAAAATAAAAATTGCGATTTTAGAGCTCATTTTGAGCCAATTTTGAACTTTCAAAAAATTGTAGCGCCGTTATTTGTGGACGGATCTTTAAAAACTATTCAGAATCGGATTTGGCAGCCTTTTTGGCTTCGGATAGGCCTAAGAAACCGTAGGCGTGCTATTCCAGAGCTTTGGGAAAACGTTTTGAAAATTCAAAATCGATGGGTTTTAACCCATGTATTTTCGATAAAAAATGAAAAAAATAGAATTGCTTTATATTGCGAGGGACGTTCCTACGTACCCCTAGTGACTATAACCGGTGTCATTTCCCGCGCTTCCCTCTAAAATAAAAATTTTCGATAAAACTAAATGATTAAAAATACGTACCCCTTGATTCACAAAAAAAATCGTAGCGCCCTTATTTTCGATCCAATCATTACAAACGACACGGATTCGGAATCCTGAGGCTTTTTTACATAAGATACATGTATAATATGTATAGGGTGCGACGTTAATTTTTCGAAAATAAAAAATTGCGAATTTTAGAGCTCATTTTGAGCCAATTTTGAACTTTCAAAAAATTGTAGCGCCGTTATTTGTGGACGGATCTTTAAAAACTATTCAGAATCGGATTTGGCAGCCTTTTTGGCTTCGGATAGGCCTAAGAAACCGTAGGCGTGCTATTCCAGAGCTTTGGGAAAACGTTTTGAAAATTCAAAATCGATGGGTTTTAACCCATGTATTTTCGATAAAAAATGAAAAAAATAGAATTGCTTTATATTGCGAGGGGACGTTCCTACGTACCCCTAGTGTCTATAACCGGTGTCATTTCCCCGCGCTCCCCTCTAAAATAAAAATTTTCGATAAAACTAAATGATTAAAAATACGTACCCCTTGATTCACAAAAAAAATCGTAGCGCCCTTATTTTCGATCCAATCATTACAAACGACACGGATTCGGAATCCTGAGGCTTTTTTACATAAGATACATGTATAATATGTATAGGGTGCGACGTTAATTTTTCGAAAATAAAAATTGCGATTTTAGAGCTCATTTTGAGCCAATTTTGAACTTTCAAAAATTGTAGCGCCGTTATTTGTGGACGGATCTTTAAAACTATTCAGAATCGGATTTGGCAGCCTTTTTGGCTTCGGATAGGCCTAAGAAACCGTAGGCGTGCTATTCCAGAGCTTTGGGAAAACGTTTTGAAAATTCAAAATCGATGGGTTTTAACCCATGTATTTTCGATAAAAAATGAAAAAAATAGAATTGCTTTATATTGCGAGGGGACGTTCCTACGTACCCCTAGTGACTATAACCGGTGTCATTTCCCGCGCTTCCCCCTAAAATAAAAATTTTCGATAAAACTAAATGATTAAAAATACGTACCCCTTGATTCACAAAAAAAATCGTAGCGCCCTTATTTTCGATCCAATCATTACAAACGACACGGATTCGGAATCCTGAGGCTTTTTTACATAAGATACATGTATAATATGTATAGGGTGCGACGTTAATTTTTCGAAAATAAAAATTGCGAAATTTTTGAGCTCATTTTGAGCCAATTTTGAACTTTCAAAAATTGTAGCGCCGTTATTTGTGGACGGATCTTTAAAAACTATTCAGAATCGGATTTGGCAGCCTTTTGGCTTCGGATAGGCCTAAGAAACCGTAGGCGTGCTATTCCAGAGCTTTGGGAAAACGTTTTGAAAATTCAAAATCGATGGGTTTTAACCCATGTATTTTCGATAAAAATGAAAAAATAGAATTGCTTTATATTGCGAGGGACGTTCCTACGTACCCCCAGTGACTATAACCGGTGTCATTTCCCGCGCTTCCCTCTAAAATAAAAATTTTCGATAAAACTAAATGATTAAAAATACGTACCCCTTGATTCACAAAAAATCGTAGCGCCCTTATTTTCGATCCAATCATTACAAACGACACGGATTCGGAATCCTGAGGCTTTTTACATAAGATACATGTATAATATGTATAGGGTGCGACGTTAATTTTTCGAAAATAAAAATTGCGATTTTAGAGCTCATTTTGAGCCAATTTTGAACTTTCAAAAATTGTAGCGCCGTTATTTGTGGACGGATCTTTAAAAAATATTCAGAATCGGATTTGGCAGCCTTTTGGCTTCGGATAGGCCTAAGAAACCGTAGGCGTGCTATTCCAGAGCTTTGGGAAAACGTTTTGAAAATTCAAAATCGATGGGTTTTAACCCATGTATTTTCGATAAAAATGAAAAAATAGAATTGCTTTATATTGCGAGGGACGTTCCTACGTACCCCTAGTGACTATAACCGGTGTCATTTCCCGCGCTTCCCTCTAAAATAAAAATTTTCGATAAAACTAAATGATTAAAAATACGTACCCTTGATTCACAAAAAATCGTAGCGCCCTTATTTTTGATCCAATCATTACAAACGACACGGATTCGGAATCCTGAGGCTTTTTTACATAAGATACATGTATAATATGTATAGGGTGCGACGTTAATTTTTCGAAAATAAAAATTGCGATTTTAGAGCTCATTTTGAGCCAATTTTGAACTTTCAAAAAATTGTAGCGCCGTTATTTGTGGACGGATCTTTAAAAACTATTCAGAATCGGATTTGGCAGCCTTTTTGGCTTCGGATAGGCCTAAGAAACCGTAGGCGTGCTATTCCAGAGCTTTGGGAAAACGTTTTGAAAATTCAAAATCGATGGGTTTTAACCCATGTATTTTGGATAAAAAATGAAAAAAATAGAATTGCTTTATATTGCGAGGGGACGTTCCTACGTACCCCTAGTGACTATAACCGGTGTCATTTCCCGCGCTTCCCTCTAAAATAAAAATTTTCGATAGAAACTAAATGATTAAAATACGTACCCTTGATTCACAAAAAAAATCGTAGCGCCCTTATTTTCGATCCAATCATTACAAACGACACGGATTCGGAATCCTGAGGCTTTTTTACATAAGATACATGTATAATATGTATAGGGTGCGACGTTAATTTTTTGAAAATAAAAAATTGCGATTTTTAGAGCTCATTTTGAGCCAATTTTGAACTTTCAAAAAATTGTAGCGCCGTTATTTGTGGACGGATCTTTAAAAACTATTCAGAATCGGATTTGGCAGCCTTTTTGGCTTCGGATAGGCCTAAGAAACCGTAGGCGTGCTATTCCAGAGCTTTGGGAAAACGTTTTGAAAATTCAAAATCGATGGGTTTTAACCCATGTATTTTCGATAAAAAATGAAAAAAATAGAATTGCTTTATATTGCGAGGGGACGTTCCTACGTACCCCTAGTGACTATAACCGGTGTCATTTCCCCGCGCTTCCCTCTAAAATAAAAATTTTCGATAGAAACTAAATGATTAAAAATACGTACCCCTTGATTCACAAAAAAAATCGTAGCGCCCTTATTTTCGATCCAATCATTACAAACGACACGGATTCGGAATCCTGAGGCTTTTTTACATAAGATACATGTATAATATGTATAGGGTGCGACGTTAATTTTTCGAAAATAAAAATTGCGATTTTAGCGCTCATTTTGAGCCAATTTTGAACTTTCAAAAAATTGTAGCGCCGTTATTTGTGGACGGATCTTTAAAAGCTATTCAGAATCGGATTTGGCAACCTTTTTGGCTTCGGATAGGCCTAAGAAACCGTAGGCGTGCTATTCCAGAGCTTTGGGAAAACGTTTTGAAAATTCAAAATCGATGGGTTTTAACCCATGTATTTTCGATAAAAAATGAAAAAAATAGAATTGCTTTATATTGCGAGGGACGTTCCTACGTACCCCTAGTGACTATAACCGGTGTCATTTCCCGCGCTTCCCTCTAAAATAAAAATTTTCGATAAAACTAAATGATTAAAAATACGTACCCCTTGATTCACAAAAAATCGTAGCGCCCTTATTTTCGATCCAATCATTACAAACGACACGGATTCGGAATCCTGAGGCTTTTTACATAAGATACATGTATAATATGTATAGGGTGCGACGTTAATTTTTCGAAAATAAAAATTGCGATTTTAGAGCTCATTTTGAGCCAATTTTGAACTTTCAAAAATTGTAGCGCCGTTATTTGTGGACGGATCTTTAAAAAATATT